>CM060687.1:98432241-99162241 GCA_030686995.1 Artemisia argyi
TGGCACACATAACTCCCCAATTCTATGAGCTCTTATCTCCTCCTACACCATGCCCAGCACAACTATAGGGATTGTAAACAGTGGCTCATGCATTAAATACAACCAATAAAGACCTAGTGCGCGTTGTTTCATGTTTCTTAAGACGTTCAAGCATG
Organism: Artemisia argyi; assembly: GCA_030686995.1. NCBI lineage: Eukaryota > Viridiplantae > Streptophyta > Magnoliopsida > Asterales > Asteraceae > Artemisia > Artemisia argyi. The sequence goes on from CM060687.1 coordinate 98,432,397, forward strand.
TTACCAATTGGAGATCTGCCAGTTTTCTTAAGCCTAACATATAAATCATTCATCCAAAACAAGTATAAACAAGTAATCAACACATAATTAACATCTAGGTTTCATTAGATCCAAGCAAACACAAGATAGATCTAGCCTAGCATGATGGAATTAAGACAAGAACAAGATATAGACAACCAACACATAGACATATTGATTGAATTAAAAGAACACTTATCTTGATTACACATGCAAGGTATCAAGGGGTTGGAACCCTTGAAAAACCTGTAAAATTCGTACCAAAATTGTACTTAGGGTTTCTCCCAAAACTTCTCTTTTTAAATGTGAAAAATTAGAAAACTATATATAGGAAAAGAGGTCTGACGGCGTCAATACAAGCCTTGTGACGCCGTCACCTCGCCGCCAAAACTATTCTCGGACTGCCTTGATCTACATTTGACGCCGTCAAGACTAAATCATTTCCAGGTCGTCATGACTTTTACTCTTGACGCCCTACCTTCATGACGCCGTCAAATCTCTTCTGGATCGTCATGGAATTTTGCTCTTGACGCCGTCAGGGAACTACTCTTGACGCCGTCACCTACTGTTCCCAGCATGAAAAATTAAGACTTTGGCGTTTTCTCCCTTACACTTATCTTTTGCAAAAATACTTTTAGGTAGAGTTAAGACTAGGCCAAAACAACAAAGTAAAGTATTTCCACTATTTAGTTTAGAAACATGATCAACCAACAATAAAATTTAAACATGCATACGGAAGCAAACAACAATCAAACAATTAAAATCACACAAAGCATGGGTTGCCTCCCAAGAAGCGCTTTTCTTTATTTACGAGTCTTGTAGCTAGACTCAAGGTCATGGGTTACTACGTGATCTCATCATTGGTTCCACTCTCTAGGTCGTCTTCTAAACCAGCATCGCTTTCATAGTGTAGGTACTTTGGGTCTTCGAACTCGAAGATATCTTTTCGATACTTTGAACCAAGCTTACTAACATCCTTAAAGAATCCACATGATAGATCAGAAGTGTCCTTACATCCTCTCCGAACATCTTCATCGCACAAAATAAGTTGGGAGCTTATCTTGTCGAGCCCGTCACAATCGATTTCCTTAAGGTCTTTTCTCTTGTAGGGCGTTTGGTATGAAACCCTCCTAATTCCGTCAGCGAAGGTCATAATACCGTTCCGATCATCGATTATCAGATTAGTAATCTCACAAAAGGGTGCCCCAAAAATAACTTGTGATAATCTAGGGTCGACATAATCTTCGATGTTGTCCACGATCGTAAATTCCATAGTAAATGCCATATTTCCTACAAACACCTGAATCTCATGATCCTTACCTACCACTTTCTCTCCCCATCTGCAGATATTGTTATAATGGAATAAGGACATAAAATTCTTTGGCAGGAATATGTTAATGTAGATGTTATCGAAGTACTTATGGCCGATCATGCAGGGGATCTTGAGATTGTTCGGATCACGCCATCTTATCTTCCCTGACTCTCCATCCTTTGACCCATATAAATTCCCTTCAAGGGAAGGACGATACTCGTACACCTCCTCATTACCCTTACGAAAGATTACCTTCTTAACACCATTGGTGAATAATGCACTACCATCTTTCTCATCAAGGATCACTCCCGATTCATTGATAAATGGTTTTCCAAGAACGAGGTTGGTTAATTTTTGATTGGTGAAAGGGTCTACATCATCGACCACGGTGTGGTCAGTATTGTAAACAAGCTCTCCAATCCTGATTGACAAATCTTTCTTCACTCTCTCGCATGCAATGTGTCCTGGGAAGGCTTCGTGGTATAGGGAAAGGGGAATTATGTTGACTGGGAAGCTAGGATCTACTTGACTATCGGTTAAGAGCTTTTCCTTAATGGTACAGGAGATTTTGTAAACTTTAGGATTACTTTCCTTTGTCCTATCGCTAATCCCATCAGCAATACCCTCCATTTTTCTCTCTGGTTCTTCTATAATAGAATTACCCCAAATGGTTGGGTTTCTCACATGCTCTTCTGATCTCTCTTTTGCTTCATTCGATTTGCCATATTCTCGCGCGGTGTATTGCTCGGATGAGTTGGTAGGTTTTCTGGCCAAATCATGGTTCATCCTGAAGGTCTCATCTTTAGCTGTCTGACTGAATTTGTCCGTTTGTTGTTGGGTTGGGTTGGGTGTAGAAGCAGATATCGTGGTGATGGTGTTTACGAAATGGATTGGTCGTAGGGGGTTGACTGGTTATTTTCCTTTGGGGGATAGATGTTTGAATAACTTGCTAGGACTTTTTATTTTCACGGGGGAGGTTGGTGGACTCATGACGGTCACAGACTTAACCTCATCAACGTGAACGGGCTTATTAACAACATGCTCTTTGATAGCAGTTAACAGATTACTAATCTTGTAGTTCACATCAGCCTGCTGTTGTCTAAATTTTGCCTCGAGCGTAGAGAGCTGTAATTCTTGAGATAGAATGAATTTTTTTAGGGCATCTTCACAGCTTTGCCTGGGAGTGCCTTGTGACGGAAAATGCTCGGTCCAAGTGAGTGGTGAGGAATCATTGAAAGATACGCTCCGCGTTTGGTACCCTTTGAAATTAGGTTTATCCTTCCATGCCTTATAGGCCTCGCCAGAAGTTCGTGGACCTTGACCCACGTGTGATGACGTGAATTCGTTATAAGCACGTTTTGGAAGCTCCATGCAGTTATGAGTCTCGTGAGGGCCACTACATAATTTACATGCAGAAGCGATTCTGCTAACTTGGCTTAAGGATTTTGGAGCTTCGTAAGATTTCATGAGAGACTTGACTCGACCTTCAAGTTCCATGATCCTACGGTTGGGAGTGCTAGAATTGTTCGAAGGCAAAGATATTGCCTTGACCGTTTTGTTCAAATCACGGGGATCATTCCAACTTTCGTTGTCATAGAGAGCAAGATCTTCTATGAGTTCCCATGATTGTTCCGCACTAAGATCATGTAGCTTACCACCGGCCGATTGGTCAATGGCTCGCCTCGTGGAGATGTCGATATGGTCATAAAAGATTTGGACTTAGAGCCAAAGATCTATGCCATGATGAGGGACTTTTTGGAGTAAGTCCTTGAAACGAGTCCATGATTCATAAAGAGATTCATTTTGACGTTGTTCGAACATCAAGATGTCATTTCTAAGCTTAGTAGTTCTCCCCGGTGGGAAAAATTGAGCAAGGAAACGAGTGGTGAGATCATCCCATGTGGTGATGGATCCCGCGGGTAAACGCTCAAGCCATTGACTAGCTTGATCCCGTAGAGAGAATTGGAATATGTGTAATCGGTTGTCTCTCTAGTTTCAACATCTAGGTCTATGGAATCTACGATTTTGAGGAAGTCCTTAAGATGTTGGTTTGCATCTTCGGAACGAAGTCCATGGAATGCACATCCGCTTTGCACCAACCGGATGGTGTCGGATCGCAAAGGGGTCACATTGGCTCCGGTGAGCTCAATGGTGTTTCGGTAGCCTTGGTGGCTAGGTCGGGAGTACTCTCCTAAGGTTCGGGGCTTAAGGGGTTCTAATGGTGGGTTTTGTTGTGGTGGGACGACGGGTTCAAAGATGTTCCCGTTGTCCATGATGTGGGGTGGTTATGAACAAAGGCACAAAGAACTAAGATAGACTAAAGAGAACCAAAAAAATAAAAATAAAATCTTACTAGAAAGGAATCTAGCAAGTAGACCTAATAAAAAGAAATTCTAACCTAGACAATAACTGTTCCCCGGGCTGCGGCGCCAAAAACTTGATGCGTGGGAATCGCAACAGGCTTTACCTCTCGAGGGATCTCGAGAAGCTTACAACCCCCACCAGGCAGTGTACCTGATCGTTGTAGTATAGTATAGTGACAAGTACCGGGGGATTGATTGTTCAGCTTAGGAATAGTGTCGCTAGGATTAGAAAGCCTAAATACTAGTTCTAAGGGTGAGAGATGATTATTTTTTGTGTTTTTAAATTTTTTAAAAAGCAATTAAAAATCTCGGGTTTGAAGGATTTGGGCGGAATTAGTTGCTAATCAACTAACCCAATACTAAGATGCAATCAAAATAAAATACTAAAAATGAAAATAACTAAATTATACTAAGGTTGTGAGCAATAAGTGGAGAAAATGTGTTTACTTGGATTTCACTACTCCCTAGACATCTTTTACACGTTAATTACTTGTTATAAATGCATGGATGACGGATCGTATTCCTTAATACCATTCATGGGGTGGCACAAATAACTCCCCAATTCTATGAGCTCTTATCTCCTCCTACACCATGCCCAGCATAACTATAGGGATTGTAAACAGTGGCTCATGCATTAAATACAACCAATAAAGACCTAGTGCGCGTTGGTTCATGTTTCTTAAGACGTTCAAGCATGTTACCAATTAGAGATCTGCCAGTTTTCTTAAGCCTAACATATAAATCATTCATCCAAAACAAGTATAAACAAGTAATCAACACATAATTAACATCTAGGTTTCATTAGATCCAAGCAAACACAAGATAGATCTAGCCTAGCATGATGGAATTAAGACAAGAACAAGATATAGACAACCAACACATAGACATATTGATTGAATTAAAAGAACACTTATCTTGATTACACATGCAAGGTATCAAGGGGTTGGAACCCTTGAAAAACCTGTAAAATTCGTACCAAAATCGTACTTAGGGTTTCTCCCAAAACTTCTCTTTTTAAATGTGAAAAATTAGAAAACTATATATAGGAAAAGAGGTCTGACGGCATCAAGACAAGCCTTGTGACGCCGTCACCTCGCCGCCAAAACTATTCTCGGACTGCCTTGATCTACATTTGACGCCGTCAAGACTAAATCATTTCCAGGCCGTCATGACTTTTACTCTTGACGCCCTACCTTCATGACGCCGTCAAATCTCTTCTGGATCGTCATGGAATTTTGCTCTTGACGCCGTCAGGGAACTACTCTTGACGCCGTCACCTACTGTTCCCAGCATGGAAAATTAAGACTTTGGCGTTTTCTTCACTTTTATGCTCCAAAAACGTCCGAATTGCTTCCTTTTCCAGATTTCTCTCCCAAAGTACCTAAAATCACAAAAGGAACGATTTAGGGCAATATTTGATCAAATAAATTCGAATTCGGGCTTAAATGACCCCCTAAAAACGGATCATTTTTCGCCTCATCATATACCCTTACACTTGAGATTTGCTTGTCCTCAAGCAAATGCGCTTTTATTCTACTCAAAAGACAAGTTAGGGGTCATTTAACACTAATATAAAAGTAATTACAACAAATAATCATTCCACTAAGGACCAATAGATAAGCACGGAGGTCATACACAAGCACCTCACAAATAGTGTTTAGATACTCACATCTCTCGGGTGTAATAAAGTATAAATTACAATATGGAAACGGAAGATATCTCTCACTACCTGTCATAGCAAAATAGATTACCATAGGCTTGGGAAAGGATCAAACCTCCACCACATGGCGTAAGCACCTAGGATAAACAATCAAAGAGGTCTTTTAAAGGGTTGTAACGTTAGGTGTAGGGATATGAAATACACGGTTTTGTTGGATAAAGGAAGTTTTACTGGTGGCGAGTTAACACTCTTGGTTAATTACATGTACAATGTGGCGTTGCTAAGCCAAGACTAGACACGACTTAAACTAATAAATGAAAAATAACAAAAACATAAAATGAACATAAAATAAAAAGGGATGGTAGTCCGTATGTTTTTTCTCTTTTTTTCCTTTTTCTATTTTTTTTTTTTTTTTTTTTTTGCATACACTCTTACCCTACCATCCAAAATAATACATCATAGGGAATGAACATTCCCCTTACACTTGAATATTTACATACTTTACAATTAACTAATCTAATGACTCGAATCAAGAAAATCAAAACACTTGGAGCACTTTTAAGATTAACGTACATATGGAGGTAATAAATGATGTTCTTCCCCATTACTCCATAAAATAAGTACTTACCCATGAGTCTCAATCGTCCCAAAACAATATGTACAAGGATATGACTCGACTTAGCAACCATGTAATCAATTAGAAAGTTAACTTAGGGTTTAACAAATAACAATAATGCACTAAAAATGAGCGCATACACGGAAGGCTAAGGCGATTTGGATGTACATTTAAGTGGGGTGTAACAAATTCTTCCTTTAAGTAAACTGCTTAAAGTTAGAAACGAAAAGATAGGCTCGGAGGGGTGTATTAGGGGTATCGTGTACTAAAAATGAGTACAACGCTAAGGGTGTGGGAAAAATTAGTTGACTTAACTAGCCAAGTAATATGACTTAAATGGTCAAGTAATTATAATACGGGTTTAACTCAAGGGTAATCCTAATGCCTCTTATCATGTAGTAAATCCTACTACACGAATGTAGTCTCACTAGCGGTCTCGGGATGCATCACTAACGCAAGTTCTAGAATCTAAGTGCTACCGGTACACTCATAAGCACTAATAGTAAATGCTTTTCCTATCAAATCTAAAGGCGAACCTCACATATTTGGGTGGAAAATTTTTCTGAATATACGGTTATGTGCTAGTCATACAATCTCCTATCCATGAGACGCTTGCTATGGCTAAAGTTTCACTCCTAAATGTTGTAAAAAAATTTAAATTTGGCGCTAAAATTGCACTAACAAGTATTTCTCATAGTTTTATTACACATCTACCATTAAACAAAACAAACTCAAGCGAAAGTGCATATGTAAGGTATCATCTTTTTACCCTCCCCTTACACTTAAGATGAACATTGTCCCCAATGTTCAAGTAAAGAATGTAAAAGTGAAATAAGTAAAAAGAATGAAATCAAATACTCCCCTGATTCGCTCGGTATGGATAATAAGGTGGCCAGGTTAAATCTTCCTCCAAGAAAATGAACAATCAAAGCTTCCCTTCCAGAATATAAATCATCTTCTTGTCATACATAACCTGTAAAATCTGACAAAATAGACAAGACAACCTCGCGTAAAATCGGCGGCATCCTATATAAGTTACTAAATCCTAGAAAACAAGATAAGATATAATGCTTGTGGAATGAAGTTTGCAGATCTCCTGGAGATTATAAAACTTAATAATTCACAAAAACCATAAGACTCCGTTAGAAAAACAAAACCGGTAAAATTTCCAGATTTTTACACTTGACGCCGTCAAGAGTAAACTCTTGACGCCGTCAGAAGTGACCTGCAGAAATTCTTATGTTATGTTTCCGGAAAATTTCTGGAAAAACTTGGTCCTACTTCCTAGAAAATCCTACAAAACTTCATTATGACTCAATACAAGCATTTGACTCTAACAAATACGAATATACATGTTCATTTAATATTGTGGAGAATCATGATCGGTTTGTTTCTTGAAAACATATTTGGGGTTTCCCCTTACACTTATCTTTTGCAAAAATACTTTTAGGTGGAGTTAAGACTAGGCCAAAACAACAAAGTAAAGTATTTCCACTATTTAGTTTAGAAACATGATCAACCAACAATAAAATTTAAACATGCATACGGAAGCAAACAACAATCAAACAATTAAAATCACACAAAGCATGGGTTGCCTCCCAAGAAGCGCTTTTCTTTATTTACGAGTCTTGTAGCTAGACTCAAGGTCATGGGTTACTACGTGATCTCATCATTGGTTCCACTCTCTAGGTCGTCTTCTAAACCAGCATCGCTTTCATAGTGTAGGTACTTTGGGTCTTCGAACTCGAAGATATCTTTTCGATACTTAGAACCAAGCTTACTAACATCCTTAAAGAATCCACATGATAGATCAGAAGTGTCCTTACATCCTCTCCGAACATCTTCATCGCACAAAATAAGTTGGGAGCTTATCTTGTCGAGCCCGTCACAATCGATTTCCTTAAGGTCTTTTCTCTTGTAGGGCGTTTGGTATGAAACCCTCCTAATTCCGTCAGCGAAGGTCATAATACCGTTCTGATCATCGATTATCAGATTAGTAATCTCACAAAAGGGTGCCCCAAAAATAACTTGTGATAATCTAGGGTCGACATAATCTTCGATGTTGTCCACGATCGTAAATTCCATAGTAAATGCCATATTTCCTACAAACACCTGAATCTCATGATCCTTACCTACCACTTTCTCTCTCCATCTGCAGATATTGTTATAATGGAAAAAGGACATAAAATTCTTTGGCAGGAATATGTTAATGTAGATGTTATCGAAGTACTTATGGCCGATCATGCAGGGGATCTTGAGATTGTTCGGATCACGCCATCTTATCTTCCCTGACTCTCCATCCTTTGACCCATATAAATTCCCTTCAAGGGAAGGACGATACTCGTACACCTCCTCATTACCCTTACGAAATATTACCTTCTTAACACCATTGGTGAATAATGCACTACCATCTTTCTCATCAAGGATCACTCCCGATTCATTGATAAATGGTTTTCCAAGAACGAGGTTGGTTAATTTTTTATTGGTGAAAGGGTCTACATCATCGACCATGGTGAGGTCAGTATTGTAAACAAGCTCTCCAATCCTGATTGACAAATCTTTCTTCACTCTCTCGCATGCAATGTGTCCTGGGAAGGCTTCGTGGTATAGGGAAAGGGGAATTATGTTGACTAGGAAGCTAGGATCTACTTGACTATCGGTTAAGAGCTTTTCCTCAATGGTACAGGAGATTTTGAAAACTTTAGGATTACTTTCCTTTGTCCTATCGCTAATCCCATCAGCAATACCCTCCATTTTTCTCTTTGGTTCTTCTATAATAGAATTACCCCAAATGGTTGGGTTTCTCTCATGCTCTTCCGATCTCTCTTTTCCTTCATTCGATTTGCCATATTCTCGCGCGGTGTATTGCTCGGATGAGTTGGTAGGTTTTCTGGCCAAATCATGGTTCATCCTGAAGGTCTCATCTTTAGCTGTCTGACTGAATTTGTCCGTTTGTTGTTGGGTTGGGTTGGGTGTAGAAGCAGATATCGTGGTGATGGTGTTTACGAAATGGATTGGTCCTAGGGGGTTGACTGGTTCTTTTCCTTTAGGGGATAGATGTTTGAATAACTTGCTAGGACTTTTTATTTTCACGGGGGAGGTTGGTGGACTCATGACGGTCACAGACTTAACCTCATCAACGTGAACGGGCTTATTAACAACATGCTCTTTGATAGCAGTTAACAGATTACTAATCTTGTAGTTCACATCAGCCTGCTGTTGTCTAAATTTAGCCTCGAGCGTAGAGAGCTGTAATTCTTGAGATAGAATGAATTTTTTTAGGGCATCTTCACAGCTTTGCCTGGGAGTGCCTTGTGACGGAAAATGCTCGGTCCAAGTGAGTGGTGAGGAATCATTGAAAGATACGCTCCGCGTTTGGTACCCTTTGAAATTAGGTTTATCCTTCCATGCCTTATAGGCCTCGCCAGAAGTTCGTGGACCTTGACCCACGTGTGATGACGTGAATTCGTTATAAGCACGTTTTGGAAGCTCCATGCAGTTATGAGTCTCGTGAGGGCCACTACATAATTTACATGCAGAAGCGATTCTGCTAACTTGGCTTAAGGATTTTGGAGCTTCGTAAGATTTCATGAGAGACTTGACTCGACCTTCAAGTTCCATGATCCTACGGTTGGGAGTGCTAGAATTGTTCGAAGGCAAAGATATTGCCTTGACCGTTTTGTTCAAATCACGGGGATCATTCCAACTTTCGTTGTCATAGAGAGCAAGATCTTCTATGAGTTCCCATGATTGTTCCGCACTAAGATCATGTAGCTTACCACCGGCCGATTGGTCAATGGCTCGCCTCGTGGAGATGTCGATATGGTCATAAAAGATTTGGACTTAGAGCCAAAGATCTATGCCATGATGAGGGACTTTTTGGAGTAAGTCCTTGAAACGAGTCCATGATTCATAAAGAGATTCATTTTGACGTTGTTCGAACATCAAGATGTCATTTCTAAGCTTAGTAGTTCTCCCCGGTGGGAAAAATTGAGCAAGGAAACGAGTGGTGAGATCATCACATGTGGTGATGGATCCCGCGGGTAAACGCTCAAGCCATTGACTAGCTTGATCCCGTAGAGAGAATTGGAATATGTGTAATCGGTTGTCTCTCTAGTTTCAACATCTAGGTCTATGGAATCTACGATTTTGAGGAAGTCCTTAAGATGTTGGTTTTGCTCTTGACGCCGTCAAATCTCTTCTGGATCGTCATGGAATTTTGCTCTTGACACCGTCAGGGAACTACTCTTGACGCCGTCACCTACTGTTCCCAGCATGGAAAATTAAGACTTTGGCGTTTTCATCACTTTTATGCTCCAAAAACGTCCGAATTGCTTCCTTTTCCAGATTTCTCTCCCAAAGTACCTAAAATCACAAAAGGAACGATTTAGGGCAATATTTGATCAAATAAATTCGAATTCGGGCTTAAATGACCCCCTAAAAATGGATCATTTTTCGCCTCATCAAATATAAAAGAAACAAAATAAAGATGCAGATACTTACAGAAATGGAGAGGCCTCTGCAGCATTCTTATCCGCGCCAGGAGCGGATGTATCTTCCTCCGCGGATGACTCCGCGTCCCCAATAAGGTGGCGTCGCCTCTTTGAAGTGCCACTGCTCCCAGTCTCCCCTTTGCGCTTCAGATTCTGCGCCACCTCTTCCTTCAGCACCTCCTTAGGCTTTAGGATTTCCACGCTGTCAGATGACTCAGCGTGCGCCTCCTCCTCCTGCGCCATCTCCACATCTGGCGCCACGCTCTAAACAGGCGTTACTTGGAGCGGCGGCGTGTTTTCATGGACAACATCCGGCAGCACTGTCGAACGACCCTCGGCAGCCTCCAGTAGTGGTTGCTCACCCTCCCTCAGAGGGCGCACTCCCACCGTCACCTGCTTTGGCTTTTCCAGCTTCACCACAGCGAATAGATCCATCTCTGCGCACATAAACAAACAACAAAACAGAAAGGATTAGTTACTAAATGTGCGCATATAAAAGGACTTACATATTTGAAGTAGAAGGGACGAATACCCACCCCAGCCTTCCTCATCTATGAAGGTTGGCACCTCGTCAATACCGCCGAAGTAATTGCGACTCAACCCCATGTGCACCAAAAACTCCTCCGGGTAAGGGTTAATGGGTATGCGGTTGGCATCAAGAGTCTGCGCATCGGTCAGCCTATAGGAACCGGGTGCGGGGCGCCCATCCCTTGGCAAAGTATCCTGAGTATAAAACTCAAAGGGCGATGGAAAAACCACGTCATCAACCCAGAAAAAATGCTCCCTCCAATGCCTCAGGGAGTCTACCTTCTCAGTGTAACACTGAAGCGCCCCTGGGCGCTTCGCAAAGGACACCCATCCATTTGACCACGTTGTGTGGTAGAAGGCACGGAACAAGGCTATGGTCGGCTCTATCGCAAGTAAACGGCAGTTTACTTCAAAGTTTGACACCTTAGCCGCACCTATACAGTGCAGCTGTGAGATGTGGAGGCGATAGTGGTTGAGCAAATCACTCAGAAAGATAGATATCGGTACGCGGTAATTCGCGTACTCGAAGAAGCGCGTGTATAATCCTATTTTCCCTTCGGGGAAATCGGCTATACACACGCGTCAACATCTGGGGCCTCTGGATGCACATCCAGAGAAATGAAGTAGTCAGATGTAAACTGAGTAACATCATTCTCAGTCATCGCAGAGCGAAAATCTTCTAATTGGGAAACCATTTTCATAACCTTACTGGGAAATGCACACAAAAATACCTAATGAAACGCTTACTCTCTTTGCAAAAATACGCTTTCAAAAAAGTGAGCAAAGGTGAGTGTGTGTTTTGCTGTGTGTTTTTTGTAAAAATGGGGGCGGTGACTATTATATAGGGGGTAAAAAACCCTAGATGATGCCCACGTGGATTCCACTCACAAAAACGTGTGGCTAGAACCGAAACGGTACATGCACTTTTTCCCGATTTACGAGGGACACGTGGACGCAACCCCCGACTTTCGAGGTATTTCTTCGTAATATCTATGACTAGGTACATTGCACCCCAAAAATGGGCGGCAATATTTCAATGATCTCCCGCCACGCTTACCGCTGTTGTGATTAGTCTAGCACCGCGGCTACGAGCCATGCACACTAGACTGGGGGGACATGATGACGTATAGTCTATATATGGGCCACGAGCCCAAACGATAAACATTACTAAGGCCCAAGCCACCATGCGTGGGCTATTATAACTTGGGCCGCATCAATAATGGGAATAGGCTCACGTAAGCCCAAACCCAATTAAATTATACACGGTATAGATAAGGATCATCTATCTATGGAATAGATATCCTTAACCCGGATAAGTACCACGCGTACGAAACGTAAGGAGCACGAACCCTACAAGGATTCTGCGCCTATATAAGGAATGACATAACTCTCATTCAAGGTACGATTCACAAAACCGTAAAACTCTTTACGAGAATCTTAAATCGATTACTTACTCTCACGCCGGAGTCTAATCGTGGGAGACAATCCCACGATAAGCCTAACGGTGTTGTTTATTTTTAGTATGCAGGTTACAAGTACTAAGAAGCCGATTGGTACGAGAGCAAAAGCCCATAATCAGGAACGCCCAACTTTTGTATCAACAATTATAGATTCAAAAGGTTTATGAATTTAAGAGGTTTCTCGATAGCCTTAACAATAATGACGTGGTAGCTGTACCACACGAAGATGCTCAAGTTACTGTTGGTGATACCAATTATCCTTTCACTTTTATTTCATTATCAAAAAGATTTTGCAAATAAAAATGATGATGTATAGTCTATATATGGGCCATGAGCCCAAACGATAAACATTACTAAGGCCCAAAGCCATTATGCGTGGGCTATTGTCACTTGGGCCGCATCAATAATAGGAATGGGCTCACGTAAGCCCAAACCCAAATAAACTATACACGGTATAGATAAGGATATCTATCTATGGAATAGATATCCTTAACCCGGATAAGTACCACGCGTATGAAACGTAAGGAGCACGAACCCTACAAGGATTCTGCACCTATATAAAGAATGACATAACTCTCATTCAAGGTACGATTCAAAAACCCTAAAACTCTTTACGAGAACCTTAAATCGATTACTTACTCTCACGCCAGAGTCTAATCGTGGGAGACAATCCCACGATAAGCCTAACAGTGTTGTTTATTTTTTTAGTGCGCATGTTACAAGTACTAAGAAGCTGATTGGTACGAGAGCAAGAGCCCATAATCAGGAACGCCCAACTTTTGTATCAACAAGTGGCGCCATCCGTGGGACCCTACTAAGAACTAAAAACTAGAATGACGAAAAATAAGAACTCGAGCCAGCGGACTCCGCAACCAGAAAAACGTGACCCTCAGAGGAAGAATCAACAAGATTCGACCCCTAGGCAGGTTGCTGGGACAACCAGCGCATCAGGTCACCAAGAGGCAGGGATAACCCAACCTCTTCCAGTGGTAGAACTGCCTGTAAGGACTACCCAAACCACCACAGTGGTCCCAAACGCTGAGGAGCTCCAGCGCACTCTCTTCACTACCCCTCACCAAGCTGTAACCACAGTGAACAACACTGTGCCACCAGGCGCACCTAACCGAGATAGGGTGCCTAATACTGAGGCAGACATTCTTGCAGCAACTGAGGACACACCCAACCTAACCTTGGGAAATTTTGTATCCCAAAATTATGAAACCCTAACTGCCCTCATGCAAGAAGAGGCAAGGAGAAGGTCAAGTACGAGCCTACAAGCTCAACTCAATTTTGGTCCTGAACACGAACCATCATAACCGCGCCACCCACGAGGAAGACGCGCAGAACGTACTACCATCCACGATAGGCTGGGTACGACATCTGATTCACAGTACTCAGAAGACAGCGAGAGGCGCACTAATATCCACTCCAGACTTGGCAGTCGAGGGATTCAAGACCGATTAGGACCTCAACATTCACCAAGCCAAGGGTCCTCCAAATCTGGGAGTAAGAGGATTCACGACATATTGGGGAAAAGAATGTCCCCAAGTAAGAGTCCCTCAAGCTCTTCTTCTGAAAAAAGCCGGCGCAAACACCGAAAAAAAGACTACTCTTCCTCCAGTGACTCCTCGGACAACGAGGATAGAGAAACAGGACACTGGAAGTCAAGAGGAAGACGTCGCGAAGAAGAGAATGAAGGCATGTCTCTTCCATGGCGTCGCCAGAAAGTTGATGCGTTTACACGACGCATCAGCGATTACTCCGACAGCAAACGCAGGCGCATGCCCACTAATGTGAAAACATATGATGGAACAGGTGATCCAGATGATCATCTAAAAGTTTTCGAATCAGCCGCCACTATCGAAAACTGGCCACAGCCTGTGTGGTGCCGTATGTTTAATTCTACGTTGGTAGGGAACGTGCGCACATGGTTCAACAAACTCCCATGCAGGAGCATCGGTGGGTTCGAGGAATTACGGAAAGCATTCCGTCTCAACTTTACCCAAAGAAAGAAGTGCGCTAAAAATCCTGTTGAGCTAGCAAGAGTGAAACAGCGCCAAGGGGAATCAACCAGCGCTTTTATGGAACGCTTCAAGGATGAGTGCATACAAGTCAAAGCATGTCCTGAAATTCTAAAAATTTCAGGGTTCATGAATGGGATTAACAACCCAGAACTTATCCGAAAGCTAAATGACAAAGTTCCCCAGACTTTTGATGAGCTAACAAAGCGCACCAGATCCTTCATACAAGGAGAAGCAGCTGCTGCGGACAGCAAAAAGGGTTATTCGAACTATAGGCAGCAAGAACAGCCTAGGAGACAATCCAACGATCAGAATAATAACCGCAGTAGGAATTATCGCAGCGGAAGAGACAATGACAAGTATACCCCTCTCACAAAAACTCCGAGGGAAATATTTGTAACAGAAGGTGCAAACTTCCCAAAACCTCCACCAATGCGCACTGCAGAGGAAAAGCGCATAGGGAATAGATACTGCGAGTACCATGGTCAAAAAGGCCATACAACTAACGAGTGCGTCCAGCTAAGACAACTAATTGAAAAGTTAGAAAGGGAAGGCAGAATGGACCACCTTGTAAAAAACATCAAGGAGGGAAAAGACAAACAAAGGAGCGGGGGTAAGAAAGAACCCCCCCCCCCCCCCCCCCCCCACCCACCCAAAGAAAAAGCTGATACCATATACATGATACAGTCATGGCAGCGTAAGATAAAGCAAAAAGTCAGCCAAAAATTGGGAAAAGACAAAATGTAACCGCTAATGATGCATATTAATAGTTGGCATATTTGTGTATATGTAAATTTACAATTCATTTTGTAGCGATGTCTATCTTTAATATATGTTTCAAAAATGCTATTTATGCTACTCTTTTTAATTCGAACCTTATTTTCATTTGAATTTGAAATAGTTTGCATTGATATTGATTATAACTATTTTAATTAAAAGTTGTTATTTATTTGTAAATTTATTGCTGAAAAAATACATATAAATGAAAAACATTTAATTGTTACAAAATTTAGTCATAGGGTAACTGTCGAACAACATTGCGCGGATACATATACAAACAAATACTAGTAGTTGGTATGATAAATAAAGCTGGATGCTTCTCATTTTTCTTCAATTGTCCCTCAACTGACAATTTGACTTTCATCCTCCGTGCTTTCTCATTCCCTCCATAACCTCCCCCACCCATTTCATGATACATACTTACTTTGAAGCTCATTTTAATTATTGAATATTTAGATATGTGCTGTAATATTGAAGTAGATGTCAATGGTGAACACATTTTCTTTCTGGATAAGGTAATAATTCCTGCTCTGCCTTAAACAGTCACGCAGCCTTAATTTGATTTATTTTGTGTTTCACCCATGATACATTATTTTGTTGCTACAAAGATAGTAACTCAAATTTAGTTGAAGACTGCAATCATTCATGTAAATACTATTTTTATTCATTTGTGTGACCACTGAACTGTAAAGATACTAAAAAGGTTTATCTTCCAACTTTTTGCAGAAAGTGCTTGCATCTTTTTCGAATCTTGTAAGAAAATTGCTAGGGAGACTTGCCAATAACACGAAACTGATATTCAGTGATTTTCCGGGTGGGATGGAGAGTTTTGAGCTCATTACAAGCTTTTGCTACAACAATGGTAATATCGACCTAACCCCTTCAAACATTTTCTTGCTTCATTCTGCTAGTTCTTTCATGGAAATGAGTACCTTGACCATGCAAACCGAGTTGTTCCTTGAAGGCACGTATTGTTGGACATGGTCACAATTTGTTAACGGTTTAAAACAATGCCAGATTTTGTTCCATTTTATGAATAATTCTCCTACCTTTCAAGATTACTTGAATACTCTTTTAAGAAACTTGACACTTCCTAGCGATATATCTAGTTCATGCCAATCGTCATCGAATTGCTCTAGTTTTTGCTTTTCTTCGAGCGATCCAAGCTCAAAATGTTTAAGGTCCAATAACCATCTAGATTATTGGAAGTTTGATGATCTTTCTTTCTTAAATATCGATTTATTTGATAAGCTAATAAAGTCAATGATTTTTCTACAGTTTGACCACCCTACCATATGTTCATTCATCTTCCATTACCAAAAATCAAAGTATATCTTATGTTGTTCACATGATGAAAAGAGTAAAATCTCGGAGATAAATATCAATTTATTGATTTTACTCAATAGTAACGCATTCTCGTGTAGAGCCTTACTTGATGCCTTTGGAATGAGCTTGAGTTTGAATATGAAAATGGGCGAAAGGTCAAAGTTAGAGAACTTGCTTGGATCACGATTAGATGAGTTTAGGATCAATGATTTGCTCATTCGAGGCAAGAAAAAGGGGGCGTTTGATGTGGGTTTAGTTTTAAGACTGATCAAAAGTTTTTTATTAGAAAGAAGAATTAACGGGTTCTTCGTGCATCGAGCAAAGAAGGTTGGGTTCTTGATGGATTTGTTTATGTTAGAGGTTGCTCCTGATCCTTTACTTAAACATTCTAAGTTTCTTTCATTAGCCATGTCTTTGCCAAAATTAGCAAGAGAATCACATGACAGAATGTACCATGCAATCAACTTGTACGTGGAGGTACCACACTTGCATCAATTATCAGTATTTCTTGCAATTTGTCACTATATTCTTACTATAACATTAAATTGCATAAATGGATGTCGATCTTGAGTGTAGACGGGTTTCATAACTGTTTTATTAATTGATATGGATTAACTTGTATGTTGCGTCCGGTTAGGTAACATTTTCTCATCTATTTTTTGTCAACTTTTAAAAGGCTGGATTTGAGATATTTTCGTTTAATATGTTTAACGAGTTCAATAAAGTATTAGGTAAAGGTCTATTTTGACATAAATGGTTTTCATTATTCAGAAAAAGAATGAAAGTACTCCATATTTGATGTCCGTTGAAGTGAGTTGCGCGCTTTTGGACCACCTTTTTAGTATTTAGCGTAAAAAAGGTCAAGTTGATCCACTTGAAGTACCAAGAAAGTCCAAACAAAAATTGTACTCAGTATAACGTTATTCTTGTAAAAACATTATCTCATTTTACCTTTGTATCTTATTTTCGGCAGGTGCATCAGGATCTATGCCAAGAACAAACGACAAAAATTTGGAGTGCTATTGACCTCAACAAGCTTTCAGTTGCCACGATGAGACTACACCTAGCAAAAGACACGAAACTTCTACCATTTGTTAAACAAAATCAGTTCAATGTTTTCATCAACGATGAATTTGGGGTTCTAGAGGTTTCTCGGCGCGTAGACAATACTGTAAAAAATGAGAAATGCTGCATAACATTTACAACAAATACTAGAAAGGTATTGCCTAAGAAAGCAAGAACCTTTGATCCATGCAATGCTAAATCTTTGCCGCGACTGTGTCATTAATGATAGACATATTTTTTTCCGGATCCAGTCAATGTCTCCGAGCCAACTTTATTGAGTCAAATCCATGGCACCAAATGCAAACCCATTGAACTAGGCAAAACCACGAGTCTCCATTGTGACGATTTCAGTGAGTTGAAACAATGGGTTGTGATGTCTTTGGTCATTTCCTTTTTTGCGTATAGATTTTGTATATGATGTAGAGCAAATTACTTGTGTTTGTCGATCTGTTTTTGCTTGGTGAAAGTTTATTTTGTGAAGTCTTCGCAGTTATTCATATAGATGTATGACAACATGCATGTTATTGGCTCTTCATATCAGTGTTTTCATATAAGAGTAATACAAAAATGTTTGGTTCCTTCCCGACAATATTTTATATAATACATTGTGTCTCAAATTATTTTTCTTGCGATCATTTATCAATACGGTGACATATTGGGGTGGAGGGAGTTCAAAATTGTATGAAACTCCAGAATCATGTACCATGGAAAAATACAATAGCAAAATGATGAAATTAATAGAAACATTTGGATCTGTAAAAATACATTTAAAACAAGCACATTTCATTAATTTTCAACTACATGATTGAATAAAATTATAACAACCACCTAAAGAAGATTCGATAGAACCAACAAACGAATAAATGAGTTTACTCTAATAAATTTTGTTGTGATAGGGTATGTTCGGTGGAATAGGTTGGGCCAGGGACTGCAACTGAAATTAGGGTCGGGTTGTAGCTTATATTATAAGGCAAAAGCTAAAGCTTATATTCTTATAAAGTTGTTTGACGAATTAGTTGTAGATAAATAAGCTTATTAATGTAAAGTTGTATAAAAATATATCAAATTAAATTTATATATATTTTCAACTTTTACGTGATAATCCATTATATTTTGAAATGTATTTAAATAATTTAACTAGCTACAAGTCTTTTTTTATGAGCTTCAACTTATAGATGCTTATAGCTTATAAAAAGCTTCAATAAGCCTATATGATAAATAAACTTATTTGATAAACTAACTTATTTTAAAAGCTCAAGCTTTTATAAGTCCCGATAAAACTGTTGTCAAACATTATGTAGCTTTTACTTGCCAACAATATAATTTCACGGTCAAAGTTGGGAGGACGTGGCTTTAGATGGTTTTCAAGATCTTAACAGGAATAATTATCAATTTAAATAAAGTATTATGCCAATTTTTAAGGTATAAAAATGTCCCATACTAAATCTAGTTAATTAGATCATTTGCAAAATTGTAAATTGTGACTATCGAAAAGTAGTTTTGTGTTAAATGTTTTAAACTAGTTTTGATTATTAATGAGTTATCAGTTTCTCAACTTATTGCATGAAACCATACAATCTATATATATGATGAAAATAAACATAACATGATTAATTGGGCTGAGTTTTATGGATTAGCAGCATTAAACAGAAATCAAAGCGGGTTTGAGGGATTACGCCTCCAAGAATACCGATGAGACCAACGGTGTAGATCAGGCCAAGCTTGTTTAATGGTTCGGGCGAGGGTCACCGAAGGAACCCACTGCTAATCCTGAAGGAAAATATGAACTACCTAAACAAATTGCCAAAAGGATGAACCAACACACATAATTTTCTTAAGGTTAACGTGTGTGTATATATATAGCGTATCTTTATTTTCAAAATTCTGTTAAGTGCGGGAACTGCGAGAACTTCAATTTTGCATTAGAAAACATGCATGTTCATACATGTTTATATAAAAATCTGTTAAGTGCAATAAATCAATGCAAAATGATTTTATTTTTAGAACACTGTTAACTGCGAGAACTCCAATTATGCATTAGAAAACATGCATGTTCATATAAAACATGTATGTTTTCTTACATACATTTTAATACGCATGCATGTGTATTAAGGTGTATGTAAGAAAAGATACATGTTTATATGAACATGCATATTCTCTAATGCAAAATTGGAGTTCTCGCAGTTCCTGCATTAACAGAGTTCTGAAAATAAAGCCCCCTATATATATATATATATATATATATATATATATATATATATATATATATATATATAGTAAAGTGTTCAAATGAGTAGCTTAAATTTTGTGAGAACGCGAGAAGCAGTCCTAGCCACTCATTTCATCCTCCTTTAACTTTAATCTAATAGCTAATATTAGTTAATTAACTTTTTGAAAATTTCTTAAAAAATTTTGAAAATTTTTTTAAAAATTTTCAAAAATTATCAAAAAAATTTCGAAAAACTTTTTTTTTCGAAAAAAAAAATTTTTGAAAAAATTTTTTCGAAACTTTTTTTTTGAATTTTTTTTTCAAAAATTTTTTTTCGAAAAAAATTTTATCGAAAAATTTTTTTTAGAAAAAAATTTTTCCGAAAAAAAATTTTTTTGAAAAAAAAAAATTTCGAAAATTTTTTTTCCCAAATTTTTTTTTCCAAAATAATTTTTTTCGAAATTTTTTTTTTCGAAAAAAAAATTTCCGAATTTTTTTTCCGAAAATTTTTTTTCGAATTTTTTTTTCCGAAATTTAATTCTCAAATTTTTTTCGTCACATGTGAAAAAAAAATTTGAAATTTTTACGAAAGTTTTTTTTGTCACGTGTAAAAAAAAAAACATTCATCACATGTTAAAAAAAAAATTGCGTCGCATGTAAATTTTTTTTTCGTCACATGTGAAGAAAAAAAATTCTGACACATGTGAAAAAAATTTCGGCACATGTGAAAAAAATTTTGAAATTTTCACGAAATTTTTTTTGTCACGTGTGAAGAAAAAAAATTCGGTACATGTGGAAAAAAAATTTCGTCACATGTGAAAAAAAATTTTGAAATTTTCACGAAATTTTTTTTGTCACGTGTGAAAAAAAAGTTTGTCACATGTGAAAAAAAAATTTTCGTCGCATGTAAATTTTTTTTTTCGTCACATGTGAAAAAAATTCCGTCACATGTGAAAAAAAAATTCGTCACATGTGAAAAAAAAATTTCGAAAATTTTTCAAAAGAATTTACGAAAATTTGAAAATTTTCAAAAAATAATTTGAAAATTTTTCAAAAAAATTTTCGAAAATTTTTGAAATTCTTTCAAAAAAAATTTCAAAAATTTTTTGAAAATTTTTCAAAAAAATTTTCAAAAATTTTTTGAAAATTTTTCAAAAAAATTTTCGAAAATTTTTTGAATTTTATTTTTAATTTTTTCGAAATTTTTTTGAAATTTTTCAAAAAAACATAGTTAGCTAATAATAGTCATTAGATCAAAGTTTAAGGAGGATAAAATGAATGACTAGGATTAGTTCTCGCGTTTTTACAAAAATTAGATTTCTCACATGAGTGGCTCCATATATATATATATATATATATATATATATATATATATATATATATATATATATATATATATATATATATATATATATATAAAAGGAAAAAAAAGAAAAAAAAAATCACCAATCTATAACTACTTATATGCACTCAAAATATTTATCCATGCTTGTTATTTTATTTTTTAAACATAGCACCTTATTTTTTAAAACTTTCCACTTCTATTGCAAACACCTAGAAGAGAAGCTACGGAATTCAAGGTTTCTTGAAAAAACTAACGAATGTGATGACAAACAATAAAAGACAAGAGTGGTCGTGATCTATGTCTTGTGCTAAACTAATAAAATCGATAATTGTGACCCACAAAACAACCAATGGATGTTTCTGATTGAATATATGTGTGAATTTTCGAGCCTAGGCCTTGACTATTTCTACAAACTTTTGTGGCCTCCGAGTCTTAGGAAAGTTCTTAGGGGGTGCTTGGTGAGGGGTAAAGGGGGAGTGGGGAATGGGTAAGGAATTGAAAAGGGCCCACCTCCTTCAAATAATGGTGCTTGGTTATGAAGGGGTAAGGTATTGATTACCCCGTAGTGGGTAATCAACCATTATAGAGTAAATTGGGGGGTAAGGTATTGATTACCCACCTCAAGCATTCCTTTGCATTCCTTTCCTTTTCCCTTTCCCTTTCCCTTTCCCCACTTTGAACCAAGCGGACCCTTAATTTTACTTTAGGGCCATAACTGTAACTTGCTATATGGCGTTTCTCGTTACTAATGTTTCCAATTAAGGTTCACATATCATAAAGGATATGTTTTCTATTTAGCACTTTTAACCTAAACTGTAGAGTGTAGAACAATCTTCGGTCGGGTTAGATACATTAAAGTTATCTTGAATTATTCAAATGTCAACAATTTTAGTTTCACATTTAATAGTAATTTTTAGCTTTGGAATTCTCTTCATTTTGTTAGACGTGATATATGTTAGGGGGTGGAATCGTACTCGGCAAGGTATCCCCATTGCCATGGGTTCGGCAATCACTCGGTATCCCCATTGCCATGGGTTCGGCAATCACTCGGTATCCCCATTGCCATGGGTTAGCCCCATAAATTGTGTTACAATGTTAAAGCATGGTTAGGCATCACATTGCCACTAAAAATAAGTATTGAGGCATGGTTAGGTATGAAATGTGTTGGCATCATTTTATTGGCTAATTAAATTTTACATTGAGGCATGCCTATGCAACATTCCCACCCCCTTAGTTTTGACAAGCATTTAGATCTTCGTCAAAAAAAGTAGTTTTTCAACGCAATTTACCAATTGGCCAACTAAATGTTTAAATAGACCCTAAGGGGTTGCCAACACACCTCTCACCCCAAATGCCTTCACTCACTTACAACCAATCACCTGATGCCACATCATTCTCTCACTTTTTCCTTCACTCACCCAATTTTTGTTGGCATCACACCCCTCACCCTTCACTCACTCACTTTTTTTTTTTTTTTTTTAAATTCCATTAAAATTATTAAAAGACTAAAATTTCATTAAAATTAAATAAACATTACATAATATTACTAAATTGGACTAGTTTTAACTTCTCTAAACATGGGCTGAAAGTTTAACATATGTGAATCCATTTGTACTTGTTTAGAGAAAAACAAACAACTTGGATAAAAAATGAAAAGTTCATAAAAGTTAGGGTGCAAAGTGTGAATGCTACCCTTATTTATCATCTTCCTCAACAATTATTTATCCTCCAACTTTTTTTGCAGCAACAACATATTTATCCTCCATATTTTCCCCAGCAACAACAATTATAGCTCCCCAACGGTCCAATTTGTGGGTCTCCAACGTTCACTTTTTTTCATTTCTCGTGCGGTAATCTTCCCCGCAAAACCTCCCTCCCGTGCGGTACCATGTGATCGGCGGCGGTGTTCCCGCACGGGAAACACCCCGCACCCATTGTCAACCCCCTAAGCTAATATTTTTTTTTTGTATATACAAGAAAAATTTTCTGTTAACTTGAAAATAATAATAATAATAAGAATCTGATGATAATAGTATTAAGAGTTAATTACAAAAATTGTCCTGTGATTTGTCGGGTTTCATATGCATGTTTTGTCCCTGTATTTTTTTAAACGGGTCATATCCTTGTGGTTTTGACCCATTACGGGTTTGGTCCCTTGATCACTAATACGAGTTTGGTCCCTAGTATCTACCCCACACGTAAAAGATTAAAACCCACATAAAACATTGAAGCTACCGACTCATATATCTCCCACCTTCTTTCTTCTTCTCCTATCTCCTCTCTCTCCAATCTAATTTTTCACTTCTTAATAATACCCAATCACCACCACCACACACAGTGGCGGACTCAGAAAGTTACAAAATGGGGGGCAAAAAAATTTACCTTGGCAAAAGTCGTTATGCTAAAACACCAGTGACATGAAACAATCTAAAACACCTTAGAAAGTCCAAAATTCAGCAACATATTTCAGCTTCTTCAAAAGACAGCAAAACATCCTCAAAAAGCGGCAACAAATTTCAGCTTCCAGTGGGCAAAAAAGCCGGAAACATGCTTATATATGGCAAACTACTAACTATATATTTCGAGTAACACCTGCAAGCAAAAAAAGAGACGTACATCAATCTTCAAACTCCTAACTTCATATTTATCGAAAAAGAGACGTACATCTTGTTTGAGTAAAAAAATAAAATAAAATAAAATAACAACAATAAAAGCTATCTTACCTTAAGCAAACAATTTTCTACATATCTCCTCGACACTCTCTCATATTTTGGAACCGATTCATTACATCTTCATCTTTAACATTTGAAAGTGCTCCTCTTTCTACGGCACAAATAACACAAGAGTTTAGGAAGTCTTCACCGATTCGATTCTGTAAATCAGACTTTACCATCTTTATTGTAGAAAAACATCTCTCTATACTTGCGGTTGTGATTTACTTGTTTTTAGTATAGGTTTATTTTTCCAAAGAAATACTTATGAAAGTATTTCCCTAAGTCGTTTTCCCAGCGAAGGTGTGAATGAAATTTTGAATTCCCGGTTCGTGAAAGGAAAAAGTTATTTCAATGAGATTACACAAATGAATATGAAAATGAAGCGCAATTAATCACTTAAGCAGGTAATTCAAGTAAACAAACTTAGAACGCAACGTAGAATTGAAAACCGTAAGCTGAAACGTAAACGCGCGAAATAAAACGTGAATTTTGAACTATACTAATCCTACGGGCTTGAAAATAATTTTCCTAAGTTAAAAATGATAAAAGAAATTTT
Organism: Artemisia argyi; assembly: GCA_030686995.1. Lineage (NCBI taxonomy): Eukaryota > Viridiplantae > Streptophyta > Magnoliopsida > Asterales > Asteraceae > Artemisia > Artemisia argyi. The sequence continues at coordinate 98,456,863 of CM060687.1, forward strand.
GAGAAAAAGAAAAATACTTTCTTGACTTTTTATTTAATTTTTATGAATTAAAAACTAATTTAACTAATTAAAAATTAAAAGAAAATGGAAATAAAGTGAGAAAAATGCAAAATAAATATTGAAAATTCTAGAATAACTAAAAACTAGTTTTATAACTGAAAACTAATTTTTTTTTGGCTTTTTATGTAATTTCTAGGAATTAAAAACTATTAAAACTAATTAAAAAGTAATAAAATGCAAATAAAATTGAAAATAAGTGGGAAAATTGCAAAATTAATTTCTAAAAATAAAAAATAAATGAAAACTAATTTCTAAAATGTTTTTGGAAATTTTTAGGCTTTTTCATATTTTTTTGGTAATTAAAAAGTATTAAAAATTGATTAAAAACTAAAATTAAATAAAAAAAATAGCAAATGGACTCAGAAAAATATGAAAAATTCAGAGAAATTCTAAAATATTATTCTAAACTTATGAAAAATTTAAAAAGTGAAAATAAGCACTGGATTTGCTTATTGGCTTAAAACAGCTTATGTTGAAGTGCTTATTGATAAGCACTTTGACCAAAACTGACCAAAACTTTGACCCAATGCAATTTTTGACTAAAATTAACTCAAAAGTACTGAGAAATGACAAATTGGAGCATAGAAACACAGTTAATGGACCAAAACAGGTTCAATAAGCACTTGTGGAGAAGCAAATAAATAGCTAAAGGCTTAAGCTTAATGGAAATAGCAACTCTAGGTACAATGGAACTTAAATCAACAACAAATCACAGGTTATGAACTTAAAACCACACTTGCAGGCCTTATAATGAAAACAGATGCTATGCTAGAACCACTCAATAAGACAAGGGCAAAAACAATCGAAATAAGCTGAGAACTAAAAGCTTATGGGGGCAAATGATCTATTAATCAACTGAGATCACAAAACAGCCCAAAGAAAGGATCTCTGATCCAATTAACCTGCCCAAAATCTACCTAGAAAGTGATCCAACAACTGATGTGAAGGGGAAATTTAGTCCAAATAGCCAATTTCAATCAGCTTTTTCAATAAGCAAATAAGTTACAAAATGAAATTTTCTTTTTAATATTGGTTCCCTTACTGTTAAACTCTACAAATCCACTTTTCAAACTTATTTCCAATTAAAAATGAACCCTAGGGATGTTCTCAAAGATTTGACCAAAGACTTAGTTTCACTTGTTTTGACTTTTTTGATCTTAATGAAACTTTGACTAAAATGACTTTTGATTGCTGATTTTTAACTGAAAATGTTTTATTAATAAAATTTATGAGTATAATAAGCTAAACCTTCAACTTACGTAACTAATTTTATGCTTATGCAACCTAAATACCTAACTGTTATGCAAAAAATTATGAAACAAGATAATTTTGACTTTTAACGAATTAACTACTGAATTTTATGCAATATGACACTAAATATTACCCTAAGTGATATGTCTAAGCTAACAACTACCTTTGAAACACTAATAACACCAGCAAACCACACTGATCCAAACACCCTCTAATATAACTGAATATAACTTATCACCACTCAAATTTATTCCTCGGCAATCCAAAACTTTACTTCTGATCAAGTATTTATCCAACAACCCACAACCAACACAGAAACTAAGAAAACAACCAGTAACACAGATCTAAGATAATGCAACAGTTAAGAAACAGACAGTCTCAAATAATAAGCAAACAATTATCTAAATGAAATGTAGACAAAGATAAAGCTAAAATATGATGCAAATATCAATAGAGAAACAGAAATGAGCAATAATAAATAGATCTATGCTACTGTTACATTACTGATGCAATATTAGATAAAAGCAAATGAGGCTTACAAAGCAAATTCCCCCTCAGCTTAACAGAGGGGGTTCACTATGCTTGCTTGTCTTTAAGACAGGCCAATGGACTCCTTTGGGCTGCCTTTATTCCACAATAAGCTGAGCTTATTCCAAATAAGCTGAGATTTGACTTTATGTTGACTTTCTTGTGAATTAAGAGAAATGATTGAGTAAGCTCACAATAGGCTATGAGGAAGCTTATATGAGCTTATTATAAACAGAATAAGCTATTTGAAGCTTGAAATTGGAATTGAAACTATTTTTTTTTCTGATTTTTTTTTTTTTTTTTGGATTTTCAAAATAAGATGAAACATCAACAGAAATTTAAATGAATTATAGAAACAACTAACAATTAATGACATAAGCTAATTAGAAAGTAAAATATTGGAACTAAAATATAAGGAAAAATAGACAATAAGCTGTAATGAAATATGAATTATATTAATACTAAAATGTTTGAGTACAAAGCTTGATGAGGTGAAAAATGAACCACTTTTAGGGGGTCATTTAAGCCCGGAATTGAATTTATTTGATCAAATATTGCCCTAAATCGTTCCTTTTGTGATTTTAGGTACTTTGGGAGAGAAATCTGGAAAAGGAAGCAATTCGGACGTTTTTGGAGCATAAAAGTGAAGAAAACGCCAAAGTCTTAATTTTCCTTGCTGGGAACAGTAGGTGACGACGTCAAGAGCAACACCCTAACGGCGTCAAGAGTAAATTGCATGACGGCCCAGTACAAACGTGAAGGCGTCACAAGTAGAGCGTCAAGAGTAAAACACGTGACGGCCTGGAAGACCCTAACACATGACGGCGTCAGATGAAGATCAAGGCAGTCCGAGAAATATTTTGCCGGCGAGATGAGGGCGTCACCTATTTGGTCTTGACGCCGTCAGCCTCAATTTCCTATATATAGTTTTCTAATTTTCATTCATTAAAAAAGGAGAAGTTTGGAGAAACCCAAAGGCCGAACCTAATACGATTTTTACAGGTTTTTCAAGGGTTTTCAGCCCTTGAACCCTTTCATGTGTAATTGAGATAAGTGTTCTTCTAATTCAATCAGTATGTCTATGTGTTGGTTGTCTATATCTTCTTCTTGTCTTGATTCCACCATGCTAGGCTAGATCTATCTTGTGTTTGCTTAGATCTAATGAAACCTAGATGTTAATTATGTGTTGATTACTTGTTTATGGTTATATTGGATGAATGATTTCGATGTTAGGCTTAAGAAAACTGGCAGATCTCTAAATGGTAACATGCTTGAACGTCTTAGGAAACATGAACTGACGTGCACTAGGTTTTATTGGTTGTATTTAATGCATGAGTAAATTCTAATGATCCCATGTTAGGAGCTTCTTAGCTGGCTCGACATAGGAGTGAAGTAGGCACTCATAGGATTAGGGAATCAATTGCGCCACCCCATGAATGGTATTAAGGAATACCATCCGTTATCCACGCAACTATAACAAGTAATTAACGTGTAAAAGATATCTAGGGAGTAGTGAAATCTAAGTAAACGCAATTTCTCCACTTATTGCTCACAACCTTAGCTTAATTTAGTTTATTTTCATTTCTAGTATTTTATTTTGATTGCATCTTTAGTATTGGGTTAGTTGGCTAGCAACTAATTCCGCCCAAATCCTTCAAACCCGAGATTTTTAATTGCTTTCTAAAAAAGTATAAAAATACAAAAATAATCATCTATCATCTTTAGAACTAGTAATTAGGTTTTCTAATCCTAGCGACACTATTCCTAGCTAAACGATCAATCCCCCGGTACTTGTCACTATACTATACTACAACGATCAGGTACACTGCCTGGTGGGGGTTGTAAGCTTCTCGAGATCCCTTGAGAGGTAAGCCTGGTGCAATCCCCACGCATCAAGTTTTTGGCGCCACAGCCCGGGGAATATTTATTGTCTAGGTTAGAACTTCTTTTTATTAGGTCTACTTGCTAGATTCCTTTCTAGTAAGATTTTATTTTTATTTTTTAGGTTTCTTTAGTCTATCTTATTTCTTTGTGTCTTTGTTCGTAACTCTTCACCACCCGACATCATGGACGATGGGAACATCCTTGAACCCGTCATCCCACTACAACAAAACCCACCACTAGAACCCCTTAGGCCCCAAACCTTAGGAGAATATTCCCGACCTAGCAACCAAGGCTACCGAAACACCATTGAGCTCACCGGAGCCAATGTGACCCCCTTGCGATCCGACACCATCCGGTTGGTGCAAAGCGGATGTGCATTCCATGGACTTCGTTCCGAAGATCCAAACCAACATCTTAAGAACTTCCTTAAAATCGTAGATTCCATAGACCTAGGTGTTGAAACTAGAGAGACAACCCGATTACGCCTACTCCAATTCTCTCTACGAGATCAAGCTAGTCAATGGAGTGAGCGTCTACCCGCAGGATCCATCACCACATGGGATGATCTCACCACTCGTTTCCTTGCTCAATTTTTCCCACCGGGGAGAACTACTAAGCTTAGAAATGACATCTTGATGTTCCAACAACGTCAAAATGAATCTTTTTACGAAGCATACATCATGGCATCAAACCATGGCTCCAGATTCAAATCTTTTACGATAAAGTTAACTATCAAACAAGGAGAGCTATAGATTACGCAGCCAAGGGCAGGCTAAACAGACTTAGCATTGACGAATGCTGGAAAGTTCTTGAGGGGTTGGCACAATACGAAGAAGAAGGATGGGAGGACCCAATGTTTCCAAGCAAGGGAAAACTTGACTATGCACACGCCACCCAAGAGCACTTATTAGGAAGTATCGAGAAGCAGGTAAAGGAATTAATGAGTATTGAGAAACCTACTGCTGAAACCATTTGGAACCCTAATTCACGTGGGAATGCAGTTATTAACCATAATTTTCCTGAACGTTCCCGGCAAGAGGAGTTCGAAGGGATAATGGTAACCTTCATGAATAATCAGGAAAAACAAATCCAGCACCTAGAAGCACGCATGGAAAGCACTCGCAATGCTTTTATGGATTTAGCAGACCAATTCATATCAAGGATCAAAGAGAAGATCAAAGAAAATTCCGCACCAAGAAAAATCGAAAAAGTCTTTGAGGTTTCAACTCCTTTGGTGTTTGACCAAGAGGATAACGAGAAATCTTTCCCAAGTGCCTCACCGTCAATCACCTCCCACCTTTTGTGAGCATCCTCAGGAAGAGAAGAATTCGCAATTTCATAACATTTTCATTGGATGCTTGCAAACCACGCTCCCAAACTTGTGCAAGAGACGTTCTTTTGGTTTTAAACCCGGTGTGAAGAGGATGCACCTCAAAAACACCACAGATTTGAAACCCTCTATGGAACAACACCTCTTTGTACACACCGGTGACCCGTGCGAAGGTTACAACTTAACTAAAACATCACCCACTCCGTTCTACAACCATACCTCTTTCCGTGACAGTAATAAAACGTTCGACCCTGGTGGACTTCACTAATGGAATGGCTACTCATAGTTTTACTTGTGTTTAGCTATTAACACAATGTGCAGGGAATAAATGTGGAATTACTCCATTTCTCACCTCATACGGGCATCTAACGGCGTCAGATATTAACCCTTGACACCGTCACCTCGCTCATCCAGCAATAATAACCCAAATTCAATCACTTTCAACCCATACCCCACAATTCTCACCCAAAGTGCTGCTACTACTCCGAATCTCCACCCTCCAATTCAACATCTTTCGCGACTAATCTCCACTCGGTAAGTAGTTTTTCTTCACTCTTTTTCGATCAATTGTCCTTAGGATCAATCAATTTTGAAATCCCCTTTCGCCCGAAACCCAATTTTTAACCCATCATTGACAAATCGTAATGCCATCCATTTGGTGATTTGTAAACATGAGGTTACCCTTTGATCATGTTGTCCCACTCGAATCATGCGTTAATTTAGGAAAAGCCCTTCATGCCACGGATTTTTTGACCCCTCACCCATGTTTTCTGATTAAAGGAGCGTTTGGGTAATGGGTTAAGAGTTTGAAAATTGATTTTTCCCTTACAATTGCATGATTCGGATTCTGCTAGGTCTGACGGCATCAGGGTCTCCTCCTGACGACGTCAGATGTGTCTGACAGCAAAAAATCAATAAAATTCTAGTTCTAATTGTTTCCGTTCACTCTATCTTTTTCCAGGAAAATGAGCAAGCGATCTCGCCAACATCGTGGCAGCTCTTCCAGGTCACAAGGAGTTAACTATGGAGAATTGGTCCATAGTTGGGGTGAATTTGACACTGTTGGCGCCACCACCAAGTATGCGGAACTTTGTAACCACCACATTGATGCTGGGGTTGTGGTTGATTGGGAGTTTCTTAGGTCCCGAGGGCTGGAAGCTGCGTTCCTGGCGAGGATCCACACTGATGGGTTTGCGGGTCCTCAATGGGAGACGTTGTTTAGGATTAGGGAGACGGTGTATAGTGAGTTGGTGAGGGAGTTCTTTGCGACCTTCCATTTTGATCAGGCTGAGGCTAGGACAGACATGGGGGGCACCACCATCTATTTTAGGCTAGGGGAAGTGCGATCATGGAGGTTTTATGCAGAGGTTGTTGCATGGGGAGACTTTGAGGAGTGATATGAGGTGTGTCACTTTTTTGCCGACCATTGGGGACGGGGTTTACACCTCGACTATTGGGGCAGCATCGATCAGGGACCCCATAGTCAGGTTGGTCCACAGATGCATCACATACAGCCTGTCAGGATGTCATGGCACCACTCACCGTGTCACTGCTTCAGATCTTTTCTACCTGTACACCATCTTTTCAGCGGGTGTTTACTGCAACATCCCATTTTGGGTAGCTAGTTATTTGAGGACCAGTGTGGGTGAGAGGGATATCGATAAGGTGTATGGGGGATGTTCGTAACCCGGTTGGCTCGTTCCTATGATCTTCTTACTCCTCCGATCATCGGGTACTTGAGCGACTATGGGGCTTTTAGGGTAGTGAGGGCTAAATCCCTCAGGCAGATGAACATCGTGATGCAACTGGCAGATGGGTCCTATGGTTGGTACGTGGCAGGGGGACCTGATGATGAGGATGATGATGATGATGAGGGGATGCCCCAGCAGCATCAGTTTCAGGGTTATGAGGAGGGGACAGCTGACTACTACCGACACATGAGTCGGGGAGACTGGCAGGCACACCAGGGGGCCTGGATGGGTCAGGTGGACGCATGGCGGACCACCACTGACTAGCGCTTTGATTGGATGTATGATCATACCATCTGCCAGATGCAGCACCTCTCCACCCGTGATCAGCTTGAGCCTCACCTGCAGATTGACCCATTCCCCGGTCTTGAGACTGACTACCCTCCCTACGGGTACACAGGATACCTCCCTTCTGGCTATGACTACCGTTTCGGTCCTCCTCCCCAGTGATCTCTCTTGATATCTGTTATTTCTGAACAATTTATTGATGGTTGTGTAATTTGAAACAATTGGTACTGTAATAGTTTAGGATGCGACCTTTGTTGGCCTTGAACAATTTTATCTTTATATTTATGTTTATTTGAAATAATTGAATGTGCTTATGGTGACATTCTTCGCTTTGCGTGATTTTATTTTGTTTGTTTGTTATTTGCTTCCGTATGCATGCTTTATTTTTATTGTTGGTAGATCATGTTTCAAAACTAGAAAGTGGAAATACTTTACTTTGTTGTTTTGGCCTAGTCTTAACTCCACCTAAAAGTATTTTTGCAAAAGATAAGTGTAAGGGGAAACCCCAAATATGTTTTTAAGAAACAAACCGATCATGATTCTCCACAATATTAAGTGAACATGTATATTCGTATTTGTTAGAGTCAAATGCTTGTATCGAGTCATAATGAAGTTTTGCAGGATTTTCCAGGAAGTATAACCAAGTTTTTCCAGAAATTTTCAGGAAACTTAACATAAGAATTTCTGCAGATCACTTCTGACGGCGTCACGAGTTAACTTTTGACGGCGTCACGTGTAAAAATCTGGAAATTTTACCAGTTTTGTTTTTCTAACGGAGTCTTAAAGTTTTTGTTGAATTATTATGTTTTATAATCTCGAGGAAATCTGCAAACTTCATTCCACAAGCATTATATCTTATTTTGTTTTCTAGGATTTAGTAACTTATATAGATTGCCGCCGATTTTATGCGAGGTTGCTTTGTTTGTTTTCTCGGGATTTACAGGTTATGTATGACAAAAAGATGATTTATATTCTGGAAGGGAAGCTTTGATTGTTCATTTTCTTGGAGGAAGATTTAACCTGGCCACCTAATTATCCATACCGAGCGAATCAGGGGAGTATTTGATTTCATTCTTTTTACTTTTTCACTTTTACATTCTTTACTTGAACATTGGGGACAATGTTCATCCTAAGTGTAAGGGGAGGGTAAAATGATGATACCTTACATGTACACTTTCGCTTGAGTTTGTTTTGTTTAATGGTAGATGTGTAATAAAACTATAAGAAACACTTGTTAGTGTAATTTTAGCGCCAAATTTAAATTTTTTTACAACATTTAGGAGTGAAACTTTAGCCATAGCAAGCGTCTCATGGATAGGTGATTGTATGACTAGCACAGAACCGTATATTCAGAAAAATTTTCCACCCAATTATGTGAGGTTCGCCTTTAGATTTGATAGGAAAATCATTTACTATTAGTGCTTATGAGTGTACCGGTAGCATTTAGATTCTAGAACTTGCGTTAGTGATGCATCCCGAGACCGCTAGTGAGACTACATTCGTGTAGTAGGATTTACTACATGATAAGAGGCATTAGGATCACCCTTGTGTTAAACCCGTATCATAATTCCTTGACCATTTATGTCATATTACTTGGCTAGTTAAGTCAACTAATTTTTCCCACACCCTTTGCGTTGTACTCATTTTTAGTACACGAAACCCCTAGTACACCCCTCCGAGCCTATCTTTTCGTTTCTAACTTTAAGCATTTTACTTAAAGGAAGAATTTGTTACACCCCACTTAAATGTACACCCAAATCGCCTTAGCCTTCCATGTATGCGCTCATTTTTAGTGCATTATTGTTAATTGTTAAACCCTAAGTTAACTTTATAATTGATTACATGGTTGCTAAGTCGAGTCATATCCTTGTACATATTGTTTTGGGACAATTGGGACTCATGGGTAAAGTACTTGTTTTATAGAGTAATGGGGAAGAACATCATATTATTACCCCCATATGTACGTTAATCTTAAGAGTACTCCAAGTGTTTTGATTTTCTTAATTCGAGTCATTAGATTAGTTTATTGTAAAGTATGTAAAAATTCAAGTGTAAGGGGAATGTTCATCCCCTATGATGTATTATTTTGGATGGTAGGGTAAGAGTGTATGCAAAAAAAAAAAAAAAAAAAAAAAAAAAAATCAAGAAAAAGAAAAAAAAATAGAAAAAGAAAAGAAAAGAAAAAAAACATACGGACTACCATCCCTTTTTATTCTATGTTCATTTTATGTTTTTGTTATTTTTCATTTATTAGCTTAAGTCGAGTCTAGTCTTCGGTTAGCAACGCCACATTGTACATGTAATTAACTAAGATTGTTAACTCGCCACCAGTAAAAACTTCCTTTATCCAACAAAACCGTGTATTTCATATCCCTACACCTAACGTTACAACCCTTTAAAAGACCTCTTTGATAGTTTATCCTAGGTGCTTACGCCATGTGGTGGAGGTTTGATCCTTTCCCAAGCCTATGGTAATCTATTTTTCTATGACAAGTAGTGAGAGATATCTTCCGTTTCCATATTGTAATTTATACTTTATTACACCCGAGAGATGTGAGTATCTAAACACTATTTGTGAGGTGCTAGTGTATGACCTCCGTGCTTGTCTTTGGTCTTTAGTGGAACGATTATTTGTTGTAATTACTTTTATATTAGTGTTAAATGACCCCTAACTTGTATTTTAAGTAGAATAAAAGCACATTTGCTTGAGGACAAGCAAATCTCAAGTGTAAGGGTATATGACGAGGCGAAAAATGAACCACTTTTAGGGGGTCATTTAAGCCCGGAATTGAATTTATTTGATAAAATATTGCTCTAAATCGTTCCTTTTGTGATTTTAGGTACTTTGGGAGAGAAATATGGAAAAGGAAGCCATTCGGACGTTTTTGGAGCATAAAAGTGAAGAAAACGCCAAAGTCTTAATTTTCCTTGCTGGGAACAGTAGGAGACGGCGTCAAGAGTAAATTGCATGACGGCTGGTGAGTGTTTATTTACTCACCATTTTATGGCCAAACACCAACCCAATACGACTATTTGAGCTAATAATCGCCAAGAAAACGCGTGTTTTTATATTTGTGATGTGCAGGTACGGATATTACGAGAAATGGACAAAACAAAGCAAAAACCGAGCATGAGAGTGGAAAAGGATTCAAAAGCCGATGCCGGGAAGCAATTTTAATTTATGGATCACATTTGAGCTCAAAGTTTCAAAATCAACCTCGAAGAATCAAAGAATTACAAGAAAAGTACTTGGAATTATTTTGAAGATATGGCAGAATGAGTCCCCGAACTTACAAAAACTACACTTTTGGTCCTTGTAAGTTTAGCCAATAAATCCTAAACTTTACTACTTACCTGGATCCATTATAATTTACTCACTAGACCAAAAGCCCAAAACATTAATAAATTCCAATACCCAATACATCCCATTTTATAACCAAGCCCATTTCCCTTGAGCCCAACCCATTCTCGGTCAAAACTATTTACCCAGGGTCAAAATAAAAAAAAAACAAATAAACATAATAAATTCATCCGCGTATTTTCTTTACCCATTCCCAGAAATCCCCAATTCCCCTTAGAACCCTAATTGCACCAAACCAAAATTTACCCAAGTAAAGTTTAATTCACATCAATCACCAATTATTAGAGCTTCTAGAAGGTCTTCCCATGTGCGTAAAACGTGTCAGAGAGCATGGTCAGACTATATAGACATATGGCAGTTTGCTATTGGCGATAACACATCACTCCCTTAGCCTTGGATTCGTCTGACAAGGACAGAGAATGTGTATACTTACGGATTGCCAGCATGGCGAATTAGAGAGCTCTCATTGGTCTAAACACCTCACCAATCTAATCCAAAGGCTACAATTGAAGATTGGAGATCATGGTGTAATAAAGGGACGAGATTAAAGGTTCATGAAGCTTCTATTCGAATCTGAGATGCTACTCAGCTCAGCTATAAATACCAACCTCCTCACCACATTTGAGTTCATTAGGAGTAGGTATAATTTAGTGTAGCTTAGGAGTAGTTTAGTTAAATTTAGCTTTAGCTTGTTGTATTTTTGCTTTAAAATTTTGTACTAAATTACAGTTTTTAATAAAATTTCAAGTTTTCATTTAAATTTCATTGTCATTTAAATTTCAAGCAAACTATTGTTCTCAAATTTGTTTCCAGCTTTCGTTTATTACTTTTAGTAGCTTATTCAAGCTCAATAATAGATTGAAGTGAGTGTCAATAGATTGTTTCTGCTTTAAGTTGTTCAATGATCATCAGTCAACTAAAGTCAACGTTTAATGATTATGAAGATTTATGGGTTTAGTGATGGTATAGTGATGATTACTGGGATGATTTAGGCCTATTAAAGATAGGCTTAGTTTCAAATGAACCTTCTGTTCAGCTGAAGGTGAATTAGTAAGTACCTTGTTTTCCACTTCCGTGTTTCCTTTAGAGCATAGTACTTTGGTTTATGTAGTTGTAATGTTTACTGTTCCATTAATGATTGTTTGATGATATTCAGTAGATTTAGTATTGATTTAGCTTATTAGATGCTATTTTCTTGTCTGCAATTGTTTTAGCTTATTGTAGTTTAACTTGCAGTTTTATAGTCTTAAAAGCTTATATAGATACTGCTTATTTCTAAGTCATTGTTACTGTTTTGATCTTCATTAAGTTTCAGTAGTGAGTATACATCAGTAGAATTACTTTTATCTCATTAAAAACCATCAAATATAAAAACAGTCGTGGCATAAGTGGTGTTTGGATTGGTAATTTGCTGAGTACTATTGTAGTGTAATTGTTGGTTTATTGTCTCCATTAGGTTTACATAAGTTAGTTATAGGATTCTGGATAATAAAATCAGTAGTTAATAAATAAAAAGTCAATATTAGTTTAGCAGTTGATTACTTTCTGCATAAGTGTGAACGGAACTTAAATTGCCAATGATAATCTGTGCATTCTGTGTTAGTGTTAGCGATTTATGAGTTTGATCTAGTTCCTTATACACCTAGTAAGAGATTTGATCAAATGAGTTTCAATCTAGTCAAACTTTTTGTTCATATAAAAAGTCAATTGCTGGTGCATTTTTGAGTTTGAACTGTTGGATAGTGTTTACATTTGTCTTTTCTCTTGCATTCACTGTTACTATTTTGTTGTGCCTAATTGCTTATGTAGGTCTACTTTTTAGTCATAGTTGCTTATTCATTTGCTTTAAATACTTTTCGGCTTAATCTAGTTTTCGATCTTAGCTTATTTTTGTCTTCAAATAGTGCTTTTGAACCTGTCATGCTCAGCACTCCCATTATCTGCTTGTATTAGCTTTTTTTTTAGTTCCAAACTTGCTCAACCTGTGTTGTTCTTATGCTGATTTTTGGTTCTAGTAAAAGTTGGTAGTGCTTGCTTGTCTTCTCTGAGCTTGTTCTGAATTTATAAGCTTATTTGTTGGCATAATGTAGGGGCTGCAATCAGCCCCTCAGTTAGTTTTCAAACCTGCACTTGCAGTTCTGTCTCATCAGCCTTTCTTCTCTGCTTATTATTTTCTTATCCATTTGCCCTTTTTGTCTGATTTTTGATTTATTAGTAGTTCGTAGTATATACTTCTGATGTTTTCATTTTTAGGACTTAGCCTTTTAGCTTTTAGCTTTTGCATTAGCTTAAAGTTAGCTCATAAGGCCTGTGTGTCACACCCCCAGAAATCGGATCCAGCGGAAGCATACGTGCAGCTGGGGTGTAACTCAATTGGTATTACAACACAAGTTCAAAAATGGTTTTCACTTGAATCATTTAGAATAAAATAGCTTAATCAAAAATGTTGAATTTACATTTTTAATAGTAGTGCGGAAGTAGGCCTTTAAAATAGTTTAAAACGGTCCCCGTATGAATATCAGAGTCTTCTATGACCATGCCATGCCCTGCCAAAACCTCCTGTAGCGTGCCATTGCTTATTACCTGAAAATACATGCTAAAAAGTGTCAACACGAGGTTGGTGAGTTCATAAGTTTGTGTTAAAACAATAGTGTTGTGAGTTCAATAGAGAGTTTTGTGACCATTGTGTGGCTCACAATGTCATAAAAAAAAATAAAGTTTACCTTACAGTAAAATCAGGATTGTGGACCATGAGTAGAGTGTGTGATCATTACAACAAATATAATATCACATAGAAAAATAGTCTATTACGCTAGCGCTAAGTTCATGCAACCGAAGCTATAACAGTGTGCATGCTCAAAGAGCATGTAATCATATATAGGTGCCCGGCAAGTGTTTATCCCAGACACTTGTGTTTCGACATGGTATACGTTCGTTTGCCTATCCGGCCAAACCGAACGGGGGCGTTACCCCCAATAGATCTATTTATAACATTCGAGCTTCCCAGCAGGAATTAACGGTTCATGAAATGGGCATAACTGGGACATAACAGGGCTTAGGCTAATCCGCGTAATAGTTTAAACAAAGCTTAAGTTTCAGTGTGGTCCATAAAAGTGTTTGCATAAAAGCAATAGTTCATAAAGTGTGTTGCATAAAAGCAAGAGTTCATAAAGTGTGTTGCATAAAAGCAAGAGTTCATAAAGTGTGTTGCATGTTTATAAAGCATTTGCGTATGCGAGAAAATAATCAAGTATGCAACCGATATACACATAGGTGCATTTAAATAATCAATCAAGCCTTCAAAGAAACAGTAGTGTTTAAGTAAACAATTGCGCATTCAAGCATTGTGTTTAGTCAAAAACGAGCATGTATTCTCCCCCAAAACAGTTATAAAAACAGATAAAAGTAGGGGGTATGAACTCACCTGGTGCGATAGCTATGATGACAAAAGTGGATACACTGAAATGAGGCACGATCTCTAATCAACCTAATATGAATGACAGTTTCTATGTAAGAAGTGAAATGATGCTACACATGCAAATACGTAAGTTATCGATACCACTCGTTAGTTTTGAAAATAGTGTTTATCGTCAAAAATACATTTTTGACGTCTCGTTAAGTTAATAACCACTTTTCGTGTAAATATGTTGAAACGGTACTCCACGATCCTTGTTTGGTGTCTTATCAGCAAATATAAGGTTTTCGTCGCAAAAATAGCATTTTCATAACTTGAAAAATATGTCCAAAATGGCCTCGCAAAACAAGTCGCGAAATGTTGTACGTTAAGTGTTAATGGTCAAGCTCGGCGTTTTTGAAAACCTTGTAACAATATCTTGAAGTCGTGTTATTTAACTTTTGGCTATACGGGTCTTGATCGATGAGAAAATCGACTCTCATTGTTGTTACTTGAAAGTGTGATGTTCAACACTTAGAAAATTTCATTATTGTAAAAGCTGTCAAAATTTATATAGTTTATTGGGTATATAGATGAGGTCGTAGTTTATTCGTCATAAGTCTATTCGACGAACGGCCAATTGATTTGGAAAGCTTGTTGGAAGATCTTGATTTCATAAAACTACGGCTCGGACTCAAACTGAACCGATCATAAAGAAAAACAGCCGTGAAAGTGGTGTCTCGCAAGGACAGTTTTGCGGCAAAGTAATAATAGAAAAGCTGATGGAAAATTGTAAAAATCGTCTAAGTTCAAACGCTTGTATCTTTTTCGTTATAAGCTCGTTTTCTACGCTCTTTATATCCCCGGAATCGTGGGATGGCATACTAGTATATTTTTGATAAGTCGGGACGGCTAGATCAAGTTTTAGGCCTCGAAATAGTCCAAGAAAATCGTGGGACAGCAAGTAATTTTTCAGAAAATAGTTTTCGTCGTTAATATTGGAAATATCATAACTTTTTCGTCGTAACTCGGATTTTATCCCCGTTTTCGGCCATAGTTTCGTTTCGGAATGTATTTTCTAAATCTTTGGTCCAAAGTTACCCAAAAGCCACTGATTTTCCCACGTTTCATGTTTTTGGACAGAACCTTTTTATGGTTTGTAAAAATCAACTTTTCTAGTTCAAGACTTGTTCAAGGCTTAACCAATCTACTTCAAATCAACTCCACAAATACCAAATCCTACCATACACCTTCTTAGGGTGTCATGGGTTCCTAGACATCACCAATCTTAGTGGATCTAGTGAGATTGCTAGTAAAAATTATAGATCTACCGTTAAAGAGTGTTATTGTACAAAGTGGTATATGTATAACATATATATATTTGCATGATCTACTACTATGACTTGAAAATACATAAAAATATAAAGTAAATAAAAGTATGAAAAGATCAAAAGTGTTCTTGAAGCTTACTTGAAATATTGGAGTGATTTGATGAGAAATTGATTAATAACCTAGGGTTTTTACCACAAAACCCCAACTAGATCATAACTAGGACTTGATTAAGCACTTAGATCTTGAAAGTTTGTAGTTTCTTCTTGGTTCTTGATGGTGATCGAAAATGGTAGAGATGAGGAAGGGATGAGAGCAAATTTTGCTAGTGTTTTGATGTGTTAAATGAGAAGTGTGGTGGGAAGGAGTATATATATATGGTCTAGCATTAATGGTGGTCAAAAAGTTGGTCCAAGGGGGGGACATATGGGTGGCAAAAGGAGGGAAACAAGGAGTAAAAAGGGGAGGCTTGTTGGTGGCTCATTAAATAAGCTTGTCCCCAAAGTGTATGTATTAGTTTAATTCTTTTGTGTATTATGCGTTATCGGGTACCGAGTTAACTAAAAATAAATGTTCACGAGGTGAAATAAAATACGGCGAAGTTGTAAAAGTTGTAAAATATTATTCCTTGCAAGAATCGGGTGTTAGAATAATTATCGAATTGAAATAACGCAAACCGACGGAGTAATAAGCTCTGACCGTAAAATGTAGCCATTGGTTTCAAAACACCGGGTAAATTAATAATATAATTTTTATATTATTACAATGAGTCTGGAAATATGTTAGGATCATAGTCGGGAGTATTGAGTATACGTTAGTAGTAAAACTGAGTGGTATCGTTAATCACAAATTAAGCATACGTAAATAGAAATATTGCATATCCGTGTAGGTTCTCAAGTGATGATGATAATGTGTAGACTATTCCAGTCTATATGAAGTGTCATTAATGAATGATGCATGAATTCGCAGCTAAACCTAACTGGTTACGCGAATTTGAAGACTCGTAAACTCAATTTACGAAATGACGAACGATGATCATGAATAGTGATTTCCCTTCGGGAATGAATAGTGTCGCATGAATAGTAAAATTTTTGAACGCATCTCGGAATCACAAACTGACTCCGAAAATGATGAATAGTAGAATGATGAATACTGACCGGTGAATAGTAATCGATGAATAGTAACTGGTGAATAGTGTATAGAAGAAATGTCCCGAAAATGCGGGTTGTTACAGTCTCACCCCCTTAAAAGGAACTTCGTCCCGAAGTTCAGTTTGTGTTGGTCTCTAGAGTGGTATTGGTGAAAAGGTGATGATTTTTATCGTGTAAGCTATTGAGCTCTAACAAGGTTCAAGTCTGACGACCACCAGGCCTACTCTGTCAGAAATGTTGAATGATCCAGTGTATATCGGGTTTAACTTTATAAAGTTTTCTGAATGGTATCATGCCTTTCTTAGGCAGAACTCTCAACATGATATGGCTACCAACTTGAAGTTGTAAGGGTTTATAGCTCATTGAACCTGTAACTGATTCTTGATTTGTAGGAAATTTCTGGTTATTTCATGAATGCTTACGGGACTAGTGAGTTGGGTTTTTTTTTCAAAATTTTGATCCTTCAATGGATGTTAGCACTTCGACCATAGAGTGCTTCAAATGGTGTAATCTCTAAGCTCGTGTGGTAACTATGGTTGTAAAGGAATCTGATTTATGGCAAATGGTTAATCCAACCATTTCTAGTGTCAATCACACCCGACTTGGGCATATCTCCCTATGTTTGAATCAATCTCAAATTCTGACCATTGGTCTACAGATGATAGGTGGTGTGGTTCCAAAGAGATCTTAATGAAATCGTTAGGAGTTGAGGTGAATCAAATTCCTTTATTAGGAATAATTGAAATGGGTATCATGAATCTTGTTTTGAAAGACTTACAGGGTTAAATCCGTCAAAAGGTGTTGTTGAAAATAATAGGTTAGGATAAGGTTGTGATCCTCCGCAGGATGTCAGGAATTGAATCTTTCTCCACCTACGGTGCTTAGTCTCCATTACTAAGATTTTCCCCAAGTTATAGGTCATCAACTCACAAACTCCTAAAGGTATAAGTGAGGTAATATAATGATTGATTTTCAAAGTTTGTTTTGAGATTGCGTTTTGTTCATAAACCTTCCCCGAATAAGTGAATTTACAAGTTTAAGCAAACAGCTTTTTAGGTAACATCCTTCTTGATGTTTCAAAATTTAGTAGTTATGCAATATAGGAAAATTTTCAACATAAGGTGGATAGTATGATTTACCAAAGATCGATGTTTAAAATTTTGTAACATTCAATAGTTTTGTAAAAGATTAGCCAAAAGGAATTTGCTTGTCAAAATAAGTGCCTCAGAAAAGTATTTCTTACAAGATATATGTTTTGTATATCTGTAGTTTGGAGAAACATCCATTTAAATTTGAAAGTATTAAGAGGATAAAATAGTCAGGTATGTATGTCTGCACAAATGCATAGGTGTGTAACATGTTTAAATAAAGTCTATTGGTGAGGACATGTTCAATCTATAGTCTTGGTTAGGGGGTTGGGTTTATCTCTATGGTGTTGCTTAGTGAGCAGTTGCATCTAAACAAATCTTGTAATTCGATTAAGCCGATATTTTCCCAGATGATGGAATTTTTTGGTGATCAGGTCAGTGATAGTGGTTCGAATGGTTTTATGATATCTTGAGATTTCTGTTGAGTTTTGAATGGTCTTATTGTTCTGAGGGATCCTCCTTATAGATGGTATGGAAAGTCTTTCCTAGGGAGGTCATTGATAATATCTACTTATCAATATAGGGAGTAGTGGGGGATGAGTGACATCGGAGTGTATAGAGTGTTAGCTAATTCCTTATATATGGGGATGGGGAAAAGGAAATGATAATGAGGGTGAGAAGGGGAAAGATTGTGACAACTGCGACAAAATGAGATTATGATAAAAGAAAATACTGTGATATATGTGTATCATGCATAGACATAAATGTCCATGAGATGAAATGTCCAGTTGGCGTGCTTCCAATCGGTGGTTAACGAGATGGTGAAAAGTATGAATGTTCTGCCAACGAGTGTTTTCACACATGTAAATGAAACATTTGGAAATTGAGTAGAGAATTCAATCCAGACAGAATTTTATTATAACCATTCTCAGTATTGCAAAATTCATTTCTGAGTCAGACATAGGTGGTCAGCCTATATCTCACTATCCCGGGTTGAATATAGATGACCAGTCTATATTCCACCAAGGTTCCATGAATTTTGAAATACTCAGCTCAGTTACACTAAGACTATGTCCTTCCCAGATACCAAGACGTTCTGAACGACAAAAGCAAGTGACCAAACTCGAGGTCAATTGATGAAACTATGCAAAGAGAAACATAGCGCGGTGACATATACGATACATGAGCATGCTTATATGAAGGGCAATTATAGTAATCGACTATAATAATGAATATAATATATCAGATAATGAGACACAAATCTCATCACCTATGTCAGCAACTAACCACAAATGAGGCTTCAGCTTGGCAGGCAGGCACGTGACGGTCATAGGGTTATGTTTTCGTGAAAGTAGCTATAGTCTAGGTTTTAAAAACACTTAGTTCGCTATAGCCAAAGCTCTGATACCAATCTGTCACACCCCCAGAAATCGGATCCAGCGGAAGCATACGTGCAGCTGGGGTGTAACTCAATTGGTATTACAACACAAGTTCAAAAATGGTTTTCACTTGAATCATTTAGAATAAAATAGCTTAATCAAAAATGTTGAATTTACATTTTTAATAGTAGTGCGGAAGTAGGCCTTTAAAATAGTTTAAAACGGTCCCCGTATGAATATCAGAGTCTTCTATGACCATGCCATGCCCTGCTAAAACCTCCTGTAGCGTGCCATTGCTTATTACCTGAAAATACATGCTAAAAAGTGTCAACACGAGGTTGGTGAGTTCATAAGTTTGTGTTAAAACAATAGTGTTGTGAGTTCAATAGAGAGTTTTGTGACCATTGTGTGGCTCACAATGTCATAAAAAAAAAATAAAGTTTACCTTATAGTAAAATCAGGATTGTGGACCATGAGTAGAGTGTGTGATCATTACAACAAATATAATATCACATAGAAAAATAGTCTATTACGCTAGCGCTAAGTTCATGCAACCGAAGCTATAACAGTGTGCATGCTCAAAGAGCATGTAATCATATATAGGTGCCCGGCAAGTGTTTATCCCAGACACTTGTGTTTCGACATGGTATACGTTCGTTTACCTATCCGGCCAAACCGAACGGGGGCGTTACCCCCAATAGATCTATTTATAACATTCGAGCTTCCCAGCAGGAATTAACGGTTCATGAAATGGGCATAACTGGGACATAACAGGGCTTAGGCTAATCCGCGTAATAGTTTAAACAAAGCTTAAGTTTCAGTGTGGTCCATAAAAGTGTTTGCATAAAAGCAATAGTTCATAAAGTGTGTTGCATAAAAGCAAGAGTTCATAAAGTGTGTTGCATAAAAGCAAGAGTTCATAAAGTGTGTTGCATGTTTATAAAGCATTTGCGTATGCGAGAAAATAATCAAGTATGCAACCGATATACACATAGGTGCATTTAAATAATCAATCAAGCCTTCAAAGAAACAGTAGTGTTTAAGTAAACAATTGCGCATTCAAGCATTGTGTTTAGTCAAAAACGAGCATGTATTCTCCCCCAAAACAGTTATAAAAACAGATAAAAGTAGGGGGTATGAACTCACCTGGTGCGATAGCTATGATGACAAAAGTGGATACACTGAAATGAGGCACGATCTCTAATCGCAACCTAATATGAATGACAGTTTCTAATGTAAGAAGTGAAATGATGCTACACATGCAAATACGTATGTTATCGATACCACTCGTTAGTTTTGAAAATAGTGTTTATCGTCAAAAATACATTTTTGACGTCTCGTTAAGTTAATAACCACTTTTCGTGTAAATATGTTGAAACGGTATTCCACGATCCTTGTTTGGTGTCTTATCAGCAAATATAAGGTTTTCGTCGCAAAAATAGCATTTTCATAACTTGAAAAATATGTCCAAAATGGCCTCGCAAAACAAGTCGCGAAATGTTGTACGTTAAGTGTTAATGGTCAAGCTCGGCGTTTTTGAAAACCTTGTAACAATATCTTGAAGTCGTGTTATTTAACTTTTGGCTATACGGGTCTTGATCGATGAGAAAATCGACTCTCATTGTTGTTACTTGAAAGTGTGATGTTCAACACTTAGAAAATTTCATTATAGTAAAAGCTGTCAAAATTTATATAGTTTATTGGGTATATAGATGAGGTCGTAGTTTATTCGTCATAAGTCTATTCGACGAACGGCCAATTGATTTGGAAAGCTTGTTGAAAGATCTTGATTTCATAAAACTACGGCTCGGACTCAAACTGAACCGATCATAAAGAAAAACAGCCGTGAAAGTGGTGTCTCGCAAGGACAGTTTTGCGGCAAAGTAATAATAGAAAAGCTGATGGAAAATTGTAAAAATCGTCTAAGTTCAAACGCTTGTATCTTTTTCGTTATAAGCTCATTTTCTACGCTCTTTATATCCCCGGAATCGTGGGATGGCATACTAGTATATTTTTGATAAGTCGGGACGGCTAGATCAAGTTTTAGGCCTCGAAATAGTCCAAGAAAATCGTGGGACAGCAAGTAATTTTTCAGAAAATAGTTTTCGTCGTTAATATTGGAAATATCATAACTTTTTCGTCGTAACTCGGATTTTATCCCCGTTTTCGGCCATAGTTTCGTTTCGGAATGTATTTTCTAAATCTTTGGTCCAAAGTTACCCAAAAGCCACTGATTTTCCCACGTTTCATGTTTTTGGACAGAACCTTTTTATGGTTTGTAAAAATCAACTTTTCTAGTTCAAGACTTGTTCAAGGCTTAACCAATCTACTTCAAATCAACTCCACAAATACCAAATCCTACCATACACCTTCTTAGGGTGTCATGGGTTCCTAGACATCACCAATCTTAGTGGATCTAGTGAGATTGCTAGTAAAAATTATAGATCTACCGTTAAAGAGTGTTATTGTACAAAGTGGTATATGTATAACATATATATATTTGCATGATCTACTACTATGACTTGAAAATACATAAAAATATAAAGTAAATAAAAGTATGAAAAGATCAAAAGTGTTCTTGAAGCTTACTTGAAATATTGGAGTGATTTGATGAGAAATTGATTAATAACCTAGGGTTTTTACCACAAAACCCCAACTAGATCATAACTAGGACTTGATTAAGCACTTAGATCTTGAAAGTTTGTAGTTTCTTCTTGGTTCTTGATGGTGATCGAAAATGGTAGAGATGAGGAAGGGATGAGAGCAAATTTTGCTAGTGTTTTGATGTGTTAAATGAGAAGTGTGGTGGGAAGGAGTATATATATATGGTCTAGCATTAATGGTGGTCAAAAAGTTGGTCCAAGGGGGGGACATATGGGTGGCAAAAGGAGGGAAACAAGGAGTAAAAAGGGGAGGCTTGTTGGTGGCTCATTAAATAAGCTTGTCCCCAAAGTGTATGTATTAGTTTAATTCTTTTGTGTATTATGCGTTATCGGGTACCGAGTTAACTAAAAATAAATGTTCACGAGGTGAAATAAAATACGACGAAGTTGTAAAAGTTGTAAAATATTATTCCTTGCAAGAATCGGGTGTTAGAATAATTATCGAATTGAAATAACGCAAACCGACGGAGTAATAAGCTCCGACCGTAAAATGTAGCCATTGGTTTCAAAACACCGGGTAAATTAATAATATAATTTTTATATTATTACAATGAGTCTGGAAATATGTTAGGATCATAGTCGGGAGTATTGAGTATACGTTAGTAGTAAAACTGAGTGGTATCGTTAATCACAAATTAAGCATACGTAAATAGAAATATTGCATATCCGTGTAGGTTCTCAAGTGATGATGATAATGTGTAGACTATTCCAGTCTATATGAAGTGTCATTAATGAATGATGCATGAATTCGCAGCTAAACCTAACTGGTTACGCGAATTTGAAGACTCGTAAACTCAGTTTACGAAATGACGAACGATGATCATGAATAGTGATTTCCCTTCGGGAATGAATAGTGTCGCATGAATAGTAAAATTTTTGAACGCATCTCGGAATCACAAACTGACTCCGAAAATGATGAATAGTAGAATGATGAATACTGACCGGTGAATAGTAATTGATGAATAGTAACTGGTGAATAGTGTATAGAAGAAATGTCCCGAAAATGCGGGTTGTTACACTGTGTTTGTTAGTTTGCATCTATTTGGTTTATAACTTGAGCTTATTTACCATTTCTGAGTTCTATTGAGTTCTCTATAGTGATTTTTATAGTCCCTTAGCTTCTGGCTTATTTTGGTGCAAACTGCTAATTGATAGTTTTATTGTATACTGCTTATTGTTTGATTTTCATTGCTTCTGTGCAAATCTCTTTTCATTTCTGTGCATCACTGAGCTTTTTAGAGTATTATACACCTGTTTGATCAGTGCAAGTTGAATTTTGTGGCAAGTGCTTATAAATAAGCACTTGCCATAAGCTGTTTTGGCATCATTAAGCACTTCTGATTAATTTTACTTTTCCAAAATTTTTCTGCAAATTTCTTTTATTATTTTAGAATTTCTGGTAAATTTTCATAATTTTCTGAGGTCATTTACTATTTCTCTTAATTTCTTTTAGTTTAAAATCATTTTTAAATCAATTTTAAATAGCAAAAATCATAAAAAAAATCAGAAAAAGTCTTGAAAAATACAAAAATAATTTTAGAATTTCTTTTATAATATTTTATAATTTTTAGAATTTAATTTTCATTTTTCCAATTTAATTTTCTATTTTTCCTTATTTTTAATTCATTTTTAATTCAATAAATAGGAAATTAATTCTAGGAAATAAATAAAAAGTCTAAAAAATATTTTTCTTTTTCTTAATTTTTTTTTTAGTTGTTTAAGATTTTTAGAAATTATTTCCAAGTTCGTAGGATCATTTTTCGTTATACGTTACGTTTTAAATTTTGCGTGTGCATTTCCGTTTTCGCGTTTTTCACTTCGGTGCATAATTAGATTGTACTCTTTGCATATTTTATAGTTGTTTGTGAATACTTGAATATCTCGATTATATTTTTCACTTTACCACTTTTCACGACTCGATTTCGCGATACGAAAATTTACGACTCCATTCTACCTTCGCTGGGAAAACGACCCGGGAAATACTTTCACCGGTATTTCTTCGGAAATAATTATATACCACAAAAAGACTTTATCAAAATGGCGCCGCTGCCGGGGAAGGTCGAAGTGAGTTTTTGAATTTCGTTTTGAAAAATCGTGTTTTGTTAAGCCTTCCTCTATTTTGTATATATTTTTATAAAAATATAAAAATTGAAAAATCAAAAAACACTTTTACTAAAGTGTTTTCAAAATACCAAAAATAAAATAAAAGTTACAGCCTCGTTCCGATCGAAAGAAAGGGCGTTGTAAACCAAATAAGTCTCACAATATAACGAAAACGTGAAATTAATTGATTATCGGATTACTTCAATTCAACAAACCGATTAAGCGGGAAAATTCGTTTCTCTCGTTTCATCGCGCGTGGTTTTGAAAGAAACGGTTTCAATTAACGTAACGTTTCACAAAAAAAAGAAAATAAAAGTTTTTGTGATTTGTTTTTCTATAAATATAAAAACCAAAAATAATCTTCTTATCCTCTAAAATTTGATTCTTCTTCTCAAACCCTCTTATTTTTAATTCTTATGGATGCGTTTTGTAATAATTGTGGAGAACCGTTTTTCGGAGGGTTGTGTGTGTGGTGTACGTGCGACGAATGTGGAGATAATATTCATGATGGCGTTTGTTTGAATTGTAATTCTCACACGTGTGATCAATATTCGTTCAACAATTCGTCTAATATTCCCGATTTTTATACACCACCACCACCTTCGGTTTATTGTTATAATTGTGGAAACCCTGTCGAAGAAGGAATGCCATGTGGGCGATGTTTTTGTGATGTATGTGGATACACCGATTGTATGTGCTATACTCCGAATGCTGATACATCTTTCGATTACAATCCGAGCTTTGATTGTTATCCTCAAAATGATTTTTATGAGCCAAATTCGTGCTACAATGGTGATTTTCAAAATACATCGAGTTTTGAAAATTGTGGGGGATCGTTTGAAAGTTCTTATCATGAACCTAACTCTTGTTACGATTATAATGGTTTTTACCAACCCCCACAATCTTCCAATTTTTCTAATCAAATTTTGGAAATCAAATCCATGATGGATGAGTTGAAAGAGATGGTGAATAGTCGTTATACATCTATTCCCGATCCTAATGAGAGATCGATGGAAGTACCTCGTGTCGAAGAAAGAAGACTACAATTCTGCGAATGTTGTTTGTATGATGATAGTTCCACGATTACGATCAACATAAATCCTCAAAATGATTCTATCTCTTCTCCCGTGGAGCCCGTGGACTCTCTAACAATGGGGGACGGGCATCTTGACACTATTCCGGCAACGGAATCGGACGAATTCAATAAGTCTAGTGTTGAGAACCTCGTTCCAATCCAAAGTGAGTCCGGGGAAAATTCTAACGGTGATTCTTCTTTCCATCCTTCTTTCACACCGGTTGAAGGGAGTGATGCCGTTTTAGATGAGATCGAGGCATTTCTTGTTAGTGATACCATTCCGACAATGGTTGATGATGCTAATTTTGATCCGGAGGAAGATATTCGTGTACTTGAAGGTTATTGAATGAAGAACCGTTAACTTCTCTTCCTCCGATGAACAATGATGATTATGATGAAGTCGAAAGTTATTCCGATTCTCACAATGAGTATACTACGAGTGATGAAGACTCTTGTGTAGATATCGATGATTATGAAGAAGATGTTGATGTGGAAATACAAGATGAAGCTCTTTGTGAGAAATTATCCAAAGTGTATCTTCTCATTTCTAAGATCGAGGCATTGAAAGATCCTCCGACTTCTTCTCCTATCCCCGTTGTGGATAGTGATTCTTTACCCGAGCTTGAAATCTTTCGATTTGAAGAGACGAGTAGTGGCAATCCCACTATTCATGCTTTCTCTCTTCCGGATTATGAGTGTTTTCACTTTGAGATCGACTCTATACCTATTTCCGATAATCCGTTACGTGACCCTCTTTTAGAGGATGTCGATTTATTTCCTGCTGCGGATGACTCGATACCACCGGGTATTGAGAATGATGAGAACGACATTTCTTCCGATTTGCTTTCTTCTCGTCCACCTGAAAAACCACCCGATGAAGTTTTTGAATCCGGTATGAATGAGAATATTTTTAGAATGGTGGACGAGGTTTCAGTAATCGACTTTGCTTTCATCATCTGGGAATTTTATCCATTCTTTGTTTATCCCATCACTTCGTCACTTTTCCACTCCACCGGGAGTGAGGACACCGTTTTTGACCCTGGTATCTTTTGTGCCAAGTGGCCGTTTTCTTTGCTCTCCCCAAGGACGAATTAATTCGGGGATCGAGTCAAGCTCATGTGACTCGGTGAACAAAAACAAGCGCTTCGTGGGTGGCAACCCATGCTTATCCAATTTCATCTTCTTATATTTCTATTTTCTAACACCTAACGTGAGGAGGGGGTACCTTTTCTACTCTTGTGTTTCGTGGTTGTTTGTGATGTTTGTTCAGGATTGTCCGTGATTTATGATGACTCTCGTGCTCGTTATCTCTTCACTTGGAGTCTCATTCATCGGTGCTACTTGGAAATCCTATATCCGTTAAATCTTATCGACTAACGTTTTCTTTGGCATAATTAATAAACGGCCTAGAATTTTGTTAGGATTTCCTTAACCCATAAAACATTGAGGACAATGTTTCGTTCTAGTCGGGGGGAGGGTGAATCTTCGATTCGATTTTGACCTTGCATTTTTCACAAAAGTCGTGTACTCTTGCAACTCCGTTTTTCCACCAAAAATAAAAAAATTGAAAAATTTCAAAAATTTTGATGAAAAAGCAATGAAAAAGTACAAAAAGATGTGAAAAAGTTGAAAAAGTTGTGCAAAAATATAATAAAGTTTGAATAAGTGTTTTGACACCTTGTTGACTTTCTTGCTGGCGAGAGTAGGAATAAATATTTTGACTTGACCAGGCGTGTTGAGCCCTAGCTTGTTCCCTTAACCAATGATGATCACATAAGCTTGTGCTAGTTTTGTACACTAGGAGCTATAAAATGCGAATTCTTTCTTAAGAATCTGCAAGTTCCCGTACTTGACTTTATATATGCGCAGCTTAAAAGCTTTCGCTAGTCTTTTACATCAGGAGCTAGAAAACGCGAATTCTTCTTCTAGAATTTGCAAGTTTCCGTAACTGACTTTATATATGCGTGGCTGATTATCGGCTAAGTATTCGCGGGTTTCATTATTTGGAATCTTAAATTGCGAAGAGCGAGAAATGATAGAGTTTATTTAGAAGTTAGATGCTAAACGTGGAGTAGTGGTTCTCTTTAGAGCTCATAAGAGGTACTTGTGGCTTTTTACTCCCATCAGAAACGTCACCCATATATAATAGATGTTCTAGGTTAATTAGTGGTATTTCGGTTTGAATAATATTTAGTTCTTTGTTTTCTTAAGAGAATTTTTGCTTTAGAAATTGGGTACATATCAAGGAACACCAAAAATAAGAGCAAAAAGTGAAAAAATCAAAAGTCAAAAGTTGATTATCTATGTGGTTTTAGAGCTACCCGTTAAGCTTCCATTGATGTTGAGAAAGAAAAAAGTCAAGAAAAAGAAAAGAAAAAAAAGTGAAAAGTATGAAAAAAAAAATGTGAAAAATGAAAAAAAAATGAAAGTTGTAGTATTGTCTAAAAAGAGCTATGTATGTATTAATAAGTTGTTGGCGCGTGAGGTGCATGTGATATGTGATTAGTAATCAGTCACATGAGGTGCACGTGATCGTACTCCGCAACTTATATTCTTGATATTGTATGTACCCCTAATTCCTTGAAATGGACCGAATTTCTATTGCAGTGGTTCTTAAGAGAAAATGAATAACTACTTATCGTTTTAACTTAGGTATCACTATCGGACTTAAAAATTATCGAAACGAGAAAATATGAAGCAATTCATTTCTCAACAAAATAAAAATATTGAGATACAAACCTAGGAAATGGGAGTAAGAAGTTTCACAAGTAACTGTTATGAGTAGTGTTAGCATCTAATTTGTAGATAAGCTGTGATCTCGTTTGTACGCTTAGTTTGGGGACTCGTGAAAAATCAAGGATGACGATTTTTATCCGTATGGTCGCTTCTTAAAAGAAGTGTTTCTACTCGTTGACCCTAATAATTATTGCAAGATAATGAAAGTTCAACAAACCGTCACAAGTGTGAATTATGGAAAAGTACAAAAATAGAAGTGTAAGTGGAATAAAGGAATAAAAGGAAAATTTTGGAAAACGGAGCATTTTTCGGGAATAAATGATTTTGTAATCTCTTTTGAATCGCCTTGCTACTTTTCAAAGTTAGTAAAAAGAGTATCGAAATTATTTATCCCGAGAGCGTGAATTGATCACATTGCGTGAGGACACGGCAATACCTTAGTCGGGGGGATTTTGGTGAGTGTTTATTTACTCACCATTTTATGGCCAAACACCAACCCAATACGACTATTTGAGCTAATAATCGCCAAGAAAACGCGTGTTTTTATATTTGTGATGTGCAGGTACGGATATTACGAGAAATGGACAAAACAAAGCAAAAACCGAGCATGAGAGTGGAAAAGGATTCAAAAGCCGATGCCGGGAAGCAATTTTAATTTATGGATCACATTTGAGCTCAAAGTTTCAAAATCAACCTCGAAGAATCAAAGAATTACAAGAAAAGTATTTGGAATTATTTTGAAGATATGGCAGAATGAGTCCCCGAACTTACAAAAACTACACTTTTGGTCCTTGTAAGTTTAGCCAATAAATCCTAAACTTTACTACTTACCTGGATCCATTATAATTTACTCACTAGACCAAAAGCCCAAAACATTAATAAATTCCAATACCCAATACATCCCATTTTATAACCAAGCCCATTTCCCTTGAGCCCAACCCATTCTCGGTCAAAACTATTTACCCAGGGTCAAAATAAAAAAAAACAAATAAACATAATAAACTCATCCGCGTATTTTCTTTACCCATTCCCAGAAATCCCCAATTCCCCTTAGAACCCTAATTGCACCAAACCAAAATTTACCCAAGTAAAGTTTAATTCACATCAATCACCAATTATTAGAGCTTCTAGAAGGTCTTCCCATGTGCGTAAAACGTGTCAGAGAGCATGGTCAGACTATATAGACATATGGCAGTTTGCTATTGGCGATAACACATCACTCCCTTAGCCTTGGATTCGTCTGACAAGGACAGAGAATGTGTATACTTACGGATTGCCAGCATGGCGAATTAGAGAGCTCTCATTGGTCTAAACACCTCACCAATCTAATCCAAAGGCTACAATTGAAGATTGGAGATCAAGGTGTAATAAAGGGACGAGATTAAAGGTTCATGAAGCTTCTATTCGAATCTGAGATGCTACTCAGCTCAGCTATAAATACCAACCTCCTCACCACATTTGAGTTCATTAGGAGTAGGTATAATTTAGTGTAGCTTAGGAGTAGTTTAGTTAAATTTAGCTTTAGCTTGTTGTATTTTTGCTTTAAAATTTTGTACTAAATTACAGTTTTTAATAAAATTTCAAGTTTTCATTTAAATTTCATTGTCATTTAAATTTCAAGCAAACTATTGTTCTCAAATTTGTTTCCAGCTTTCGTTTATTACTTTTAGTAGCTTATTCAAGCTCAATAATAGATTGAAGTGAGTGTCAATAGATTGTTTCTGCTTTAAGTTGTTCAATGATCATCAGTCAACTAAAGTCAACGTTTAATGATTATGAAGATTTCTGGGTTTAGTGATGGTATAGTGATGATTACTGGGATGATTTAGGCCTATTAAAGATAGGCTTAGTTTCAAATGAACCTTCTGTTCAGCTGAAGGTGAATTAGTAAGTACCTTGTTTTCCACTTCCGTGTTTCCTTTAGAGCATAGTACTTTGGTTTATGTAGTTGTAATGTTTACTGTTCCATTAATGATTGTTTGATGATATTCAGTAGATTTAGTATTGATTTAGCTTATTAGATGCTATTTTCTTGTCTGCAATTGTTTTAGCTTATTGTAGTTTAACTTGCAGTTTTATAGTCTTAAAAGCTTATATAGATACTGCTTATTTCTAAGTCATAATTACTGTTTTGATCTTCATTAAGTTTCAGTAGTGAGTATACATCAGTAGAATTACTTTTATCTCATTAAAAACCATCAAATATAAAAACAGTCGTGGCATAAGTGGTGTTTGGATTGGTAATTTGCTGAGTACTATTGTAGTGTAATTGTTGGTTTATTGTCTCCATTAGGTTTACATAAGTTAGTTATAGGATTCTGGATAATAAAATCAGTAGTTAATAAATAAAAAGTCAATATTAGTTTAGCAGTTGATTACTTTCTGCATAAGTGTGAACGGAACTTAAATTGCCAATGATAATCTGTGCATTCTGTGTTAGTGTTAGCGATTTATGAGTTTGATCTAGTTCCTTATACACCTAGTAAGAGATTTGATCAAATGAGTTTCAATCTAGTCAAACTTTTTGTTCATATAAAAAGTCAATTGCTGGTGCATTTTTGAGTTTGAACTGTTGGATAGTGTTTACATTTGTCTTTTCTCTTGCATTCACTGTTACTATTTTGTTGTGCCTAATTGCTTATGTAGGTCTACTTTTTAGTCATAGTTGCTTATTCATTTGCTTTAAATACTTTTCGGCTTAATCTAGTTTTCGATTTTAGCTTATTTTTGTCTTCAAATAGTGCTTTTGAACCTGTCATGCTCAGCACTCCCATTATCTGCTTGTATTAGCTTTTTTTTTAGTTCCAAACTTGCTCAACCTGTGTTGTTCTTATGCTGATTTTTGGTTCTAGTAAAAGTTGGTAGTGCTTGCTTGTCTTCTCTGAGCTTGTTCTGAATTTATAAGCTTATTTGTTGGCATAATGTAGGGGCTGCAATCAGCCCCTCAGTTAGTTTTCAAACCTGCACTTGCAGTTCTGTCTCATCAGCCTTTCTTCTCTGCTTATTATTTTCTTATCCATTTGCCCTTTTTGTCTGATTTTTGATTTATTAGTAGTTCGTAGTATATACTTCTGATGTTTTCATTTTTAGGACTTAGCCTTTTAGCTTTTAGCTTTTGCATTAGCTTAAAGTTAGCTCATAAGGCCTGTGTTTGTTAGTTTGCATCTATTTGGTTTATAACTTGAGCTTATTTACCATTTCTGAGTTCTATTGAGTTCTCTATAGTGATTTTTATAGTCCCTTAGCTTCTGGCTTATTTTGGTGCAAACTGCTAATTGATAGTTTTATTGTATACTGCTTATTGTTTGATTTTCATTGCTTCTGTGCAAATCTCTTTTCATTTCTGTGCATCACTGAGCTTTTTAGAGTATTATACACCTGTTTGATCAGTGCAAGTTGAATTTTGTGGCAAGTGCTTATAAATAAGCACTTGCCATAAGCTGTTTTGGCATCATTAAGCACTTCTGATTAATTTTACTTTTCCAAAATTTTTTTGCAAGTTTCTTTTATTATTTTAGAATTTCTGGTAAATTTTCATAATTTTCTGAGGTCATTTACTATTTCTCTTAATTTCTTTTAGTTTAAAATCATTTTTAAATCAATTTTAAATAGCAAAAATAAAAAAAAAATCAGAAAAAGTCTTGAAAAATACAAAAATAATTTTAGAATTTCTTTTATAATATTTTATAATTTTTAGAATTTAATTTTCATTTTTCCAATTTAATTTTCTATTTTTCCTTATTTTTAATTCATTTTTAATTCAATAAATAGGAAATTAATTCTAGGAAATAAATAAAAAGTCTAAAAAATATTTTTCTTTTTCTTAAAATTTTTTTTAGTTGTTTAAGATTTTTAGAAATTATTTCCAAGTTCGTAGGATCATTTTTCGTTATACGTTACGTTTTAAATTTTGCGTGTGCATTTCCGTTTTCGCGTTTTTCACTTCGGTGCATAATTAGATTGTACTCTTTGCATATTTTATAGTTGTTTGTGAATACTTGAATATCTCAATTATATTTTTCACTTTACCACTTTTCACGACTCGATTTCACGATACGAAAATTTACGACTCCATTCTACCTTCGCTGGGAAAACGACCCGGGAAATACTTTCACCGGTATTTCTTCGGAAATAATTATATACCACAAAAAGACTTTATCAACGGCCCAGTACAAACGTGAAGGCATCACAAGTAGAGCGTCAAGAGTAAAACACGTGACGGCCTGGAAGACCCTAACACATGACGGCGTCAGATGAAGATCAAGGCAGTCCGAGAAATATTTTGCCGGCGAGATGACGGCATCACCTATTTGGTCTTGACGCCGTCAGCCTCAATTTCCTATATACAGTTTTCTAATTTTCATTCATTAAAAAAAGGAGAAGTTTGGAGAAACCCTAAGGCCGAACCAAATACGATTTTTACAGGTTTTTCAAGGGTTTTCAGCCCTTCAACCCTTTCATGTGTAATTGAGATAAGTGTTCTTCTAATTCAATCAATATTTCTATGTGTTGGTTGTCTATATCTTGTTCTTGTCTTGATTCCACCATGCTAGGCTAGATCTATCTTGTGTTTGCTTAGATCTAATGAAACCTAGATGTTAATTATGTGTTGATTACTTGTTTATGGTTGTATTGGATGAATGATTTCGATGTTAGGCTTAAGAAAACTGGCAGATCTCCATATGGTAACATGCTTGAACGTCTTAGGAAACATGAACTGACGTGCACTAGGTTTTATTGGTTGTATTTAATGCATGAGTAAATTCTAATGATCCCATGTTAGGAGCTTCTTAGCCGGCTCGACATAGGAGTGAAGTAGGCACTCATAGGATTGGGGAATTAAGTGCGCCACCCCATGAATGGTATTAAGGAATACAATCCGTCATCCACGCAACTATAACAAGTAATTAACGTGTAAAAGATATCTAGGGAGTAGTGAAATCTAAGTAAACACAATTTCTCCACTTATTGCTCACAACCTTAGCTTAAGTTAGTTTATTTTCATTTCTAGTATTTTATTTTGATTGCATCTTTAGTATTGGGTTAGTTGGCTAGCAACTAATTCCGCCCAAATCCTTCAAACCCGAGATTTTTAATTGCTTTCTAAAAAAATATAAAAATACAAAAATAATCATCCATCATCTTTAGAACTAGTAATTAGGTTTTCTAATCCTAGCGACACTATTCCTAGCTGAACGATCTATCCCCCGGTACTTGTCACTATACTATACTACAACGATCAGGTACACTACCAGGTGGGGGTTTTAAGCTTCTCGAGATTCTTTGAGAGGTAAAGCCTGGTGCAATCCCCACGCATCAAAGCTGAAATGAAATTACAGAAAACAAAGCATAAACTAAATTAAAACCTACACATAAAACTACACATCTCATGACTGAGGAGGGGGGTATTTATACTTGAGGCTTGAGCTTGGGTTGAAGCTTCTAGCACAACTACGTCAATGATCCACACTCACTTGTGCTTTCTCTGAGAGATATCCACCCTTAGATTTCCCTTGGTCCCCAATCCTCCATTCTCAGCCATTTGATCATGATTTCCCAATCATTTGACGCGTATTCTCACACGGATTGACACACTGTCATTCCTTGCCATCTCAGGATCCTTCTAGAAGCCATCAATTGTACGATACTACCCTTAATCACAGTTAATTTGATTTTTACAATGGTGAACAGTGGTTAGGGTTCTTGTTTTCTTGGTAAAAATAAGATTGGGGGGCGGGTAATTTGTTTTGGGGTGTTTTATTAATAAAGGTATTGATCGGGTCAAGGTCAAGGGTTGACCGGGGTAAAAAGGGTGTGGACTGGGTAATATTTTTAGAGGATGTGGGCTTTTGTTTGGCTTTTGAGCTTTGGGGTTTATTAGATTAGTTTAGTTTTGGATCCGGTAGTAATAAGTATTAGGAGTAGTATTATTTATAAGGACCAATGTTGTAATTCTAAGAATCATAGCGACCAAATCTGTAAATCTTTCTAAGTTTCTCCCAAGGGCTATTATTGTAGTTCTCTAATTCTTGAAGGACCTTATTTGACTTTTTCTTCAAAATTTCATCGAAGGACTATTTTTGCCAAAATCTAAAACTTGGAGGACTAAAGTTGCCAATTCTTCAAAACATTGTCCAGGGACTAATCTTGCAACTTTATGAATCTTTGAGGACTTCTATTGGTATTTTGAGCTTTCTTTTATCATTTTGCTTCCCCGGCTCCGGCTTTTGACCTTTTTTCATTCTCGTGCTCATTTTTGTCGGTTTTGGCTTTGTTTTTGTCCATTTTTCACATATCCGTACTTGCACATACACAAAAACAAAAACACACATTTTCTTGGCATATTTGGTATTTTTGGTCAGATTTAAGGCCGAAAAATGATGTGCGAATAAGCACACATCAAAACTCCCCCAGACGAAGGTATTGTCGTGCCCTCACGCAATGTCATCACCTCACGCTTAAGAGATAAATAATTTCAAAACCTCTTTTTACTGACGTTGTAAAGTAGCAATGATGTTCAAAAGAGATCTCAAAATCATTTATTCCCAAAAACGCTCCGTTTTCCGATTTTCATGAATAACAACTACTACTACTCTTTTTGTACTTTTTCATTTTTATATATGTGACGGTTTGCTTGACTTTCAGTATCAATTCTTATCAGTTGATAACTTTCAGGGTCTACGAGTAGAAACACTTCTCACAGAGAAGAGACCATACGGATAAAAATCGTCATCCTTGATTTTCACAAGACCCCAAACTAAGCGTAAAATCGAAATCATTGTTTATCCACAAGTTAGATGCTAACACTACCCACAAAAGTTACTCTTTGTAATTACCTCTTGTTCCCAAGTCCTAAGTTTTGTATCTCAAGATTTTATTTTTGTGTGAAATGAATTGCTTCATATTTTCTCGTTTTGATATTTTTTAGTCCGATAAGAGTACAAAATTTGAACGCTAAGTAGTTTCAAAACTTTCCCTTGAAAACCCCTGCATACAGAAATCGTGTCTACTTGGAGGTTTCTGATTTAACATGATTTGTGGGGGCCCCATTTTTATTTACAGCCGAAACATCCCATGTTTGAGACTCGAGACGGAAGCTTTTTATTAGGGAAACCCCCGGAGTCGAAGCTTGGCATTTTTGCATAATTATAAGCACTTTAATAACATTTGGTCCTTAGTCCTTTATTTCAATTACAACAACGGTTTATGAGCCGCCAAGATGTAAGAGCTTTATTATGACCTTGGATTTATATCCGCTACTTTTTATAGCTTTGGATTCCTTTGCCTTATTTTTGGCTTTGGATTATTATTATTGATATTCATAATCATATTCCAAACCCCGAGTCCTACGCCCTTTACTAAGATCACACCATCGGCTGCGAACCGACAAGATGCACTAGTCTATTTCACCGTAACACTGGCAGTACCCCTATGTGTACCAAACCCCCATATGCAGAGATTTTATTGGGAACGAGAAAAAACTAAGTATTGCCCAAACCCCATACACTTAATTAATCCTAGAGATTTATTATTATAGGTGTGCAATCTTGTGGGAACAATGAGGCCGCAAGTACCTTTCGTGGGCTCTAAAAAGATCCAAATACTCCACGTTTAGCACAAAACTTCTAAATAAACTCTATCATTCCTTGATCTCCGCAAATTTAAAATCCCAAGTAATGAGATCCGCGGATGCTTAGCCGATAATCTTTTGATTATATTGGTTAAGGGAGACGAGCTAGGGCTCAACACGCCCGGTCAAGTCGGAACATTTATTTCTATTCTCGCTGGCAGGAAAGTCAAAACAAGGTGTCAAATCTTATTATAATACCATATATCATCATTTTTTTATTTGAAAGGTGACAAAATTTTAAAATTTTGGTGGAAAAACAGAGTTGCGTAAGTTAACAGCTCATACGAAGTGCCAGGTCAAATCAAATCGAAGATTCACCTCCCCAAGACTAAAGTGAAACATTGTCCTCAATGTTTTAAGGGTACAGGTAGTCTTACGTAAAATCTAAGCCCGTATATTAAGTATGCCAAAAGATAAACGTTAGTCGATAAGATTTTGGATATGGTGAATTTCCAAAAGAGCAGCGAAGAATGAGACTCGAGTGGAGAAAATGACAAAACACGAGCACGAGAGTCCTCAATCTTTGGTGAAATTCCAGGACATTCACAAACAACCACGAAAACACTAGTTTGGAAAGGGTCGCCCCCTCACGTCACGTTACTTAAGAAAATAGAAAATAAAGAAAATGAAAATGGATAAGCATGGGGTGCCTCCCCCGAAGCGCTTGTTTTTTATTACCGAGTCACATTAGCTTGACTCGATCCCCGAATTAATTCGTCCTTAGGGAGAGCAGATGGAAAAGATAATCTCCATCGGGCTTTTATTCAAAATAATTGGATAAACATATGAATTATGAGAAAGTTCCACCCCAATGAGATAACCACTGGTATTCTAATGGTGAAAACTATTAGAAACGATACCAGGGTGAAAAATAGTGTCCTCACTTCCGATAGAGTGACGGAGAAGAGAAATCAAACCAAATGTGATAAGTGGAAAGAACATCATGATTACAATCATGAACAATTCATCATCATAAAATGGAGACTTCATAATTGTGGAATTATGAATCTCAACATTAAAGCTCATTTGAAAAACTTTCCCGGGTAGGAGGGATGGGATAAAATTTTCATAAAAACTCTCATTTTTCAAAATGTCACCCGGATCATGATCATTTTCTAGATCAAAACAGAAATTTTCATACTCTGGATAAGAAAGTTCACCAAAAAACTTTTCAAACTCACAATTAATCTTATCAAAACAAAACGAATCATACTCCGGAAGAGAGATAAGAGCAAGAGAAGTGGTACTGCCACTACTCGTCTCTTCCGTAGGATCGATATCAAATTGAAAAACTTCATAAATCGAAGAAGAATGATCAGGACGAAAAATAGGATTGCCACTAATCTCCTCAGTCGTATCGAATGAAAAACACTCATAATCGGGTAAAAATTCCTCGAGTTCGGGCTTCAGAGGATCTTCAATCGTAATCTCAATCTTCTTCTTAACTTTATCTGGAGGGATTGACAATTCATCATTCAATAAATTTTCAAGAAAAAGAGTTTCTCCCTCCGAATCAAAGTAAGATTCATCAATCTTAGAAAAAGGAATCGTATCAATAGCAAGTAATTCATCGACCTCTTCCCAAAAAGAATCATATTCCTCATACGGAAGAAAAAACGGGGAAGAGTCAGAGACGATTGGTTTCAAAAAATCACCGCGGGAGTAATCAATAGCATTTATGCTCTTAACGATATATTTCTTATATTTTGAAGCATCGGCACGAAAAATCATTATATCATCGTCATGTCGCAAAGTCAGAGTATCCTCAAAATGGTCGACTAGGGCTTTTGCGGTCCGCAAAAATGGTCTCCCTAATATAAGAGGAACTCTCGGATCGGCCTCATAATTAACAACCATGAAGTCGGCTGGGAAAGTACATGAATTAACTTGAACAAATACATCTTCAGCAATTCCGACCGGATGAGTAATCGAACGATTAGCGAGCTCTAAAGTCATACGAGTCGGTTTAAGTTCTCCCATTCCAAGTAGTTTATAGATTGACAAAGGCATAAGGTTAATGCTTGCACCTGAATCGGCCAGGGCATTGCAAACCTCTTGATCTTTTAACGAACAAGGAATGAGAAACTTTCCCGAATCTCCAAGCTTCTTGGGAAGCTTTTTGAGAAGAATAGCAGAGCATTGAGCATTAATCGGTGTTTCAGCTAACTCAAGCAATTTTTCTTTATTACTTATAAGATTTTTAAACGTTGAAGCAAACTTTGGCATGTAAACAAGAGCATCCATGAAACTGATGTCGAAATGCAATTTTTGAAAAATATCAAGAAACTTTTCTATTTGTCTCTTAGATTTCTCACGGAGCTCTTCATATTAAACCTTGATGGATATGGCAGTTTTGATTTGTATTTAACATTCTTTTCAAAAATGACTTTTTCATTTTCTTTAGACGTTTGGACAACCGAAGGTTGGACGTTTTCAGTACCTCCGTTATTAGTAGGAGGAACTGGGTCCTTTGTCGCCTCGTTCTCACAGTCCACTACCTTAGGAGGAGGAGAAGAGGTAGTCGAAGCCGTGGGTCCATCATATTTAACAACACTGCGAGTCGTGATCGCCTTAATTTCGCCCCTCGGGTTTGCGATCGTGTTGCTTGGAAGAGTACCCGAACCTGAGGGTCGATCATTTAAAGACTTCTTCAATTCAGTCATTTGATTAATTAGCATTTTATTCATTTCCTTTTGACTTTTCATAAACTGCTTAAGTAACTCATCCGAAGACGACTGATTTTGATTCACAACGGGGTTTTGAAAATTTTGTCCACGGTTATTGTTGTTGAAACCTTGATTTTGAAAATTTTGATTTTCATGATTGTAATTCCCATGATTAGCATTTTCAAAATTTCCGTTATTTTCTTGGTTTTGCAATTTACCTTGATTCGGGCCTTGATTGTAATTCCCCCGATTTTGATGAAAACCTTGATTTTGATTTTGAAAACTATTGTTCATCCGGTTTTGATTTTGATTCTGGTTAAATTGATTGTTTTGGTTTTCCATGTTATGATTCACTTGATTGACTTGATTCGGTTGATTGAAACCGGGTGGTCCAATATAATTGTTAGAACGGTAGCTAAGAAGATTTTGGTCCCCCTATGGTTGGTATCCGTTACCGCCCATATTGTAAGTTCCCGAAGTAGCATACGCATTCTTGTGAGTAAAGACACCGGAGGCTGGGCACTCAAAATACGAATGAGGACCACCACAAGTCTCACAAACATGGTTGACCATATTGACTTGATGGTTTTGACTTGATTTTGATTCTGATTCGTTTGATGCATTCGTAAAACTGCTGTAGACAAATCATAGAGTTTCTTAGTAATCGCGGCTATTTCAGAATTAGACGTAGAAGAATTATGAGCAGCGGTTGCTCTTGTTGACTCATTCCTCTCGACTGAGGAATCCCAGTAATTGAAATGAGCAGTCAAATTCTCAATAAGTTCGTAACAATCTTCAGGACGTCGTTTTATAAAAGTTCCACCAGCAGCTACATTGATCGTGTCCCGATGTCGCAAAGTCAAACCATTGTAAAACCTATCGATTATCGTAACAAGAAGCATATTATGGTTTGGAAACCGATCAATAGCAAGCTTATAGCGTTCCCAAGCTTCGAATAAAGATTCATCGGGAAGCTGACGGAAATTGCTAATATCGTTTCGGAGTTTCGTCACCATCGATGGTGGAAAATATTTCGCCAAGAACTTTGAATCCATTTCTTCGAAGGTATGAATCGAGTTCTTGGGAAGACGATCAAACCAAGCGGTGGCATAATGCGTTAAAGAATAGGGAAAGAGAGAAAGGCGAAGGGCTTCATCGGAGACCCCATGTTGTTTCATACTTTGGGTGACGGTTAAAAATTTGTCAAGATGCTTGTTGGCATCTTCACCTGGTAAACCGTGAAATTGGCATGAATTTTGGACTTGTTGAATCATATGATGCTTCAGTCCAAAATCCGTAGCCTCGATATTGAGAGGGGTAATCGGACCACCTCTTCCGTGCATTGTCGGTTGGCCCAGCTCCTCCATCGTTTGGAGATCGGGAGCTGGCGCATTTTGAACAACACCCACCGGAGGGTGTTGATTGTTGTGGTTATTTTGTTCCATTTCCGCAACGTTTGGGAAACGGACTCTGTGTGTGTGACGAATCAAACTTTCTGGGTTCGAAAGTAGAGAAATAAGATGTTTAGAAGATGAACGGGTGTTCATACACCACAAAAATTACAAATTTGAAAAAGGAAAATCAAAATAGAAAAGGAAAATCTTTTTGTATTTTTTTATATTTTGAAAAGCAAAATTCAAAAACTTAAACTTTTGTTCTCTTTTTTCAAACGTTACGTTAATCGTAACCGTTTCCTTCAAAACTACTCGCGACGGAACGGGAGAGAAGAGTGTTTCTCTCTTCAGCTTGCAATTTAATGTCAAAGCTTACCGTATTTTCCACTTATTCGGTTGTAGAATTTAAAGTAATCCGATTAGCAACTAATTTCACACGTTCTTATATTGGGAAGCTTATTTGGTTTACAACGCCCTCCCTTCCACGGGAGAGTCGAGGCTGTAACTTTCTTTTTGGTATTTTTGAAAACACTTTAGGAAAAGTGTTTTTGATTTTTCAATTTTTTTTAATAGAAAATATATACAAAGGAAGGTTTTCAAAACACATTTTCGAAAACGAAAATAAAAAATTCACTTCAACCTTCCCCGGCTAAAGCGCCAAATGATTTAGTTATTTTTAGTATAGGTTTATTTTTCCAAAGAAATACTTGTGAAAGTATTTCCCCGAGTCGTTTTCCCAGCGAAGGTGTGAATGGAATTTTGAATTTCCGGTTCGTGAAACGTGTCGTGAAAGTGGGAAAAAGTGATTTCAATGAGATTACACTAATGAATATGAAAATGAAGCACAATTAATCACTTAAGCACGTAATTCAAGTAAACAAACTTAGAACGCAACATAATTTTGAAAACCGTAAGCTGAAACGTAAAATAAATGTAAACGCGCGAAATAAAACGTGAATTTTGAACTATACTAATCCTATAGACTTGAAAATAATTTTCCTAAGTTAATAAATGATAAAAGAAAATTTTGAGAAAAAGAAAAATATTTTTTTGACTTTTTATTTAATTTTTATGAATTAAAAACTAATTTAACTAATTAAAAATTAAAAGAAAATGGAAATAAAGTGAGAAAACTAGTGGCTTTTTATATAATTTCTAGGAATTAAAAACTATTAAAACTAATTAAAAAGTAATAAAAATGCAAATAAAATTGAAAATAAATGGGAAAATTGTAAAATTAATTTCTAAAAATCAAAAATAAATGAAAACTAATTTCTAAAATGTTTTTGGAATTTTTAGGCTTTTTCTGATTTTTTTAGAATTTTTGGTAATTAAAAAGTATTAAAATTTGATTAAAAACTAAAATTAAATAAGAAAAATAGCAAATGGACTCAGAAAAATTTGAAAAATTCAGAGAAATTCTAAGTTATTATTCTAAACTTAGGAAAAATTTAAAAAGTGAAAATAAGCACTGGATTTGCTTATGGGCTTAAAACAGCTTATGTTGAAGTGCTTATTGATAAGCACTTTGACCAAAACTTTGACCCAATGTAATTTTTGACTAAAATTAACTCAAAAGTACTGAGAAATGACAAATTAGAGCACAAAAACACAGTTAATGGACCAAAACAGGTTCAATAAGCACTTGTGGAGAAGCAAATAAGCAAACAGTGATAGTTAAAGGCTTAAACTCAATGGAAATAGCAACTCTAGATACAATGGAACTTAAATCAACAACAAATCACAGGTTATGAACTCAAAACCACACTTGCAGGCCTTATAATGAAAACATATGCTATGCTAGAACCACTCAATAAGATAAGGGCAAAAAGCAATCAAAATAAGCGGAGAACTAAAAGCTTATGGGGGCAAATGATCTATTAATCAACTGAGATCACAAAACAACCAAAAGAAAGGATCTCTGATCCAATTAACCTGCCCAAAATCTACCTAGAAAGTGATCCAACAACTGATGTGCAAGGGAAATTTAGTCCAAACAGCCAATTTCAATTAGCTTTTTCAATAAGCAAATAAGTTACAAAATGAAATTTTCTTTTTAATGTTGGTTCCCTTACTGTTAAACTATGCAAATCCACTTTTCAAACTTATTTCCAATTAAAAATGAATCCTAGGGATGTTCTTAAAGATTTGACCAAAGACTTAGTTTCACTTGTTTTGACTTTTTTGATTTTAATGAAACTTTGACTAAAATGACTTTTGATTGCTGAATTTTAACTAAAAATGTTATATTAATAAAATTTATGAGTATAATAAGTTAAATCTTCAACTTATGCAACTAATTTTATGCTTATGCAACCTAAATACCTAACTGTTATGCAAAAACTTTATGAAACAAGATGATTTTGACTTTTAATGAATTAACTACTGAATTTTATGCAATATGACACTAAATATTACCCTAAGTGATATGTCTAAGCTAACAACTACCTTTGAAATACTAATAACACCAGCAAACCACACTGATCCAAACACCCTCTAATATAACTGAATAGAAATTATCACCACTCAGATTTATTCCTCAGCAATCCAAAACTTAACTTCTGATCAAATATTTATCCAAAAACCCGCAACCAACAAAGAAACTAAGAAAACAACCAGTAACAAAGATCTGAGATAATGCAACAGTTAAGAAACAGACAATCTCAAATAATAAGCAAACAATTATCTAAATGAAATGTAGACTAAGATAAAGCTAAAATATGATGCAAATATCAATAGAGAAACAGAAATGAGCAATAACAAATAGATCTATACTACTGTTACATTACTGATGCAATATTAGATAAAAGTAAATGAGGCTTACAAAGCAAATTCCCCCTCAGCTTAACAGAGGGGGTTCACTATGCTTGCCTGTCTTTAAGACAGGCCAATGGACTCCTTTTGGCTGCCTTTATTCCACAATAAGTTGAGCTTATTCCAAATAAGCTGAGATTTGACTTTATGTTGACTTTCTTATGAATTAAGAGAAATGATTGAGTAAGCTCACAATAGGCTATGATGAAGCTTATATGAGCTTATTATAAATAGAATAAGCTATTTGAAGCTTGAAATTGGAATTGAAACTATTTTTTTATTATTATTTTTTTTTTTGGATTTTCAAAATAAGATGAAACATCAACAGAAATTTAAATGAATTATAGAAACAACTAACAATTAATGACTTAAGCTAATTAGAAAGTAAAATATTGGAACTAAAATAAAAGGAAAAATAGACAATAAGCTGTAATGAAATATGAATTATATTAATACTAAAATGTTTGAGTACAAAGCTGAAATGAAATTACAGAAAACAAATCATAAACTAAATTAAAACCTACACATAAAACTACACATCTCATGACTGAGGAGGAGGGGGTTTATACTTGAGGCTTGAGCTTGGCTTGAAGCTTCTAGCACATCCACGTCACTAATCCACACTCACTTGTGCTTTCTCTGAGAGATATCCACC
Organism: Artemisia argyi; assembly: GCA_030686995.1. Taxonomy (NCBI): domain Eukaryota; kingdom Viridiplantae; phylum Streptophyta; class Magnoliopsida; order Asterales; family Asteraceae; genus Artemisia; species Artemisia argyi. Next base: position 98,499,390 of record CM060687.1, read on the forward strand.
CTTAGATTTCCCTTGGTCCCCAATCCTCCATTCTCAACCGTTTGATCATGATTTCCCAATCATTTGACGCGTATTCTCACACGGATTGACACATTGTCATTCCCTGCCATGTCAGGATCCTTCCAGAAGCCATCAATTGTACGATACTACCCTTAATCATAGTTAATTTTATTTTTACAATGGTGAACAGTGGTCAGGGTTCTTGTTTTCTGGGTAAAAATAAGATTGGGGGCGGGTAATTTGGTTTGGGGTGTTTTATTAATAAGGGTATTGACTGGGTCAAGGTCAAGGGTTGACCGGAGTAAAAAGGGTGTGGACTGGGTAATATTTTTAGAGGATGTGGGCTTTTGTTTGGCTTTTGGGCTTTGGGGTTTATTGGATTAGTTTAGTTTTGGATCCGGTAGTAATAAGTATTAGGAGTAGTAATATTTATAAGGACCAATGTCGAAATTCTAGGAATCATAGGGACCAAATTTGTAAATCTTTCAAAGTTTCTCCCAAGGGCTATTATTGTAGTTCTCTGATTCTTGAAGGACCTTATTTGACTTTTTCTTCAAAATTTCATCAAAGGACTATTTTTGCCAAAATCTGAAACTTGGAGGACTAAAGTTGCCAATTCTTCAAAACTTTGTCCAGGGACTAATCTTGCAACTTTATGAATCTTTGAGGACTTCTATTGATATTTTGAGCTTTCTTTCATCATTTTGCTTCCCCGGCTCCGGCTTTTGACCTTTTTCCATTCTCGAGCTCGTTTTTGTCGGTTTTGGCTTTGTTTTTGTCCATTTTTCACATATCCGTACATGCACATACACAAATACAAAACACACATTTTCTTGGCATATTTGGATAGTATTTGGTATTTTTGGTCTGATTTAAGGCCTAAAAATGATGTGTGAATAAGCACACATCAGGTTGCAACAGGTAAAATCAAAGCTAACTTATAACCGATACACCAAGGGATAAGAAATGTGTTTTCTTTTCTTCACCATCATTATGGCAAGGTCGGCAATAGCATTCAAGTCTTCAAAACTTTATCTGTTGTCATATTGGCATAATACAAATTGAGTTGACTTTCAAGCTGCATCCTTTCAAGCTGCATCCTTTCAACGCTACTAAAAGCATTTAGGTACAACTCACTAAGCCTCAATAACTTTTATATGTCGAATTGAGCAAATGAATCAAACGGATTCAATCAAGCCATGTTTGTAAGTAATTTCGTACTCGCCTCACTAAAACGGTCACTAAACTCTTGAATTTGCATATCCTCCACCGTATTAAAACATTCAACCTCAAAGAAATGACGATTAGTAACATTGACCCTTCGTCTTCGACCACTTGGATTAACATATACTTCATCCACTTTCAACCCTACAATATTATGTTTTTCACAAAAAAGAAGATATTGTAGTTAAAAGTGGAACAAACCCGTTGAATCTGAAGTCCTTCAGTTGTTCCTATGTTGCTTTGACTAATGAAACCGCTTCCATAATATCTTGATCTTTTTTCTGTAGAGCTTGTGACAATATATTTGTGAGACCCAGGATGTAGTTCATCAGATGCAAATAAAACATAAAATCAAAAGGTTCAAAGTATACCAGAATACCACTTGCTTGATTTTGGGTAGAACCATTATTTCCTTCACTTTCAACATATTCAAGAACCTTTATAACAGATGGAAGCATATCAATTAAATGCAAAATTGTTTTGTAATGAGAATTCCATCTTGTATCCCCGGCTCGTATAAGAGAAAGCTCTTGGTTTTTACCACTTCCGGTTTCAATTTCACCATTACCAATAGCTTTTTCCACTCTCACTTTTTCACATTCAATAAGTATATATTTTCTTTTGCAAGAAGCACATACAACATTTGTCACAAGAGATAACTTATCAATGAAGTCCACAAAACCTAAGTGTTTTCATGCAACGACAACAACTACTAATTGAAGTTGGTGAGTAAAACAATGTACATAATATGCCGATCTATTTTCTTCCAAAACTTTAGCTTTTAAACCATTGAATTCACCACGCATATTGCTTGCCCCATCATAACCTTGACCTCTAAGTTGTTTTAGGCTTAAATGATTTTTAGCAAAAAAAGTATCAATGGCAGAATTAAGATATGACGAAGACGTCTCTTTTACCTTAATCAAATCAACTAAGCTCTCTTTTACTACTCCATTTTTATTAACGTATCGAAAAACAATTGTCATTTGTTCTTTTTTCATAACATCACTAGACTCGTCAACTAACAATGCAAATACGTCATCACCAATTTCTTTAAAAATGGTTTCAAGTACTTCTTCTTCAAAGCAAAGAGCAATATGTTTTTGAATTTTTGTAGACAATAATTGACAATTCTTCGGATCCCTTTTTAACACCGCACCGATATTCTTATCAATAATTCCAATTAACCTTACCAATTCCAAATAGTTTCCTCTATAAAGAGAAGTTACCTTTTCATCATGGCCACGGAATGGTAATTCACCATTCAAGTAATACCTACTAGAAATAACTGAAACATTTAATCGGATACGATATTCCCTCTTCTCTTGTTCACTTTTCCTAATAAATGCAACGGCAATTGACTGGTCTTCTCATTAAAGCTTCACACTTTTTTAATGCTCGATTGTGGAAACTGTTGAAATCACCCACATAACGAATAAACCTCTCTATTTTGTTCCACCCATTAAAACCTTCTGTTACGAATGCCTCATTCCCACCTTGGTGCTCGATATCATCTCTAAATAAGTAACAACATAAGCAAAACGCTTTCTTCGCCTTTACACTATACTCTAGCCAATTACCATATAGATCAAACCAACTTGGAAAAGCCTTGATTTGTTCCCTATGATTGTTCTTTTAAAATCATTGCCACGTGGTTGACAAGGTTTACGAGCCCAATACTTTCGCCTTATATCATTTCTTTGATTAACGTTGTATTGCGAAATTCTTGGTCTATCAACAAGATCCCAAGGAAGATCATCCAAGTCAATCACATCAATAGAGTGTCTAGTAGGCTTTTACTCGTAGTTTCCCGACTTTCCCCACTAACATTATTCGATGTTGATGAAGATGGCATTTTTCTTTTAAAGTATCTTTCTATATTTCTAGCCAAAAATCCACAAACTAAATTAGGTACTTACATAAAGTGTTACACACTTTACACACTTACTAAGTTACTGATATACTACAACAACAAAAAAACTTTGCTATCAAAAAGAGTATTGCAATAAAAAATCCATATTCACATATCCAATCCACAAAAAGCTACAATTTGCCATATAAGACTTTGCCAAACACAAAGGGTAGTTCCGCCCTTGACCACACACCATCATATGAAACCCACAATCACCCAAAAAAAGTCACCTAAACACAAACAAAAACAAAAACATACTCCTTTCTTTCTCTATGAAATCCGCCCACCACTAAAATCAATGGATCGGTTTTGACCTCTAGACGCCACCCACTTACCACCATCTATATTAGTGTGACACTCAACAGCCATCATTTACACCAACCCAACACCACCGTCGTTGCACCGTCATACCTATCAACATCATCAGTTCTGAGTGTGTTTATGCATGTGTGTTTGTGGGGGGGGGGGGGGGGGGGGGGGGTTGAATATGTGTATATAGGTGTTTATATGAAAGGGGTAGTTAGAAATAAGCATTTAAGTGAAAAGACTTGAATAGGGGTTTTTTTTATAGGTAAAAGACATTTCACTCTGTAAACTATATTATTAAAAAAAAAATGTGGCTGAAGTAGTAAATTGACCTCAAGCAACCGCTTAACTAACCACTAAATCATTCATGACAGGTCATAAATGATCAACTAGCTACACACAACTAGAAAACAAAAACAAAAACAAAAACAAACATAAACTAAGATATATCAACCTTTATGCTAAAAAAAAAAAAAAAAAAAAAAAAAAAAAAAAAAAAAAAATCTATGTCTTATTTCATGGATCACGGTAGCTTTTAATTTGGCCGCAGATAAATCACAATCATCAAAGTAGTTACTTTCATAATCATTAGTCATATCTAACTAAGAAAAGTGTAAAAGGTAAAAAGTAAATGACACATGCCATCGATCAACAACCATAAAAAGGTATTGTGAAAAATCTTAAATCTTTCCGAATTAAGCGAGAAAAGAAAATCATGAAGACCCGCTAAAGGTTAAATTTTCTTTTTGTGATGAAAACAAAGCGTAAAATTTTTCTTCATCAATTTTTTTAAAATTTGTTTTCTTCATCAAATTTTTTTCTACAATATATTTCTTTGTTTATCAACTATTTACTCATAAAAACAGCGTAAATGCTAAGCAATTTTTATTCAACACCTTACCTGGTGTCAATTTTTATGGAATTTTTAGAATACTTTTCTTGAACAAAGAAATCGACGAATAGTACAAACAAGTTGTATAATACCGCGCTTTTGCAACGGGGTTTAAAACGTAAATTTATTTGTTAGTATTTTAATTTTAGATTATATTACAACTATTGTACTCTGTATTAATCTAACTTAACATTTAAAATTCTTTTTTTATATGTGATGTGTGTCATTCAGTAATTTGTTAGTAACGTTAACTTGTATATCTAGCAAGTACGAATATGATAAATTAAGTTGTTATTAATGTTAACTTGTACATCTAGCAAAGTTATTCAATACTGAGCTAAATGCAAATTTATCGTACCATGTTTTATATAAAATTTAAAGTTTATCGTTACTTGTCTTGCCTTTACACGCACATATGTGATTGTAGTTAAGATGCGGTTCTGTACATACTGTTGTTATCCATTTTATCTAGTTGCCAAGGGTACAAAGATAGTCTGAACTTGTACATCTAGTGAATACGATAAATTTAGTTATCTAATATTGAGCAAAATACATATTTTATTGTAACATATTTTATGTACAAACACATATTTTATCGTGTACCAGATTTTATATAAAAGTATTCAACGTTACTCGCCTTGCCTTTACAATTGCATGTATGTGATTGTGGTTAAGTTTAGATTTTATATGTACTCTTTTTTAGGGATAAATAGCAAAATAGCCCAGTTGTCTTGAGTCTAGGCATATTTATCCCGATTTTGAAATATTATCGTTTTAGCCCGGGTTGCTCTGGGCAATAATCGTATAGCTACCTGCATGATGCCAAGTGTCATTTTTTAGGGCAGCTTTTGTGTTTTTTAGACAATTTTTGTAATTTTTGGGCAACTGGAGGACACGTGTCATCATTCGGTTGGCTATAAGGTTGTTGCCCAGGGCAACCCGGGCTAAATCAAGAATATTTCAAAATCGGGCTAAAAATGCCTAGACCGCAGGTCAACGGGCCATTTTGGTAATTATCCTTTTTTTAATCCATTTTATCTAGTTGCAAATAATATTAAAGTTAGGCTTTTCAGCTAGGGCTGCAATCAAGTCAAGCTTTTATCAAGTAGCTCGAGCTCGAGCTTGTGTTTGACTCGATCGAGTCAAGCTTTTATCAAGCTCAAGCCCAAAAATTAGCTCGAAACATATAACAAGCCAAGCTCAAGCTTTTAATAACTCGGCTAGAGCTCCTATCATGCTTTTTCGAGCTTTAATATAAATACATTTCCATTATAAATTTATATTACTAACTAGGGATAATTTGAGTATTGACATAATTATAACGACTTACTTTGTAAATAATTGAGCATGTATTCTAGAAGATCATTTAAACCTAATTAATCCAAACGTTTTGTATCCTACCTTATGTATTCTTCACACTTTTTGCGCTGTCGATTGTTATATTGTTATCATTTGTGTAAAATACTAGTGAGTTTGGTTATTATGATTTAAGTTTGTTTTACTTTATACATATATTTATTGACGAGTTTGGCAATTAAATACAATGTTTTTATATACGTTCAAGCTTTTCAAGTCAAGCTCAAGCTTTTATCGAATTTTTCAAGCAAGCTCAAGCTTGGATGATTAAAGCTCGTCAAGCTATCAAGCCAAGCTCAATCCTAACTTATAAATTTCAAGCCAAGCTCAAGCCTTATTAAGCTCGAGCTCGGTTCGACTCGATTACACCCCTATTCTTAGCTAGTTGCTTTTTCATGGTAGACAACGTACGTATAGATATAAAAAATTTCAATTATCTGAATATCTAAAAAATTTATAAACTCTAAGTCAAAAAAACGTTAAAGTTACTAAAATGAATAAAACATTGTAAACTCAGTCATGAATGTCTTTTTAGAAGTTCAGAGGCTAATCGTATTAATACTTTATCACGGAGTATTTATTTTAAGTAATTCATACTTTAGGGGTGTTTATGTAACTCTTATATAAATAAGGGATGTTTACGTAGTTTGTTGCATTAATTTTTTACTATTATTTTAAGTAATTCATAATTAAAGGGTGTTTGTGTAACTCTTGTATTAACTTTTTACTATTCATGATATATTGTATTATTATTTTACTGGTCATACTTATACTTCTTAAGTCATACTTATACTTAATGTTTTACTATTCGTAATTTTCTCTAAATTTATGGTATTGTAATGTAGAGTTTTATAGACACATGCTTCGTGGCGGGATGTCTGTCAATAAAGTTTTCGGTATAGGGCGTTTCTGGGTCGTACATAGTTGGATAAAATCGGGTATGTCCGTACATAAAATATATAAAATAACGAATGAGGCCAACATTTACCATTCCATAATGGAAAGTAAACATCCGTGATGACAAGTTTTCTTAAAGGCTAAAAATGAAAAACAATTCCTCTTTGCGCAAGTGACTAACAAGATGAACCAAAGACAAATCATCTTTGCCATGTTTCAACTTGTGTTTGAAATCCTTCCAGGAAGGAGGTAACTTGTCTATCACACTTGAAACGGATATTGGCTCATCCATTTTTTAGACTGTGATGTGTTTATTGTCTAAGGATTCCAAGAAGTTTGTTGAATTGTTCCATGATAGGTCTTGAGTCGACCATCTTGTAATTGTTGAAATTACTTACAAGAAAATTCTTGTTGGAAGCATCATATGCCATGTACTTGGATTCAAGAGAATACGACAACTCCTTTGCGGACTCCACGTTTTAATAAATATAAAATAAGGGATCCGACATACCGTTTAGTATGTGTCCTCTACAGATGTAGTCATCGTTCTCCCACTTCGATCTGCGTTTGACTGGTTCTAGCATATCATCCTCCAACAACTCTGGCATTGGGGTAGACAGAACATACATAACCTTTAATGTTGTTGATTTTCCAATCGAACTTATCGATTTTCCAAAACTTAGATGTCATCGCTTTCACAGTATCTCCTTCGGCCTTGATTACCTTTGAATATTTTATTTGTGTTGTTAGAAATTAGCGTTAGGGTGTGATGATAATCTTAGATATTTGACTGAATCATGTATAATCCACATTTCAAATAAAGTATTTCAACCCTTATTGCCTAGGTTACACCAAATCTTTATTCGGATAAGAAAGTCAAAGCACTCTGTTTCTAAACACAAAAATAGTGCAAAACAAAAAGGATTGTGTGTTTTTTGTATATGTCAAATGAGACCAAACATTCGTTTAACAATAGATGGTAATTTCGGCAGTTAGAGATGATTGAATCCCAACAAATGCAACGGTTGGGGTTTTGGTGGAAAAAAATGGGTAACTAATTTAGAGCACCAACAAAGGTAACTAATTGTGAAAAAGTGGGACCTCAACAAGGGGCGCTGCCCCTTGACCCATGCGTCTTTGTCATGGTCGATAACATATTAACTCAAATGAGTGTGTACTCTATATTTTCCTTACTTGTAATGCTGTAAACGAATTGAACATTCAGTTAACATTTCATGAACCGTCCGGGAATAATTTCGTTTATGTTCGTTTATTTATTAAATGAACAAACATGAACAATATTTTACGATCGTTTAGTTAAATGGACGAACATGAACAAAAGTCACGTCCGCTTATTTTTGTTCGTGAACGTCCGATTATGCGTTTGTTAACGTTCGTTTATGTTCATTTATTTATTTATGTTCGTATATCATATCTTTTAATTGTATAATTTTAAAATTAGTTTGTTTAAATAAAACAGCACTTATAAAACAATATTAGATGCATATTTTAATAAAGTTTATGTTTGTTTATCTATGTTCATTTATGTTTGATCGTTTATGTCTGTTCGTTTATGTTCGTTAAGCGTTCGTTTAGTGTCTTAATGAATGATATAAACGAACATGAACAAGTTATTTTCTTAATAAACGAACATGAACAAGAAATTCATCCGTTTAAGTGTTCGTGTTCGCTTATTTGTCCGGTTAAAATTAAATGAACAAACATGAACAAGGCTCCGTTCGTGTTCGTCCGGTTCGTTTACATCCCTATTTACTAGTAACCGAGCTTAATATAAAATCACATTAGTTTCTAGTATATCACAATTACCTAAAATAAATGATGACAATAAAACCACAAACAAGACCCATAACCCTTGTTTATGCATCATGTTGAAAATCAATTAAAGCATCTGTTATGCAAAAAGCTTTAAAAGCTTTTTACTATTTAAAAAAGTCTTTGTAAAGGGTTTTATGCATTGTGTTGAAAGCTTTTTTATAAGTTTTTTAGAAAGACTTGTGAAACACAAAGTCTTTCCTCAAACCTTGTTCAATAAATATGAAATGCATTTAAGACATTAAATGCAAAAAGTCTTTCATCAAACCTTGCATTGTTTAGAACGAAAAGTTTTTCATCTTACTTTGTGTATTGATCAAAGTATATCACGTTTAAGAAAACACACACGTGTTGAATTTATGCTAGAAATCGAATCAAATTACATTTGTGTCTATAATCATGGCACCCTTATAAAATTTGAGGCCCTATGCCATTGATCATCTCACAAATGCTCAAATCCGGTCATGTGGTGGTAAACCACAATATTCATTGTAGCAATCTTTCGATTGTTTCTAATGAATATACCTTACACCAAGCAATGATCTGCGCCTCTGTGCGAATACATAAGGTAACTGAATGTTAGTATTGAGCAAAGCCTCAACAATCCTGTGGTTGATGGATTCGTATGGCATAATCATGCCATTTACATTGTTTTTGATTTGGAGATTGTGGAGCTTTCTTTGAATAGCACTTAGTATAGAGTACGTTTAGAAAAGCAAGATATGAAGATGCAACAATCAAAAGTAATGTTCTCGACCATATATTTATTTAGCATTCTTATGGTACAGGAGTAATATAGATGTAGCAAAACACATTTACATGATCAAATGCAACCATTATTTTCAATAAAAACAAAACTATAATTCAGCATAATATGTGGCATACAATTCATTATTTTAAAGATCAAGAGTCATGACGATACGCTATTGATTGTAAGATGGGATCGGACCTCCAAAGATATAATTAGCACAGTCTTCCCATGGACTGCGGTGTACGTTATGAGGACAAGTAATCGCGTGATTATTTCTCATTTGTTGCTCCCTGATTCTAGCCAAACAAGGCCAACTACCAAAAATGTTTTCACACAAGTCCACCACTTCTGAATTGTATTCATACGGAGGAATTTTAACAATTTGCTTCCCATATCCATAATCATACCCCACTCCAATTCCATATCCATTGTCATATTCCGGCCACGGGTAATCATACCTGCAGTCAGGATAAGTGTAATCCTCCGTTTCGCTTTCTGTAGGCTCTTTCAACTCTAATGATGATGCCGCAGGAACTAAGGCATTCACAGGCTCGGACTCAGGATCAACAACAGGATCTGGTGTACGAACAGGACTACGAACAGGATTAGGTGAAGCCATAACTACCGGAACCTGCACGTGCTGTTCAGGTCTAGACTTGGGCTCATGTTTATTTTCGGGTTCATGCATAGGCTTAACTATAGGACTAGGATCTACAATATCTGTAAGGGTAGTAGGCTTAGGCTCAGACTTGGGCTCATTTGGTTTCAGGTTGGAATGTGGATAGCAGGTTTTAACTGAGGGCGGCAGGGGCTTTCCATATACGGACACAATATCATAGCCACCTCCATAAGGGGTTGGATCATACTCCTCAAACTCAGGCTCATTAAATCCTGAATCGATTTCCGAGTTGGAAATCGAATACTGTGTGTGATACAAGACATGACCCGTGTCGCAATTTATGGGTTTGTACATATTCAACTTAGGTTCCACATAGTTATGCGCATAGTAACTGATCTCAGGAATAGTACAAGAATAGGGATTATGACCATAAGCATATTGGTAATCACCATAACTACCATAATCATTAGAAAAATGATAATAATCTACGAATTTCGGCTCATGTGACTCATAAACAGTGTGTGCATCATAAGTATCGAGACCATAAGATTCATTTGAAGAATAACTTACTGAATTTTGGGAAGCTACAAGATCAAAGTTGTTTTGTTGTTCTTGAGGCCATATGTACCCATCACCATAATACGCCATAACTTCTAAGACAAACACTCAAATTGATGAAATGGCAGAAATTATTTGTGGCTTTATTGTTAGATATCATTATCGATCAGAAAAGGAGAAACACTTTTTCAAAGAAGTAATCACAATATCTAGAGATGCATTAAGTAAAGACTTGTACTTCCATGCATGAGCGATGTACGTTGCATTAACATTTTTGGTGAGAAAAGACATAAAAGGTGGTGATCGGTCATGTGATCATGTTCGGATATTTAAGTTTTAGTGAACCACTTGATGTTTATCTTGTTTATAAATGGAGTGTAGTTGGAAGTCTATACGTATAGAAAGTTGCAAACCATGTTTCATATAAAGAAAAGTTAATTTAAGTACTAGTTTTTTGTTACATACTAAGGAATAAATCTCCATCATTTATTTAGTTTCCTAAGTTATTTTTTTTTTAATTTTATTTTTTATTTTTTTTTTTCACTTTCTTTATTTCTTTCTTACTTTTTTTTTTGGTTTTTTTTTTTCCAATTAACGTTATATTTTTTTTCTTCTTCCTTTTTTTTCCTTCTAATTCACGTTTTTTTTTTTTTTTTTTTTTTTTTTTTTTTTTTTTTTTTTTTAAGTCAAGCTTTTCTTTTTTAAATAAATTCACGATTTTTTCTCACTTTATTACGTTTTCGTCTGTTTTTGTCTGTTTTCACATGATTATATATGTTTTCAGACGTTTTTGTCCGTTTTCAGACGTTTTTTTTACCGTTTTTGTACGTTTTCGTCCGTTTTTTTTACATTTTCGTCTGTATCAGACGTTTTTGTTCGTTAATATAAGTTTTCGTCCATTTTTTTATGTTTTCGTTTGTTTTCAGACGTTTTTATCTGTTTTCGACAGTTTTTATATGTTTTCAGACGTTCTTGTCCATTTTCATACGTTTTCATCCGTTTTTATACGTTTTTGTCCATTTTCAGATGTTTTCGTCCGTTTTTATACGTTTTTGTCTGTTTTCGTCCATTTTTGTCTGTTTTCAAACGTTTTCGTCTATTTTCATACGTTTCGGTAGCATTTATACGCTTTCAGACGTTTTTATCCGCTTTCAAACGTTTTCATTAATTTTTTACATTATCGTCTGTTTTCAGACGTTTTCGTTTGTTTTTATACGTTTTCGTCCATTTTAAGACGTTTGCATCTGTTTTTATATGCTTTCATCCATTTTTATCTGTTTTCATACGTTTATAAACATTTTCGTCCGTTTTCATGTATTTTTGTCTGTTTTCAGACGCTTTCGTCTGTTTTCATACTTTTCAGCAGTTTTTATACGTTTTCATCAATTTTCATACGTTTTTGTCCCTTTTCAGGCGTGTTTTTACGCTTTCATACGTATTCGTTCGTTTTCATATGTTTTCGTCCGTTTTCATACGTTTCTGAATATCACAATTGATATTCTTAATATCACAAGTGATTTTCTTTGATATTCAAAAACGTATGAAAACGAAAGAAAACGAACAAAAAACAGAAGAAAACGTAAGAAAGTGAAAAAAATTTGAAGTAAAAAAATGTGAAAATCACTTATAATATTCTGAATAGCACTTGTAATTTTCTGAATATCAATTTTGATATTCAGAATATCACTTTTGATTTTCATGTTACAAAACATTAGTTGAACACTTGAACATCACTTGTGATATTCGGAATATCACTTGTGATTTTCTGAATATCACTTGTGATTTTCTGAATTTCACAAGTGATTTTCAACTAATATTTTGTAACATGAATATCACAAGTGATAATCTGAATATCACAAGTGATATTCAGAAAATTACAAGTGATATTCATGTTACAAAACGTTAGTTGAAAATCACGTGTGATATTTAGAATATCACTTGTGATTTTCATGTTACAAAATATTAGTTGAAAATCACTTATGATATTCGGAATATCACTTGTAATATTTAGAATATCACTTGTGATTTTCTGATTATCACTTGTGAATTTCATGTTACAGAACAATTGTTGAAAATCACTTGTGATATTCAGAGTGATATTCAAAATATCACTTTTGAAAAAACGTGAATTAAAAAAAAGCGTGAATCACTTGTAATATTCTGAATATCACTTGTGATTTATATTCAGAATATCACTTTTGATATTCAGAATATCACTTGCGATATTCTGAATATCACTTGCGATTTTCATGTCACAGAACATTTGTTGAAAATCACTTGTGATATTCAGAATATCACTTGTGATATTCAGAATTTGCGATATTCAGATATCACTTGCAATATTTTGAATATCACTTGCGATATTCTGAATATCGCTTGTGATTTTCATGTTACAGAATGTTAAAAATCACTTGTGATATTCAGAATATCGCGAGTGATATTCAATATCACTCACGATATTTTGAATATCAAATGTGATATTCTGATAATCACAGTATATCATTTGTGATATTCAGAAAGGTATGAAAACGTCTGAAAACATTTAAAATAGAACGAAAGTGAATGAAAACGGACGAAAACGTATGAAAACGGACGAAAATGTATGAAAACGAACGAAAACGTAAGAAAACGGACAAAAATGAATGAAAACAGATGAAACCATATGAAAACGTATAAAAATGGACAAAAACGTATAAAAACGGACGAAAACGTATGAAAACGGACGAAAACATATGAAAATGGACGAAAACGTATGAAAATGGACAAAAATGTAAGAAAACGGACGAATATATATATATATATATATATATATATATATATATATATATATATATATATATATGAAAACGTATGAAAACGGGCGAAAACGTATAAAAAAATTCAAAAACAGACGAAAACGTATGAAAAAAATTCGAAAACAGATGAAAACGTAAGACAACGGGCGAAAACGTATAAAAACGGACGAAAACGTATTAAAATGGACGAAACGCATGAAAACGGGTGAAAACGTAAGAAAACAGACAAAAACGTATGAAAACGAGCGAAAACGTAAGAAAACAGACGAAAACGGACGAAAATGTATGAAAACGAACGAAAACGTAAGAAAACTGACGAAAACGTAAAAAACTGACGAATATGTATGAAAAACGAAAAAAACGTAAAAAAACGCAAAAAGAAAAAAAAATGAATAAATAAGATAGACAAAAGGGACAAAAAAAAAACATGGACTTGGGTTGTCTTATTAAATCTTAGGTTAATCCCCACCATTAGATCAAACTAGATGAATGGTGGGGATTTGTCCCTCAGTTTGTAACAAAAACTTAGTTTATAAAATAACTCACCTCGTTTCATATAAAATTTTACGTTTGGGTTAGAATAAAAACATAAATATTCGTAAAAAGTGCAAAAATATTAAAAATGAAAGGTTTTTAAAAGAATCTCAAAACATTTTACAATATAAACAACGTTAGTGAATAAAAAGGTTTTTTCTTTTTTTTTTTTTTTTTTTTTTTTTTTTTTTTTTTTAAATTCTGAAAGTGCATATTCTAGACGAAAAAAAATTGTGGAAAAACAATGATGCGTTAAAATTTTATAGATCGATATTGTGTGCATTATAAATTCTTTTTTTTACGTCTAACTTCTTTATATATATATATATATATATATATATATATATATATATATATATATATATATATATATAAACGCGTTATATACAGTATCAATATTAGATACAATATTTTACAGTACCAATCTAAACCAATACTATTAAATATTTTTATTTAATTCAAAAGGGTAAAATAGTAAAACATACTTTTACTTTCTTTTTTGAATTTTTTAACTAAAAAAACAGTTTTTATGCCCCTTAATTTTCAGAAATTATTTTATTTATTTTATTTTATTTATTTTTTATTTATTTATTTTTTCTTTAGAAAAAAAGAGGTGCATATTTTTATTTTATCTTATTTTTTAATATTGTAAATTTACATATATTTTTTGTGTACAATTTTTTAGATATCAAACTTGTTTTGCTTATAATGGTAATTGAACATATGTTACTTGTGTATATTCCTTAATCTTCGAAATTTATAACATAAAACAAAAACATATACATGTAACCTCTACATTTATAACAAACCAGAAATATAAATAGTATACACAAATTTTGATATCAAATGAAATATAATTCCAATACAAATGCATCTTGCTAAATATAGATGTGCACGTCATCAAAAACTATGTGCACTCTTCCAATAACATACGTGCACACTTCACTTTCTCATCAAATTTATTACAACATACGCGTACCCTTCCAGAACATATGTGCACGCTTCATTTTGTCATCAAATTCATTAGAACATATGTGCATACCTTCTAAAAACATATGTGCACTCTTCACATTTATAGATGATATACTATCAAATTTGTTAGAACATACAAGTACCCATTCAAGAACATATGTGCACATTGTGCTTTCTCGTCAACTTTAATACAAGATGTGTGCACGCCTTCCAAAAACATATGTGCACACTACACAGTTTTTGTGGGCACATGGTCTTACATTAACTGCAAATTGAAAAGAACATACATGATTATTATAATTGAGAAATCACATATACTACTGCTTAAGTATTATAACCAAAAAACATAAACATAATAGCTATAAAATCATTCAACAATACATTAAAACAAACCAGTTATGTTAGGATGCATTTATCAACCATATTATGTAATATTAAATTAGAACTTTAGAATAGTTCTCATATCCATTAACCTACTCCTACGTGTTGTGCATAATTAATCTTAAAACACATATGCACACCTTCAACAAAGTATTTGCAAACATATATTACTACAACGAGCAAAATAGCCTGCGCGATGCTGCGGTGCGGGATTTTTTTTTGACATTTTATGTTCTTATGGAAGTTTTTTTTTTTTTTTTTTTTTTTTTTTTTTTTTTTTTTTTTTTTTTTACACATGTTATATTTATTTAAAGTTATTTAAGTTTAATTATTGTAAACCATGTTTTCCGTTAATAGTGTTTGTAACTGTACCACGATATAAACTTTACCCATTATAGCGTGTGTTTCTTGACATTACATGTTTTCTGATATAATTTATACAACTGTTTGTTTTGTTTTATTTAAGTTGTTTTTAGAGTATTGTGTGAAGTATTTTTTATTTTATTTTTAAAAGTTTGTAACTTTTAAAATAAAAAGTTTTTATAAATAGTTATACCTAATTTACTATAGTATAATTTTTGGTAAATTTTGTTATTATCTGTTGTGTAAGTTGTCATTGTATCATCTATTTTTTAAGTACCACTTGTTTTGTAAGCTGGTATGAAAGCTATTTGATGTTTCTGCATGGGAAAATAAACCATCTCTGCAAATTAATTGATGAGTTAATTTATGTAATCATGATTCACGACTATTAGTATGAATCTCGATACACATATAACTATTCATTTCTTTTATCCTTTTTATACCTAATTTTTCACCCAAATTAAGTATTTGTGCCCTAACCATTTAATCAATGGCGACTGATGATCAAACCCCTCTTCTCGCTGAGCTAAAAAAAGTTTCTGGGTCTAAAGAATTGCACAAAGCTTTCAAGTTTCAGTATGGTCATGAGCATGTGGAAGACGAAGCTTTCATAAGGTTTCTTGGAGAAAGACGCGATGAACTACAATCCACAATCCAACAAAAAAACAACTCGATTGGCAGAGCTATGGTTTTTGAATCATGATGAAGAAGAGTCTGCTGGTGATGTGTATGATTGTGAGCATAGTGCTCTGGTAAGGCTGCGTGGGAGGTTGGAGGTGGTGATTGGTCACTTGTTTGAGCTTCGTCAAGGTTTGAAGGAGAAGGAGGAGCACATCTCCATTCTTGAAGTTTCTGATTAGGCCCTTGTTGGAGGTTGTCTTTTGTGGTATCTTTTGCTAGTCTTTTGATGTTTTAACTTATGATCAGTTCTTGTTTAATCATTGTAATGGATTATTATTAATGAAAATATAATGTTTATGTTTATGGTCATGGTCATTGTTTATTATGTACTACATTATGCAAAATCTGTGACATGTAAATGTAAGCGTTGACTAAAACCAATGATAAGTGAAAGAAGAACCATTTGCACCAAATACATGCTTCATTAGCTGCCGGTAGTTAAACTACATACACGATACGATGCATTCGTGCACAGGTCCATGTCACACCCCCAATTTACCTGACTTGCAGCGGAATGGAATACCTGGGGGTGTCTGTCATAGCACCACAGTTACAGTTACATTGAACGACCTAAAGTGTCGTTTGGAAAATACTGCATTTGATCATTGAAATAATCCAGAGTTTACAAAATGAGGTCCCCAAAATGTGTTGCAAGTTTATGAAAACAAGTCATAATAGATCAAACGTTTACATAAGTGCATGAAATAATGATGAGACGCGTCGACTCCGCGACTCCATGAAGGTCCAAATGCATGTCTCATGAGCTACCTTAATAACCTGAAATACATTGCTAAAACGTCAACACGAATGTTGGTGAATTCCATAGGTTTGTAAAATGTACTGATGTACGGCCACCACAAGTAAAATGCAAGATAAAAATCTCGTGAAAATTGTACAATAGCCTTAAGCTCATGACACCGAAGCTATGACTGATGAAATTCTATGCCCCTCCCGAATGTTCTGCCGAAACATTCAAATGTAAAAGACATGACATGCATCCGCTTACTGTTGGTATCCACTACCACGGATGGAGGCGTCACCCTCGATAGATCTATCCACTCACTCTCGCTTAGTACTTGAAATTAACGGTTCATGATGTTACAGGGGACTTGTCACATGGCAAGGTAACTTAAGCTATGTACATGTTTGAATACTTGGGCTCGTACTGAAATGATTGATGCAATGTATTCCCCCCGTGGGATTTGAAATCAAAATATTGTATTGAAAACGGGGCTATGAAAACTCACCTCTAGCTGATGAAACCGTGATGAAATGAAATGAACACCAATGAACAATTTGCTGTCGTAACCCAATATGATGGTACCATGAACATGTACTGAGCTGAAAAACAAGGCGCGCATACTAGCCGCAACCTAATATGAATGATGTACGATCTACTTTAGATCATGAAATGATGTTATGAATGTCCATGCACATGTTTACTATACCACTCTACTCTTTGAAAAAACACTTGTTGTTACCAAAAGTATATATTCCAAAAATTTGGAAAATATTGCTATTAGAAAATATAAATAGCTAGTTATAATATATATATATACTTATATATATATAACGTAAGTTTCCATGTTAGCGTTGAAATACTCGGGTTGTAATCCTTGAAATGATGAAAACATACTCATAATAACTAATACTACGTTAGTTATAAAGCTCGGTACTTGATATTATGTTTAGCTTAAAAATGCACTTCGTAGTTTTTGCGCCAAATTTAATAAAAGCTGTCAATTATAAAATGGTTTTAGCCGATATTCAAACGAGTATATCTTTGTCGTTACTTGTCCGTTTTACTTGTTCTTTATATCCACGGTTACGTCTTAGTATGTAGTAATATATTTTGGAAAGCTCGGCTCCTCCGGGTTACGTCTAAAGCCTCTTTTTGACCGACGAAAAACGTCCAACAGCAACTAATTTCCAGAAAATACTTTTCGTCAACAATCTTGCAAAAATCATAACTTCTTCGTTATAAGCTCTTTTTAATCCGTTCTTTCGCCTACGGATTCGTTTTTGAAAGTATTTTCTAAAAATTTTGCCAAAGTTTCCTTGGTGTTTACTGATTTTCCAGATTTTTACAAAACGGGACAGCATGTCTAAAATAGGTTCCAAATCAAGTTTCCAAGGTTAAAAACTAATTTCTACCATCACCAATCCTCTTGTAATCACCACATGACTAATCTAATCTTACCATACACCTTCTTAGGGTGCCATGGACTCCTAACCAAGTTATTAGAGCAAGGGGATTCATAACTAAAAAGTTAGGGTTTGTATGTTTCTTTTTAGACAAAATAAAGTGTGGTATAGCTACTTGTACATGGTTTTTAGCATGATACTTATGAAATACATGTAAAAATAAGATGATCCATGAAAAAATAAAGATGAAAACTTACTTGACAAAATGAGGTGATTAGATGGCTAGAAACCTTGGATTACTTGTGTTTTTCTTGATTGATTCTTGTTTAGAATGATAAAAGGAACAAGTTTGTAGCTTTAGCTTTTGAAAAATGATGGGTGGATCATGGATCATAGGTGAGGTCGTGGGTTTGAAGCAAGCATGGAGAAGATGAGATGAAAAATTAGCTTATCTAATAAAGTGAATTATGATTCTTGCATTTTGGTAAAGTTATGTTATATGAAGTTTATTAGTTAAATACTAATAATCAATGCACAAGGTTAAAAAGGGGTGGTCTTGGCCGGTTTTTGGGTGTGAAAAGGAGTAGCCAAAACGGTTTTGATCACTTAGAAAATATAGTGTAGCGTTAAGTGTTATTACGCGTTATTCGTTAAAATCGGGTACCGGTTTTAATAGCAATAAACGTTCACAAAGTTAACCGGGATGAAATAAAGTTATAATAATGTTAAAAACATATTAAAAATATGTTGGGTACATTTACTGAGTGATCGGGTGATTAATGTTTAGTTTTAACGAAAACCGTCGTTATATTCATACGCGTACGTTATAAATAAAATAAATTTCCAAAATACTGGGTAACTGAATGTTATAACTTTTATGATGTTAAAATGGATATAAAAATATGTCGGGACCATTGTGGGAATATTTAGATATATTCGTCGTGTATAAACCGGGTGTTAACGTTTACTATAAATACTTATACGTAAAAACGTTAAATGTACTGAATATAGTAATTTGAAAATCCTAAGAGTGGTATAACATGAAAATGCTGTTATGATGATATGCAGACTATCTCCAGTCCGTATGCAGTGTTAAGAACACTAATGAAATGAATTCGCACCTAACCCAATCCGGTTACGCGAATTTGAATACCCGTAAACTAAATTTACGATGAAATGTGTAATGCACGTGAATGATGAAATCTTTTCCCGCAATGAATAGTGTTCCATGAATAGTAAATTTCCCAAAAGTTTCTCAGAATATCAAATTGACCTCGAAAACGATGAATAGTAAACTGATGAATAGTGTTTTGATGAATAGTGTTTGATGAATAGTGTTTTTCCAAAGTTCGGGAAATGACCTGAAATGATGAGTTGTGACAGTCCAGCTGAGGCATAGATACGTATTTATACACTTCATAGTTTTTAGGATGTGCATAAGTACTTTGCATATAAGTAGCAAAAGGTGGAAGTGAATGGTGCTAGTACACTAAGTCGCTAAGAGCTAATTTACATAGTAGGTAGTTTTTTTAATGCAGCTAGGAAGTCTGCATCTAAGTAGCAAAAGATGGTGGGTGTTCAGTGCATTCTAGTTCCTTTTTTTTTGCTCTCCGACGGTTCCTCCGTGAAGATGCGGCGCTTCACTGTTTTTTGAGCAACATTAGATTCCATCTCCGTCTTTGATCTAGTTTGCATAGTGATTGAGGTTGCCTGCGGTGGAGTTGTGGTATGTGTTCATTCACATACCATTTTATGGCCAAATACCGACCAAATTGACTAAACGTGCTAACAAATGCCAAAGAAATATGTGTTTTTATGTTGTGAACATGCAGGTACGGATTTATCACAAAAAGACAAATAATCAAGCAAAAACCAGAAAAACGTGCACGAGAGTGGGAGATGGTCAAAAAGTCAAAGCTGGGATCCAAAAGTCAATTTAAGTCCTCCATGTATTCAAGATTGGCAGAATTAGTCCTTGATTTATGTTTTGAAAAGTTGACAGAAACATCCATTGGTTTTCAATATATTACATAATTGGTCCTTGAAAGTTATTACTTCCATTTCATTTACAAGCCTGGTCCAAAATAAGTCTATACATTTCAAAAGCCCAATCTTAATTCCCAAAGCCCAATCCCAATAATTGTACTAAATACAATATCACATATAGGTAGTGTTTCTGTTGTACTAATTTCCTGACATTATGTAAGACATTGGATATCATAAAACAAAGTAATGGTTAAGTATGAATCGAATTCTAGAGAGATAAAGTGGAGGTAGGGATATTCTAGTAAGAGAAAGTTAAGTATATTAGCTTTAAAGTGAATGAATATCCAACCCTTTCCCTTGTGTGGGAAAAGGGTATTTATACTTACATAATAACGCCCCTAGATGGGCTGTGGAGTGAGGTGACAGTGGGTAAAGACCCGACCCACCTCCACAAATACTTACAATAACTAAACTACTATAGTAATATCATAACTAATACTGATAAGCCTACGAGCTATCATAATGCTAATGAATACTCGGGGTGACCGAGTCTTTCATATGAATATTTGTATTCCTAACAATCTCCCCCTAAGGGAGGTCACCCCGAAAATTATAATTTGAATACAAGCATTCTATTACATGAATTTCCTAGCTCGTAGTCTTTGATTCATCATAAATGAGCAAAATTTGTACACTGAGTAGTGATCCCTTGATGAAAGTTCCAATAGTATGTGTGAACGTTGAGCATTCATCATGATCCTCAGCTTTGGTAAACTGTGTGTCACTCACTTTGTACCTTTGTATTCTTTTGAAATCGTGATCATTGGACCGGCATGCCAACACCCTTTTGGATCATGAAATTCAACGTCAGAGTTATGGAAGCATTTTTTGAAGATACAATAATATTCATGATGTCTCTGACTGCAAAGTGGGAGGTGTGAGCATGAGGTGATGATGTCGACATCTCTTTGTCAATCAGCTCCAATCACCAGAAATTCCTGCATACAACAGTTAGCAATAAAATGACCGGTACTTACAAGTTCTGACTTCGAGATTGTTAACAACATAGTGTGAAAACTTTCTCTAATCCTTACCAAGGCCGTTCCTAAATCTGATACCCACGAAACGGTTTACAAGATCTACCGAAGTACATCAACATTTCAGGTGAGTCGCTGGAGTTCACGCCAAGATTGTAGA
Organism: Artemisia argyi; assembly: GCA_030686995.1. Taxonomy (NCBI): domain Eukaryota; kingdom Viridiplantae; phylum Streptophyta; class Magnoliopsida; order Asterales; family Asteraceae; genus Artemisia; species Artemisia argyi. The sequence continues at coordinate 98,520,792 of CM060687.1, forward strand.
CCGTTTTGAAACCGCCGCGACCACTAAGCATAATCCATAAAGAATTAACGAAGTGACCTGCTTTCAGGGCTGTTAGATGTTGACCCAGGCAGGAGGTTCCATTCAATCATCGAGAATCACAATTGTGACTTCTCTCATAAATGTTCTAGTAGATTGATAAGATCTGTGTAGGAATCTTAAGTTTACAACTGACGTCCTTGATGTTGGACCATCAGTGTAGAAGTATCCCATGTTCCTATGAGATCTTTTGATGTGTCTCGTGGCTCTAGACTCGATAAGTGCATAATTTGGTAGTCGGAGACTGAAGCGGTGTCTCCTGTTTCAATATAAACATGGCTCATAATGAGCGGTCGATAGATTATACAGGGTTCCCCTTGAGAATGAAACAAGTCCTTTTAAGAGAATTTGAGTGGTTAGAAGGCTTAGTGCAGTGCGTCACTAGGTCCATGACGTCTTATCTTCAATACCGATGTTACCTTAGTAACCACCAGTAGCACATTAGTTGAACCCGGTTTATGTCCTAAGATTGAATAATTGGAGGGCTATTTCTTTTCACCCTTTCTCATTACATTTCTTTTTAATTCTTCAACCCCTTCTTTCTCCTTTCTCATATTACTCCTTTTCTCATAATCATACCTAAGGACTTTCTAATACTAACTATTCGGTATTGTCCTTGGGTAGATCCCTCCGGCTCTGGCAGATCATAGGACGGTTTTTCGTAATCTTCACTACCTTATAACTTCATGACTATCCTATGTTGCCATCAACCAATTCATTGAAAATTCTCTCAAAATGTTTATGATTTCAGAAACACATTTTTCTAACACTTTGAGAGTTTTATACTTTTCAAATGCTCCCCCTTAACATGTGCTCAAATGTTTTCATTATAATTTGCACATGTTCGGAAGAGTTGCACTTTTGAATTGATCCACCTTCAACGAACATGAACATGCATTCGAGACACGCTTACATCACTAGTTAGACTAGCTTGAAATTATTACCTGGCCTAGTCAAATCCACAAAAGATTTCTCAAAACGGTACACTCTACTTAGACAAGTCCTCTTCGAGACACGCTTACATCACTGGTTAGACCAACTTGAAATTATTACCCGGCTAGGAAAAGTCCTTTCGATTAACGAGCAAGTTTGCTTCATTAATTCATTGGTAAAGTCTAAGTCACGCTCAAATGAGATGTCATATCATATTTTAATCATTTTTATAATTCTTCCCCTCAAAAATAGCATATTGATGTTGTTTTGAAAGACTTTTGATTAAAATATGCTTTTTGAGGTTTGCGAGAAGAATTTCACAAGTATATGTTGATTTGTACAAAGAGTTTTCAAATACTCCCTCTCAATAAGTGTAATAGTTTGTGATTTTCAAAAATGTAAGAGGAAGTATTTGGTCTTTTGAGTAGAGTTAGAGGAGATTATATTGAAAAGTTTTTGGATTAACTCTATTCAAAAGTAAGAAGCTTTCGCTTCTTTTATCAAGAGTGAGGCACTAAAGTGTACCTCACACTGCTCCCCCTCAGCAATTGAGACATTCAGTGAGTCACCTTTAAGATTCTTAGGACGAGCCTATAAAGAAAGGTTCACCATTTAGTGAGGCGGAAAACAGTAAATGATACCAGAGTCAAAGAAGAAGGTGATGGATTCATTGAGTGATGACAATAGCTCACTGAATCCCCAAGTCTCCTCACCAATAATGAAGACTGAGCAACTCAAGACTGAAGTAAAGGCGGGATAAGTTTGAATGGATAAGGGAAGGTCCTTATCAGGAAAAGGTCAACTTACTCTGTATAGGTATAAAACCAAGAAGTGTGTCAACACTGAAGATATGAAAGTAGTCTTGTCCTTTACTACTTATAGAACATGTAACAGTGACAAAATGCCTATGCATTTTGTCTAATGTAGGCTTATGTCATTGTTGTCTTTTAGGTAACGGTTAAATCATACTTGTTTATAAATAGGATCATAAAGAGGAGTGAATGTAAGTTTGTGCAATTAATGCTTAGACATTCACAAACGCATTTACTCCTCCAAAGAACAACCTTGTACCTGAGATTGCCCAGTTGTACCTTAGTTGTCACTTAAGCATAGCTTAGGTTTAGAGAGGACACACACCATACTTGTCATTCAATCTCAAGTGTTGTTTCGCAAACACTTGGGTAATAATTCTTTGATTAACTTCTAATAACAATTAAACGTTGAAAAATATCTTGTCTTTTATCTTTACGTATTATTTACTTATTGTTAATCAATCTTTCATTACTATGCCATGGAACTTGGTTAGTTTAACTTTGTATTTAATACTAATTAAGTATAAGGGAACAATAGATAAGTGTAGGGAATATCATATTTGTTTTTGAGAACAAATTGAACATGAACAATAACAAATAAAGATTAGCATATATATATATATATATATATATATATATATATATATATATATATATATATATATATATATATATATATATATATATATATATATATATATATATTTGTGCTTGTTAGAGTCAAATGCTTGTATCGAGTCACAATGAATGTTCTACAGAATTTCTAGGTGTTAAAACTCAGATTTTTCCAGAAATTTTCCAAAAACAAAATATAAAGAATTCTGTCAGGATAATCCTGACGGCATCAGGCATTACAACCTGATGACGTTAGGCACTGTATCTGTAAAATTTTCTAGCTTTTGTTTTTCTGCTGGAAATCTTATAATTTTGAAAGATCTATAATTTAAAAATTACAGGAACCTGTAGACATTTATTTTGCAAGCATTATATCTTACATTGCTTTCTAGGATTTAATTTTATATAGATTTTACCGCCGATTTTATGCAAGGTTTTTGTGTTTGTTTTCTTAGTTGTTTACAAGTTATATTAGACTAGAAGATGATTTATATTTCTGAAGTGAAACTTTTCATGTTCATTTTCTTTTAGGAAGATTTAACCATGATTCCACTTCGTCCATACCAAGCGAATCAGGGGCGTATTAGTTTCTTTCATTCTTTTTTATCTTTACTTTTATACTTTTTTAAGAACATTGGGGACAATGTTCAGTTTATGTGTAAGGAGGGTAAATTGAGAAACCTTAGAAACTATAACTCCACTTAATGTTTGTTTTTTCCAGTAGTAAATGTGAAATAAAACTAAGAAAAATACTTGTTAGGGTAATTTTGGCACCAAATTTAAAATTTTTTGCAACATATAGGAGTGAAACTTTAGTCTTAATAAGTGTCTCATGGATAGTAATTATATGACTAGCACAAAAAATCGCACCACTCAAAAATTTCCACCCCAAAATGTGAGGTTCACCTTGAGATTGTTAGAAAAAAAGCATTTATCTTTGATACTTGTGAGTGTGTTGGTAGTATTTAGATTCTAGAACTTGCGTTTGTGATGCATCCCGAGGCCGCTAGTGAGACTACATTCGTGTACTTAAGATTTACTACATGATAAGAGGCATTAGGATAACCCTTGTCTTAAACCTGTGTTGTAATTACATTGACTTCATTGGTCAAGTAATTTTCCCACACCCTTGCGATGTTCTCATTTTTAGTACACGATACCCCTAGTACACCCCTCAGAGCCTATATTTTTCGTTTCTAACTTTAAGAATCTTACTTAAAGGAAGAATTTGTTACAATCCATCCCCAAATGTACACCCAAATCGCTTTAGCCTACCTCGTATGCACTCATCTTTAGTGCATTATTGTTACATATTTAAACCCTTTGTTAATTGTCTAATTGATTACATGGTTGCTAAGTCGAGTCATATCTTGTACATACAGTTTTGGGATGATTGAGACTCATGGGTAAAATTACTAGTCGTTATAAAGTGAAAGGGGAAATCTTAACCCTTATATACGTTAACGTTTTAAAGTACTCCACGTGTTTTAATTTTCTTGATTCGAGTCTTTAGTTTAAATTATGTAAAAGTTCAAGTGTAGGGAGGAAACGAGCTCTCTTTGATGTATTATATTGTAGGGCAAGAGTGTATGAAAAAAATAGAAAAAGAAAAGTGAAAAAACATACAGATTACCATCCCGTTTCTTTTATTTATGTTTAAGTCAAAATAGTGTCTTAAAAAAAACAAAATGAGTTGTAGTTAGTTTGAGTCGAGTCGAGTCTTGGCTTAGCAACGCCTCATTGTACATGTAATTGACCAAGAAAATTGACTAGCCACAAGTAAAATATCCTTTTATCCAATAAACCGTGTTTTCCATACCCTTACACCTAACGATATAATCCTTTAAAAGACCTCTTTGATAGTTTATCATAGGTACTTACGCCAAAGTAGTGGAGGTTTGATCATTTCCCAAGCTTATGGTAATCTATATGCTATGACAAGTAGTGAGTGATATTTTCCTGTTTCCATATTTTATATATAGATTTATAACACCCGAGAGATGTGAGAATCCAAACACTTAATGGCACGTGCTAGTGTATGATTTTCATGCTTATTTTTACTAAGGTGGAACGATTGTATGTTGTAATTACTTTTATGTTAATGTTAAATGACCCTTAACTTGTAAATCGACTAGAATAAAAGCCCATTTGCTTGAGAACAAGCAAATCCCAAGTGTAGGGATATTTGATAAAGATTTATTAGGTACATTTTTAGGGGGTCATTTAAGCCTTAAATCGTGTTTTTATGATCAAACATTGACTCAAATCGTTTCTTTTCTCATTTTAGGTACTTGGGACGTGATTTCTGGAATTTGGAGCATTTTGTACGTTTTTGGGCTTAAAAGTGAAGAAAACAGCAAAGTCTTGGAAAACTTGTCAGGGATTGCACTTGACGGCGTCATACCTTAAAAGCTGACGCCGTCAGTTGAAGATAATGGAGCTTGGAAATATTACACATGACGCTCTAGTAAACTTTTGAAGAATTTACACCTGACGGCATCAAGTGTATTTGATGGTAGGCCGTTTGGTGTTAACTTAAAGAGAGACAGCCCAAAAGTGTTATAACGTTATGACGTCAGAAAGTTATCTTGCACAAGACGAAACTCTAAACACGGCGACTTGACAACGTCAGGGTTTATAACCTGACACCGTCAGAATTGTAAATCTATATATACTTTTTGACTTTTCATTCATTAGTGTGCAACTTGGGAGACAAAAACCCTAGTACGAATTTCAGAAGATTTTTAGGGTTTTCATACCCTCTTTTCTTCCATTTTTAATTGAAGTTATGTTTTCTTTTAATAAATCAATATGTTTGTGTGTTGTTTCATTATCTGTTTTTCTTTTCTTTCTTTTAACATGCTAGCTTAAGTTTATTAGTATTTGCTTAGATCTAATGAAAGCTAGTTATTGATTGTTGATAAGTTGTCTATTATTTAGTTGATTGCTTCACATTAGGCTAAGAAAACTAGCTGACCTCCTTTGTGTAACTAGCTTGAACATCTTAGAAAACGTAATCATCTGTGCATTATGGTTTTTCTCGTTGTACTTAATGCATGAATTGATGTTAATGATTCTATGGTTTGGGCGCTTAACGTGTAGCTATAGGAATACAACGCTTCCTAAAACTACTGCACTGTGACATTCAACGAATCAACAGGATATAACTAGGGAATAATTATATCTAACCAAACACACTTGTCTCGCTATAAGAAGTCAACCAGCTTTAATTTTCTTGTTATTTAATTTCGTCATTAGTTTAATTATTAGTTTTGAGTTAGTTGACTAGCAACTAATTCTGCCTACTCCTTCAAAACTGATCTTACTGCTTCCATAAAATATACAAATACAAAAAGAATCATCCCTCACCCTTAGGCTTAAATTGACATACACTTCAACTTAACGACACTATTCCCATAGAGAACGATCAATCCCCCGGACATAATACTACACTACAATGACCAGGTACACTGCCTGGAGGATTGCAAAGCTTTTCAAGATTACTTGAGAAGTAAAACCTTTTGTGAGGCCGCAATCCTCGCATCAGATATTTTTGTTTGTTTGTTATACGGTCAAAGCACTAAGAAAACAAAAGAATGAAAGGGTGTATGTTTATGATTCAAGAAGATTATTTTTTATTGATCGGTTGATGATGGAAGATGAGATGATATTGCGTTGAAGATGCAATCTAAGTTTTTATGAGAGTAGATAAAGTACACGTTTGGAGAGAGGATTTGGTGAGATAAAATGGGGGCGTTAATTTTAAGATATGTGTAATTAGGGTTATGGTGGGATATGGTGTAACAACTCATATTTTTAGGTCATAATTTTAACTTTAAAATTTTACTATTCATCCCCAAAAAAGTTACTATTCACTATCGTAGTTTTTACTATTCACTATTTTTCGAAAATTTGAGTTTTACGAGTTTTATTTACGTATAAATTTAAGAATTAAGTCGCGTAACCAAGAAACATCATTTTGTGCACAACATATAGACTAGAGTTGGTCTACGTATTACCAGTATCATCATTTTCATTTTGGGTCTTGCCTGTATTTGCATTTTTAGTCGTTCATATTCATTTATTAAATAAACGCTTTTACACGATTTTTGTGCACGAACAATATACCTGATACTCCCGACAATGATTCTAATATATTTTCATACTTATTACAATGTTACAAATATTTTAGTATTATTTTACCCAGTGTCATAAATTCATATATTATATATATTCTTAAAAATATATATTTACAATAACTTAAGTAATTACGAAACAGTAATTATTTAATCACCCGATACTTGAACAAATTATATTTTATAATTTTTACAACTTCATTACACTTTATTTTGTCTCGCTAAAATTTATTTCTAGTTAACTTAATACCTAAATAATTGCATATTACATTTTAAATCATTAAATCTAGATATTTAAAGACAATTTCTTACAAAATCTATGACAAGCCGTACCCTCTTTTTTTCCCTGATTTGGGCCGATCTCCTCATCCCCCTTTTTTTTACTTGTTTTGACCAAAACTTCAATTGATGTTTACTAACTCTCATTTTATATAATAAACTTTTAAGATATTTTTGCTATATATACAAAGGAACTAGCATAAAAATTTCACTAAGTGCAAGAAAAATACACACACTCTCCCACTACCTCAAAACTTTCGGCAAAGGTGTAAAATAGGAAGAAGAATTTCGGTTTTGGGTATTTCAAGGTTTATTTGCGTTATTACAGGTTATATATTCACTACAAATCGATTTGGAGGAACCGTTGGGGATTATTTGTTCTTGAACATTCTAAAAATCCTATATTCTCAGGTAAGTATAAAATAATTTTTATATCTTTCATTATGTATTTTATACATTTTTATGCATGTTTATGCATTTACTAAGTTTAAATATTTATTTAAACTCATTTCATCACCTATATACATGTTTGTGAGATTTTATTATGTTTTTATTTTTGGAACTATATATTATTGAAGAAATTGGTGGAAGAGATTATGATATATTTGAAGTTGATTTGAAGGGATTTAGTATAAAAAAAATGGATTATATAAAAATAGGCGCGGAAGCGCTGCCCGAATTTCTAACTTTTGGAAAATCAAGTTATTTTTATAAAGATTTAGTAAGAGAAATAGAATATAGAATTTTAAACGAAAGCGTAGTCGTTTGAATGGATTAAAATGGATTTGTAACGAACAAGATACGAGTTTTTTTTTCTATATATATCGACTAGACGAGTACCCGTGCATAGCAACGGGATTTATAATGGCAAATAGTTATTGTGATGCTTTGGTTAAGTGTTTTTTTTAACGTTTTGCGTAACTATAGTTATTTGCCGCTAGAAAATCCCCGCTGTTATGCACGGGTACTGGTCTAATTATTTTTGAAACATCCAATACGCATACGCCTCTTTTTATATAACATATGCATAACCCATTGATATGTTCGTAAATCAAAAGTAAAGTGATCAACTATCATTTAAGGAAAATAGTAATATTTTTGTTTAGTAATATTTTTCATTTAAATAAACTAATCAAGTATCACTTAATTTTTTGTACATGTAAATACTTTTTCATCGTACAGATTATGGAAACTATTTGAAATTTCATTTAGAACTTTGTATTAACACATTGGGATACAGTCGTGTTTCCTTCAATAGTTTTCGTGTCTAACCTTGCATTTTTAGTTTTTGCTTTTTCACTTTCAAGAAAAGATGATTGTTCCTAAAGAAATTGATGTAAATGCTTTATCAATAATAGACGAGTATCCGTGCATAACAACGGGATTTTATAGCGACAAATAGTTTATTCATAAAAAAAAGTTTATAGGTTATAAATGAAAAATAATAAAAGTTTGAATATTTGGGAATTAAACATAATGTTTTGAAACCCGGTTCGACCCAGGTGGTTCAACCGGGTGAACCGTTCCGGTCGAAAAATTGGTCGATTTAAACCGGGTCAACTTGCTAGGTTGGGTCAAAAACGGGTCAAATTAAACCGGTTCAACCCGTCGGGTTTGAAGCGTCTGGGGTCAACCCGGTTTGTGATTTGTATTAATTGGTTGTATTTAATTTGGTAGATATGTTTTAACTGGTTGTACAATGTGAATAAATCATTGTACTTTTAAGTAATGGGGTGTTTTAATAAGAGGATTAATTACATTTCATAATTTCCTTTAATAAGATTTTTCAAGATTTTCACTTTTCAAGATTGACCATTTTTTCATGATTGACCATTTTTTCTTTATATGTAGTATAGATAACTATTTTTCAGAAAAATATAATTGCTGTTAGAATATTTCAAGAGGTAAAATCTGACGTTAAAAGTTAATTGGACTAGCTGAGGCACCAAAAACATGTTAGTATACTTGAATACGAACCCGGGGATATGTAAAACTTTGAAAACGGAGCTATAACGAAAAAGTTATGGCTTTACGAAGATTTTGACGAAAATAATTAAATTGACAGCTTTTACTATAATTATTGTCCGGATCTCCCGAATACATTTTGACCCATTTGTAATCCAAGACGGTAAAAACTTATAAAATACTTTACGTAGATTATGTTATAACCTTTAAAACGAGCTTTCACGGGACTCCTAACTCCCAAAAACGAAGTACTTATGACCGTTCAAAGTTGAACTAAAAACTTATATAAAACACTATTCACAGCACTTTGCCGAAAAGCTGTCAAAAAATTTAAAAGTCGTTTTTGAGGGTCTTACCAATTGTTTCAGGCTAAACAGGCTAAATAAATGAAGTAGCATTTTATGTATATATCTTGGTCGAGTCAGAAACTTTTCAAAATATATACTACCGAAGCATTCATATCGTAATTACGTTACATACTTGCTAGAAGTCCAATGATGTTATATTTTTTACTATCGCTAAGAAATACCAAGTGACATTATTTTTATAACTAAACTCACAAACAAACATTTACGGGTGATATAACATTTTATAAATTGCATACATGACATTATAGCACTACCTAAAACACATTATCACTTTAGGTTGCGGTTAGAGCATCGCGCGTCGTTTTCTATGCACACTTGTAACGCACTACCTATTGCTTGAGGTGAGTATTCACGAACTCCCTTTTTCTAACTATTTTAATGGATTTTGGGGTGGGTGCATGAATTACACTTGAACTAAATTGATTATTATTTTGAACTTTTGTTTCACTACTTATGCTAGTGAGAAATTAATCATATTTGACTAAATTGACTATTCTTTTATGAACACTATCATTTGAACCTTTGACTATTTTAACCTTGTGGACTTATTTTTGAACTAGTTAACTTATCTTGAACCTTTGACTTGATTTTAAACCCTTTAACTATTTTGAACTCTTTTGACTTGACTTGACCCTATAACTTGTTTTGAACTCTTACACTTGATTTGAACCTTTAAACTTGACTTTGAACTCTTAAACATGATTTGGACCCTTAAATTCAAAACGTTTATGCTTCTATGCAATGCTATACTTTTTTATACTTTTTAGACATGATGTGTGGCTTTATTATGATATGTGGCTTAATGTATTAAACTATTCTATACGCTATATTATTTAACCACTGTTTAACTCTTAGATGGAGCCGATGGAGAGGTATTGATAGTACTATCGGGTTGACGTCCCCGCCCTTGGTCCCTGATTCATGGCGTTGGGTGAATATAATCCAGCATTCTTGTAAAACTTACTTATACTTGACATGAGGTTCAGTAGGCTATTATTCTTTACATTAAGCACTTGCATATATCGTATGCACACATGTCTTACTCATACTATACTTTAGCAATGGGTTGTAAACACACAGGTTGCAAATTTTGTATGGGCGAGATTTGCAACTGAGTGGATTACAATGCCTTTGCTGTGGAAACATTCTTTTAGGCACATATGTTTTACTCATACTATATTTTAGCAGTGGGTTGTGAACACATAGGTTGCAAGTTTTGTATGGGTGGAACTTGAAACTGAATGGATTGTCAACGTCTTTTCTTTATGGACTATTCGCAAAGACCAAAAACTTGACTCTCTCTCTTAAATGTTTTCATATTATATAAAACGTGTGTACTCTCCAACTATTTTCATAGTTGACCCGTTTTCTCTCATGCATTTCAGGTGATCGTCAATAAGTGTTTTCATAAAGGTCATTAGAGGTCTTCACATGTCATCGTCGTTGTCATCATATTACAAGATTTAATCTTTTGAAAAACTAAGTCATTTGTTTTATTGTCGCTGTTGGCTATAAAAACAAAATTGTAATAATGTATGTTTTTCTTAAATTTTAATCATCGTATTGTACTATATCTCTTTTGCGATGTATATTGATTTCGTTGCACCTCGCGTTTCCGCCTTCGGCGGGGTGTGACATATGGTGTCTTATATCCGTGTCTTTAGGGTAATCAATTTTAACTTGAGCTTGGGCCTGATTATGTTTGGATTAGATTTGGGTCGTTTAGCTTCACCGGGTTTAAATGCATTTATGGGCTTCTATTAAAAAAATTTGTTAATATGAATTTTATTAAAACAAATTTTAGATACAAATTTTTTTGTTAATTGAGTGGTATTTTTGTCATGCAAAAATTTCACGGGGATACATATTTCACGGCTACAATTGTTATTTAATTTAATAAAATGACTAAGGAGTTTTTGTACGGTATTATTGATATGAAGTTGAAGTAATGTTTCATGGGTGTACTTATTTATCTAAAAGAGGTTGATTGTTTTGTTGCATGTCTCAAGATATCTTGTCTGGGCATTTTTCATAGTTATTAAGACTTGACAATCTAGTTATAACTGATGCAAGGAGTTACGTTTTAGTGCTCACAGTATATAGCTATCACTTTATGGAGTTACGTTGTAGTACTCAGTGTCACATATAGTTGTGGATTATTCAAGAGGCGAATATTTCATGCATTAAGAGGTGATTTGTGCTCAATATAGGTTCTTAATCAAGGATAGTATAAGCATTAAGTCACAAATTTGGGATGTTTACTTCTTTTTCAAGTTGGTCATATCGGGTTGTATCCATTTGTGGTCATTACTATTAGCCGGGGAATTAAAAGGATGTTTGATTAAAGATTGGTTTGAGAGAAGTGTATTAAGAGTATTTTTTTCGACATATTCTCACGGAATTATGTTTAAACAAGCTATGGCTTTAATATTGCATCAAGTAAAAGGTTATTCTACGGCATGTACACAACATTATGATGATTATGATAACTCGCAACCATCAGGAGGGAGAAGTTGTGTTTCGTCTTTCATGAGTTGGTTTATCGAGGGAACTGAGACTAATCAGGAACAGAAGAGTACCACTAATGTGTACATCGTGGTTTATTATCAACTTGGATGCAAATTTATGTGAGTTCTATTGTTATGATGCTCCCCGACCATACAACCATTGTGCTACAGTCTACTTTCTCTGCTGCGTGTTAGAAGACTTAAGAGATTTAATGAAAGAAAAATTATCGGTTCAGGAGGTAGTAGTTAAAAGAAAAAGGCTCACTAGTTAGTAGGGAGCAATAACCTAACTAGACCATTACAGTTGAAGTTCAGAGCTACAATGATCAGTGCTGTCAGCGCCTAAGATCAAATGCTGAGATCGTCAAAATAGAAGACTTCAAGTCTGCCTCAATATCTAGACTACAGAGACTCTGCGCTTCAACAACATTATTATTACATTGTTACTATTGTAATTTTCTTTTTTTATTTATTTATAGGTCTCATTGTAACCATTTTCGTGTGACGATATCTTGGAGGGAGATTGTTAGCCTCGCTAGTTTGTGAAGATAACATCATACACGTAAATTGGATTAGATTCATAGTAAGTTGCATGCGTAGGCACTACTTATGTAAACGGGACAAACTTGTAGTGTGTTGAGCCTATAAATACCCCTCATGACTCTGTATGAGGGGTGTGGCAAAGTGTTAGGTTAATTTTATCATTTGTTTTTTTCAACAAAAGTATCCTTCTCCTTTCCACCTGATACGGGATCACAAGACCTTCGCAAAACGTTTTACTTCTCAAGGGATCTTGAGAAGCTTGCGTTGTATTCCTTAATACCACTCGTGGGGGCGTACACGTCCTTCCCCAACTCTATGAATATCTATTTCTTTTTATGACGACACGTTTAGTATCCTATCATAGAATCATCAACATCTACTCATGCATTAAATACAATGAATAAAACCATAGTGCACATCCGATTACGTTTCTTAAGACGTTCAAGCTTGTTACACAATGGAGGTTAGCCAGTTTTATTAAGCCTAACGCGAATCAATCAATTAAACAAGAGATAGTAGGAAGCAAGAATTATAAACTAAATCAAGTAGATTTATTGAATTTGTCACAAACACAATAAGATCTAATTAATTATAAAAAAGTTTCATACACTCATAGGTAAACACTAGGTGAATTAGCAAAGCATAATCAATGAAGAGCAAGCAACAATATTATGGAAGACATAATAAAGATAGAATCAACAAACCAATCCAAGATGTTTATGATCGAAACCCTCTAAGTTGCTGTAAAAACACCTACCTTAACCCTAAAATCGGACTTAGGGTTGGGGGCTTAAAAAACTGAAGTTATAATTGTTAGGTCACCATTTCTACAACATAATCACTTAAGAATTCTAGAGAGAGAAAGAGAGTTTAGAGAGAGAGAGAGAGTGTAAGGAACCCCTTGATATGAAAAAGAAAGAGATGAAATTACCAAGAGAACCAACCAACCTCAAAATGAGGTTATACATAGCTATTTATAGGTAAGGATTAGGGCTTCTCTAAACTTAGACAATATGACATACTTAGCCCTTAGACTTTATCCAAACCTATAAATCAAGCATAAAACTTACAAAATACATAAAATAACTAACATTATAACTAAGTAATGCAACCTATACCAAAACTCAATGGCCGACACTTGAAATAATAAAGTCTATTCCCAACAATCTCCCCCTAAGGGTCGGTCATCAAGGTTGCTTGACGTCTTTGTCTTAATCTTTGAATTTCAATGCTTTAGACGTCTTCTAAATCATTCATCGTTCTTTGTTCTTAGTTGATGTAGTTGTGATCATCTTATTACGAAATGTAATGACCGAGACTTGAATAAATATAAAAGTACGTTCCCAACAATCTCCCCCTAAGGGTCGGTCATCACGGTTGCTTGACGTCTTCTTCTTTGTCTTTGACTTTTGACTCGTATAACTTAAGACGTCTTCAAAAGAGAGTGGGTGTTCTTTTGCTTCATTGTTCATTGTTCGTAATAGATGTGGTAGTGATCATCTTATGAAGTTATCTACCATGTGTCACTTCTGCGTCTGTGGTGGTCGTCATCCATTCCAACATGCTCATACACCTTTGAACTTAGACATTCACATGCACGTAGTTCCCTTTCATTCACATAGATCTTTAGTCCTTAAACTTTGTAGATTCTTCTTTTTGGCGTAGAATCTAATTTTGAACATTGTGTTGCTCAGATCTTTGAGGGAGCTTTTGTTGACTTCAAGATGTATGTATGAGCATGCGGAATCAGTCTCCATGGAGATGATATGTCCCTGAAAGTAAACAGTTAGCAATAAACGACCGGTACTTACAGATAAGAAATTAGAGATCATCAACAGCATAGTGTGAAGACTCCTTCTATCCCTTATCAAGGCCGTTCCCATATCAGATACTCCCGAAGGAGCTTACGAGACCTACTAGGTAGCTCAATGACTGGGTGAGTCGCTGGGGATCACTCCACGACTGTAGACCGTTAGAAACCACCGCAAACACTAAGCGTAACTCACGAGGAGTTACCGAAGTGACCTGTCAAGGCTGTTTGATGATGACCCTGACAGGAGTTTCCGTTCAATCATTGAGAAATACTTATCCAATTCTCTCATAAACGTTCTAGGCAGATTGCTAAGATCTGCGAAGGACTCGATAATTTACAGCTGGTGCCCATTGATGTAGAACACCAGTTGTAGAAATACTAAGTGTTCCTAAGAGATCTTTGATGAATCTCATGGCTCTAGACTCGATAAGTGCTCACTTAGGTTTCCTATACGGAGACTAGGGAGGGGTCTCCTGCTTCAATATCAACTATCTCTAAGAGATAAGTCGATAGATTACACTGGTTCCCCGTGAGAATGAAACAAGCTCTTTTAAGAGAACTTGAGTGGTTAAGAAGGTTTAGTGCATTGCGTCACTGGGTCCATGACGACTTAATCTTCAATACCGGTGTTGCCTTTGCAACAACCAGTAGCATATGAATTGAACCCGGTGTCTGCCCTAAGGTTGAACATATGGAGGGCTATTTCTTTTCACCCTTTTCTTTACTTTTCTTTTTAATTCTTCAACCCCTTCTTTCTCCTTTCATTCTTTACTCCTTTTTTCGTATCATACCTAAGGACTTGTAGTTATAACTATTGGTGATGTCCTTGGGTAGATCCCTCCGGCTTAGGCGGATCGTAGGACGGTTATTTCCTAACCTTAGTCACCTTATAACTCCATGACTATCCTATAATTGCCATTGAAACCTTTGAAAATATCTCAAAGTGTTTGTGCTAATCAAACATTTTGTTTAACACTTTAAGAGTTTTATGTTTTACTTATGAAGGGCTCCCCCTTCACATGTGCTCATATGTATTTAATAAATTTGCACATGCGGGAGGAACGAGCACTTTTGAATTGATCCACTTTCAGTGAACAAGACCGATTCGAGACACGCTTACATCACTAGTTAGACTAGCTTGAAGTTATTACCCGGCCTGGTCAAGTCCACAGAAAGTTTCTCGAAACGGTACATTTCTACTAAGACTAATCCTTTTCGAGACACGCTTACGTGGCTAGTTAAAGAGTTCCATTGTCAGCTTTTAGGTGACAACTAGCTCTAGTAACTAACTTGATGTTATTACCCGTCGAGGAAAAATCTTTTCGAATTTACTAACTTTTATGTTTCGTCAATTCCTGGGTGAATCTGAGTCTAGCTCGCATGAGATTTGACTTTTCAGCAACTTTTAACTTTCATATTTTAATCACTTTCCTTTTCTCCCCCTCAAAAATAGCATATAAGATGTTGTTTTTGATAAACATTTGATTAAAATATGCTTTTTGAGTCTTATGGGGAGATATCAACAAGAACTTTTGTTATGAGTTTTCAAGTGCTCCCCCTCAACAAGTGAATACTCATTGAGGTGAAATACTTGTCTTTTGAGCAGAATTATGAAAATCAGAAAATGTTTGATTAATTCTACTCAAAAGTAAGAAGCCTTCGCTCCTTATATAAGGATTGAGGCACTGAAGCGTACCTCAGGGTCCTTTCAATACAAGTGCGGGTTGTACACTATTATGTGTGCACAAACCATAAAACATGATTTTGACAAATCATTTTGATTTCAAAATACTCCCCCTCAAAACGAGCATGTGTTTTGACATTTTTAAACTTTGGAGCGAATTGGGGAGTAAAGGTTTGAAAAATCTTGAGCAAAATTTTGAAAAGTTTTGAAAAACCTTTTGAAAAATTTTGAAAAACCTTTTGAATAATTTTGAATAAATTTTGCTCAAGATTAAGAAGTTTTAGATAAGCTTCGCATGAAAAAACTTCTTCTTATTTTTAAGGATAAGTGCGCGTTTGGTTTTAAAGAACGGTTTAGCAAGACACTTTCCTTTCTATGAAACCCGAGTTGTACACTGAAATGAGTGCACAAGTCGTTGTTTTTATACAAAATTAGTTTTCTATTAAACAAAACACTCCCCCTCAAATAATGAACATTATTCGAGAGATAGTCTTCTTGAGCAGAATTTAGAATCGTATTAAAGAGATACTTTTTGAAAAATTTGAGAGATGATTCTGCTCAAGGTTTTAGAAAACATAATCAAGTATTATACAACAAAGAATGCTTGAAATTCAAAACTCTTTTACTGTTGAAAGTTCTTTGAGACTCGGAGTCTCTCTTTTGAGTTTTTAAAAATCTGAAAAGATTTCCATCTAAAGTTGAACCTCATGGGTTCTTTTTGAAGATTTGTTTTTGTGATGAATGGAAAACTTCCGTTATTTGGGATGTTCAGATCAGAGACTTTCTTTTATTGAAGCCAAAGCATTCCAGATTTTGAAAATATGAAAGGTTTTGAATGAGTTTGCTTTGGTCTCCACACTTGCTTTACCGGTGTAAAACGAGAGTGTAGAGTTTGGAAAAAATTGTTTCTCACCATTTTGGATCCATTTACCATTTTAGCCTTTAAACACATTTTGCCTTTTGAGCTCAAAATATGTTCCATAAGAAACATTTTGTCGAATGTTGAAATTTTGACTTTCAATGAGATGACATGTACTTGCACACAGAGAAAATGCATCAGGCACAAACAAGTATACGGATGAATCAAAAACTCATTCTAAATCAACTTAAGTGCTCAGAATTCTCAAAATAACACACAAGATCACAGATAAATTCATTCTTTCACTCGAGACTTTCCAATTATGATTATGCTTAGGGGTTATGATTTGAGTCTATGCACACATGTTAGCATCAAAATGCAGGAATATTGAACAAACAAATGCCCTAGTAGCAGCAAAGACATCGACATCTAAAACCCTAAATCACATGATTCTAAACCTTTGTTGTATCTAATTGAGCAAACACATCAATCGAGCATTCTTTAGTGTTCTCTAAAGCTATATAAACTAGTTAGTTAGACAAAACACATAAAAATGAAAGAAATGCCCCGATCGATATTTACATAAACCCTAGTTTCTGATTTTACCTTTTTGACCGTTGAAAACACTTGAAACATTTAGGGAACGATTAGACAACAACAATGAGGAAATTAGAAACTCACAATTATGGAGATAATTGAGGAATCGTTAGTCTGATTCGTTGAGGTTTTAATCATGTGTGCAACTTTTGAGAACATGTGTGAAAACGTTGATTAGAGCCTGTTTAATTTTCCTTGCAAGGTCCTTTTACCTAAGTTTAAGACTTTTGTGAACTTTACTCATTAAAAGGTTAGTTACTTTTCCATTTGAAGTCCAAACTAGATTAATTTGGGATCGTTGCAGAAAAA
This sequence comes from Artemisia argyi, assembly GCA_030686995.1. NCBI lineage: Eukaryota > Viridiplantae > Streptophyta > Magnoliopsida > Asterales > Asteraceae > Artemisia > Artemisia argyi. Next base: position 98,538,269 of record CM060687.1, read on the forward strand.
ATTCCTTTTCTCCCCCTCGAATCAGCATATATTTTGTGAAACCTTTTTGCACTTTTAATTCGAGAGATCGTAGAACCTTATTGAAAATGAGTTTAAATCCGAATGATGAAGAAACATTTTATCCTTGATGAATAAAAATGAGGTGTTCAAACTTCATGATATTGTGAAAAGATTTCTCCCCCTCAAAACATGTTCCATTTTGATAGAGAAAAGCGAAAATTGGTTTAAATGGAGGAACATAGTTTTGAAGATTTGAAGTTTGTACACAAAGAAAGAAGATTCTTTTTGTAGAAAAAATATTTACAGAAAGACTTTGATGTTTGACTCTTCTTAGGTTTTAAGAAAATTTTGCAAATCATCTGGAGTCAAACATCACATACCATTTTGGTGAATTAAATCAACAAACCTTGATGGAGGTAATTATCTCGCATGTGAGCAGGATCCAAATTGCATGTAGACGACTCAGTAATGTCAGGAATGAGTTGAGCCGGTGCAAACGGATTAAAGAACGCCTCTGGGTCATGCTCTGCGGTTTGTGGAACTGATTTATGTATGGAGTCTTCAGCTGATTGTCGTGAGTTGGACCCGATTTGTTCTGTGCTTGTTGGAGATGCAATTGGAGGACCGTCTCTCCCAACAGTTGTTGTTGTTTGTTGAGATGAATCAGGTACTTGATGGTGATCAAGATGTGCAGCGGAAATTGGTGAGACCTCAGAGGGATGGTTGATAATCGTATCATCAAACAATGGAGCAAACATGGTTTCCACTTCCTTGCGGGTGAGAGACAATTGTTCAGCCGAAGAGTCTAGAAAATTTAGACGGTTGAATGCGGGTCCTAAGCTGTTGTGCTCAGAAGCCATAACATTAAGCTCGGGTCCGAAACTGAGTTGTTCCGAAGCCATTACATTAAGCTCGGGTCCGAAACTGATTTGTTCCGAAGCCATACCTGTTATATCTGCAAAGAAAGAAAGAATAGACAAGAAAAACAGAGAACACGGATCCCCAAGAGAAACTGGGTTCCAGATGTTAGAAGCATAAAGATGTAGTGTCAATTATCTTCTTGACACTCGAACACACAATTCCGACGGTTTTCCTTCTTGTCTCAGGGGTAGATATAGTGGAGTTCACATTAGTTTTGGTGCAAATGTCTAAAATCTTTCCTGTAGGAATCCATCTAAGACCAATCGATTTGAAAATTCTACCTGTAGGTACCCACCTAATGTTAGATCTAGGAGATGTTTTCCTTTTAGATGCAGTGGAATAAAATGTGGGAGCATCACTTCGGTGAGAAAACCTACGTCCTATATTGATCCACTTCTTAGGTTTTTGACTTATGACTTTTGGTTCAACAGGTTTGTTTGTCTTAGTCGATTGAGCCTTTTTAAGTGAATTTCCCTTTTGAAGATATTTTAAAGCACCAACAACATGATTATTTACGCAACTACTCTTAGAAGTTAGCCAATTCCTATTAGTTTGTTGTTTACTCTTAGGTTTTGGAGTGCTACTACAAGCAGTGTTTTGTACTACAGTGGAAGGCATCACATGAGGTTTTGAACCTAGAATTCCATCCTTTTGAAGTAGCGCCTTTTTCCTAGCCTTTTCTAGATCATAGTTCTTGTACATGTCATATTTGCCATAAAACTCTTTACTTTTAATGCTCGTTTTAGACACTGTTTTTGAACTGATCCTAGATGAGCCAGGTATAATCACGTGTTGAGATTTAGCAGACACAGATGCATTTTCCTTAGGCCAAGAATGTGGAGTGACTGGTTTTGTCAAATTGTTTTTCTCAACAACTTGGGAGGCAAACCGAGGTTTTGAAAATTTAGGTCGTTCAGATTTAAATGCAGTCGGTTGTCTAACCACTGATTGTTTTCTGATTGTTTGAGAAGGCGGTTTCCCCAAGATTGATGGTTTTGCAAACTTAGTATCCACACTCTGGCCAGTCAGTCTTCTTAATTTGTTTTGTAATGCAGCATGTGCAAACACCTTTTCTTGAATTTGACCTTTTAAAAGCTCATTTTCTTTAACTAATGTATCCACACGTTTTCTTTGTTCATTCAAAAATTGACCATTGTTGCCCGAATTTAGAGATTCGTTTTGCATTTGAAGTTCAAGTGAGATGCAATGTGCCTCTAGTTTTGAAAAATCTTTATGACACTGGACAATGGTCTTTTTGAGAAGAAGGTTTTCAGACTCAAGATTTTGGTATGATGTTTCAGTAATTGGATTATCAGGTAAGGACTCAGACTCAGAATTTATTACTAGACATTGAACAACATCCTGGTCAACCTCTCCTTCATTACTGAAGTTAGGTTGCTCAGATTGTTGTTTCTCATTTGCAGGCATAATATGATCAACAGTAGATTGTACCTCAGCCATTTGCTCTTTGTCAAAGTTGGGTTCTGTGTCATAGATGGGTATGACATCTTCCTCATCCATCTGTTCTTTGTCAAAGTTGGGCTCTGAGTCATAGAAGGGTATGATCTATGCACAATCTGCATCTTTATCATTCCCCAATCTGCTGTTGTCATCCTGCACTTCTGATTCTATCCCTTTGCTTTCCATGACAACTACATTAGCTTTCAATGAATCATCTTTATGAACTTGCTCTTCTTGAATCTGCAACTTCTGTTCTTTGATAGCACTCAGATGAAGTGATCTTTCATTAAGCATAAATTCTAAGCGGTTTAGGCGTGAAACAAGTTGATCTCTAAAATCTTCAACCTCCATACTTGTGATGTTCTCTCTCCATACAGTGCTTTCATATTTATAGTGTATGAGAGCTTTAAAATGCAATGCCATGAACACTTTGAACTGAGCCTTGAGCGCTCTAAATCCTGCCATGCAACCGCTTCCCTATTCAATTTGCTTTTCAATTTGAACAATGTTTTCTCGGAGTTTCCTTTGGAAGGTTAGACAATCCATTTCAGTTCCGAAGAATGCATTAAAGGTACCCCCTGTAGGAAACCATGCATCTGAGAGAATCTTGCATTGAGTCTTAACTGATTCAAAATGAGCTAAGCAATTTTCTGTAGAATTGATGGCTCTTTTCTCAGCTTCAGTCATCTTTCTCTCAAATGGGTCTTTATAGTCATCAGAAGCATTTGTGTCGTATACTAGTTCAGTATCATCCATGACACCCGAATTATCTTCCAATATTTTAACCTCATTGCCTACATTAACTACATTTGCAGTATTCTCACCATTCCCAACCAGCCTTTGAGTAATACTTCCTTGTATCACAACTCTTTCACCTTGCTTGACAGCTCGATTTCGGGAATTTCGGGAATTTGATAAAGCCTGACTCGTAAATTGTATGAAGTTTGAGATGATTCTGCTGTGACTTAGTTCATGCATTTGAGACCTTGATTGATACATTTTCTCTTTGTTTAATCTCACAACTGGATCTACAGAATTATCAGACTCATACTCTGAGCCAGTATTAATCATGTGAAATTCCTGCATGTTTGCCATTAACATCACATCTGCAGTATCGATTTCCAAATCTGCAGTATTGGATTCCAAATCAGCATATTCATCATCAGATGTAATATCTCCCATGACACTTTGCAAAACCTCATTGAGATTACTCCCTTCAACTTCTATTTGACTAAGTGTTGCATTGTATTCAACATTATCGTCAAGGACTGGAGTTGAATCATAATCCTGAGCTTCCTCATCTGCAATATTTTCTGTATATGCCAAGAATGCCATGCTTGGTTCGATAAGATCTTCTTCATCATCAGTATCTTTCATTGTGTTTAAGCATTCAGAAGTTGAAGTTATATCGCCATTGCCTTTCTTAGAAGATACTTGACTAATCTTCACTAGATTTTGCAGAAGAGATTGCACATTATTATGTAGTGTTGCAGGATGGTACTGTGGAATGAAGAAAGGCTCAGGTGCATTCGGAGGATTGAAGAAGAGACCATTTGGAGTGTAAATTAAGGATCCATGGTCAACAGCTGGAGCAGGGAGAATGGTCTTCAGAGGATTCATGCTTAAACAGGATTCAAGAATTTGCATCATTCTGATGTGATGAAGTTCTTCTGTACGATGCATAGCTTCAAGATATTTCCACATTTCATAAGCACTGGCTTGAAAGTCCATATTCATGTAAATTGAATTGGGAAGGGCTAATGTCATGAACCATACAGCCTGTTGGTCAGCATCATACTGAGCAAGTTCTGAAGCATTCAAATCTGCAGTAGTTTGTAACCTCATAATCCCTGTTGAGTCAGCAAGAAATATCATTTTGTATGAACCATCTTGAATGGATTTAAGCATGAGATCTGCAGCAGGACGATCTGTGAGCCATTGTAGAAATCTCCGTTTCCAAACAGTATACGTTCCTGGTAGCAACATTGGAGGCCTTGATTCATTGCCAAAGAGCAGAACATGATCAATGAGGGAGCTGTGACTTTGTTGTTGATGATGCTGTTGCTGATGAGAATATTGGTGAGGAAGGTAGTTGGAAGAAGGTACTGTTGCTGATGACTGTTGCTGATGAGAATATTGGTGAGGAAGGTAGTTGGAAGAAGGTGATTGAGACGTTGTAGATGACATTGCTCTCCCCCTTGATTGTTGCGATGTAATCGAAAAAATCAAGCAAAATGTCACACGCAAGGTCGAAATAGTGATTTCTGGTTTTCCCTCCAAAATAAATTTGAAAAAATTTTTTATCCCAAAATTTGAAAATCACTATGAAACGCAATTATAAGGTTGCAAGAAAAATTTGAGTTTCAAAAATTTTGCCGCCAAATTTCACCGAAAAAATTTGAATTTTGGCCTAAAAATTTGAATTTTGGGCAAAAATTTTCAACGTTATACTAAAATTTAAATTTCGCGTAAAAATTGAACGTTTAGTCTGCTGTAGAAAATAAATTTTACTCAAAATTTCCCGCCAAAAAACTTTGTAAAGATGAGATGATGTGATTATGTTAGATTTGGATCTTTTAAGGATAAATAAAGGTTTAAATTTTAATTTGATTTGAAAACTTGAAAAAAAAAAAATTTGTGTTCTAACTCGGTATGTCAATTTGTCTTCAAACTCGATATGTCAATTTAGGGTTTCTAACTCGATAAGTAAGGTTGGTATCTAACTCGATAAGTTCTTAGGGTTTCAAACTCAATAAGTTAGGTTGGTATCTAACTCGATAAGTTCTTAGGGTTTCAAACTCGATAAGTTAGGTTGGTATCTAACTCGATAAGTTCTTAGGGTTTCTAACTCGATAAGTTCAAATAGGTTTCAAACTCGATAAGTTAGGTATGTTCCTAACTCGATAGATGGTCTTGATTTGGGCAGAGTTTCCCCTTAGTTAGAGTCACAATTGTCCTAACTCGATAAACGATTAGGTAAACAAGGCTAACTCGCCAAAATCCAAAACTCCAAACTCGATAAAAAAACACGTAACTCGATAGGTCTTATAACACCTAACTCGATAGAACATCAAATACCCCTAACTCGATAGAAGATTGACACCTAACTCGATATAATCTTAAAATCAACCCCTAACTCGATAGAATATGACTCCTAACTCGATAGAACATAAAATAGACCCCTGACTTGATAATAATTGACACCTAACTCGATAGAATAAACCCTTAACTCGATAGACAATTTGATGAACAGTACCACGCTTTTTTAAGAAAATCACTTTAAAAAACCAAGTTTTTCTACCAAATCAAACCTAAATCAACCTATATTATCCCTTGGCGAATGATACCACTTGTTAGGTCACCATTTCTACAACATAATCACTTAAGAATTCTAGAGAGAGAAAGAGAGTTTAGAGAGAGAGAGTGGAAGGAACCCCTTGATATGAAAAAGAAAGAGATGAAATTACCAAGAGAACCAACCAACCTCAAAATGAGGTTATACATAGCTATTTATAGGTAAGGATTAAGGCTTCTCTAAACTTAGACAATATGACATACTTAGCCCTTAGACTTTATCCAAACCTATAAATCAAGCATAAAACTTACAAAATACATAAAATAACTAACGTTATAACTAAGTAATGCAACCTATACCAAAACTCAATGGCCGACACTTGAAATAATAAAGTCTATTCCCAACAATAATGTTATATTTATAGGTTGATTTTCTATCGGCAAAGGCTGACGGCGTCCGCCCGAACAAATGCTGGCGTTAGGATGCCTTTTTCACTAAATCGAAGATTTTTTCGTCTCGGTCGTTTCTTTTTTTGAATCGCTCAAATCCGAGTTCGTATGAAGATTTTATTGCCAAAACAGTAACAGCTACTTCGCTCGCATGTTGTGGTAGTCTTGATCAACTTGTGATGGTGTCACTAGGGTATCTTCTTGTGTAAGTCATCATTCTGATGTTGTCAATCTTTAACCTTTGACGTCGTCAGGTTCAACCCTGACGCCGCCTGATCGATTCTGAACAGTCAACTAAGTTGAACAGGTGATGGTCAACCAAGTCAAACGTCTAAAACCAACTAACCAAGGAGTACAGTGTATCCCCGGGTCGTTATGTCCCAGCGAGGTAAACAATTGTATTCAAAAACGTTTAAAGTGATCGGGTGAATTAACAGGAGGATCAGGAATTTGATTATTATGATTATACTACGAGATTATGATTTAGAATAGCTTAGAAACACTATTGGAACAATTACTGACGATCAGAGAACCTAGAAACGAGAGTTAAACCTAAAACGCGCGTTTGAATTTAAAATAAACGCGAACGCGCAAGATAAAAAGTGAAACGTGAGCAAATAAAGCCCTACGAACGTGAAAATGATATTTTTACAATCCTAATGACTTAAGAAAATTTTTAGAAAATTAAAATTATTTTTACAACTATTTAATTAATTAATATTAATTAATTACTAATTAATAATTACTTTTTAATTAACTAAATTACACTAATTATTGATTAATTATGAAAATTAACTAGAAAAATGAAAATTAAATTTAGGAAAATCTAATATATTATAAAACTAATTTTAAAACAGAAAACCTATTTTTTCTACTTTTAATTATTTATTATTAATTAAAAACTAATTATTTAATTAATTTAAACTAAATTAAATTATAAAAAGTACTAAATGACCAAGGAAAAATCTGAAAAAATTCCTAAAATTATTTTAACCTACAAGGAACCTGAGAAAAATTTAAAAATGAGAAATGCTTATAAATAAGCAGAAAAATAAGCCAAAGGGCTTAAATAGAAGCTATCACTTTATTTAGTTTTGGATTTTCTGGAATTTACTTTTACAAAACTAATAAACAACAGAAATTAGTCAACTTTTGCAAGAGCACCTTGGCTGAAACTCAGAAATAAGCACTTGGGAAACCCAAGTGCTTAACAGATTCTAGGTCTTAGCTTATTAGGACTTTTGGATTTTGCAAAAGCGGTACTTAAGCTACTCTACTGACAAATAAGCTAATGAAATAGTTATATTAACTTACAATGAGACAAATTGACCCAATGAGCACAATAGATAAGCTGCCAATACCAAATAAGCAATTCCAAATGCTACTCAGAACCCAACAGGCCAAATGGCTTGTTTGCAGCCCACTGTGGAGTCCACATGGGGGTTCAGGGGTTCAAAATGAAGCTAGAACCTGAAAGATGGGCTGGGGGACTCTTAAATAAGCCAGGGTTTAATGAATGGGGCCCACAAATAAGCCAAGTGAGGACTTGGGAACTTTGGAAACAAAAACTGATTACTCAGTATAGTTGTTTGGTCAGGTCACAAGCATTGGTAAAATAAGCTGGGGCAAGAAGCCTTAAGCCCAAGGTAAGCTTGGATTTGGAAAACTAGCTATGTGGGCTTTTCAGAAAGCCCAAAAGCTTAAGCTGAGGCAGCCTATTGAACAAGCTAGGAGCTGGTGAAGTTGGTTTGTGAGGCACTCAGGTTGATTAATAAGTAGTCAAGCCCAAAAGCTCAAAAGCTTATATGAAACATAGATAAGCATGAAATTTAGTGCACAAGCTAAAAAGGAACCTTAAAACAGATAATCAAGCTTAGATTACAAAACTTAAAAGCTTATTCAAGCTTTTGACTGCAAACAGTGGTGAGATTTGTGAGTTAGATGAACTTTTATAATCAAGCAACTAGTCAAATAAGCACTTAGGGACAAGCTAAGGTATTCCCAACTCTTACAGGCTCAGGAAATCTAAATCAAATAATAATACCACTGAAAACTCAAAAAAAAAAACATGTAATGAACAAGCTCAGTTCATACTGAGTTAATCTCAGAAGCAACAGTGGCCAAGGATCACTTAAGGATGCAAAATAAGCTTAACTAATAAGCTGTTTAGGCCAAACCCAACTGAGGTTATTGAAGTCAAGCTAACAAGCTTCACAAATTACCAAGTTTCAGGAAAAATGAGCAAGTTTGTAGCAAGTGATGGACAAAAGAATTTGGGCCAAATCTGGTGGTGCAGGGCATTCCATGTTCCAACATGCCACTTTGGAGTCAACTTAGGTTAGGTAAATGATTTTCAAATTCCAATTTTTCTTTTGATTCAGATAAACAAGCTGCCAAATAACTTAAATCAACAAAAATAACTTATTTCCTATGTAAATTAAACCTCAGAGATGATCAGGAAATTATGTCCAATTTGACAGACAAGACTTTTTTGACTTTTTAAGATGTTGAAGAATGTTGACCTAAGTGACTTTTGATGGCATCTAACCTACTGATAATGATATTTAATCCTATATTATGAATGATTCAAGCTAGATATACTACTAATTAAGCTAACTGAATGATAAAGCAATCTAACCATATAACAGTTAAGGAGAAATTAAAGATGGGAATGCATTTTGACTTTATATGAAAAGAGTCCTAAGTATTACTCTACTTCTGTCCTACATACACCTAATAAGATCTGTTTGACCCAAATGTGGCATCTAAAACTAGCAACACCACAGTGAACTCATTAAATCCAAACACCCCCTTAAAATCTTGTAAATGAGGTTTTCAAAGATTTTCACCTATTTAATCCATTATTCTGATTTCTAAGGTTGGGTTCTGATTATATGAACTGAAGTGAGCATAAGAAGCTGGTTTGTAACAGTAAATGCTCAAGGATGAAAAAATGATTTTTCTCACAGTCAAACAATTTCTTTAGTAACCAGGGATTTTAATGAGCAAATACTGATTAACAAGCAATAACTTTACTAGGAATCACCAAATAAGTACAAACAAATAATGATAAGCAAATGATAAGCAGTAGAACAGTGAATTGCATAAACAGAAAAAGGGTTTATATACAAACAGGTTACTAAAGTTTACCAAAAATGACAATTTTCTTACTAAAGTTTTTTTTGTTACAAAGAGGTTACTAAACTAAACGGGTTTGTCAACTGGGTTACTCGAAGATTAAAATCTTATACAAATGTAACTGCGAGAGTGGGCAACCGGATGATTACCGGTTCCACTTGTCCACGTCAGCACCATAGTTTTAAATGTTACATAGAAGTTACTATAGTTTACGGGTTTCTTAAATAGGTTACTGAACTTCACAAAAAGTTACTATGCGTTTTTTTTAATTATTATTATTTTTTACTTTTACGTTTTTCTCCTTCGCATGTCTTTGTATATTATATTCCTATAAAAGGAATATAATAGTATGAACAATGTAGGAGTTCCAAAAACAAGTTTTAGTGTTATTAAAAGATCCATAGAGGATCAAAGCATTCTTAGTATTCGGTGTGTTGCTTGTATTTGTTTTCCGCTTTAGAATACAAGTTTCAGAGACTTTCTATTAGTGTGTTTGTGATTACATAAACATTACTAACGATTCTCAAGTGCTCGTAGATCTATCAAGGTCTAAGGATCTACACATCTGTTTTTGTATATTTTCATACGTTTTCATAGGTTTTCATAATTTTTTTTATTACATTTGTGTGCACATTTATACGCTTGTGTACGTTTCATAGGTCTTTATACATTTTCATACTAGTTTTACGTTTTCTACACCTTTGTATGTTTTATACATTTGTATGTTTTATACGTATGTAAAAATGTGTATAAAACATGTATAAAAAGTGTATAAAATTGTGTGAAAACGTGTAAAAACACACAAAAACGTATGAAAATGAAAAAAAAACGTAAGAAAAACAGGAAAAAAAACATCTGAAAACGAAAAAAAGTAAAAAAAAAAGCAGATAAAAACGTAAAAACAACATACAAAATGTAATAAACTGGCGAAGAGGTATAAAAACAGACGAAAACGTATAAAAGTGGAAAAAAAACGTTAGAAAACAGAAAAGACGTAAGAAAAACGGACAAAACGTAACAAAAAAGGATGAAAGTGTAAGAAAATGGGCGAAAACGTATAAAAACCAACGAAAACGTATGAAAACGGAAAACCCGTGAGAAAAAAGTTCAAAAAACGTAAGAAAGACAGACAAAAATGTATGAAAACTAAATTTTGAGTTAAGTATAAACGGTCATTAGGATAAAGGACTAACAGTGTAATGACAGTTAGTCTAAGGGAACATTTTTTAAATTCACGAAAAAAATAACCTGTAGTAGAAGGTTAAAACACACAGAGTAACTTATATAACCGGTTACAAAACTTCAGTAACCTCTTTGTAACAAAAAAAACTTTAGTAAGAAAATTGTCATTTTTGGTAAACTTTAGTAACCTGTTTGTATATAAACCCAACAGAAAAACAAGCTTACAATTGATCCAGAGCATACAACCAAGTGAGAACCAAAACTCAAACTAACATCCTATTGCTCCCATGAGCACTAAACCATCCCTTCATAGCTTCCTTTCTTCTTCTTATTTTGAATTTGTGATTTTTCTATTTTATTTTTATTTTTCTCCTATTTTTTTTGTAATTTTGCATTTTACAACTAAAACTGATTGATTGGTTTCTAAAAGCTTAAATAAGCGTATTGGGGCTTATATGAGCCTAAGAGGGCCAAAGAATCAACTACAAACAACAATTTAGCTTTTTGAATATTTTGAAACAAAAGGAAATAACATGAGCTGAGCTTCACTTGAAACTTGAATTTTCTTGATTAGAAATTTAAAAATTACAAGATTACAATTGAAATTACAACTTGCTGATTAATTAAAACCTAAAAAGACTTAAATAGAGATTTGACATAACTAAAAATAAGTTAAAAACTACCCACTGATTTTTCAGCTTCCATGCCCTATTTATATCTCTGAATTAGGGTTTTGGGGGACCCTTTTGTCCTTTCCCAGCATTCTTCTTGACCCTTGGATAACTATCTCTTGATCTTGACCCTTCATCTGTTTTGGCGCCAAAATGGTTTTGGCGTGTTCTTTTGATAATTGGTGCCAGTGGTGATAGTTTGGAGTTTAGTGTTTGGAGGGGATAGTTATTATGATGATGGAGTGTAGTTTAGGTGAAGGCAGATGTGTGAAGGTGATGATGGTGTTTGGAGTTGCAGGAACCCGTGAGGGGGTGAGGTGGAAGGTGGTCAAGGGGTCAAAGGTCAAGCTTTGACAAGGGGTTTTTATTATTAAAAGGGGAGTGATGGGTGGGCTGTTGGAGTGGATGGGCCAGATTTGCATGGGGTGGGCTTTGGGTTTATATTTGGATTGGAGGGAGTAGTATATTGGAGTGGTCCGTTTGGTTTGTATGAAATTTAATCACAAGGACCATTGTTGAACTTTCCTGAAATTTGAGGACCCAATTTGTAAATAATCCAAAGTATTCATAAGGTCCACTCTTGCCACATTTCATAATCCAAGGACTATAAAAACAATTTTCCACTTTTGAAAATCCCGGGGACTAAACTTGCCAAAATTCAAAGTTGAGGGGTTAAAAGTGAAAATTTCCAAAAGTTATCAAAAATGGTTTATTTTGTCAAGTCTAAATAGTACAAAGGTTTTGAATGATAATTTTCCATTTTTAAAAACCCAGGGACCATTTTTGCCATTTTCAAAACTTCAGGGACCAAACATGTAATTTTCTCAAACTTTTCACCCAAGGATCGTTTTTGATAATTTTTGAATTTAGAAAACCTTGGGTTGACTTTTCTTTCATTTTAACTTCCAGGGACTAGTTTTGTCAATTTTTGAAACTTGAGGGACTGAAACTGCCAATTGTGCAAACTTTGTTCGTTTTTCATTTGTTTTTAAACATTTTGCATCTAAAACATATAAAACACACTTTTGGAATAATTTCTATATTTTGATGCGTATTTGAGTGTTTTTGGATGTTTTGGTAGTTCAGATACGATAAAAATGATGAGTATTTACACACTCATCAATCCCCCACACTAAACTATTGCTAGTCCCTAGCAATCTTTTGAGAAAAACTAAATGGATTTGAAACTCTTTACCAAAAGCCATTACTTCTGGAGTAGCCAAAGGTATCAGTTCGAGTAAAAACTGTGGTCCACTTGATAACCGTGTGATTTTGAGCAAACCACCAGCTGTCAACGGATTTGATTAGGCTTTACCAAAAGCCGTTTGCTTCTGGACTAGCCAGTTCTTAATGGAACAGTCAACATCTTGGTGAGCTGATTACCAATTATGGTTTTTCCACGGCCTTTACCACAAGCCATAATCTTGTGGGCTAGCCAACTCATTTACTTTATGGGATATGGCGAGTTGATTTACCATACAATTTTGGGCAAATTGCAAGCAATCAACGGGTTTGAGATATCTTTACCAAGAGCTGTTTGCTCCTGGATTAGCCAATCCTTTTTGTCGTTTAGACACGGCGGACTGATTACCACAAAAATTTTGAAATAAAGTGAAAAATTTTTGAAAATTTTGGGCCAAAATGGGGGTACTTGAAAGTATTTTGCGATAAAATTCGCTAGAATTCCCCCCCCCCCCCCCCCACACTTAGAATTGAATATTGACCTCAATATTCAAAGTTCCGGCTATTATGCCGACTCTTTGAACGTAAAAAGATAATATTATAAGCTAACTGTGGAAATATCGTTTTGCATTTTTCACTTTATTTATCTGTACATACGATCACACATTTTTTTTTGAACTTATATACATATATACATTTTCAAACAGCGGGGGGTTGGCCATTCCCCCACACTAGGGTGGTAGAAAGTAGAAAGAAATGAGAGACACGGGTGAAAACCCATGTTGTTGCTACTGTTTTTGTTTATCGAGTCGCTAGCTTGACTCGATCCCCGAATTCAATTGTCCTTGGGGAAAGTTTGGAGATCCGGAACAACCATGGATGGTATGTCCTCTCCAAAATAGTGTTTCAAACGATGTCCATTCACTTTGAAATTAGGACCGTCATTTTGAGATAATTCGACGGTGCCATAAGGATAAACCTTAGCGATAGTGAATGGACCAGTCCATCGGGTCTTAAGCTTTCCCGAGAAGATCTTGAGTCTAGAGTTGAAAAGAAGGACTCGATCACCAACGTTGAAAACGCGGTTCTTGATTTTTGAATCATGTATCTTCTTTGTCTTTTCTTTATAGATCAAAGAGTTCTAGTAAGCTTGATCACGAAGTTCATTTAATTCATTCAGTTGAACTTTCCTATGATCACCCACAGTTTTCAGGTCAAAATTTGCATGCTTGAGGGCCCAATAGGCTTTATGCTCAAGCTCGATCGGAAGATGGCACGCTTTCCCGTACACAAGTTTGTAAGGCGTACACCCAATGGGTGTTTTGTAAGCCGTACAGAAAGCCCAAAGTGCATCATCTAATTTATCCGACCAAGATGCACGATTTTCACCAACGGTTCTTTCCAAGATTCTCTTGATTCCTCGATTGGAAACTTCTACTTGTCCACTTGTTTGAGGGTGGTACGCAGTAGAAAGACGGTGAGTTACACCATACTTTTGCATGACTTTATCAAATTTGTCATTGCAAAAATGCGTACCACGATCACTAATTATAGCACGTGGAGTTCCAAATCGAGCAAAGAGAGCTTTCAAAAACTTTACAACAACTCGGGCATCATTTGTGGGTAAAGCTTTCGCTTCAACCCATTTTGACAAATAGTCAACAGCCACGAGTATGTACTTATTTCCATGAGATGCCGGAAATGGCCCCATAAAGTCAATGCCCCATACGTCAAATATTTCACAAACTTGGATTGCATTTTGTGGCATTTCATTCTTTTGTGAAATATTCCCATGACGTTGACAAGCGTCACAGGATTTGACCAATTCTTGGGCATCCTTGTAAATCGAGGGCTAAAAGAAACCGGAATCAAACACCTTTTTGGCGGTGTAATTTGGATTGTGGTGGCCCCCCGTGGGACCAGCATGGCAAGCCTTAAGAGTATCAGCGGCTTCTTGACCATACACACACCGCCGGATGACTTGATCCGCGCAGACTTTGAAAAGGTAGGGGTCATCCCAGAAATAATGTTTCACATCCTTAAAGAACTTGTTCTTTTGTTGGGACGACATCCCTTTCATCACAAAGTTACCCGCAAGGTAGTTTGCAAAATCGGCAAACCATGGGGTAACAGAATCCCCACGAAAGGCAACCGCATTGAGTGTCTCGAGAGGGAAGGTTTCATTAATTTCCTTCTTTTCGAAGACATCTTGATGAGGGTTTTCCAAACGGGAGAGATGATCAGCAGCTAGGTTCTCAGCTCCTTTTTTTTTTATCACGAATAATGATATCAAATTCTTGCAGGAGGAGAACCCAACGAAGTAGTCTCGGCTTTGCATCTTGTTTTGCAAAAAGGTACTTCAAAGCCGAGTGATCCGTATACACTATGCTTTTGGTCAAGATCAAATATGACCAGAATTTTTGAAAGGCATACACCACAGCTAATAATTCTTTTTCAGTGGTGGTGTAATGACTTTGAGCCTCGGTCATTGTTTTGCTTGCATAGTGTATAGGCTGAAAGTCTTTAGATCTGCGTTGCCCCAAGACTGCCCCTATTGCATAATCACTAGCATCACACATAAGTTCAAAGGGCAAGTCCCAATTGGGGGCAACAAGAATAGGTGCCTCAGTAAGCTTTTTCTTTAGAGTTTCAAAAGCTTCTACGCACTCTGGTGAGAAGATAAAAGGAGCATCCTTTTCGAGGAGATGCGTCATAGGCCGGGCGATTTTGGAAAAATCTTGAATAAACCTACGATAGAAACCGGCATGACCAAAAAAGCTCCTAATACCCTTGACGTTAGTGGGATGAGGTAATTTTGCAATGACATCAATTTTGGCTTTGTCAACCTCAGTCCCATTCTTTGAAATTTTATGGCCGAGGACAATGCCCTCTTTGACCATAAAGTGACTCTTCTCCCAATGAGACACAAGTTTGTGTCTTCAAATCGTTTCAACATATTTTCCAAGTGGGAGAGACAAGATTGGAACGAATCCCCAATGACCGAAAAGTCATCCATGAATACCTCCATTGTTTTTTCGATCATGTCGGAAAAGATTGACATCATGCACCTTTGGAAAGTGCCAGGAGCGTTGCATAAACCAAAAGGCATGCGACGGTAGGCAAAGGTTCCGTAAGGGCATGTGAAGGTAGTTTTCTCTTGATCCTGTGGATCAATGGGGATTTGAAAGTATCCCGAGAAACCATCGAGGAAACAATAGTACTCATTCCCCGCTAATCTCTCAAGCATTTGGTCCATGAAGGGTAGAGGAAAATGGTCTTTATGGGTGGCTTCATTGAGTTTTCTATAATCTATACATACACGCCACCCCGTAACCAAACGAGTTGGAATCAACTCGTTATCCTTATTGGTGACAACAGTTATGCCACCCTTCTTAGGAACACAATGAATGAGACTCACCCAAGGACTATCAGAGATAGGGTAAATCAATCCAGCATCAAGAAGTTTTAGAACTTCTTGTTTGATAACTTCGTGAATTTTTGGATTTACCCTCCTTTGATGTTGCACCGCAGGTTTGAAGTCATCCTCCATCAAGATTTTGTGTGAACAAAATTCAGGGTTGATACCCTTAATGTCGGAGAGTCTCCAAGCAATTGCTCGCTTTTGTGACTTCAAAACCTTTATGAGCGCGGTTTTCTCCTCATCTTTCAAGTCTTTAGCAGTAATGGCGGGTAATTTATTATCACCCTCCAAAAATGCATACTCAAGATGAAGAGGCAACTCTTTGAGCTCGACCTGAGGAGAATCATCAGTTTTTTCAACATATTTGATCTCCTCTTTATGAAGTTCTTTGGGAGGCTGAGGGGGAAAAAGGTCTTCATTTAACAGTTCTTCTAGCAAAAGAATGTCCCCCTCAGGATCAAAATAGTTTTCATCAACTTCATGCGAAGTTGAACTATCTTGAGCAAGAAAAGCCTCGACATCTTCCAAAGAGAAGTCACCTCCCTCAAAAGGAGTGAGAGAAGGGGAAGAGTCGGCTATAATAGGCTCAGAAGATGGAGTGGGACTGCCACTCGAAAGATAACCAAGAAGTTCTTGCGAGTACTCCTCAGAAGCAACATCAATGACATCGATTCGGTTAATCGATTCAGTGTCGTAATTTGAGGAGTACCTCGAAGTTTGATCGAGGTTAAATGTTACTGCTTCATTACCAACACGAAGAGTTATTTCCTCTTCGTGCACATCGATTAGAGCACGGCCCATTTTCAGGAATCCTCTTCCAAGAATGAGAGGAACCCTAGGATCAGCATTGAACTCAACAACAACGAAATCGGCGGGGAAGTGAAACTCTCCTACTTTCAGAAATACGTCCTCAGCAATGCCAAGGGGACGAGTAATGGACCGATCTGCAAGCTCAAGAATCATGCAGGTAGGAGTAAGTTCTGGAAGAGAAAGTTTCTTCCACACTGAATTAGGCATCAGGTTGATGCTAGCGCCAAGATCGGCCAAGGCGAAGCATTCAACCATCCCAGGAAACACACATGGAATGAGAAATCTCCTAGGGTCTCCAAGCTTCTTAGGAAGCTTCTTTAAGATAACCGCAGAGCAGTTTTCGTTCAATGGAGTCTTTGCCATTTCGTACAATTTTTCCTTGTTGCTTAACAAGTTCTTGATCATTGATGCAAATTTGGGCATCAGGATGATAGCATCCGCAAGGCTTACGTCAAAATGCAAATCTTGAAAGATTTAATAGAACTTATCCATTTGGTGACTAGCCTTTTCGCGGAGCTTTTGCTCATTAAGTCGTGATGGGTATGGTATTGAAGGTTTGGATTTAGGGTTCTCAATAGGAGTTATTGGTGGTTCAAATACAACTCCTGGTTTGGTCTTTGGAACAACCTGAGAGTGGACGTGTGCGGTACTTCATGGGCTAGTAAATTGCACCTTGTCCTTGGTTGCCTCAGGTTCACTTTCCACTTCTTTAGGAGGAAGAGAAGAAGTAGTGGGAAGTGGTGGTTCATCATAAGCTTTACCACTACGTGTGGTAATAGCTTTGAGTTCACCCTTAGGGTTGACAACTGTATTACCAGGAAGACCTCCCGAAGTAGAGGGTGGAGCGATATGACTCATGAGACTAGCAAACATATTCTCAATCTTGTTTTGAGATTGATCAATTTTGTTGTTTGTTGACATAAGCTCATTTTTCAGCTCGTTACCTTGCTTGGTTATTGAAGATTGAAATTCATTCTTCAAAGTTGAGATTTGATTTTGCATCGCCCTCATTTTGGTCTCATTAACTTTAATGTATTTATTGAGCTCGTTAGGGAGAGGTTCTTGGTAATTAGGAGCTGAATACCCTTGATTACCCCTTTGGGGTGGGTATTGATTCACCGGGGCATGAGTTTGATTTTGCATATTATTACCCCTTGGTGGATTAGGATTAAACCTATTTGGATTTTGAGGAAATCTGGGTGGTCCACCTTGATTGCTAGCACGGTAGTTTGGTTCCACTTGAGGACGGTATTGGTTACCTCCTTGGTTGGAACTTCCAGCTATTACATTGACTTCAAATGGATTGCCTTCGGTGGCAGTGCAATTGTAATACGAGTGTGGACCACCACAAGTGACACAAACTTCTACCTTTTTGATTTCAGCTCGTGAAGAAGGTTGAGAAGAAGAAACTATCTTGTTTTGGGTGAGAACCAAAGCATGAATAGCCTCCGTGAGTTTGTCAAGTCTAGCATCGGTGCTAGATTGAGCCACGGGCGATGAGGTAGAAGGACTAACATTCACTTGAGAAACAACCGGCTTGCTTCGTGGAATGCAGACCTTAGACTTATTCTCAATGATCGCTAAAACATCCTTTGTGGTTCGATTCAAGAAATTACCTCCCGCAGAGGAATTGAAAGAGTCTTGATTGAGTTGGCTCACACCATTGTAGAAAGTGTCAAGCTGCATGAGATCAGAAAAACCGTGATGAGGGCATTTGCGAAGCAATTCCCTATAACGATCCCATGCCTCACTGAATGATTCATCAAATTTCTGTGTGAATTTCATGATCTCATTCTTGAGACTCGTGGTTTTGGAAGGAGGAAAGAATTCATTCACGAACTTCTTAACCAAATCTTCCCATGTTACAATCGATCGAGGGGGTTGTTTATCAAGCCAAATCCGGGCAGCCCCATTGATGGAAAATGGAAAGAGAAGAAGTTTAATCGCCTCGTCAGGGACATTTTTGCATTTGATGGATGATGTAATTTTGTTAAACCATCGAATGTGATCTTGAGGATCGTCCCTCTCAAAACTGTAGAATTGACGTGAGGTCACCAGATTTATCAATCCGGTCTTAAGCTCAAAATTCTCGGCCATGATGGCCGGAACAACGATAGCATCTCCGTAACCGTCAACGGGTGCTTGGAGAAGCTCGTTCATAGTTGGCTCAGCAGCCATGATAACAGAAGATGTGGGAACAATACGGATCTCAGATCCGACTGTTGGTGCTAAACGTCTACGACGTCTTCTAGGTATTCTTACAAGCTCACGTAATGGGCTAGTAGACCTAGAAGAGCGAGTGCGCATGCACTAGGGATAAAAAAACCAATCAAAACAAAATCGAGGAAAATCAACAGTGAACTTAAACCAATAATCACAAGCAACTGGCTTCTTTAAGAAAGGTACACCACTCACAGGGATACAAAGGCAAGTTTTAAATCTTTGGTTTGGGAACTTATTATGTCCATACCCCAGTTGGTAGGTGTTCTGCCTTGGTTTGCGACGGTTTATTTTTATGTAGAATTATTATTCACAAGAAAGAGACGAATGTTTTTGGGTTTTTGTGTATGCGTTAAAAACTTTTGGATAATATTTTTGGTATCGTTTCGTTTACCAAAATCGTATCTCTTTAAGAATCACCTTAAAAGAATTCCGATTTAGAAAACGTAACGATTTGTTTTGTTCGTTTTTTATTTTTTTGGTATTGTTAACACTTTAGGAAAAGTGTTAATGACGTTTTTGTTTTATGATTAAGATTTACAAAAAAGGTGGTGGTATTATACAGTGATGAATGAAAAACCACTAATCTCTAAAAAACGTTTTGATTACGCAGCTACCTCCCCGGCAGCGGCGCCAAATTTTGATTGATTCTGAACGGTCAACTAAGTTGAACAGGTGATGGTCAACCAAGTCAAACGTCTAAAACCAACTAACCAAGGAGTACAGTGTATCCCCGGGTCGTTATGTCCCAGCGAGGTAAACAATTGTATTCAAAAACGTTTAAAGTGATCGGGTGATTTAACAGGAGGATCAGGAATTTGATTATTATGATTGTACTACGAGATTATGATTGAGAATAGCTTAGAAACACTATTGGAACAATTACTGACGATCAGAGAACCTAGAAACGAAAGTTAAACCTAAAACGCGCATTTGAATTTAAAATAAACGCGAACGCGCAAGATAAAAAGTGAAACGTGAGCAAATAAAGCCCTGCGAACGTGAAAATGATATTTTTACAATCCTAATGACTTAAGAAAATTGTTAGAAAATTAAAATTATTTTTACAACTATTTAATTAATTACTATTAATTAATTACTAATTAATAATTTTTTTAATTAACTAAATTACACTAATTATTGATTAATTATTAAAATTAACTAGAAAAATGAAAATTAAATTTAGAAAAATCTAAAATATTATAAAACTAATTTTAAAACAGAAAACCTATTTTTTCTACTTTTTAATTATTTATTATTAATTAAAAACTAATTATTTAATTAATTTAAACTAAATTAAATTATAAAAAGCACTAAATGACCAAGGAAAAATCTGAAAAAATTCCTAAAATTATTTTAACCTACAAGGAACCTGAGAAAAATTTAAAAATGAGAAATGCTTATAAATATGCAGAAAAATAAGCCAAAGGGCTTAAATAGAAGCTATCACTTTATTTAGTTTTGGATTTTCTGGAATTTACTTTTACAAAACTAATAAACAACAGAAATTAGTCAACTTTTGCAAGAGCACCTTGGCTGAAACTCAGAAATAAGCACTTGGGAAACCCAAGTGCTTAACAGATTCTAGGTCTTAGCTTATTAGGACTTTTGGATTTTGCAAAAGCTGTACTTAAGCTACTCTACTGACAAATAAGCTAATGAAAGAGTTATATTAACTTACAATGAGACAAATTGACCCAATGAGCACAATAGATAAGCTGCCAATACCAAATAAGCAATTCCAAATACTACTCAGAACCCAACAGGCGAAATGGCTTGTTTGCAGCCCACTGTGGGGTCCACATGGGGATTCAGGGGTTCAAAATGAAGCTAGAACCTGAAAGATGGGCTGGGGGACTCTTAAATAAGCCAGGGTTCAATGAATGGGGCCCACAAATAAGCCAAGTGAGGACTTGGGAACTTTGGAAACCAAAAATGATTACTCAGTATAGTTGTTTGGTCAGGTCACAAGCATGGGTAAAATAAGCTGGGGCAAGAAGCCTTAAGCCCAAGGTAAGCTTGGATTTGGAAAACTAGCTATGTGGGCTTTTCAGAAAGCACAAAAGCTTAAGCTGAGGCAGCCTATTGAACAAGCTAGGAACTGGTGAAGTTGGCTTGTGAGGCACTCAGGTTGATTAATAAGCAGTCAAGCTCAAAAGCTCAAAAGCTTATATGAAACATAGATAAGCATGAAATTTAGTGCACAAGCTAAAAAGAAACCTTAAAACAGATAATCAAGCTTAGATTACAAAACTTATAAGCTTATTCAAGCTTGTGACTGCAAACAGTGGTGAGATTTGTGATTTAGATGAACTTTTATAATCAAGCAACTAGTCAAATAAGCACTTAGGGACAAGCTAAGGTATTCACAACTCTTACAGGCTCAGGAAATCTAAATCAAATAATAATACCACTGAAAACTCAAACAAAAACATGTAATGAACAAGCTCAGTTCATACTAAGTTAATCTCAGAAGCAACAGTGGCCAAGGATCACTTAAGGATGCAAAATAAGCTTAACTAATAAGCTGTTTAGGCCAAACCCAACTGAGATTATTGAAGTCAAGCTAACAAGCTTCACAAATTACCAAGTTTCAGGAAAAATGAGCAAGTTTGTAGCAAGTGATGGACAAAAGAATTTGGGCCAAATCTGGTGGTGCAGGGCATTCCATGTTCAAACAGGCCACTTTGGAATCAACTTAGGTTAGGTAAATGATTTTCAAATTCCAATTTTTCTTTTGATTCAGATAAACAAGCTGCCAAATAACTTAAATCAACAAAAATAACTTATTTCCTATCTAAATTAAACCTCAGAGATGATCAGGAAATTCTGTCCAATTTGACAGACAAGACTTTTTTGACTTTTTAAGATGTTGAAGAATGTTGACCTAAGTGACTTTTGATGGCATCTAACCAACTGATAATGATATTTAATCCTATATTATGAATGATTCAAGCTAGATATACTACTAATTAAGCTAACTGAATGATAAAGCAATCTAACCATATAACAGTTAAGGAGAAATTAAAGATGGGAATGCATTTTGACTTTATATGAAAAGAGTCCTATGTATTACTCTACTTCTATCCTACATACACCTAATAAGATCTGTTTGACCCAAATGTGGCATCTAAAACTAGCAACACCATAGTGAACTCATTAAATCCAAACACCCCCTTAAAATCTTGTAAATGAGGTTTTCAAAGATTTTCACCTATTTAATCCATTATTCTGATTTCTAAGGTTGGGTTCTGATTATATGAATTGAAGTGAGCATAAAAACCTAGTTTGTAACAGTAACTACTCAAGGATGAAAAAATGATTTTTCTCACAATCAAACAATTTCTTTAGTAACCAGGGATTTTAATGAGCAAAGACTGATTAACAAGCAATAACATTACTAGGAATCACCAAATAAGTAAAAACAAATAATGATAAGCAAATGATAAGCAGTAGAACAGTGAATTGCATAAACAGAAAAACAAGCTTACAATTGATCCAGAGCATACAACCAAGTGAGAACCAGAACTCAAACTAACATCCTATTGCTCCCATGAGCACTAAACCATCCCTTCATAGCTTCCTTTCTTCTTCTTATTTTGAATTTGTGATTTTTCTGTTTTATTTTTATTTTTCTCCTATTTTTTTGTAATTTTACATTTTACAACTAAAACTGATTGATTGGTTCTAAAAGCTTAAATAAGCTTATTGGGGCTTATATGAGCCTAGGAGGGCCAAAGAATCAACTACAAACAACAATTTACCTTTTTGAATATTTTGAAATAAAAGGAAATTACATGAGCTGAGCTTCACTTGAAACTTGAATTTTATTGATTAGAAATTTAAAAATTACAAGATTACAATTGAAATTACAACTTGCTGATTAATTAAAACCTAAAAAGACTTAAACAGAGATTTGACATAACTAAAAATAAGTTAAAAACTACCCACTGATTTTTCAGCTTCCATGCCCTATTTATATCTCTGAATTTGGGTTTTGGGGGACCCTTTTGTCCTTTCCCAGCATTCTTCTTGACCCTTGGATAACTATCTCTTGATCTTGACCCTTCATCTGTTTTGGCACCAAAATGGTTTTGGCGTGTTCTTTTGATAATTGGTGCTAGTGGTGATAGTTTGGAGTTTAGTGTTTGGAGGGGATAGTTATTATGATGATGGAGTGTAGTTTAGGTGAAGGCAGAGGTGTGAAGGTGATGATGGTGTTTTGAGTTGCAGGAACCCGTGAGGGGGTGAGGTGGAAGGTGGTCAAGGGGTCAAAGGTCAAGCTTTGACCGGGGGTTTTTATTATTAAAAGGGGAGTGATGGGTGGGCTGTTGGAGTGGATGGGCCAGATTTGCATGGGGTGGGCTTTGGGTTTATATTTGGATTGGAGGGAGTAGTTTATTGGAGTGGTCCGTTTGGTTTGTATGAAATTTTATCACAAGGACCATTGTTGAACTTTCCTGAAATTTGAGGACCCAATTTGTAAATAATCCAAAGTATTCATAAGGTCCACTCTTGCCACATTTCATAATCCAAGGACTATAAATACAATTTTCCACTTTTGAAAATCCCGGGGACTAAACTTGCCAAAATTCAAAGTTGAGGGGTTAAAGTGAAAATTTCCAAAAGTTATCAAAATTGGTTTATTTTGCCAAGTCTAAATAGTTCAAAGGTTTTGAATGATAATTTTCAATTTTTAAAAACCCATGGACCATTTTTGCCATTTTCGAAACTTCAGGGACCAAACATGTAATTTTCTCAAACTTTCACCCAAGGATCGTTTTTGATAATTTTTTACTTTAGAAAACCTTGGGTTGACTTTTCTTTCATTTTAACATCCAGGGACTAGTTTTGTCAATTTTTGAAACTTTAGGGACTGAAACTGCCAATTGTGCAAACTTTGTTCATTTTTCATTTGTTTTTAAACATTTTGCATCTAAAACATATAAAACACACTTTTGGAATAATTTCTGTATTTTGATGCGTATTTGAGTGTTTTTGGATGTTTTGGCAGTTCAGATACGATAAAAATGATGAGTATTTACATACTCATCACCGCCACTCTCAAAATCTTCGTGGCCGTCTCGTGTAGTTGCAAAGCCAGACGGCCTACACCTGATGCCGTCTGGTGTAAACTTCCAATTTCTTTCTGGGGTCACGTGTAAAAATTACACCTTTCTTGTCTTAAGGTGGCGGCGTCAGCATCTAAGCCTGACGCCGTCAGTTGTAAAATCCTGACTATCGTTGGTTTTCTTGTATTCTTCATTCTTGAGCATAAAAATGTCCGAAAAGCTCCAAAATGCTCCATATTCAAGAAATCACGTCCCAAGTACCTAAAATGAGAAAAGAAACGATTTAGGGCAATATTTGATCATAAATTCACGACTTAGGGCTCAAATGACCCCCTAAAAACGCATCAAATAAATCCTTATCAAATATCCCTACACTTGGGATTTTCTTGTCCTCAGGCAATGAGCTTTTATACCAATCAAAATACAAGTTAAGGATCAATTAACATTAATATAAAAGTAATTACAACAAATGATCATTCCACATTAATTGAAACAAGCATGAAAACTATGCATTAGCACCTCACATTTAGTGTTTGGATACTCTCATCTCTCGGGTGTTATAAGTATATATATCACAAATGGAAATGGAAAAATATATCTCACTACCTGTCATAGCAAACAGATTACCATAGGTTTCGGAAATGATCAAAACCTCTAAATTTTGGCGTAAGCACATAGGATAAACTATCAAAGAGGTCTTTTAAAGGGATATAATGTTATGTGTAAGGGTATGGAAAACACGTTTGTTGGATAAAGGGATATTTTACTCGTGGCAAGTCAATTGTCTTAGTTAACTACATGTACAATGAGGCGTTGATAAGCTAAGACTTGACTCAACTTGAACTAACTAAGACTCCTTTTTGATTTTTCAAGACACTATATTGACTTAAACATAAATAAAAGAAGCGGATGGTAGCCCGTATGTTTTATTTATTTATTTATTTATTTTTATTTTTTTATTTTTGCATACACTTTTACTCTACCATCCAAAATAAAACATCAAAGGGAGCTCGTTTCCTCCCTACACTTGAGCTTTTACCTAATTAAAAATAAAGACTCAAATTAAGAAAATCAATATACTTGGAGTACTTTAAAATATTAACGCATATATGGGGGTAATAAATGATGTTCATCTCCATTACTCCATAACACTAGTACTTTACCCATTAGTCCCAATCATCTCAAAACAATATGTACAAGATATGACTCGACTTAGCAACTATGTAATCAATTAGACAACTAACTAAGGGTTTAAACATGTAACAATAATGCACTAAAGATGAGTGCATACAAGGAAGGCTAAGGCAATTTGGGTGTACATTTGGGGTTGGATTGTTAAACAGATTCTTTCTTTAAGTAAGATGCTTAAAGTTAGAAACGAAAAAGATAGGCTTTGAGGGGTGTATTAGGGGCATCGTATACTAAAAATGAGTACATCGCAAAGGTGTAGGAGAATTACATAACCAATGAAGTCAATGTAATTATAGGGCATGTTTAAAACATGGGTTATCCTAATGCCTCTTATCATATAGAAAATCCCAACTACACTGATGCAGTCTCACTAGCGGTCTCAGGATGCATCACTAACGCAAGTTCTAGAATCTAAATACTATCGGTACACTCACAAAAACCAATAATGAATGTTTTTTCCTAATAATCTAAAGGCGAACCTCACATATTTGGGGTGGAAATTTTTGAGTGGTATGGTTTTTGTGCTAGTCATACAATTCATATCCATGAGACGCTTATTAAGACTAAAGTTTCACTCCTATATGTTGCAAAAAAATTTAAAATTGGTGCCAAAATTACCCTAACTAGTATTCCTCTTAGTTTTATTACACATCTACTATTAAACAAAACAAAAATCAAGTGGAGTTATAGTTTCTAAGGTATCCTAATTTACCCTCCCTACACTTAAGTTGAACATTGTCCCCAATGTTCAAAATAAAAAAATGTAAAAGTAAAGATAAATGAAAAGTAAAGAAACTAATACTCCCCTGATTCGCTCGGTATGGATAATGTGGTAACATGGTTAAATCCTCCTCCAAGAAAATAAACATGTAAAGCTTTCTTCCAGAAATATAAATCATCTTCTTGTCCAACATAACCTGTAATCAACTAAGAAAACAAACACAAAAACAAAAGCATCAAACTGAACAAAGAAAAATCACAACTATATGTAATTCCATACTTAGAAATAAAAACAAAACAATTAAAGGATAGGATACTTGTGGAATATATTACAAATAGCATATAGGAAAATTGGACATTTAAAAAATTCTGGAAATTTTCAAAAATATAAGAGTTCCAGCAGAAAAACAAAATTCTGGAAAATTGTGCAGCTACAGTACCTGACACCGTCAGGTCTAGCCTGACAGAAATTTTTATTATGTTTTGTTTCTGGAAAAATCTGTTTTCTTAAGTCCGTTTTCCTGCAGAAATTTATAAAAAAAATCCACAAGTATTGACACACAAACAAGATAGAATATATGTTAATAATGAATTGTGGATTTTTCATGTTCGAATTTCGTTCTTTTAACACAATATAAATTTCCCTACACTTATCTTTTTGTAAAATACCTTTATATGTGATTAAGACAAGGTTAAAAACAAAATAAAATATTTTCACAAATTATTCGAAACATGAAAATTAAACAATTATGATTAAGTATATATGACACAAACAAACAAATAAAATAAAATATTAAACAATTAAAAACATGGGTTGCCACTGATGAGTGTCTAAATACTCATCATTTTGTACCAATCTGAACTGCCAAAACATACAAAAACACTCAAAAATGCATCATAATACTTAAAATATCTCAGAAAGAGTGTTTTATATGTTTCAAATACAAAATATGCAAAAACAAATGAAAAACGTACAAAGTTTGCATAATTGGCAGTTTCAGTCCCTCAAGTTTCAAATATTGTCAAAACTAGTCCCTGAAGGTTTTAAATGAATAAAAAGTTAACTTAAGTCCTTGGGAAACCAAAAATGTTCACAAAACATCCCTGGATAAAAGTTTACACAAACTGGCAATTTTTACCCCTCAAGTTACAAAATTGGCAAAATGGTCCCTGGTATTCAAAAATGGAAAATTTACAAATAATACCCTTGTACTATGCATGAATGACAAAATGGAACAATTTTGATAACATTTTGAGAAATTACAAGTTTAATCCCTTAAAAATCCAAATTTACAATAAAGGTCCCTGGAGTTTGAAAAATTGCAGAAAAGGTCCCTGGGTGTTTTTAAATGGAAAAATAAATAAATAAGTCCTTGGTTTATTAAATTTGGCAAGTTAAGTCCTTAAAAATACTTTGGGAAAATAACATGTTCAGTCCCTCACTTTTGCCAAATTTACATTTTTGGTCCTTATCACATAAAAACCAAACCGGACCCTATTTATTTAACTAAACCAAAACCAAATCCAACCCACACCATTTACCCAACCCACCTATCCCCTAAGCCCAAAGAATAAGCCCAGTCCACCACCCCTTTTAGTTAATACCAGGCGTTGACCCCAGTCAAACACCCCAAACCCGCCAAACCACCCCCTCCACTGTTCATCGCCCTCACCACCACCTGAAACCACCATACCAGGTGGTTTTGTGCCACCTTGCACCTCCACCTCACCAATACAACTCATCACCAACTCACCTCCACCTCACACATCAACCCAGATGGGCATTAAATGCCATCTCCACCATTTTTTACTCCCAAACCACATCCACACCTCTGTTTTCTTCTAATAAGTCCCAACTTGGCCTCCAAACATTCCCCTTGCCCCCTGACACCTCCACAAGCTCCCAAAGTTCTTTAATTTCAACCCTTTGCCTCCACGTTAACGTGGAGGACTTTGGCGCCAAAAGTTAGTTTGAACGGTTATGATCAATTGAGCTAAATGGATGGCTCAGATGAAGTGGGAAAGGATCAGAGGAGGTTTCTAAACCTAATTGAAGCCTTTAAAGACCAAGAGAAGCAGAGAAGAAAGAGACCTAGTTTATTTTTCAATATTTGTATGTCGTTTAATCTAATTTCCAAATTCTAGTGTAAACCTAAGCTTCTAAGCAGTGTTATAAGTGTATTGTAACTCTTTACAAGTAATAAATTTCAAGTTTCTTTGGCTGTTCAATCTTATGCAATTTTAGTTTCAATTTCTTAAATTTCAAAAGCTCAATTGTTGTTATTGTGTGATATACTGGACTGATAAGCTCACTTAAGCTCCTAGATAGCTTATAAAAGCTATTAGAAACCATTAAAAGCAGTTTAGTAATAAAAACTCAAAAATACCAAAAAAGTCAACAATAGTCAAACTGATAAGCTATTGGTGATAAGCAATGGAGCAGGGTGGATTTTGGAAGGCCTTGGGTTAGTTAATCTGTGGAGATTATTTAGGATTGGAGTTGAGATCCTTGGTTCATGGTTTGAGCAGGAAAGCAATTTTGTAAGTCCACAAAATCTCATATCTGTCTTGTTACTATAGTTTTGCTTATTGCTTGCTTTTTCAGCTTCTTTATGCTTATTCAGTTCTAGATAGTGATAATATAACATAAAATTGGTACCTTGTTTGTTGGAATTTCTAGTTGTTAAAATATCAAAGTTTCACAGTCAACTTAGCATAATAAGTAATCTTGTGTATTTGTGGTAATTTTTTGTTTCTTAGCACTTGTTTAGATCTATTACAACATAATAAGCCATTGTGGATTAGTAGGATAAGCTCTTAAAGCCTTTAGCTTCTTAAATCATAAAACAGTCTAGTTAAAAGTGTGTTTGGATCAGTGAATTCCTAAGTATTGTGCTTGGCCATTGTTGTTGTTCTGTGTTTACACAAGTAACTTAAGATCCTATTAGCCTAAGTAAACCATAAAAACCTAGGCTTATTAAAGAAAAAGTCAAAATCATAGTCTTAACATCTCCACAGTTCACTGTGTGAGATTTGGTAACTCAAACCCACCCCATTAGCTTATATCTTATAGCTCTAGCTTATTATAGGTCTCTTATAGCTTATTTTAACTTAATCAATCAGTTTCAGTCATTAGAATCTCAATAAAGTCAAACTAATAGTTAAATTCAATAAAGTCAAAAGTGTTGCTTTCAGATTTTCTCAAAACTTGGGTGATTTTTCTAGAATTTAGGAAGCTAATTGAAAGCTTGAAAACTCTTGTGCTTATTATCTACCACCTAAACTATAGAAATCTAGGTTTGTTTGATTTTTAAGATTTTTATTCAAGCTTGTGCAAAAGCTAAAAGTACCCTGCAGGGCAAAAACTTGCCCTGTGCACAGGTTTTAAGTAAAATACCAAGACCCCTAATGTGCAACTCAGTGGACCCCACACCCCAACCATTAGCTTAATTTGTAGCTTATTAGTACCCTTTTTCATATCTAGGTTTAGTTTAGCTTTTAGCTTATTATAGCATAGCTTCTAGGACCTTAGTTTGTAACTTATTGCAAAAAGTTATATTGAGCATTCAGTCTTTGATCACCAATCCAAAGGCTCACTCAGAGCTTATTAGGAAGCCATAAGCTCAACTTCTTGATTTATTGTGTAGCTTAATATCCCATCTTTGAACCCCTAGGCTTAGCTTGAACCCTGTTCTACTCTTGTGGACCCCACACTCATTGGAAGTGGACTGCAAGGCAAAGCCTTGCCCTGCACATCAGCACACCACCACCACACCACCAACTTAAGTGGTGGCTGCAGCCCACACCAGTAGGTCCCACACCTCAAACCTAGCTTATTACAACCCCCCTCCTACCCAGGTTCAAATATTGACCATTAGTCTGACCTATAGATCAGTGGACCCCACCTTAAATTGCCACCAATCCCTGTCCCATTTCTGAGTCAGAAAAAGAATAAGCAAGTGCTTATTTGGGATTTTCAGCTTATCCTAGGAGCTTATCTCATCATATTTAGCTTAATTAGGTTTAAGTAACTTAGATAAATTAGATTTCACCATAGTGGACCCCACATAACCTCAGTTTAGCTTATTTCCTAGTTTAGTCAACCATAGTCAACTGTTTTGATTCTTAGCTTATATCTAGCTTATTTTTAAGTTCTAAAATTATTGTTTTCATTAAAGTTAGTTGTTTTTATGTATAACATAGTTTTGTAAAAGAAAAATCCAAGAAAAACAATATAAAATTAAGTGATAGTTTCTATTTAATACAATTTAATTTTAATTTTCATTTTTATATTTTTATTAAGTAATCTGTATTTTTATATTTTTATTAATTTCCTTATATATCAAAGTATTTTTAATAATTTTCTTAGATTTTTATATTGTCATTTGATATTTATTAGAATTAAAAATAGTTTTATTAGTAATTAATTAATATATAAGTTAAAAATAGCATAATTAATTTTTATATAGCAACACCTAGTTTTTATATTTTTCCTAGCTTTTATAAGTCATAATATAATTTTAGTAATTTTTCTAGAATTTTTACTGTTCATTTAATAGTTTTCATAATTTAAATAGTTTAATTAGATATTAATTAATAAATAGAATAATAATTAGTTAACTAGTTTAAAAATAGATAAAATAAAGTTTTTATAATTTTTTAGGATTCCCATGATGGTTAATTAGATATATAAAATTTTTCATAATTTTCTAGCTTGATTTAGTATTATTTTTAATTTAAAATAGTTTAATTAGTATAATTAAGATAAATAGTTATTAATTAATAAAATACTTATAAAAAGACAAAAATATTTATTTTCATTTTTTATACTTTCTTCAAGTTCTTAGTTAAGTTTAGAAATTATTTATTTAAGTTTTTAGGTTTATTTGTAATAGTTGTTATTTTTAGTTAATTTAAATTAAGTTTTTAATTAGATTTTAATTAATTTTATTAAATAAATAATTATTAAATATTATAATAGTCATTTTCATAATTTCAATTTCATTTTCTATTTTCTTTAATATTAAGTTTTCAAAAGTTTCACTTTTAGTCCCTGTAGTTTGTAACTTGTTAAATACCACTTTTCTCTGTCTGTTATATGATTATCTGATTTTGTGTTTATTTCTGTATTTCTGTTATAAATTCATATTTTCCAAATATCAAGCAATCAGTAGTGTAATCAAACTCTCAAATCATATTTGTTACTGTCCTCAGTACCACTCACTTTCCTATCCGTTTACAAATACAATTTCAATCTCGTTGGGATTTAACGATCCGGGGATTTCCCTATATTTCCACGGTCAATATTAACTTGCACTTTCTCCCAGGTGGGCCTAACAGCTTCACAAGGCTGACTGGTTGGTTTGGGAGGAGTCAAAATTTGGCGCCGCTGTAGGGGAGGTTGTTGCGTATTTCAAAACGGTAAAAGTCTAGTGGTTTTCAAAAACCCTCCTGTACAAATATCACCACTTTGTAAATTTTCAAGAAAAGCAAAATCATATCTGAAAACGTTCATTAACATTTCTCCTGAAGTGTTAACAACACCAAACAAATCAAAAACAACAAAACAAACTGTGAAGTTAAATTACTTCGTATCTTTACGATTACAACCTGAAATAGCTGGTATAAGGTAAGTTCTGACATTAAATTGCGAACTGAAGAGGAATACATTTATTTCCTCCCGCTAGCCTGCGAGTAATCTTAAAGGAACGATTTCGGTTAACGAATCAGTTTCAAAAATATTGTCCAAGTTTTTTTTCACCCATACACGAAAAGCCAAAAACATTTTACTGTGAATATAAATACATAAAAGTTTACCACCGCAAACCAAGGCAGAACACCTACCAACTGGGGGTGTGAACATAATAAGTTCCCAAACCTAAGATTCAAAACTTACCATTGTATCCTTGTGGATAGTGTACCTTTTTTAAAGGAGCTGTTCATTTGTGATTATTGGGTTTAAGTTCACTGTAGTTTTGCCTCGATCTTGTGTTGAAAACTAATTTTCGTGCATGCGCACTCGTTCACAAACAAAGAATAAAAAGAAGAAAAACGTACCCGAGTTACGTATTGTTGAAGAAGAACACACACTAAAAATGAACGACGAGCCCCCATTCCTTCCCAAGGATGAGCCAGTTCCTGACACCCGAACTATGGAGGAACTGTGTCAACCTACCATGCAAGGGAGGGGTGGACCAATTGCACCACTCACTATTGGAGCCACGGATTTTGGATTAAAACACCACATGATACAACAGATCCAGAATACGTGCCAGTTCCACGGATTGCCGGGTGACGATGCCAACAGGCATCTCGACAAATTTTTAACTGTCACCCAAAGCATGAAACAAAATGGCGTCACCGAAGACGGCCTACGTTTATACTTGTTCCCCTATTCTCTCACTCATCATGCAACTTCATGGTTCGATCGACTTCCAAAGAATTCGATCCACACTTTTGATGAGATGATCACTAAATTCCTGGCCAAATATTTTCCACCATCTATGGTCACAAAGCTGAGGAATGATATCAGCAACTTCAGACAGCTTCCCGAAGAATCCTTATTTGAGGCATGGGAACGCTACAAACTTGCCATTGATCGGTGTCCTAATCATAACATGCTTCTTGTCACCATTATTGATACCTTTTATAATGGTTTGACACTCCGTCATCGTGACACCATCAATGCTGCTGCTGGGGGCACCTTTATGAAAAGAACCCCTGAAGAGTGCTATGACTTAATCGAGAACATGACTGCCCATCATAATTTTTGGGATTCCTCTGCTGAGAGGAACGATTCATTTAAGTCAGACACTCCGGCAAGCAATGAAATATCAATCCTAGCTAAAAAGCTGGATGATTTGTCCACAGCAGTTTTGCGTATCCATCAGAATAATCCTAATCAGGTCAAAACTGTTAACCCGAGTTGTGAAACTTGCGGTGGTCCACATTCCTACATAGAGTGCCCAGCCTCCGGTGGCTTTGCTCATGAAAACATATCCGCAGCTCAAGGTTCCTATAATACGGGAGGTAATTCTTACCAACCGCAAGGGGACCGAAACCTTCTGAGCTACCGTTCTAATAACTACATTGGACCACCAGGGTTTAATCAACCTCAGAATAGGAACCAGAACTTTAACCAGAATCAGAACCAGAACCGAATGAACCAAGGTTATAACAACCAAGGGAATTTCAACTCTAGTCAAAACCAGGTTCCTCAAAATCAAAACCAAGGAAATTATAACAGAAATCAAGGTCAGAACAATTACCCACAGGGTAATTCTCAACAACAAAACCACTTCCAGGGTAATAACAACCAGCAACATGGTAATTTCCAGAACAATCGGGCTCAAAATTTTCCAAACCAAAATCAAGCCATTGTTCCAACTGGACCATCACATGATGAGTTATTAAAACAGTTTATGAAATCCCAAGAAGAACTGAACAAAATGCTGGTTAATCAAATGTCTAACTTACAGAAGTCTTTAAATGATCGACCCTCGGGCTCAGGTACAACTTTACCTAGCAACACGATCGCTAATCCGAGGGGCGATGTAAAGGCGATCACCACAAGAAGTGGAGTTTCTTACCAAGGACCTACAGCTCCCTCTACCTCATCTCCTA
Organism: Artemisia argyi; assembly: GCA_030686995.1. Lineage (NCBI taxonomy): Eukaryota > Viridiplantae > Streptophyta > Magnoliopsida > Asterales > Asteraceae > Artemisia > Artemisia argyi. The sequence goes on from CM060687.1 coordinate 98,571,625, forward strand.
TCCCTGTAGAGGAATGTGAAACTGAGGATACTACGGATACAGTACTTCCTAAAAACAACGGAGGTACTAATGACATCCCTCCTCTAGTTATCCCGGTCCCAACTCCATTTAAAAAAGTCAGGTTTGAAACTACCGAAGGTCCTGTTGAAAATCCAAAATCCAACCCAAAAACAACAATTCCATATCCCTCACGATTGCAAGACCAAAAGCTCCGCGAAAAAGCCAATCATCAGATGGAAAAATTCTTTCAAATTTTCCAAGAACTACACTTCGATATTAGTTTCGCGGACGCTCTTCTTTTAATGCCCAAATTCGCTTCGACAATCAAAAACCTGTTGAGCAATAAAGAAAAAATGTTTGAAATGGCACGAACTCCACTTAATGAGAACTGCTCTGCGGTTCTATTAAAACAGCTTCCCGAAAAGCTAGGAGACCCCGGGAGATTTCTAATGCCATGTACTTTCCCGGGTATGATTGAATGCTTTGCCTTGGCCGATCTTGGTGCAAGCATCAATTTAATGCCTTATTCAGTCTGGAAAAAGCTCTCTCTTCAGGCACTTAGTCCCACATGCATGACTCTCGAGCTTGCAGACCGTTCAATTTCACGTCCCATCGGTATTGCCGAAGACGTATTTGTGAGAGTGGGAAAGTTCCACTTTCCGGCGGACTTTGTTGTTGTTGATTTCGATGCTGATTCAAGAGTCCCTCTCATTCTTGGGAGGGGATTCTTGAGAACGGGGCGTGCATTAATCAATGTTTTCGATGAGGAAATCACGTTACGTGTTGGAAATGAAGCTATAACGTTCAACCTTGATCAAACCTCGAGATACTCCTCGAATTATGATGCTGAATCGGTCAACCGAATTGATGTCATTGACATTGCATCCGAGGAGTATGCTCAGGAAATCCTTGGATTCGCTGATAATGTTTCAAGTGGCAATTCCACTACTTCTTCTGGTCCCGTAATTGCTAATTCTTCTCCTTCCTTCACTCCGTTTGGGGGAAGTGATTTCGTCCTTGAGGAATTAGAGGCCTTTCTCAAAAGTGATTCAGTTCCCGAAGGAATTGATTACCAAGAGATTGACCCGGAGGGGGATATACTTCTCCTTGAGGAGTTATTGAACAAAGATCCTTCTCCCATTCCTGTTCTACCTCCACAACTTCATAAGGTGGAAGTCAAATATGTTGAGAAAAATGATGACTTCCCCGAGGTTGAACTTAAGGACCTGCCTCCTCATCTAGAATACGCATTCTTGGAAGGTAACGATAAGTTACCGGTCATTATTGCAAAAGATTTAAAGGATGAGGAGAAAACCGCGCTGCTTAAGGTTTTAAAGTCCCACAAACAAGCAATTGCTTGGAAACTCTCAGACATAAAGGGTATTAACCCGGATTTTTGTACACACAAAATCCTAATGGAAGAGGACTTTAAACCTACTGTGCAGCATCAAAGAAGGGTAAATCCAAAAATACACGAAGTTATAAAAGCTGAAGTTATTAAACTTCTTGATGCGGGATTGATTTACCCTATATCAGATAGTCCTTGGGTTAGCCCAATTCATTGTGTTCCAAAGAAGGGCGGCATTACAGTTATTACAAATGAGGACAACGTGTTAATACCAACTCGTTTGGTCACACGGTGGCGGGTATGTATTGATTATAGAAAACTTAACGAAGCCACCCGCAAAGACCATTTTCCTCTGCCCTTCATGGATCAAATGCTCGAAAGACTAGCGGGAAATGAGTATTATTGTTTCCTTGACGGCTTCTCGGGTTACTTCCAAATTCCCATTGATCCACAGGATCAAGATAAAACTACCTTCACATGCCCTTACGGGACATTTGCCTATCGTCGCATGCCTTTTGGGTTATGCAATGCTCCAGGCACTTTCCAAAGGTGCATGATGGCTATTTTCCATGATATGATTGGAAAAACCATGGAGGTATTTATGGATGACTTCTCAGTCATCGGGAATTCTTTCAACTCATGCCTCTCCCACTTAGAAAAAATGCTTCAACGTTGTGAAAACACTAATCTTTGTCTAAACTGGGAGAAGAGCCATTTTATTGTTAAAGAGGGCATTGTCCTCGGCCATAAAATTTCAAAAAGTGGGATTGAGGTCGATAAGGCAAAAATTGATGTTATTGCAAAATTACCTCATCCCACCACTGTTAAAGGAATAAGGAGTTTTCTCGGACATGCTGGGTTCTATCGAAGATTCATACAGGATTTCTCGAAAATAGCCCGGCCTATGACTCATCTTCTTGAAAAGGATGCTCCTTTTATCTTTTCCCCCGAGTGTATCGAGGCTTTTTCAATTTTAAAGAAAAGGCTTACTGAGGCACCAATCCTTGTTGCCCCCGACTGGGACTTACCCTTTGAACTTATGTGCGATGCTAGCGATTATGCTATTGGTGCAGTTCTGGGGCAACGCAAAACCAAACATTTTCAACCAATACACTACGCAAGTAAGACCATGAATGAGGCTCAAACACACTATACCACCACGGAAAAAGAATTATTAGCTGTGGTATATGCCTTCGAAAAATTTCGGTCTTACTTAATCTTAAACAAAAGCGTGGTGTATACAGACCATTCGGCTTTGAAATACCTGTTCACTAAACAGGATGCAAAGCCAAGACTACTCCGTTGGGTCCTGCTCCTTCAGGAATTTGATATTCTCATAAGAGATAAAAAAGGAGCAGAAAACCTTGCTGCTGATCACTTGTCCCGGTTAGAAAATCCTCATCAGGATATTCTCGAGAGACAAGAGATAAATGAAACTTTTCCTATGGAAACTCTAAATCTAATCTCTACCCGGGATAACACCACCACCCCATGGTTTGCCGACTTTGCAAATTACCGTGCGGGAAATTTCGTTGTGAAAGGGATGTCGTCCCAACAGAAAAGAAAATTCTTTAAAGATGTAAAACATTACTTCTGGGACGACCCCTACTTGTTCAAAATATGTGCGGATCAAGTCATCCGACGGTGTGTCCATGGCCAAGAAGCCATGGAAATTCTTAAATCTTGTCATGATGGACCCACGGGGGGACATCATAACCCAAACTACACCGCCAAAAAGGTGTTTGATTCAGGATTCTTTTGGCCCACGATATATAAAGACGCCCATGAACTTATCAAAACCTGTGAGGCTTGCCAGCGTCACGGGAATATTTCCAAAAAGAATGAGATGCCGCAAAACGCCATCCAAGTCTGTGAAATATTTGATATGTGGGGCATTGATTTTATGGGGCCATTCCCGTCTTCACGAGGGAATAAGTATATACTCGTCGCTGTCGACTATCTGTCAAAATGGGTTGAGGCAAAAGCCTTACCCACCAATGATGCCCGAGTAGTTTGTAAATTTTTAAAATCTCTCTTTGCCAGATTCGGGACTCCTCGTGCTATTATTAGTGATCGTGGTACTCATTTTTGCAATGAACAATTTGCAAGAGTAATGCTGAAATATGGTGTAACTCACCGTCTTTCTACAGCATACCACCCCCAAACAAGTGGGCAGGTGGAGGTCTCAAATCGTGGTATTAAGAGAATTCTCGAGAGGACGGTTGGTGAAAACCGTGCCTCTTGGTCGGATAAGCTGGACGATGCATTATGGGCTTTCCGCACTGCTTACAAAACACCCATTGGGTGTACTCCTTATAAGCTAGTGTATGGGAAAGCATGTCATCTTCCGATTGAATTAGAACATAAGGCCTATTGGGCCTTAAAACATGCAAATTTTGACCTTCAGACAGCGGGTGATCACCGTAAAGTTCAACTAAACGAACTAAATGAATTACGTGATCAAGCTTATGAAAATTCTTTAATCTATAAAGAAAAGACTAAGAAGATACATGACTCTAAAATAAAGAACCGCGATTTCAACGTTGGTGACAGAGTTCTTCTTTTCAATTCAAGGTTGAAAATTTTCTCGGGTAAACTAAAAACCCGTTGGTCTGGTCCATTTACTATAACCAAAGTATACCCATATGGAACTGTTGAGTTATTGCAACCCGACGGTCCCAATTTTAAAGTAAATGGTCATCGTTTAAAACACTATTTTGGAGGGGACATACAACCAATGGTTGTCCCGGATCTCCAAACTTACCCCATGGACCAATAAATTCGGGGTCGAGTCAAGCTAGTGACTCGGAAAACAAAAACACTAGTATCATGTACATAATAATGAATTTTGTATTTTGTTCAAATTTCTATCCTTGTATGTATATTATACTTTATCATTCAACTTCCGGGCTGTCAGGACAAATTTATTACAGTTAATCATTCACAAGTGATTAGCTTGCGTGGTAAACCTGACACAAGCCTGGGAGGTATTGATTACATATATTATTATTTCATAAACAATATAAAATACAAAAACATTTTTCCTATGCACACAACTTGCCCAGTTTGATTAGCCCCTCAGTTGCAACATTTGGTTGTTGGCTGTTTTCAGTTACTGAGCTCTGTCAAACCCAGATTCCCTTTCAAGGGGCGGTTGTTAGGAATTTTCTTTCTTTTGTACATATATATACAAATCTAAAAATACAAAAACATTTATAAAAGATAAAAACAAAAAAATAATCTCCTTTATCTTATCATTTCATAATTCTGTGAGTGGCAATCCCACTCCTATTTCTCACCCAATCTTTGAGTGGCAATTCCACTCCATTTCCCCAAGGACAATTTTAATTCGGGGTCGAGTCAAGCTAGTGACTCGGGAATCAAAAACAAGCTACCTCAAGGACAAATAAAATTCGAGGTCGAGTCAAGCTAGCGACTCGGTAATCAAAAACAGTAGCAGTATGGGTTTTCACCCATATTTCTGTCTTCTCATCCCTTTCTACCACCCTAGTGTGGGGGAGACGAACAACATGTTGTACATATGTAAATATTTTTTTTAAAAAAAAAAAAAAAAAAATGGTATAAGACATATAAAAAGAAAAAAGTGAGTTTGTATGTAAATAGAGTAAAATAAACGGTTAATAGTATTGCCTTCTTACGTTCTAAGTCTTGGTGGGACACCAAGTACTGTGAATATTGAGGGTAATATTCAGTTCTAAGTGTGGGGGAGCGTTCTCACGAATGCAAATCACAACACATGTTCCATCAAGAACCCCCATTTGATCAAAATTACCAGTTTTTTCACACTTAGAAATGCAAATAATGGCATCAATCCTCCATGTCTAACCCACAACAGGATTGGCTAGTCCAGGAGCAAACGGCTCTTGGTAAAGACATCTCAAATCCGTTTACGGCTTGCAATTTGCCAAAAATTGTACGGTTCCTCAACTCCCCAAAAACAAATGAGTTGGCTAGCCCGCAAGATTATGGCTTGTGGTAAAGGCAGTGGAAAAACCATAATTGGTAATCAGCTCACCAAGATGTTGACTATTCCATCAAGAGTTGGCTAGTCCAGAAGCAAACGGCTTTTGGTAAAGACAAATCAAATCCGTTGACAGCTGGTGATTTGCTCAAAATCACACGGTTATCAGGTGTGCCACAGTTCTTACACCTGGCTACTCCAGAAGTGATGGCTTTTGGTAAAGAGATAAAATCCATTAATTTTTTCTCAAAAAGATTGCTAGGGACTAGCAATAGTTTAGTGTGGGGGATTGATGAGTGTCTAAATACTCATCATTTTGTACCAATCTGAACTGCCAAAACATACAAAAACACTCAAAAATGCATCATAATGCTTAAAATATCTCAGAAAGAGTGTTTTATATGTTTCAAATACAAAATATGCAAAAACAAATGAAAAACGTACAAAGTTTGCATAATTGGCAGTTTCAGTCCCTCAAGTTTCAAATATTGTCAAAACTAGTCCCTGAAGGTTTTAAATGAATAAAAAGTTAACTTAAGTCCTTGGGAAACCAAAACTGTTCACAAAACATCCCTGGATAAAAGTTTACACAAACTGGCAATTTTTACCCCTCAAGTTACAAAATTGGCAAAATGGTCCCTAGGTATTCAAAAATGGAAAATTTACAAATAATACCCTTGTACTATGCATGAATGACAAAATGGAACAATTTTGATAACATTTTGAGAAATTACAAGTTTAATCCCTTAAAAATCCAAATTTACAATAAAGGTCCCTGGAGTTTGAAAAATTGCAGAAAAGGTCCCTGGGTGTTTTTAAATGGAAAAATAAATAAATAAGTCCTTGGTTTATTAAATTTGGCAAGTTAAGTCCTTAAAAATACTTTGGGAAAATAACATGTTCAGTCCCTCACTTTTGCCAAATTTACATTTTTGGTCCTTATCACATAAAAACCAAACCGGACCCTATTTATTTAACTAAACCAAAACCAAATCCAACCCACACCATTTACCCAACCCACCTATCCCCTAAGCCCAAAGAATAAGCCCAGTCCACCACCCCTTTTAGTTAATACCAGGCGTTGACCCCAGTCAAACACCCCAAACCCGCCAAACCACCCCCTCCACTGTTCATCGCCCTCACCACCACCTGAAACCACCATACCAGGTGGTTTTGTGCCACCTTGCACCTCCACCTCACCAATACAACTCATCACCAACTCACCTCCACCTCACACATCAACCCAGATGGGCATTAAATGCCATCTCCACCATTTTTTACTCCCAAACCACATCCACACCTCTGTTTTCTTCTAATAAGTCCCAACTTGGCCTCCAAACATTCCCCTTGCCCCCTGACACCTCCACAAGCTCCCAAAGTTCTTTAATTTCAACCCTTTGCCTCCACGTTAACGTGGAGGACTTTGGCGCCAAAAGTTAGTTTGAACGGTTATGATCAATTGAGCTAAATGGATGGCTCAGATGAAGTGGGAAAGGATCAGAGGAGGTTTCTAAACCTAATTGAAGCCTTTAAAGACCAAGAGAAGCAGAGAAGAAAGAGACCTAGTTTATTTTTCAATATTTGTATGTCGTTTAATCTAATTTCCAAATTCTAGTGTAAACCTAAGCTTCTAAGCAGTGTTATAAGTGTATTGTAACTCTTTACAAGTAATAAATTTCAAGTTTCTTTGGCTGTTCAATCTTATGCAATTTTAGTTTCAATTTCTTAAATTTCAAAAGCTCAATTGTTGTTATTGTGTGATATACTGGACTGATAAGCTCACTTAAGCTCCTAGATAGCTTATAAAAGCTATTAGAAACCATTAAAAGCAGTTTAGTAATAAAAACTCAAAAATACCAAAAAAGTCAACAATAGTCAAACTGATAAGCTATTGGTGATAAGCAATGGAGCAGGGTGGATTTTGGAAGGCCTTGGGTTAGTTAATCTGTGGAGATTATTTAGGATTGGAGTTGAGATCTTTGGTTCATGGTTTGAGCAGGAAAGCAATTTTGTAAGTCCACAAAATCTCATATCTGTCTTGTTACTATAGTTTTGCTTATTGCTTGCTTTTTCAGCTTCTTTATGCTTATTCAGTTCTAGATAGTGATAATATAACATAAAATTGGTACCTTGTTTGTTGGAATTTCTAGTTGTTAAAATATCAAAGTTTCACAGTCAACTTAGCATAATAAGTAATCTTGTGTATTTGTGGTAATTTTTTGTTTCTTAGCACTTGTTTAGATCTATTACAACATAATAAGCCATTGTGGATCAGTAGGATAAGCTCTTAAAGCCTTTAGCTTCTTAAATCATAAAACAGTCTAGTTAAAAGTGTGTTTGGATCAGTGAATTCCTAAGTATTGTGCTTGGCCATTGTTGTTGTTCTGTGTTTACACAAGTAACTTAAGATCCTATTAGCCTAAGTAAACCATAAAAACCTAGGCTTATTAAAGAAAAAGTCAAAATCATAGTCTTAACATCTCCACAGTTCACTGTGTGAGATTTGGTAACTCAAACCCACCCCATTAGCTTATATCTTATAGCTCTAGCTTATTATAGGTCTCTTATAGCTTATTTTAACTTAATCAATCAGTTTCAGTCATTAGAATCTCAATAAAGTCAAACTAATAGTTAAATTCAATAAAGTCAAAAGTGTTGCTTTCAGATTTTCTCAAAACTTGGGTGATTTTTCTAGAATTTAGGAAGCTAATTGAAAGCTTGAAAACTCTTGTGCTTATTATCTACCACCTAAACTATAGAAATCTAGGTTTGTTTGATTTTTAAGATTTTTATTCAAGCTTGTGCAAAAGCTAAAAGTACCCTGCAGGGCAAAAACTTGCCCTGTGCACAGGTTTTAAGTAAAATACCAAGACCCCTAGTGTGCAACTCAGTGGACCCCACACCCCAACCATTAGCTTAATTTGTAGCTTATTAGTACCCTTTTTCATATCTAGGTTTAGTTTAGCTTTTAGCTTATTATAGCATAGCTTCTAGGACCTTAGTTTGTAACTTATTGCAAAAAGTTATACTGAGCATTCAGTCTTTGATCACCAATCCAAAGGCTCACTCAGAGCTTATTAGGAAGCCATAAGCTCAACTTCTTGATTTATTGTGTAGCTTAATATCCCATCTTTGAACCCCTAGGCTTAGCTTGAACCCTGTTCTACTCTTGTGGACCCCACACTCATTGGAAGTGGACTGCAAGGCAAAGCCTTGCCCTGCACATCAGCACACCACCACCACACCACCAACTTAAGTGGTGGCTGCAGCCCACACCAGTAGGTCCCACACCTCAAACCTAGCTTATTACAACCCCCCTCCTACCCAGGTTCAAATATTGACCATTAGTCTGACCTATAGATCAGTGGACCCCACCTTAAATTGCCACCAATCCCTGTCCCATTTCTGAGTCAGAAGAAGAATAAGCAAGTGCTTATTTGGGATTTTCAGCTTATCCTAGGAGCTTATCTCATCATATTTAGCTTAATTAGGTTTAAGTAACTTAGATAAATTAGATTTCACCATAGTGGACCCCACATAACCTCAGTTTAGCTTATTTCCTAGTTTAGTCAACCATAGTCAACTGTTTTGATTCTTAGCTTATATCTAGCTTATTTTTAAGTTCTAAAATTATTGTTTTCATTAAAGTTAGTTGTTTTTATGTATAACATAGTTTTGTAAAAGAAAAATCCAAGAAAAACAATATAAAATTAAGTGATAGTTTCTATTTAATACAATTTAATTTTAATTTTCATTTTTATATTTTTATTAAGTAATCTGTATTTTTATATTTTTATTAATTTCCTTATATATCAAAGTATTTTTAATAATTTTCTTAGATTTTTATATTGTCATTTGATATTTATTAGAATTAAAAATAGTTTTATTAGTAATTAATTAATATATAAGTTAAAAATAGCATAATTAATTTTTATATAGCAACACCTAGTTTTTATATTTTTCCTAGCTTTTATAAGTCATAATATAATTTTAGTAATTTTTCTAGAATTTTTACTGTTCATTTAATAGTTTTCATAATTTAAATAGTTTAATTAGATATTAATTAATAAATAGAATAATAATTAGTTAACTAGTTTAAAAATAGATAAAATAAAGTTTTTATAATTTTTTAGGATTCCCATGATGGTTAATTAGATATATAAAATTTTTCATAATTTTCTAGTTTGATTTAGTATTATTTTTAATTTAAAATAGTTTAATTAGTATAATTAAGATAAATAGTTATTAATTAATAAAATACTTATAAAAAGACAAAAATATTTATTTTCATTTTTTATACTTTCTTCAAGTTCTTAGTTAAGTTTAGAAATTATTTATTTAAGTTTTTAGGTTTATTTGTAATAGTTGTTATTTTTAGTTAATTTAAATTAAGTTTTTAATTAGATTTTAATTAATTTTATTAAATAAATAATTATTAAATATTATAATAGTCATTTTCATAATTTCAATTTCATTTTCTATTTTCTTTAATATTAAGTTTTCAAAAGTTTCACTTTTAGTCCCTGTAGTTTGTAACTTGTTAAATACCACTTTTCTCTGTCTGTTATATGATTATCTGATTTTGTGTTTATTTCTGTATTTCTGTTATAAATTCATATTTTCCAAATATCAAGCAATCAGTAGTGTAATCAAACTCTCAAATCATATTTGTTACTGTCCTCAGTACCACTCACTTTCCTATCCGTTTACAAATACAATTTCAATCTCGTTGGGATTTAACGATCCGGGGATTTCCCTATATTTCCACGGTCAATATTAACTTGCACTTTCTCCCAGGTGGGCCTAACAGCTTCACAAGGCTGACTGGTTGGTTTGGGAGGAGTCAGCCACCCAAGAAGCACTTGTTGTTGTTCGAGTCACGAGCCAAACTCTACCTTTATTTAACAAAAATAAGGGAGGTTTTTCCTACACTTAGGATTAAGAGCGGGTGAAAGTAGCGATATACACCCTTAGGGTCTAAATATGCCACGTGAGGTGAAGGGGGTGTGTAAATGGCTTCCTTCATCCTAAAACTACCTGGATAATATTGGTTGATGGGTGGGTCGGTTCTTCTTTTGTCTCCTAGATGTATATCTAAGGATGAAAAATTGAGTAAAGTTTGAGGCTCCGATTCATCAACACTAGAAAATTCCCTAGAACTAAGAGTAAGGTTGTGACTACAAGTATTCAAACCTATATTCTCTAGTTGTGTTTGGCTCAAAGTTTCTACTTCCATTGGGATTCCTAAAGTCTCTTCCACTTCTTCCGGGTAAGTCACGGGTGGTGTGTATGCCTCAAACGATGGTAGGACTTTTGGGGTACTTAGTGGGCTTGTGTTATCTACCTCATCCTTCATCACATCAAGATCACCTATGTGCTTATTATGTGTTTTGTTGAAGTCGATCCCTTACATGCACCTAGGTATCTCATATCCTTTTCTATTCATCTCAAATTCTTAGTCTGATTCATAAGAATCATTCTCAATAACTTGGTAACTATGTTTCATTTGCCTAAAGGATTCCTCATGCTCATTGATGAGTGCTCAAACACTCATTATTTTTGTCGTATTTAAACTGCCAAAATATCCAAAAACGCTCAAATATGCATCAAAATACAGAAAATATCCCGGGGATAGTATTTTATACGTTTCAGATGCAAAATGAGTAAAAACAATGAAAAACGAACAAAGTTTGCACAATTGGCAGTTTCAGTCCCCCATCTTTCAAAAATTTACAAAACTAGTCCCTGAGCATGTGTTTTGAAAGAAAAGTCAACCTAAGGCATTTAAAAGTCAAAAGTCATCAAATATTGTCCTTGGGTGAAAACTTTTGGAAAATTACATATTTGGTCCCTATACTTTGCAAGTTTGACAAAATCAGTCCCTGGGAATTTTGAGGTGGAAAATATATTTTGTGGCCCTTATGTTATTAGAATGTCGCAAATATGGTCCCTTGGAATACTTTGGAAGGATGGCAATATTGGTCCCTGAAATTCAACAAAAATACAAATTTGGTCCTTATGCAGTTAATACCAAACGGACCTTTGTAATATTATACCCAATCCATTAAATCCAAATACAAACCAAATCCAATCCATCCCTGGTCCATTTACCCAGCCCAAGTACCAAAAGCCCACCATCCATTTTAATAATAAAACATATGCGGGGTAAAACAACAAAGTCCACCCTTCTTCCTTCTTTCTTTTTGCCGCCAAGACAGAACAAGCACCCAACCACTGTACCTTCCTCCAAAAACTTTGTCCCCCCCCCCTCTAATACCCTACAACAACCACCCTACAACCCCCATAAGTCAACTCTTCACCACTACCAATCCCACTCACCTCAATCCACGCTGGCAATCCTTTACAATAACTTGGCGCCAAACCTGAGCTTAAGGGCTGAGATGATACTTGCTTTAATCAAATGGTGGGATTTAATCCCAAGAAGCACAAGATGACTTTCCAAGCTGCTTTCACTTACAAGCGAAACACAAGGAAGAGACAGCAAAGGAGGAAGCCCTAGTTTTTAGTATAAATAGGATACATTGTAAGCCTTCATGGGCATCATCTTATCTTAGTAATTTTTGTAATTTCAATTTAGTTTTCTCTTTGTATTTTCAAAATTTTAAGTTCAATGAAAGTTTCAGTTTAGTTTATGCAAATTAGTATTTTTATTCAAATGCTCAAGTTCTCAGTTACTTTACTTAATTTTTTTTTGATTAAATCTCAGAAGATTGTCTAAAGTTGTACTTAACTCATGTGAAACAAAACAAAGCAAAAATCAGAAAATTGAAGAAAGTTACAAAAATACAAAAAAATAAGAAAAATAGAAAATAAAATAAAAATTATGTGCAGGGTGAATTGAAGATGCAAGGAGCATGGTGAATAAGGGATGGCCATGGTTTTAGTTCTCCATGGGGAGTATTAGGTGGTAACTTTAGTCCTTAGTGCATTGTTCTGAGTTTAGGAATCAATTGTAAGCAATTTCAACTTTTTTTCTCTTCTTTGCATACTTACTGTGGAATAACTTGTTGTTTAGATTGGTGCTGTTGTAGTCATTTAGTAGCATCATAATATGACCCTTAGAATCATACTTGAAGTTTAAAACAGTCTAATGCCTTGAAAGTTGTCAAATCAGTTCACAAAAGGAGTGTTAGGTTAAGTTTCATACACTGTGATCCAAGGAGTTTCTGTGGTATTTTTTAGTTCAAACATCTCACTTTAGGTATTATTAGGTCAAGTAATTCATAAAATCAGTAGGTTGTAAGTTAGATAGTCAACGTAGCTTGTAACCTCATCATGATGATTCACTGCTAGGGATTAGGGGTGTCATAATCACCATTTAGGTTTAGAACTTGATCACTTAACTTAATTTGGGCTTATTTCATCTTGTTACAACTTATTCAGTTAATTAGGACCCTTAGAATCTCAACAAAGTCAACTGAGGGACAAAATTGGAAAAGTCAAAAATCACATAAGTAAGCAGAATTTCAATTCTTGAGGGATTTTTCATGATTTTTGTAGGTTGATTTAGGCCTTGAAATTCCTTGTGCTTATAGTTTACCACCTAAACTAAGTAAATCACAGCTTATCTCATTTTTAGGAATTTTTTCCCAGCTTCTGCAAGAGCTAAAAGTTGGCTGCAGGGAGAGGCACCTCCCTTGTACCACAGAAATTGACCTAAGGTCTTGGGTTCACTCTGGCTTTTCCAGTGGGTCCCACAACCAACCCTTTGGCTTTTTGAGAGCTTACCAGCTTTAGTTTCATTTCCTAGTATTAATTTGGACCTTGGTTTAATGCACACTAGCTTATTTGATCCATTAATTGTGACCTGTGCCCTGCTTAAGCATTGAGCATACCAGACTTTAACTCAACCTTCCAAGGCTCACACAGAGCATAAAATTGAGCCATAAGCCTAACTTATTGGTTAATTTTAGAGCTTGCCAAGTCCACTTTTGAGATCAAATCTTACTTTGGACTCCCATTCACCCTGGTGGGCCCCACATTGGCCTGCAGGTTGCATTTCATGCTTGTTTTGCGTTCAGATTTTTGCCCCTTTGCTTATTAGTTACAGTAGCTTATTACATGTGCTTATTGCCTTTAGTTAGCTTATTTTAAGTTCACCTAGCTTGTTTGTAGCTTGTGTTATCTCTGGTTTTCAGTATATAGCTTTTTAGATAGCTTTCTAAGTCCATAAAACCCATTTTTACCCATTTAAGCTCAATGTTGAGCTTATTTGAGTACACATGGCTTACGTTTAAGCTCTAAGTAAAGTTCATTTGTAAAAGTTGTTCTATTTCAGTAGTAAAATAGTTCTGTAAAAGAAAATTGAGAAAAAGCCAAAAATAATTAAAGTGATAGCTTCTATTTAAGCTTGTTAGCTTATTTATTAGCTTTTTCAAAAAGCACTTTTGATTTTTATAATTTTCCTAGGTTCATGTTCACTTGAAGTATTTTTAGGAATTTTTCCAGATTTTTCTCATTTGATTTAGTACTTTTTATAATTTAATTCAGTTTAAATTAATTAAATAATTAGTTTTAAATTAGTAATAATTAATTAAAAAGTAGGAAAAATAGATTTTCTGTTTTAAAATTAGTTTTATAATATTTTAGATTTTTCTAAATTTAATTTTCATTTTTCTAGTTAAATTTCATAATTATTTGTAATTTAGGATAATTTAGTTAATTAAAAAGTAATTAATAATTAATAATCAATTAATAGTAATTAATTAAATAGTTGTAAAAATAATTATAATTTTCCAAAATTTTCTTATAACATTAGAATTGTAAAAATATAATTTTCATATTCGTAGGACTTCATTTGCTCACGTTTCACGTTTTATTTCGCGCACTCGCGTTTTATTTAAGTTAACTTTTGCGTTTTTAATTCTAGCTTACGTTTTAAGGTTCCCTAATTCCCTATTATGTTTCCCGCAGTATCTTAGGTAGTTTTTAAGTGTTAAATTTAATTTTTAGTGTAAATTCACATTTAGGTTACGTTTTCATTCGTTAATTCTTAATTTCCGTAAGTTTAACGTACCACAATACCAATTAAACTTTCTCAACCAAACATACAAGATTTTAATCTCGATCTTTTCACGAAACTTTCCATTCATACCTCGTTGGGGTACGACCCGGGAAATCACTTCCCAGTCTCACAATTTTAATATCACTTTCATGAGTTTTTGCGAGGTAATCTTTTTCCTAAAAGGTTTACTCGTAATTCTCTACGTCTAGTTGTCTCACGATAACTTAGACCTCACGTTTGTTGATATATTGATAAATTGTTTTTGCACACTAAAACACAACAAATCAAATGGCGCTGCTGCCAGGGAGGCTGTGTGTCGAAAATCTCGATAAGGTTTAGACGATTAGTCTTGTAGAACCTTCGCAAGAAGTTACGCTTTTATAAAACTTATAAAAAACCAAAAAAAAATTTCTTTTGTTTCTATATATGTATTTTATCTGTATAAGAAAAGAAAAACACAAAAAGATTTTCCCGTTTCTTTGTTTAAATAATAACATTAAAATCTTACCACCGCAAATCAAGGCATAACACCTACCAACTCGGGGTGTGACCATAATAAGTCCCAAACCAAAGATCAAAACTTGCCTTTGTATCACTTGCGTTTTGGAAAACTTTTAATCGATAAGCTTACACTAAGAGGAGTCGAAACGGTATAGGGCGATCCAACGAACTTCGCTCTAGTGAGAAATCCATTCTTTTCTCCCGCTCCTTGTAAGTTTATCCTTAAAGGTCGACCTTGCGTTCTTGATTATTGGTTTAAGTTCCCTTGTCGTTAAAGTGGTATCATTTTAATTTATTTTGTTTTTGTGGTGCATGCGCACCCGTTCGTCTACGTCAACAGGTCCTTTGCAAATGCTTAACAACATTCCAAGAAGAAGGCGTAATCGACGACGTACCAATCCAATAGTCGAACCCGAGATTCATACTATTCCTACCATGACGGCTGAGCCCACTATGAATGAGCTTCTCCAAGCACCCATCGAGGTTTACGAAGATGCTATCGTTGTTCCTGCCATCGCGGCTGACAACTTTGAGCTCAAAACGGGGTTGATTAATCTTGTCACCTCACGTCAATTCTACGGTTTCGAAAGGGACGATCCTCAAGATCATATTCAATGGTTCAATAAAATCACATCCACCATCAAATGCAAAAATGTCCCTGAGGAGGCAATCAAACTTCTCCTCTTCCCGTTTCCCTCGATGGGGCAGCCAAAAATTGGCTTGACAAACAACCCCCTTGATCAATTGAAACATGGGAAGATTTGATTAAGAAGTTTGTGAATGAATTCTTTCCTCTTTCGAAAACCACGGCCCTCAAGAATGAGATCATGAAATTCACACAAAAATTCGATGAATCATTCGGTGAGGCGTGGGACCGTTATAAGGATATGCTTCGTAAATGTCCCCATCATGGTTTCTCCGAGTTAATGCAACTCGACACTTTCTATAATGGTGTGAGCCAAATTGATCAAGACTCTCTAAACGCCTCCGCGGGAGGTAATTTCTTGAATTGAACCACAAAGGATGCTTTAGTGATCATCGAGAATAAGTCTAAGGTCCGCATTCCACGAAGCAAGCCGGTTGTTTCCCAAGTGAATGTTAGTCCTTCTACTTCATCACCCGTGGCTCAATCTAGCACCGATGCTAGGCTTGATAAACTCACGGAAGCTATTCATGCTTTGGTTCTCACCAAATATAAGAAAGTTTCTCCTCAACCTGCCGAAGTCAAAAAGGTTGAAGTTTGTGTCACTTGTGGTGGTCCACATGCATATTACAATTGTACTGCCACCGATGGCAATCCATTTAAAGTTAATGCGATAGCTGGTAATTCTAATCAAGGAGGTAATCAATACTGTCCTCAAATAGAGCCAAACTACCGTGCTAGCAATCAAGGTGGTCCACCTGGTTTTTCTCAACCCAATAATCCAAATCGATTCAATCAAAATCAACAAAGAAATCAAAATGTTCAAAATCAATTCCATGCCCCTAATAATCAATTTTCAAATCAATAGGGAAACTTCAATCAAGGTTTTCAAGCTCATAATCACCAAGCTCCTAATGTTGCTTCAAATGAACTTGCTAATTACATCAAAGCAAATGAAGCTAACATGAGGGGAATGCAAAACCAAATCAACACTTTGAAGAATGATTTTCAATCTTCAATGCTAAGACAAGGAAATGAGCTTAAAAATGAACTTCGAAACACTAATCACAAGATTGAACAATCTCAAAGCAAGATTGAGAACATGTTTGCTAGTCTTATCAATCAAATGAATCAAGCTTCTACTTCGGGTACTCTCCCGAGAAACACCATTCCTAACCCGAAGGGTGAATTGAAAGCTATTTCCACTCATAGTGGTAAAGTAGTAAATAGACCCTCGACTCCTATTCCTCCACCTTTGAAGGAAACGGAACGAGAACCCGAGGTTACAAAGGACAAGGTGCAACCCTCAAGCTCACGAAGTACCGCACATGTCCAACCTTCGGCCAATCCAACTTCAATTCCCGAATTTGCTTTTCCCAAGAGCATTCCTAAGCCTTCGATCCCGTATCCTTCAAGGCTTAATGATCAAAAACTCCGTGAGCAAACTAATGATCAAATGAAGAAGTTTCTCGAGATATTTCAAAAGTTACACTTCGACATTAGTTTTGCGGATGCTCTTCTCTATATGCCCAAGTTTGCTTCCACTTTCAAGAGTCTTCTAAGTAACAAAGAAAATTATTTGAACTCACCAAAACTCGTTTGAATGAGAATTGTTCGGCGGTGCTTCTAAAGAAACTTCCTAAAAAATTAGGAGACCCCGGGAAATTTCTCATTCCTTGTGATTTCCAAAAGCTAGAAGAATACTTCGCCTTGGCCGATCTTGGCGCTAGTATAAATCTCATGCCTTTCTTAATTTGGCAAAAGCTTTCACTTCCCGAGCTTACACCAACACGAATGACTCTTGTATTAGCAACCCGAACGGTTACGCTTCCGAAGGGTATAACTGAAGATGTCTTTGTAAAGGTTGGTAAGTTCCATTTCCCTGCCGACTTCATAGTCGTTGATTTCGATGCCGATCCTCGTGTCCCCCTTATTTTGGGAAGACCATTCTTGAAAATGACTCGTGCATTAATCGACATCTTCGAAGGTGAAATGACTCTAAGAGTTGGCGATGAAAAATTGGTCATTAACATTGAAAACACTTCAAAAGATCTTCTCGATCTTGAACGAGAAGCAATTAACCAAATTGATGTCATCGATATTGCATGCGATGAATACTTTGAAGAAGTGTTAAATGTGCAAGGATCAATTGATTCTACCATCAATATCTCTTCCCCCTCTCTCACTCCATTTGAGGGTGGTGACTTCATTTTGGAAGAGATTGAAGCTTGCTTATCATGTGATTCTCGTGTTGATCATGATTCTATCAATCCCGAGGAAGACATACTTCTCCTTGAGAAGTTGCTTAATGATGATCCATCATCTCTTCCTCCAAAAGTACTTCATAACGAGGAGGTCAAAAATGTTGAAAAAACTGATGACTTCCCCGAGGTCGAACTCAAGGAACTTCCGCCTCATCTCGAGTATGCATTCTTGGAGGGTGACGATAAGTTTCCCGTCATAATTGCCAAAGACTTGAATGAGGAAAATAAAACCGCTCTTCTCAAGGTTTTAAAGTCACACAAGCGAGCCATTGCTTGGAGACTCTCCGACATCAAGGGTATTAACCCAGAATTTTGTATGCACAAGATTTTGATGGAGGATGACTTTAAACCGGTGGTTCAACAACAAAGAAGGGTAAATCCAAAAATCCACGAGGTTATCAAGCAAGAAGTTATAAAACTTCTTGATGCCGGTTTAATTTACCCTATATCGGATAGTCCTTGGGTTAGTCCCATTCATTGTGTGCCCAAGAAGGGTGGTATAACGGTTGTTAAAAACGATGATAATGAGTTGATTCCTACTTGATTGGTAACGGGTTGGCGTGTTTGCATTGACTATCGAAAGTTGAATGACGCCACCCGTTAAGACCACTTTCCTATACCTTTCATGGATCAAATGCTCGGAAGATTGGTGGGAAACGAATACTATTGTTTCCTTGATGGTTTTTTGGGTTATTTCCAAATTCCCATCGATCCTCAAGATCAAGAAAAAACGACTTTCACGTGTCCGTATGGAACATTTGCTTATCGACGCATGCCTTTTGGCTTGTGCAATGCTCCGGGCACGTTTAAAAGATGCATGATGGCCATTTTTCACGACATGATCGAGAAAACAATGGAGGTCTTCATGGATGATTTTTCGGTCGTTGGGAATTCATTCGAATCGTGTCTCACCAATTTAGACAAAATGCTTCAAAGGTGTGAAGACACCAATCTTAGTCTAAATTGGGAGAAAATTCATTTCATGGTCAAGGAAGGCATTGTCCTTGGCCATAAGATCTCTAAGAGCGGGATTGAGGTTGACAAGGCTAAAATAGATGTCATTGCTAAACTTCCTCCTCCCACAACTGTTAAAGGTGTTCGGAGTAATCTGGGTCATGTCGGCTTCTATCGTAGATTCATTCAAGATTTATCAAAGATAGCTAGGCCTATGACCCGACTTCTTGAAAAAGAGACTCCGTTTGTCTTTTCTGCTGAGTGCATCGAAGCTTTTCAAACTCTCAAGAGAAAGCTTACCGAGGCACCAATTCTAGTTGCCCCCGATTGGGACCTACCTTTTGAACTTATGTGTGATGCGAGTGATTTCGCCATAGGTGCGGTCTTGGGGCAACGAAAAACCAAACACTTTCAGCCGATTCATTATGCAAGCAAAACCTTTACCGAAGCTCAAGCTCACTACACCACAACGGAAAAAGAATTACTAGCCGGGGTGTATGTGTTTGAGAAGTTTCGGCCATACCTAATCTTGACTAAAAGCATAGTGCACACGGATCACTCGGCTCTCAAGTATCTCTTTGCCAAGGAAGATGCAAAGCTGAGACTACTCCGTTGGGTTCTCCTCTTGCAAGAATTTGATATCATTATTCGTAATAAAAAAGTAGCTGAAAACCTCGCTGCTGACCATCTTTCCCGATTGGAAAACCCTTATCAAGGTGTTCTTGAGAAAAAGGAAATAAATGAAACGTTTCCTCTCGAGACACTTAATGTGCTTTCTAGTCGTGGTGATTCTAGTAGCCCATGGTTTGCCGACTTTGCAAACTACCATGCGGGGAATTTCGTTGTGAAAGGGATGTCGTCCCACCAAAAGAACAAATTTTTCAAAGATGTGAATCATTACTTTTGGGACGATCCCTATTTGTTTAAAATTTGTGCGGATCAAGTTATTCGTAGGTGTGTTCATGGACAAGAAGCCATGGAAATTCTTAAGGCTTGTCATAACGGACCCACCGGAGGTCATCATGGCCCGAACTACACCGCTCGAAAAGTATTTGATTCCGGGTTTTATTGGCCCACAATTTACAAATACGCCCATGACTTAGTCAAATCTTGTGACTCGTGTCAACGTCAAGGAAAGATAACACAACGGGATGAAATGCCACAAAATGTCATCCAAGTTTGTGAAATCTTCGATGTTTGGGGCATAGACTTTATGGGGCCGTTCCCGTCTTCACGAGGGAACAAGTACATACTCGTGGCCGTTGACTATTTGTCAGAATGGATCGAAGCCAAAGCTCTCCCAACCAACGATGCCTGAGTAGTTGTAAAGTTTTTAAAATCGCTCTTTGCTAGGTTTGGAACTCCCCGCGCTAGCATTAGTGATCGCGGTACTCACTTTTGCAATGACCAATTTGCAAAAGTCATGCTCAAGTATGGTGTCACTCACTGACTTGCTACCGCTTATCACCCACAAACGAGTGGGCAAGTGGAGTTTTCAAACCGTGGTTTAAAAAGAATTCTTGAAAGGACCGTAGGCGAAAACCGTGCCTCTTGGTCGGACAAATTAGATGACGCTCTATGGGCTTTTCGCACGGCTTATAAAACACCCATCGGGTGTACTCCCTATAAGCTCGTGTATGGAAAAGCGTGTCATCTACCGATTGAGCCTGAGCACAAATCTTATTGGGCTTTAAAGAATGCCAATTTCGATCTCAAGTCTGCGGATGATCATAGGAAAGTTCAACTCAATGAACTTAACGAACTTCATGATCAAGCTTACGAAAACTCTTTAATCTATAAAGAGAAAACAAAGAAGATCCACGACTCCAAAATCAAGAACCGCGTTTTCAACGTTGGTGACCGAGTCCTTCTTTTTAACTCTAGATTAAAGATATTTTCGGGTAAGCTCAAAACCCGTTGGACTGGGCCTTACACCGTTGCCAAAGTTTTTCCATATGGTACCGTCGAGTTGTCTCAAAATGACAGTCCAAATTTTAAAGTAAATGGGCATCGGTTGAAGCATTATTTTGGAGGGGACGTACCACCCATGGTTGTCCCGGACCTCCAAACTTTCCCCATGGACCAATGAATTCGGGGATCGAGTCAGGCTAGCGACTCGATAAACAAAAACAGTAGCACAAACATGGGTTTTTACCCATGTCTCTGATTTCTTTCTACTTTCTAACACCCAAGTGTGGGGGAGTGGCCACCCCCTGCTGCTGTTTGCAATGTATATATCTAAAAAAAATTAATAAATAAATGTTGTATGTATAAATAAAGTGAAAAATGAAAAATGACGATCCCACAGTTAGCTTCTAATATTATCTTTTACGTTCAAAAATTTGGCATAATAGCCGGGACTTTGAATATTGAGGACAGTATTCAATTCTAAGTGTGGGGGAGGGAAAAATTCTAGCGAATTTTATCAAATTATACCGTCTAATACCCCTGTTTTTGGCCTAAAATTTTAAAATTTTTTCAATTTATTTCAAAAATTTTGTGGTTATCAGTCCACCATGTCTAACCAACAAAAGGATTGGCTAATCCAGGATCAAACGGCTCTTGGTAAAGATAACTCAAATCCGTTGACGGCTTGCAATTTGCCCAAAATTGTATGGTATCTCAACTCGCCATATCCTAAAAAGCGAAAGAGTTGGCTAGCCCGCAAGATTATGGCTTGTGGTAAAGGCAGTGGAAAAACCATAATTGGTAATCAACTCACCAAGATGTCGACTGTGTCCATCAAGAGTTGGCTAGTCCAGATGCAAATGGCTTATGGTAAAGACAAATCAAAATCGTTGACAGCTGGTGGTTTGCTCAAAATCACATGGTTATCAAATGGACCATAATTCTTACTTGAACCGAAACATTTGGCTACTCCAGAAGTAATGGATTTTGATAAAGAGATTCAAATCCATTAAGTTTTCTCAAAAAGATTGCTAGGGACTAGCAATAGTTTAGTGTGGGGGATTGATAAGTGCTCAAACACTCATCATTTTTGTCGTATTTAAACTGCCAAAACCTCCAAAAACGCTCAAATATGCATTAAAATACAGAAAATATCCCGGGGATTATGTTTTATACGTTTTAGATGCAAAATGAGTAAAAACAATGAAAAACGAACAAAGTTTGCACAATTGGCAGTTTCAGTCCCCCATCTTTCAAAAATTTACAAAACTAGTCCCTGAGCATGTGTTTTGAAAGAAAAGTCAACCTAAGGCATTTAAAAGTCAAAAGTCATCAAATATTGTCCTTGGGTGAAAACTTTTGGAAAATTACATATTTGGTCCCTATACTTTGCAAGTTTGACAAAATCAGTCCCTGGGAATTTTGAGGTGGAAAATATATTTTGTGGCCCTTATGTTATTGGAATGTGGCAAATATGGTCCCTTGGAATACTTTGGAAGGATGGCAATATTGGTCCCTGAAATTCAGCAAAAATACAAATTTGGTCCTTATGCAGTTAATACCAAACGGACCTTTATAATATTATACCCAATCCATTAAATCCAAATACAAACCGAATCCAATCCATCCCTGGTCCATTTACCCAGCCCAAGTACCAAAAGCCCACCATCCATTTTAATAATAAAACATATGTGGGGTCAAACAACAAAGTCCACCCTTCTTCCTCCTTTCTTTTTGCCGCCAAGACCGAACAAGCACCCAACCACTGTACCTTCCTCCAACAACTTTGTCCCCCCCTCCAATACCCTACCACAGCCACCCTACGACCCCCATAAGTCAACTCTTCACCACTACCAATCCCACTCACCTCAATCCACACTGGCAATCCTCTACCATAACTTGGCGCCAAACCTGAGCTTAAGGGCTGAGATGATACTTGCTTTAATCTAATGGTGGGATTTAATCCCAAGAAGCACAAGATGACTTTCCAAGCTGCTTTCACTCACAAAAGAAACACAAGCAAGTGAAAGCAAATGACGAAGCCCTAGTTTTTAGTATAAATAGGATACATTGTAAGCCTTCATGGGCATCATCTTATCTTAGTAATTTCTATAATTTCAATTTAGTTTTCTCTTTGTATTTTCAAAAGTTTAAGTTCAATGAAAGTTTCTGTTTAGTTTATGCAAATTAGTATTTTTATTCAAATGCTCAAGTTCTCAGTTACTTTACTTAATTTTGTTTGATTAAATCTCAGAAGATTATCTTAAGTTCTACTTAACTCATGTGAAACAAAACAAAGCAAAAATCAGAAAAGAGAAGAAAGTTACAAAAATACAAAAAAATAAGAAAAATAGAAAAGAAACTAAAAATTATGTGCAGGGTGAATTGAAGATGCAAGGAGCATGGTGAATGAGGGATGGCCATGGTTTTAGTTCTCCATGGGGAGTATTAGGTGGTAACTTTAGTCCTTAGTGCATTGTTCTGAGTTCAGGAATCAAATGTAAGCAATTTCAATTTTTTTTCTCTTCTTTGCATACTTACTGTGGAATAACTTGTTGTTTAGATTGGAGCTGTTGTAGTCATTTAGTAGCATCATAATATGACCCTTAGAATCATACTTGAAGTTTAAAATAGTCTAATGCCTTGAAAGTCGTCAAATCAGTTCACAAAAGGAGTGTTTGGTTAAGTTTCATACACTGTGATCCAAGGAGTTTTTGTGGTATTTTTTAGTTCAAACATCTCACTTTAGGTATTATTAGGTCAAGTAATTCATAAAATTAGTAGGTTGTAAGTTAGATAGTCAACATAGCTTGTAACCTCATCATGATGACTCACTACTAGGGATTAGGGGTTTCATAATCACCATTTAGGTTTAGAACTTGATCACTTAGCTTAATTTAGGCTTATTTCATCTTGTTACAACTTATTCAGTTAATTAGGACCCTTAGAATCTCAACAAAGTCAACTGAGGGACAAAATTGGAAAAGTCAAAAATCACATAAGTAAGCAGAATATCAATTCTTGAGGGATTTTTCATGATTTTTGTAGGTTGATTTACGCCTTAAAATTACTTGTGCTTATAGTTTACCACCTAAACTAAGTAAATCACAGCTTATCTCATTTTTAGGAATTTTTTACTAGCTTGTGCAAGAGCTGAAAGTTGGCTGCAGGGAGTGGCACCTCCCCTAGACCACAGAAATTGACCTAAGGTCTTGGGTTCACTCTGGCTTATCCAGTGGGTCCTATAGCCAACCCTTTGGCTTTTTGGGAGCTTACCAGCTTTAGTTTCATTTCCTAGTAGTAATTTGGACCTTGGTTTAATGCACACTAGCTTATTTGATCCATTAATTGTGACTTGTGCCCTGCTTAAGCATTGAGCTTACCAGACTTTGACTCAACCTTCCAAGGCTCACACAGAGCTTAAAATTGAGCCATAAGCCTAACTTATTGGTTCAATTTGGAGCTTTCCAAGTCCACTTTTGAGATCAAATCTTACTTTGGACTCCCATTCACGCTGGTGGGCCCCACATTGGCCTGCAGGTTGCATTTCATGCTTGTTTTGTGTTCAGATTTTTTGCCCCTTTGCTTATTAGTTGCAGTAGCTTATTACCTGTGCTTATTGCCTTTAGTTAGCTTATTTTAAGTTCACCTAGCTTGTTTGTAGCTTGTGTTATCTCTGGTTTTCAGTATATAGCGTTTTAGATAGCTTTCTAAGTCCATAAAACCCATTTTTACCCATTTAAGCTCACTGTTGAGCTTATTTGAGTACACATGGCTTACTTTTAAGCTCTAAGTAAAGTTCCTTTGTAAAAGTTGTTCCATTTCAGTAGTAAAATAGTTCTGTAAAAGAAAATTGAGAAAAAGCAAAAAATAATTAAAGAAATAGCTTCTATTTAAGCTTGTTAGCTTATTTATTAGCTTTTTCAAAAAGCACTTTTCATTTTTATAATTTTCCTAGGTTCCTGTTCACTTGAAGTATTTTTAGGAATTTTTCCAGAATTTTCTCATTTGATTTAGTATTTTTTTTATAATTTAATTCAGTTTAAATTAATTAAATAATTAGTTTTAAATTAGTAATAATTAATTAAAAAGTAGGAAAAATAGATTTTCTGTTTTAAAATTAGTTTTATAATATTTTAGATTTTTCTAAATTTAAATTTTCATTTTTCTAGTTAAATTTCATAATTATTTGTAATTTAGGATAATTTAGTTAATTAAAAAGTAATTAATAATTAGTAATCAATTAATAGTAATTAATTAAATAGTTGTAAAAATAATTTTAATTTTCCAAAAATTTTCTTATAACATTAGAATTGTAAAAATATAATTTTCATATTCGTAGGACTTCATTTGCCCACGTTTCACGTTTTATTTCGCGCACTCGTGTTTTATTTAAGTTAACTTTTGCGTTTTTAATTCTAGCTTACGTTCTAAGGTTCCCTAATTCCCTATTATGTTTCCCGTAGTATCTTAGGTAGTTTTTAAGTGTTAAATTTCATTTATAGTGTAAATTCACATTTAGGTTACATTTTTGTTCGTTAATTCTTAATTTCCGTAAGTTAAACGTTCCACAATACCAAATAACCTTTCTCAACCAAACATACAAGATTTTAATATCGATCTTTTCACGAAACTTTCCATTCACACCTCGTTGGGGTACGACCCGGGAAATCACTTCCCGGTCTCACAATTTTAATATCAGTTTCACGAGTTTTTGCGAGGTAATCTTTTTCCTAAAAGGTTTACTCATAATTCTCTACATCTAGTTGTCTCATGATAACTTAGACCTCACGTTTGTTGATATATTGATAAATTGTTTTTGCACACCAAAACACAACGAATCACTCATCATATGTCTTAGTGAAATCAAATCCAAGCATGCACCTAGGTAGTTCAACATTAACTATCTCACAATCTCGGTTGGATTCATAAGAAACTATCCTAGATGAAGGCTCATACGGTGCATATGTATCCCTAAATGAGGTATTTTGAAATTCTTGGTGTTTTAGCCACTCAATCCTACTTTGCAATCTTAGAAGTCTAAGTGAAATATCGATTTGAAGCAAATTATAAACAAAGACACAAAGAAGAGATAGACTACGAGAAAGCTACAAAATAAAAAAAAAATAAAAATCTCACTTGATAGGAATCTTGTGAGTAGACCTAAACGAAATAGAAATCAAACATAAGCAATAACTATTCCCTGGCAACGGCGCCAAAAACTTGATGTGGGATCACAAGACCTTCGTAAAAGGTTTTACTTCTCAAAGAATCTTGAGAAGCTTGCAATTCCCAGGCAGTGTACCTGATCGTTGTAGTGTAGTATATGGTACGTCTGAGGGATTAATCGTTCTCTAGGGGAATAGTGTCGTTAGATTGAATTTCATGTCAATCTAAGTCTAAAAGTGAGGGATGATTCTTTTTGTATTTTTGTATTTTTTTTATAAAGCAAATTAAAGATCTCGGTTTTGAAAGAGTATGCGGAATTAGTTCCTATTCAACTAACCGAAAAGCTACTAATTAAACTAATGTGCAAGAAAAGTAAATTGGGGTTCTACAAGGGAAGCGAAGCGTATCTACCTTTGATGTATTACTCCTAACTAGCTATCCAATTCTACCTACTGAATTGTCACATCTTTGTTTTAATTGAAGAGTTGTATTCCTTAATACCAGTCGTGGGAGCGTGCACGTCCTTCCCCAACACTACGAATATATATTTCTTCTTATGATGACACGTTTAGTATCCTATCATAGAATCATCAACATCTACTCATGCATTAAATACAATGAATAAAACCATAGTGCACAACCGATTACGTTTTTTAAGACGTTCAAGCTTGTTACACAATGGAGGTTAGCCAGATTTCTTAAACCTAACGCGAATCAATCAATTAAACAAGAGACAGTAGAAAGCAAGAATTATAAACTAAATCAATTAGATTTATTGAATTTGTCACAATCACAATAAGATCTAATTAATCGAAGAGTGACGGCGTCAGGATGCCTTTTTCACCAAATCGAATATTTTTTCGTCCCGATCGTTTCTTTTTTTAATCACTCAAATCGAAGTTCGTATGAAGATTTTCTGGCCAAAACAGTTCAGCTACTTCGCGCGCATGTTGTGGTAGTCTTGATCAACTTGTGATGGTGTCAATAGGGTATCTTCTTGTGTAACTCATCATTCTGACGTCGTCACTCTTTAACCTCTGACATCGTCAGGTTCAACCCTAACGCCGTCACTCTCAAAGTTTTCTAGGCCGTCTCGTGTAGTTGCAAAGCCAGACAGCCTCACTAACAATACACCTAACGCCGTCAGGTGTAAACTTCCAATTTCTTTCTAGGCCGTCACGTGTAATAATTCCACCTTTCTTGTCTTCAGGTGACGGCGTTAGCATCCAAGTCTGATGCCGTCAGTTTTAAAATCCTAACTTTCCTTGGTTTTCTTGTTTTCTTAATTCTTGAGCATAAAAACGTCCGAAAAGCTCCAAAATGCTCCATATTCTAGAAATCACGTCCCAAGTACCTAAAATGAGAAAAGAAACGATTTAGGCCAATATTTGATTATAAATTCATGACTTAGGGCTTAAATGACCCCCTAAAAATGCATCAAATAAATCCTTATCACCACCATATCTCTACTTTCTCTCACTAGAACTATCACCATGTTTATTATTAATCACCAACCTCGACCTCCCGAAACCACATAAATCTTACATATTTACGTCCTGCAGGTTAAGTCCACGGATAGTCCATGAACTTAACAAAATTTTCAATTATAGTTTATGAACTTTATAAAATATCATTATCACCATCCAAACCTTTACAAATTTCCACATATGGGCAATATACTTTTATCTTGGTCGTCTCTCATATAAGTAATGTAATTTTATCTCAGTCCCTCATATGGTTAATATACTTTTACAAAATTTTCGCATATAGCCATATAGGTAATGTCTTTTTCCTAATAAAACAAAACCCCTAGTGGGAACTTTTTCATTTCAAAAAAATCAAATCATACCTTATTTAGTAATATCTTTTTTAATTAGATTTTTATTTTTAGGTGAAAAAAAATATTAAAAGCTAATTATTTCCTAATTTGCCCAAAAATTTATAAAAAAAAAAAAAAACGTTTTTACAATCACATGTAATAAAAGATTAAAATACACATGTGCCTCTGTGCTATTTTTTCAAGTTATAAGCCAAAAATGTAATTAAAAAAAGAACACTGGGCTCATTGAGAAAGCTTTCATTCCATCTTTTCTAAAATCACTCATCCCCCTTCCCAATCTCCTTTTCTTCTCCAACCCGTGAGGGAAAAAAATTACATATCCAAAAATTAGAATATCAAACTTCCAATTAAATCTTGACATGGTCATTAAGTTTCACAATTGTGATCAAAGTTCTATCATCGATTGATTTCTTTTGAGGTAAAATTTTAATGATTTATATTAAATTTGTTTCAGTTAATCATGTTCACATTCAGCTCTCATTAGTACATATAATCGATCTACTGATTCATTTGAAGTTGACTATGCCTTTTGTATATTATGGGTGACTTTTTTTTAAGAAAAAAAATACCTTCACCCAGTTATGAATCAATTCTTTTATATAAGGATGCAATCGAGGTATGTTACTTGTGTGTTATGATTGTAATGTACTTGTGATTTATGGTAGTTGCTAATGCTATTGGTAATGTTACCCTGAATCAAAAATTTAGAAGGCATAAAAACTGGATTAATTCTATTTGTAGAATCTGCTACTATTGTGATTTTAAGACATCCTACAACTACAATAGCATTCCTTAAACCAAGATGGGTAAAATTTGTTTTTCAAGAACCCAAATACTTTTTGTCCAAAGTATTACGCGTGTCCAACAGGATAGTATAGTTTTTCTCACTAGAAGTTACAAGTTAAGGTAACAATGAAAAAGTGCAAGAATGTGTAGATTGATTATGACTTCTAAGGATCTTATTAATCAATTGTAGGATGCTTTATGTGGCAGCAAATAGAAACAAGAAGAAAAGTGTAACTTATTAGGATAACCCTAGGCCAATGATTGGTGACGGAACCATAGGTGGATTTGTGGGTACTTGCTTCACGTTTAGTTATGGTGTTGGTGATAATTTTATAAGGTGGATACTAATGTTTAGGTTATTCATACTAGCTTAATTATAATCATATATCAATTATATATCTGTATGTTTCTTCTGATTTTTTCACTAAGTTCTACTAGGTGTACCTGTTATAAGTATGACTCAATTAAACTTTAGGGCTTTTCGGATCTGTTTAAAACTGATTGTCAGTACTTGGTGTTTGTAAATTGATTGTGATTTTTGCTAATTAGTTAGGGTCGAAACCATAAGACAAAGTGGAGACTGATTCAGAAGACTTAATATGAAGCAGAGATGCCAAAGAGTATAGTAAAGAAGGTATGTATATAATCGAAAAGGAATAATAACATGTAGAGGTGGCAACATGGATGGGTTGGGCGGGTTTTGGTAACGGGTCACTGGTATGTGTTAGAATGAGTTGGACCAGTTTAGGTTAGCTTGAGTTACCTTTTCTCCAAATATGTTTATGTGTTGTATCATTGGGAATGAATGCACCTTGGCTGATTTGACCCATTACCTTCAAACTATTATTTATACATGGTTGACTGTGTATGCAAATGTTTAGTTAACAGTGTTTGGGCGCTTGATTATAAAACATGAAACACTATTCTTTTCCTGATTGTGTAAACAAAGTGCATGGGCATTTGAGGGTGTTGTGAGATCATGTGCATATTTTTAACCCTCTAAACTAATGCTTACTTAATAATGGATTCTACATCGATGTTAAAGTTTAAAAATTATTTGCATTAAGTGATGGATTATAAGCATTAATTGTTTTGAAAAATGAGTCTACATAGGCTATTTCCATTTTTGATTATGTTTTGGATTATAAGTGATGGATCTAACAGGTTAACACTCAAAGAAGGTAAGCATTTATGTAATAACCATATATTATAAATCTAATGCTTTGCTACAATGTTAATGAACATTGTCAGTTTGGTAAAATATTTTAAAAGACTATATTTATACACATTTCATTAATGAGGTGTATGTATGGTCCTAAAGGTGTTGTATATTTTGATTTCATAACCATGTAAAAAATCATGTTAGATAATTTTATCTATGCATTTTTGCCTTTATGACACGAGCAACATCATTTGTGACAGCAGTACTTTTTCGTAGGAGGTTTCTATTGGAACTATGTAGAATTTGTTTTGGAAAGGTGAAGTAAGGCAAGCTAAATATTTGTAAACTCATGCCATTATTGTGGTACTCACAGTTAGTTATGTATATACTTTTTTATTTTATTTGACACGGTTTTATGTAGCCTGAGACACTGCTTCTCATTGTATGATTTAAAGTCGAATACATAGATTTATGGAGCATTTGATACAACTTAGATTCCAAAAATGAGGCCGAATCCTTCGGATTAGGGAGCAATGAACAAGGTCAATCTCTTGAGGTCTTGGTTTCTTTTTGCCTCATCCAATTCTCACCATGGACAATCATATGTAGTTTAGAATTAAGTTTACCAAAATTTGTAATGGACTACTGTATTATTTAAGGAACCTGATCATAAGGATCAAATTTGTAGCAAGTTCTTTTAAATGAAATTATATGACTAAATATGATGATTGCAGTTAATTTTCTTTTGTATAATTTTTGTTGTCTGTATCTTATTACAGATTCTAAGAATATATAATCTCAAATTGGTTAGTTATGATTTGTTAAATTTGGAACATAATCTGATCATTCCTTTTGTTCATGTTGATAAACTCTTTTAGATGCTTATGGAAGCCGTACTACATCTTTAAAAGATTTAAAACCCTAGAAACATAAGTGGGACCAACCAATTAGTGATAGTAACCGACCACTCGTCAAGACTCCATCTATTGTTAGTTCTTCTAATGCCAACACGGTGGATCAGACCAAAGCTATAGTCACGAATGAAAAAAAAAAAGTAAAAACAAAAGATTGTATATCAATAACCCGTGCGTGCATGGTGCATCCTTACATGTCAACACAATTGGGTATCAACACAATTGGTTCACAAACAATAAGGTCAATGATATTTTCCAATAAATAGTTACTGAATATTGAATTTGGTTCTTAAAACCTTTTACTAAAAATGATATTTTCCAATAAATAGTTACTGAATATTTAAGGTTCTTAAAACCTTTAACTGAATATTTATGCAGTGTTTTTGAAGTTGGGGTTTATTGTTCGAGCTGGTGTAAGAACTAAGAAGTACTTATAGAGGAGAATCGTTAGTGGAACTGTGGAAGTAAGACTTTAATAAGTTATCAAATGGACTAGAACATAACCAAGTATGTGTTTTGATTGTCCCATTTGACCCTCTTTCTCTTTTGCCCATGATGTTCCCACCAAGGTTAAAAGCTTCTCCTTTTTTTGATGGATATATTTGGGTGTAACAAAGGTGACATATGATTCATGGTTTTTGACATTAGGATGGTGGAGTTGATACATAAATACAACACAGTATCTGACTATGAGCCTGTGACTCCATTGTACCCAAGCTACGATATTTATAGCCTCCTTTCAAATGCGTAAAATTAAGGGAAAAACTTTTGAAGAGAGACATTTTACCGGATTCAAACAAGGGATACCTTTTATTTATTTTTTTATTTTTTTAAACGTAGTCAAACAAGGGATACCAATTAAGGAAAATGTTGATTTTATATTTAACATACATAGTTATAATTTTTAGGAAAAAAACCCATACGTGAATGGGTATTATAACTAAAAATACCTTTAATTTATGTGTAAAGTGTAATCATTAACATGCTAACTCATAAATAGCTAATCTCAGATCCACAGGACTGATGTCATGGCAATGCATCTCTGACATGAAACTTCATTGTGGACCTCCATGTAAGTTACTCATTTTACTCCATTTAGCTTTGTCGTTCGTGCATCTCATTCAATAGAATGCATGATCGCTTTATAGATGGGTTAGATTGTGGAAATGAGTGTGAAACTTTATGGTTTGACATTTCGATGAATGATACTATGGTCTTATTAAGCACCACTACAACAAAATTAGGCGTCTCATGAGGCATAATGTTTTAGTGTCGATAATAGTACAAAAGTTTTAACGTCGATGATTGCAAACAGATTGTGTTGATAATAGTGATAATGTTGGTGTGCTTAAAGTTTATAATAGCGAAAAAGGTTGTTGAGCATTTGTATGACTCTTGTATTGATCTTAGTGTTAAGCTATTTATTTTTTAATAAATACAATATTAAATAATTAAGAAAAAACCTCATGATTTACAATAGTGACATGGTAATCAAACCATAAATATTCCAACATAAGATAAAAGTATGAACTTACTTAAATTATCGATGCAAAAACATACCATAAGGTAACCAAACTTTGTTTATAAAGTTCTGAGAAGGAACTTTTAAAAATATATTTGTATATAAACCCTTATTATGTCCGTTAAACATAATTATAAACCAAAATTAAGAACAATAATTACAACCAAAAACAATAAACAAAAAGATAAGCTATATTTTTTTAATAAATAAAAGTTTTAAAAAAACCCCGTGCGTGCACGGGCATTATAACTAGTTTTCCACTACAAAAAGTTTGTATGGTGATAATGATATTTTATAAAGTTCTAACCTATAATTGAAATTTTTGGTAAGTTCATGGGCTATCCGACTTAACCCTATATAAATGACTATATACCCTAATTTTTTTCATACTTAAACAACCAAAATCCCACAAACAACATCACACGTATCCACAAAGTCATATCAAAACACTTCTAGCAGTCAAAACTCCAAACACATAAGATCATTATAATCTTTCTGTCACAAATCGAAGCTACCTACAAAAGAGATCATCTTTATTTCTCTTGATATACATGAAAACCAGGGACGGAGAGAATGGGGGCTGGAGGTTGCTTGGCCCCCTCCAAGGAGCCCAACTGCCTTGAAATATTAGTGTTCATACTTAAGCCCAAAGCCCATTTATACTTAATTGACACCCCCCCCCCCCAACTTTTTAGGCGGCCAAAAAAAAAAAAAAGTTAAGACCGAGACAATTCGCCCCTTTCATCTTCATGCACATCAGCACATGCTTTTTAATCTAATTCCTTATCATTAAATCATTAATTGTTCATAACTTTTGTTTCTTATGAAAATTCTAAGTATGTTTTCATTTATTTATGTATTCAGTTGTCACTTGATGTATAAATTACTCAAAATCCCCAATTGTGTTTTTAGGAATTAGTGATTTGGTTCTCACTTTGATAGTTTCATCAATTTTTTTTTTTTTTTTTTTTTTTTTTTTTTTTTTTGCTTTCACCCCTGTTTCTATTACTTTTTTTTTAATCTTTCATGAGTAATGCGTATACTCATGACTGTATAAGTCTATAAGATATAAACGTCAGGTGGATGAATATGTTCATGATTGAAAAAAGCTATCATTGTTTATGTATAGATTAAATCTCTTGACATAAAGTATCTAGCTTTGTTTCATTGTTTTATTCAATAAGTAAAGGTTAGCTACTCAGCTTATTTGGTTAGAAAACCAGCCAACCAGGGTAATTTTTTTTTATCTTTTTCTTTTGTCAATTGCGTTAGAGTTAATATAAAATTTGTAAGAAACGGCTCACAATTAGTGGATGTCGAAAGTGAGTTAACATCCTCAAGTTTAAGAACAAAACCTTGCAGTCATTTTTTACTCTAAACTATTTTAGTTATACAAACATGTTTTACTTACAAAGCAAAGTAAAAGGGAAAAGTAAGTAGTCACGAAATTAGTAAGCTATAAGTTGTTGAATTTTATGTGTCTACTATTAAGTTTTATAATTGAAAAATTATAATTGATCTTTCTTTTTAGGCCTACTGATGAGTATATAAAAAGATGAAAGAAAAGAACCATTGATTATTTCAACCTATTGTTGTACTTAATGAAACTATTGTCTATTGATGTACTGATACGTGGGAATCTCACCAGGCTTTACCTCTCAAGGGATCTTGAGAAGCTTACAACCCCCACCAGGCAGTGTACCTGATCGTTGTAGTATGGTATAGTGACAAGTACCGGGAGATTGATCGTTCAGCTTAGGAATAGTGTCGCTAGGATTAGAAAGCCTAAATACTAGTTCTAAAGGTAAGGGATGATTATTTTTGTGTTTTTATATTTTATGGAAAGCAAATTAAAATCTCGGGTTTGAAGGATTTGGGCGGAATTAGTTGCTAATCAACTAACCCAATACTAAGATGCAATCAAAATAAAATACTAAAAATGAAAATAAACTAATTTATACTAAAGTTGTGAGCAGTAATTGGAGAAAATGTGTTTACTTAGATTTCACTACTCCCTAGATATCTTTTACACGTTAATTACTTGTTATAGTTGCGTGGATGACGGATTGTATTCCTTAATACCATTCATGGGGTGGCGCACTTAATTCCCCAATCCTATGAGTGCCTACTTAACTCCTATGTCGAGCCGACTAAGAAGCTCCTAACATGCGATCATTAGAATTTACTCATTCATTAAATACAACCAATAAAACCTAGTGCACGTCAGTTCATGTTTCCTAAGACATTCAAGCATGTTACCAATTGGAGATCTGCCAGTTTTCTTAAGCCTAACATCGAATTCATTCATCCAATACAACCATAAACAAGTAATCAACACATAATTAACATCTAGGTTTCATTAGATCCAAGCAAATACAA
The DNA here is from genome assembly GCA_030686995.1 of Artemisia argyi. NCBI lineage: Eukaryota > Viridiplantae > Streptophyta > Magnoliopsida > Asterales > Asteraceae > Artemisia > Artemisia argyi. Next base: position 98,606,022 of record CM060687.1, read on the forward strand.
GATAGATCTAGCCTAGCATGATGGAATTAAGACAAGAACAAGATATAGACAACCAACACATAGACATATTGATTGAATTAAAAGAATACTTATCTCAATTACACATGAAAGGGATCAAGGGCTGAGAACCCTTGAAAAACCTGTAAAATTCGTATTAAGTTCGGACTTAGGGTTTCTCCAAAACTTCTCTTTTTTAGTGTGAAAATTAGAAAACTATATATAGGAAATAGGGTCTTACGGCGTCAAGAACAAATTTGTGACGCCGTCATCTCGCCGCCAAAATACTTCTCGGACCGCCTTGATCTACTTTTGACGCCGTCATGTATTATGTGTTTCAGGCCGTCATGCATTTTCCTCTTGACGCCCTACCTTGTGACGCCGTCATTTCTGTACTGGATCGTCATGGAAATTACTCTTGACGCCGTCAGAATTTCCTTCTTGACGCCATCACCTACTGTTCCCAGCAAGGAAAATTAAGACTTTGGCGTTTTCTTCACTTTTATGCTCCAAAAACGTCCGAATTGCTTCCTTTTCCAGATTTCTCTCCCAAAGTACCTAAAATCACAAAAGGAACGATTTAGGGCAATATTTGATCAAATAAATTCAATTCCGGGCTTAAATGACCCCCTAAAAGTGGTTCATTTTTCGCCTCATCATATACCCTTACACTTGAGATTTGCTTGTCCTCAAGCAAATGCGCTTTTATTCTAGTCAAAATACAAGTTAAAATAATCGTTCCACTAAAGACCAATAGACAAGCACGGAGGTCATACACAAGCACCTCACAAATAGTGTTTGGATACTCACATCTCTCGGGTGTAATAAAGTATAAATTACAATATGGAAACGGAAGATATTTCTCACTACCTGTCATAGCAAAAAAGATTACCATAGGCTTGGGAAAGGATCAAACCTCCACCACATGGCGTAAGCACCTAGGATAAACTGTCAAAGAGGTCTTTTAAAGGGTTGTAACGTTAGGTGTAGGGATATGAAATACACGGTTTTGTTGGATAAAGGAGGTTTTACTGGTGGCGAGTTAACAATCTTAGTTAATTACATGTACAATATGGCGTTGCTAAGCCAAGACTAGACTCGACTTAAGCTAATAAATGAAAAATAACAAAAACATAAAATAAACATAGAATGAAAACGGGATGGTAGTCCGTATGTTTTTTTCTCTTTTCCTTTTCTATATATTTTTTTCTTTTTCTTGATTTTTTTTTTTTTTTTTTTTTTTTTTTTTTTTTTTTTTTTTGCATACACTCTTACCCTACCATCCAAAATAATACATCATAGGGAATGAACATTCCCCTTACACTTGAATTTTTACATACTTTACAATTAACTAATCTAATGACTCGAATTAAGAAAATCAAAACACTTGGGGCACTTTTAAGATTAACGTACATGTGAGGGTAATAAATGATGTTCTTCCCCATTACATCATAAAATAAGTACTTTACCCATGAGTCCCAATCGTCCCAAAACAATATGTACAAGGATATGATTCGACTTAGCAACCATGTAATCAATTAGAAAGTTAACTTAGGGTTTAACAAATAACAATAATGCACTAAAAATGAGCGCATACACGGAAGGCTAAGGCGATTTGGTTGTACATTTAAGTGGGGTGTAACAAATTCTTCTTTTAAGTAAGATGCTTAAAGTTAGAAACGAAAAGATAGGCTCGGAGGGGTGTACTAGGGGTTTCGTGTACTAAAAATGAGTACAACGCTAAGGGTGTGGGAAAAATTAGTTGACTTAACTAGCCAAGTAATATGACATAAATGGTCAAGTAATTATGATACGGGTTTAACACAAGGGTGATCCTAATGCCTCTTATCATGTAGTAAATCCTACCACACGAATGTAGTCTCACTAGCGGTCTCGGGATGCATCACTAACGCAAGTTCTAGAATCTAAATGCTACAGGTACACTCATAAGCACTAATAGTGAATGCTTTTCCTATCAAATCTAAAGGCGAATCTCACATATTTGGGTGGAAAATTTTTCTGAATATACGGTTATGTGCTAGTCATACAATCTCCTATCCATGAGACGCTTGCTATGGCTAAAGTTTCACTCCTAAATGTTGTAAAAAAATTTAAATTTGGCGCTAAAATTGCACTAACAAGTGTTTCTCATAGTTTTATTACACATCTACCATCAAACAAAACAAACTCAAGCGAAAGTGCATATGTAAGGTATCATCATTTTACCCTCCCCTTACACTTAAGATGAACATTGTCCCCAATGTTCAAGTAAAGAATGTAAAAGTGAAAATGTAAAAAGAATGAAATCAAATACTCCCCTGATTCGCTCGGTATGGATAATAAGGTGGCCAGGTTAGATCTTCCTCCAAGAAAATGAACAATCAAAGCTTCCCTTCCAGAATATAAATCATTTTCTTGTCATACATAACCTGTAAATCCTGAGAAAATAGACAAGACAACCTCGCATAAAATCGGCGGCATCCTATATAAGTTACTAAATCCTAGAAAACAAGATAAGATATAATGCTTGTGGAATGAAGTTTGCAGATTTCCTAGAGATTATAAAACTTAATAATTCACAAAAGCCATAAGACTCCGTTAGAAAAACAAAACTGGTAAAATTTCCAGATTTTTACACGTGACGCCGTCAAGAGTTAACTCGTGACGCCGTCAGAAGTGACCTGCATAAATTCTTATGTTAAGTTTCCGGAAAATTTCTGGAAAAACTTGGTCTCACTTCCTGGAAAATCCTACAAAACTTCATTATGACTCGATACAAGCATTTAACTCTAACAAATACGAATATACATGTTTATTTAATATTGTGGAGAATCATGATTGGTTTGTTTCTTGAAAACATATTTGGGGTTTCCCCTTACACTTATCTTTTGTAAAAATACTTTTAGGTGGAGTTAAGACTAGGCCAAAACAACAAAGTAAAGTATTTTCACTATTTAGTTAAGAAACATGATCTACCAACAACAAAAATAAAGCATGCATACGGAAGCAAATAACAAACAAACAAAATAAAATCACACAAAACATGGGTTGCCTCCCAAGAAGCGCTTTTCTTTATTTACGAGTCTTGTAGCTAGACTCAAGGTCATGGGTTACTAGGTGACCTCATCGTTGGTTCCACTCTCCGATTGTAAATATTCTTTGTAGAAACCAATCACCTTTTTCTCAACCGCCCCCATAATCTTTTGGGCAAATTCTTTATCGACTTTATACCTTAGTCCTAGGGCCAAGCCATCTTTGTAATAAAGAGTCCTTTTTCCCATACATAATCCATGCCCTTATTCTTATCCTCTTCATTGATGTCCTCAAAAGCACCAACGTTGTCCTTATCAAACCGGGATATAAAGCAAAATTCTTTCATCCTATAAGTGATACTATCGGTGTTACTTGCAAATCGGATCGTTCCTTCTATCTCATCATATTCCAACTTAGACTCCTCAACAAACGGTTTGCCAAACACAACATTGGATAATTGACAATCAATAACATTAGCAAGATCTTCCACAATCATAAAGTCGGTGACAAAAGTGAAATTACCAACAAATACATGTAGACCTTTGACTCTCCGGACAAAGTTAAAAACTCCACCGGGGTATTTGGGATCTTTTCTAGGTTCAAGTCTTGTTTTCACTATATTATTATAAACAGTTGAGGACATAATGTTGATTGGAGATTTAAAGTCAATGTAAGCATTGTTAATGTGCCTATACCCAATCATACATGGTATCTTAGCATTCTTAGGATCGCCTCTCTTTATCTTAGGTTCGATTATAGTGAAAGGAGATCGCGGGTTATCAAAAAGATTATTATAATATGCAATCTCCTCCTTAGTGGGGTACAGATTAAAATAGTCATTAAGCTTCGGATCTATTTCCCCCTCTTCTAGTCCCTCAATAACATTCACAAAGTCATTAGGCCCTAGGTCCTTATTTGAATACAAGGTGGTCGCTAGGTCACTAAATGCATGTTCGAGCTCAACCTTAATCAACCTAGTAAGCTCCCTAAGTTCCCTAATCTCACTCTCAATTTGTTCACGTAACACAGCCACTTCTCTAGGGGAAAGGGGTTGATTCGCGTTTTCCATATTGGTCAACGGAATAGTCAATGAATTTTAATTTACTAACAAAGGCACAAAAAAAAAAGATAGACTAAAGAGAATCTAAAAATAAAAATAAAATCTTGCTAGAAAGGAATCTAGCAAGTAGACCTAATAAAAAGAGATTCTAACCTAAACAATAACTATTTCCCGGCAGCGGCGCCAAAAACTTGATACGTGGGAATCGCACCAGGCTTTACCTCTCAAGGGATCTTGAGAAGCTTACAACCCCCACCAGACAGTGTACCTGATCGTTGTAGTATAGTATAGTGACAAGTACTGGGGGATTGATCGTTCAGCTAGGAATAGTGTCGCTAGGATTAGAAAACCTAAATACTAGTTCTAAAGGTGAGGGATGATTATTTTTGTATTTTTGTATTTTTTTAGAAAGCAAGTAAAAATCTCGGGTTTGAAGGATTTGGGCGGAATTAGTTGCTAATCAACTAACCCAATACTAAAGATGCAATCAAAATAAAATACTAGAAATGAAAATAAACTAAATTATACTAAGGTTGTGAGCAATTAGTGGAGAAATTGTGTTTACTTAGATTTCACTACTCCCTAGATATCTTTTACACGTTAATTACTTGTTATAGTTGCGTGGATGACGGATTGTATTCCTTAATACCATTCATGGGGTGGCGCACTTAATTCCCTAATCCTATGAGTGCCTACTTCACTCCTATGTCGAGCCGACTAAGAAGTTCCTAACATAGGATCATTAGAATTTACTCATGCATTAAATACAACCAATAAAACCTAGTTCACGTCAGTTCATGTTTCCTAAGACGTTCAAGCAAGTTACCAATTGGAGATCTGCCAGTTTTCTTAAGCCTAACATCGAATTCATTCATCCAATACAACCATAAACAAGTAATCAACACATAATTAACATCTAGGTTTCATTATATCCAAGCAAACACAAGATAGATCTAGCCTAGCATGATGGAATTAAGACAAGAACAAGATATAGACAACCAACACATAGACATATTGATTGAATTAAAAGAATACTTATCTCAATTACACATGAAAGGGATCAAGGGCTGAGAACCCTTGAAAAACTTGTAAAATTCGTATTAAGTTCGGACTTAGGGTTTCTCCAAAACTTCTCTCTTTTTTTGTGTGAAAATTAGAAAACTATATATAGGAAATAGGGTCTGACGGCGTCAAGAACAAATTTGTGACGCCGTCATCTCGCCGCCAAAATACTTCTCGGACTACCTTGATCTACTTTTGACGCCGTCATGTGTTATGTGTTTCCAGGCCGTCATGCATTTTCCTCTTGACGCCCTACCTTGTGATGTCGTCATTTCTGTACTGGATCGTCATGGAAATTACTCTTGACGCCGTCAGAATTTCCTTCTTGACGCCGTCACCTACTATTCCCAGCAAGGAAAATTAAGACTTTGCGTTTTTTTCACTTTTATGCTCCAAAAACGTCTGAATTGCTTCCTTTTCCAGATTTCTCTCCCAAAGTACCTAAAATCACAAAAGGAACGATTTAGGGCAATATTTGATCAAATAAATTCAATTCCGGGCTTAAATGACCCCCTAAAAGTGGTTCATTTTTCGCCTCATCATGTACTGATGTTATATTGATGTATCTTTTTAGGTTGAATGATGAGTAAGAAAGGAATGAAAAGAACCATTGATTATTTTACAAGCCAAAAGTTCAAAAAGATGTTCATGAAACACAACCAAATGACCAGCAAGATGTTAATGAAAATCATGGGAACGAGTCTCCTAGAGTTGAACCTGAAAAAGATGTTCATAATTCAACTAAGGTAAACTTAGATTCCTTGATACGAGATCCAGGCGCGCGACCTTCAATATTAAGTTATCCAACTGATCTCCAAGATGAAATTAGACTAGAATACATCAGACTTGGACCTTATAAGCTTAGTAAATCGAAATATCCTTTAAGTCCAAGTGGTCCTAATGGTCGTACGTGAAGCTTTCAAGAAGTATGGTTTAAAAGATTTTGGTGGTTGGAATATTCGGAGACAACGGATGCTACATATTGTTTACCATGTTATCTTTTCAATAAGAAGCCCGTTGGACGAATTGGTTCTGATAGGTTTACCAAGCAAGGGTTCAGGAAGTGGAAGAAAGTAAATTGTGGAAATGATTGTTCTTTCATCACTCACGTAGGTAATACTCCCGCCTCTGCTCATAATTTTTCTGTAAGATGTTACGATGCTTTAAAGAACCAATCGTGCCACATAGAGAACGTGATAGAGAAACAAACAGAAAAGGAAGTTATTGAAAATAGACTTCGACTTAAAACTACTATTGAGTCAGTTAAATGGCTCACTGTTCAGACTTGTGGCCTTAGGGGTAATGATGAGCGACCTGGTTCAAAGAATCAAGGAAACCTTCTTGAGTTGGTAAAGCTTATTGCTTCTTTTAATAAGGATGTTGAAAATGTTGTGCTAGGAAATGCTCCTCAAAATGCAAAATATACGTCACCAGATATTCAAAAAGAAATTTTACGAATTATTGCAAAGAGTATACAACAGGCAATTCGTGATGAAATTGGGAATGCAAAGTTTTGTTTGATAGTTGACGAGTCTCGAGATGAATCTAAAAAAGAGCAGATGGCTATTGTGGTGAGATTTGTTGACCGGAATGGAGAAATTAAAGAAAGGTTTTTAGACTTGATTCATGTAAAGGACACGACTTCTTTGACTCTAAAGAATGAGATCTTATCTTCATTATCTTATCATACGCTAGATGTTCAAAATATTAGAGGCCAAGGATATGACGGGGCGAGTAATATGCGTGGAGAATGGAATGGCCTACTGATGCGTGGGAATCGCAACAGGCTTTACCTCTCGAGGGATCTCGAGAAGCTTACAACCCCCACCAGGCAGTGTACCTGATCGTTGTAGTATAGTATAGTGACAAGTACCGGGAGATTGATCGTTCAGCTTAGGAATAGTGTCGCTAGGATTAGAAAGCCTAAATACTAGTTCTAAAGGTAAGGGATGATTATTTTTGTGTTTTTATATTTTATGGAAAGCAAATTAGAATCTCGGGTTTGAAGGATTTGGGCGGAATTAGTTGCTAATCAACTAACCCAATACTAAGATGCAATCAAAATAAAATACTAAAAATGAAAATAAACTAATTTATACTAAAGTTGTGAGCAGTAATTGGAGAAAATGTGTTTACTTATATTTCACTACTCCCTAGATATCTTTTACACATTAATTACTTGTTATAATTGCATGGATGACGGATCGTATTCCTTAATACCATTCATGGGGTGGTACACATAACTCCCCAATTCTATGAGCTCTTATCTCCTCCTACACCATGCCCAGCACAACTATAGGGATTGTAAACAGTGGCTCATGCATTAAATACAACCAATAAAGACCTAGTGCGCGTTGGTTCATGTTTCTTAAGATGTTCAAGCATGTAACCAATTGGAGATCTGCCAGTTTTCTTAAGCCTAACATATAAATCATTCATCCAAGACAAGAATAAACAAGTAATCAACACATAATCAATATCTAGGTTTCATTAGATCTAAGCAAACACAAGATATATCTAGCCTAGCATGATGGAATTAAGACAAGAACATGATATAGACAACCAACACATAGACATATTGATTGAATTAGAAGAACACTTATCTTTATTAATCACGCAAGGTATCAAGGGGTTGGAACCCTTGAAAAACCTGTAAAGTTACACCAAAATCGTACTTAGGGTTTCTCCCAAAACTTCTCTTTTTTTAAATGTGAAAAATTAGAAAACTATATATAGGAAAAGGGGTCTGACGACGTCAAGACCAAATAGGTGACGCCGTCACCTCGCCGCCAAAACAATCCTCGGACTGCCTAGATCTACATTTGACGCCGTCAAGAACAATACATTTCCAGGCCGTCATGACTTTAACTCTTGACGCCCTACCTTCATGACGCCGTCAAAACTCTACTGGGTCGTCATGGAATTTTACTCTTGACGCCGTCAGGGAACTACTCTTGACGCCATCATGCACTGTTCCCAGCATGGAAAATTAAGATTTTGGCGTTTTCTTCACTTTTATGCTCCAAAAATGTCCGAATGGCTTCCTTTTCCAGATTTCACTCCCAAAGTACCTAAAATCACAAAAGGAACGATTTAGGGCAATATTTGATCAAATAAATTCGAATTCGGGCTTAAATGACCCCCTAAAAACGGATCATTTTTCGCCTCATCATATACCCTTACACTTGAGATTTGCTTGTCCTCAAGCAAATGCGCTTTTATTCTACTCAAAAGACAGGTTAGGGGTCATTTAACACTAATATAAAAGTAATTACAACAAATAATCGTTCCACTAAAGACCAATACACAAGCACGGAGGTCATACACAACCACCTCACAAATAGTGTTTAGATACTCACATCTCTCGGGTGTAATAGAGTATAAATTACAATATGGAAACGGAAGATATCTCTCACTACCTGTCATAGCAAAATAGATTACCATAGGCTTGGGAAAGGATCAAACCTCCACCACTTGGCGTAAGCACCTAGGATAAACTATCAAAGAGGTCTTTTAAAGGGTTGTAACGTTAGGTGTAGGGATATGAAATACACGGTTTTGTTGGATAAAGGAAGTTTTACTGGTGGCGAGTTAACAATCTTGGTTAATTACACGTACAAGATGGCGTTGCTAAGCCAAGACTAGACTCGACTTAAGCTAATAAATGAAAAATAACAAAAACATAAAATGAACATAGAATAAAAACGGGATGGTAGTCCGTATGTTTTTTCTCTTTTTCCTTTTTTTTTTTTTTTTCATACACTCTTACCATACCATCCAAAATAATACATCATAGGGGATGAACAATCCCCTTACACTTGAATCTTTACATACTTTACATTAAACTAATCTAATGACTCGAATTAAGAAAATCAAAACACTTGGAGCACTTTTAAGATTAACGCACATATGGGGGTAATATATGATGTTCTTCCCCATGACTCCATAAAATAAGTACTTACCCATGAGTCCCAATCGTCCCAAAACAATATGTACAAGGATATGACTCGACTTAGCAACCATGTAATCAATTAGAAAGTTAACTTAGGGTTTAACAAATAACAATAATGCACTAAAAATGAGCGCATACACGGAAGGCTAAGGCTATTTGGGTGTACATTTAAGTGGGGTGTAACAAATTCTTCCTTTAAGTAAAATGCTTAAAGTTAGAAACGAAAAGATAGGCTCGGAGGGGTGTACTAGGGGTTTCGTGTACTAAAAATGAGTACAACGCTAAGGGTGTGGGAAAAATTAGTTGACTTAACTAGCCAAGTAATATGACTTAAATGGTCAAGTAATTATAATACGGGTTTAACACAAGGGTGATCCTAATGCCTCTTATCATGTAGTAAATCCTACCACACGAATGTAGTCTCACTAGCAGTCTCGGGATGCATCACTAACGCAAGTTCTAAAATCTAAATGCTACCGGTACACACATAAGTACTAATAGTAAATGCTTTTCCTATCAAATCTAAAGGCGAACCTCACATTTTTTGGTGGAAAATTTTTCTGAATATACGGTTATGTGCTAGTCATACAATCTCCTATCCATGAGACGCTTGCTATGGCTAAAGTTTCACTCCTAAATGTTGTAAAAAATTTTAAATTTGGCGCTAAAATTACACTAACAAGTATTTCTCATAGTTTTATTACACATCTACCATCAAACAAAACAAACTCAAGCGAAAGTGCATATGTAAGGTATCATCTTTTTACCCTCCCCTTACACTTAAGATGAACATTGTCCCCAATGTTCAAGTAAAGAATGTAAAAGTGAAAAAGTAAAGAGAATGAAATCAAATACTCCCCTGATTCGCTCGGTATGGATAATAGGATGGCCAGGTTAAATTTTCCTCCAAGAAAATGAACAATCAAAGCTTCCCTTCCAGAATATAAATCATCTTGTTGTCATACATAACCTGTAAAACCTGACAAAATAGAAAAGACAACCTCGCGTAAAATCGGCGGCATCCTATATAAGTTACTAAATCCTAGAAAACAAGATAAGATATAATGCTTGTGGAATGAAGTTTGCAGATCTCCTGGAGATTATAAAACTTAATGAGTCACAAAAACCATAAAACTCCGTTAGAAAAACAAAACGGGTAAAATTTCCAGATTTTAACTCCTGACGCCGTCAAGAGTAAACTCCTGACGCCGTCAGAATTGACCTGCAGAAATTCTTATGTTAAGTTTCCAGAAAATTTCTAGAAAAACTTGGTCCTACTTCCTGGAAAATCCTGCAAAACTTCATTATGACTCAATACAAGCATTTGACTCTAACAAATACGAATATACATGTACATTTAATATTGTGGAGAATCATGATTGGTTTGTTTCTTAAAAACATATTTGGGGTTTCCCCTTACACTTATCTTTTGCAAAAATACCTTTAGGTGGAGTTAAGATTAGGCTAAACAACAAAGTAAGGTATTTCCACATTTTAGTTTAGAAACATGATCTACAAACAATAAAAATAAAGCATGCATACGGAAGCAAATAACAAACAAACAAATAAAATCACACAAAACATGGGTTGCCTCCCAAGAAGCGCTTTTCTTTATTTACGAGTCTTGTAGCTAGACTCAAGGTCATGGGTTACTACGTGACTTCATCATTGGTTCTACTCTCTAGGTCGTCTTCTAAACCAGTTTTGTATTCCGGACCTAGTTGTAAGCATTCTTTATAGAAACCAAGCACCCTATTCTTTACATATTCTACTCCTCTACGTCTATCCTCCTCATTCCTATAATAAGCCGCTTGCTTGTGTTCTTTTTCGAAATTAGAGAGAAGACGGTATTGCTCAATCTTGTAGGGCATTTGACAGGCAACCTCATCGTTCTCTTCCTTAAATCTAACTATCCCTAAAGTCGGATCATAACTCATCCTAGTGGCTTCAACAAATGGTTTTCCGAATATTATTTGGCTTAGGCAAGCATCTATCACCGGACGAATGTCTTCCACTATCATAAAATCGATTTTATAGGTCAGATTCCCTATAATCACATGTAATCCCTTCACTCTTCCTGCAAAATTACTTATCAGATTCTTACCGGGCATCATCCTAAAATCAAGTTGCTTCTTCATCATCCAATTGTAATAAGTCCTAGTCATGATGTTCACGGGGGATCTAAGGTCGATGTAAGCTTTCCATATATGCATGCGCCCGATATTGCATGGGATGTTAATGTTAGAGGGGTCTCCCATTTTGATAAGGGGTGTGCCGAAGATATATGGTCTCTCGGGACTATCGAATAGATCCTTATGGTACTCCCATTCTTCTTCGGTGGGAAACTTATCAAAGTATTTTTCTATAGGCTCTACCTCCTCTAACTCCTCTTCCTTGTTAACCTTAACTTCCCTACTCTCATCCTTAATCTCGGCCTCTACTCTAACTTCATCCTGGTCACTCCTCTCTATCTTCTTATCTATCGGTTTAATGGTGACAACATTGACAAAGTGGACATGTTCGGATGATGAGGGATCCTTAATTTGGATTCCACTATTGGTGTCCCTAGTGTCCTTCCTAGGTGTGATTAACGCTTGGTTGTTGAGGGCTTTCAACAAGTTGTCAATCTTGTTGGTCATCTCCGTCTGTTGTTGGTTGAATTCGGTTTCAAACCTAGCTATGCGAGCTTCTTGAGATGCCATGAACTTTGACATCAATCCTTCAAGATTGTTGGTACTACCATAGTTGTTAGAAGGATTGTTGTTGAAAGTACGGTTGGATGGTGGACCGTTTGGTTGGTAACGATTAGGCGGATTGGAAGAATTGGGTTGATTTTGTTTCCACCTAAGGTTTGGGTGATTTTTCCAAGAGGGGTTGTATGAATCACCGTAAGTGTTTGGCTCGGGTTTGAAAGTGTACCACTTGTCTCCTGCTTCGTCGGTACGTGTGGATGCGTAGTCCGCAAAAGTTGTTCCGGGGAGTTCCACACAATCACGAGTGTCATGGGGACCACTACATAATTCGCATGAAGAAGTGATTTTGTTCACTTGGCTTGAAGGCTTCGGAGCTTCGTAAGATTTCATGAGAAACTTGACTTGGTCCTCAAGTTCCATGATCCTACGGTCGGGAGTGCTAGAATTGTTCGAAGGCAAAGATATTGCCTTGACCGTTTTGTTCAAATCACGGGGATCATTCCAACTTTCGTTGTCATAGAGAGCAAAATCTTCTATGAGTTCCCATGATTGTTCCGCACTAAGATCACGTAGCTTACCACCGGCCGATTGATCAATGGCTCGCCTCGTGGAGATGTCAATATGGTCAAAAAAAATTTGGACTTGGAGCCAAAGATCTATGCCATGATGAGGGACTTTTTGGAGTAAGTCCTTGAAACGAGTCCATGCTTCATAAAGAGATTCATTTTGACGTTGTTGGAACATCAAGATGTCATTTCTAAGCTTAGTAGTTCTCCCCGGTGGGAAAAATTGAGCAAGGAAACGAGTGGTGAGATCATCCCATGTGGTGATGGATCCCGCGGGTAAACGCTCAAGCCATTGACTAGCTTGATCCCGTAGAGAGAATTGGAATAGGCGTAATCGGGTTGTCTCTCTAGTTTCAACATCTAGGTCTATGGAATCTACGATTTTGAGAAAGTCCTTAAGATGTTGGTTTGGATCTTCGGAACGAAGTCCATGGAATGCACATCCGTTTTGCACCAACCGGATGGTGTCGGATCGCAAGGGGGTCACATTGGCTCCGGTGAGCTCAATGGTGTTTCGGTAGCCTTGGTGGCTAGGTCGGGAATACTCTCCTAAGGTTCGGGGCCTAAGGGGTTCTAGTGGTGGGTTTTGTTGTGGTGGGATGACGGGTTCAAAGATGTTACCACCTTCCATGATGTCGGATGGTAAAGAGTTACGAACAAAGGCACGAAGAAATGAGATAGACTAAAGAAAACCTAAAATTAAAAATAAAATCTTACTAGAAAGGAATCTAGCAAGTAGACCTAATAAAAAGAAATTCTAACCTAGGCAATAACTATTCCCCGGGCTGCAGCGCCAAAAACTTGATGCGTGGGAATCGCAACAGGCTTTACCTATCGAGGGATCTCGAGAAGCTTACAACCCCCACCAGGCAGTGTACCTGATCGTTGTAGTATAGTATAGTGACAAGTACCAGGGGATTGATCGTTCAACTTAGGAATAGTGTCGCTAGGATTAGAAAGCCTAAATACTAGTTCTAAAGGTGAGGGATTATTATTTTTGTGTTTTTATATTTTATGGAAAGCAAATTAAAATCTCGGGTTTGAAGGATTTGGGCGGAATTAGTTGCTAATCAACTAACCCAATACTAAGATGCAATCAAAATAAAATACTAAAAATGAAAATAAACTAATTTATACTAAAGTGGTGAGCAGTAATTGGAGAAAATGTGTTTACTTAGATTTCACTACTCCCTAGATATCTTTTACACGTTAATTACTTGTTATAATTGCATGGATGACGGATCGTATTCCTTAATACCATTCATGGGGTGGCACACATAACTCCCCAATTCTATGAGCTCTTATCTCCTCCTACACCATGCCCAGCACAACTATAGGGATTGTAAACAGTGGCTCATGCATTAAATACAACCAATAAAGACCTAGTGCGCGTTGGTTCATGTTTCTTAAGACGCTCAAGCATGTTACCAATTGGAGATCTGCCAGTTTTCTTAAGCCTAACATATACATCATTCATCCAAGACAAGAATAAACAAGTAATCAACACATAATCAATATCTAGGTTTCATTAGATCTAAGCAAACACAAGATAGATCTAGCCTAGCCTGATGGAATTAAGACAAGAACATGATATAGTGATGCGTGGGAATCGCACCTTGCTTTACCTCTCGAGGGATCTCAAGAAGCTTACAACCCCCACCAGGCAGTGTACCTGATCGTTGTAGTATAGTATAGTGACAAGTACCGGGGGATTGATCGTTCAGCTTAGGAATAGTGTCGCTAGGATTAAAAAACCTAATTAATAGTTCTAGAGGTGAAAGATGATTATTTTTGTATTTTTATATTTTTATAAAAGCAAGTAAAATCTCGGGTTTTGGAAGAGTGGGCGGAATTAGTTGCTATTCAACTAACCCAAAACTATTATATAATTAAAACAAACTAATGAAAATGAAAATAAACTAATTAAACTAAGGTTGTGAGCAGTATTTGGAGAAATTGTGTTTACTTAGACTTCATTACTCCCTAGATATCTTTTACATGTTAATTACTTGTTACACTTGTATGGATGACGGATTGTATTCCTTAATACCATTCGTGGGGTGGCATACATAACTCCCCAACTCTATGAGCTCTTATCTCCTCCTACACCATGACCCAGCACAATTATAGGGATTGTAAACAGTGGCTCATGCATTAAATACAACCAATAAAGACCTAGTACGCCTCGGTTCATGTTTCTTAAGACGTTCAAGCATGTTACCATTTGGAGATCTGCCAGTTTTCTTAAGCCTAACATATAATATCATTCATCCAAAACAAGAATAGACAAGTAATCAACACATAATCAACATCTAGGTTTCATTAGATCTAAGCAAACACAAAGGAAATCTAGCCTAGCATAGTAGAATTAAGATAAGAACAATAGATAGACAACCAACACATAGACATATTGATTGAATTGAAATTATACTTATCTCAATTACAATGCAAGGTCTCAAGGGTTTGGAACCCTTGAAAAACCTGTAAAAGAGGCACCAAAATCGTCTTTAGGGTTTCACCAAAACTTCTCTCTTTTTTAATGAAAAAACTAGAAAACTATATATAGGAAAAGTAGGCTGACGGCGTCAAGAGTAACTTGTGACGCCGTCACCTCGCCGCCATATACTTCCTCGGACGGCCTTGATCCACTTATGACGGCTTATGTGACGCCGTCACCACCTACGGTATTTAATTCTTGCCACTTTGACGCCGTCATAAAGCCTTCTGACGCCGTCACCACCTACGGTGTTTAATTCTTCATGTCTGACGCCGTCAAGATGGTGGTCTTGACGCCGTCACCTTGTATCTTCAGCATGGATTTTTGGTACTTTGCCGTTTTCTTCACTTTTATGCTCCAAAAACGTCCAAAATAGCTTCTTTTCCAAAATTCACTCTCCAAACACCTAAAATCACAAAAGGAACAATTTAGGGCAATATTTGATCAAATAAAGTCGGATTCGGGCTTAAATGACCCCCTAAAAACGGATCATTTAACACTAATATAAAAGTAATTACAACAAATAATCATTCCACTAAAGACCAATAGACAAGCACGGAGGTCATACACAAGCACCTCACAAATAGTGTTTAGATACTCACATCTCTCGGTTGTAATAAAGTAATATAACATTATGGAAATGGAAGATATCTCTCACTACCTGTCATAGCAAAATAGATTACCATAGGCTTGGGAAAGGATCAAACCTCCACCACATGGCGTAAGCACCTAGGATAAACTATCAAAGAGGTCTTTTAAAGGGTTATAACGTTAGGTGTAGGGATATGAATTACACGGTTTTGTTGGATAAAGGGAATTTTACTGGTGGCGAGTTAACAATCTTGGTTAATACATGTACAAGATGGCGTTGCTAAGCCAAGACTAGACTCGACTTAAGCTAAAAAATAACAAAAATATAAAATGAACATAGAATGAAAACGGGATGGTAGTCCGTATGTTTTTTCTCTTTTTCCTTTTTTTTCTATTTTTTTTTCTTTTTCTTGATTTTTTTTTTTTTTTTTTTTTTTTTTTACATACACTCTTACCCTACCATCCAAAATAATACATCATAGGGGTATGAGCAATCCCCTTACACTTGAATCTTTACATACTTTACATTTAACTAATCTAATGACTCGAATTAAGAAAATTAAAACACCTGGAGCACTTTTAAGATTAACGTACATATGGGGGTAATAATATGATGTCCTTCCCCATTACTCCATAAAACAAGTACTTACCCATGAGTCCCAATCGTCCCAAAACAATATGTACAAGGATATGACTCGACTTAGCAACCATGTAATCAATTAGAAAGTTAACTTAGGGTTTAACAAATAACAATAATGCACTAAAAATGAGCGCGTACACGGAAGGCTAAGGCGATTTGGTTGTACATTTAAGTGGGGTGTAACAAATTCTTCCTTTAAGTAAGATGCTTAAAGTTAGAAACGAAAAGATAGGCTCGGAGGGGTGTACTAGGGGTATCGTGTACTAAAAATGAGTACAACGCAAAGGGTGTGGGAAAAATTAGTTGACTTAACTAGCCAAGTAATATGACTTAAATGGTCAAGTAATTATAATACGGGTTTAACACAAGGGTGATCCTAATGCCTCTTATCATGTAGTAAATCCTACTACACGAATGTAGTCTCACTAGCGGTCTCGGGATGCATCACTAACGCAAGTTCTAGAATCTAAATGCTACCGGTACACTCATAAGCACCAATAATAAATGCTTTTCCTATCAAAACTAAAGGCGAACCTCACATTCTAGGGTGGAAAATTTTTCTGAATATACGGTTATGTGCTAGTCATACAATCTCCTATCCATGAGACGCTTGCTATGGCTAAAGTTTCACTCCTAAATGTTGTAAAAAAATTTTAATTTGGCGCTAAAATTACACTAACAAGTATTTCTCATAGTTTTATTACTCATCTACTATCAAACAAAACAAACTCAAGCGAAAGTGCATATGTAAGGTATCATCTTTTTACCCTCCCCTTACACTTAGGATGAACATTGTCCCCAATGTTCAAGTAAAGAATGAAAAAGTTAAGAAGTAAAGAGAATGAAATCAAATACTCCCCTGATTCGCTCGGTATGGATTATAGGTTGGCCAGGTTAAATCTTCCTCCAAGAAAATGAACAATCAAAGCTTCCCTTCCAGAATATAAATCATCTTCTTGTCATAAATAACCTGTAAATCCTGACAAAAGTAGACAAGGCAACCTCGCGTAAAATCGGCGGCATCCTATATAAGTTACTCAATCCTAGAAAACAAAGTAAGATATAATGCTTGTGGAATGAAGTTTGCAGATTTCCTGGAGATTATAAAACTTAATAATTCACAATAACCATAAGACTCCGTTAGTAAAACAAAACCGGTAAAATTTCCAGATTTTTTACTGCTGACGCCGTCAAGAGCAATACCCTGACGCCGTCAGAATGGACCTGCAGAAATTCTTATGTTAAGTTTCTGGAAAATTTCTGGAAAAACTTTGTCCTACTTCCTGGAAAATCCTGCAAAACTTCATTATGACTCGATACAAGCATTTGACTCTAACAAATACGAATATACATGTTCATTAAATATTGTGGAGAATCATGATCGGTTTGTTTCTTAAAAACATATTTGGGGTTTCCCCTTACACTTATCTTTTGCAAAAATACCTTTAGGTTGAAGTTAAGACTAGGCCAAACAACATAATAAAGTATTTCCACATTTTAGTTGAGAAACATGATCAACCGACAATAAAAATAAAACATGCATACGGAAGCAAATAACAATCAAACAATTAAAATCACACAAAACATGGGTTGCCTCCCAAGAAGCGCTTTTCTTTATTTACGAGTCTTGTAGCTAGACTCAAAGTCGTGGGTTACTACGTGACTTCATCATTGGTTCCACTCTCTAGGTCGTCTTCTAAACCAGTTTTGTATTCCGGACCTAGTTGCAAGCATTCTTTGTAGAAACCAAGCATCCTATTTCTAACATACTCTACTCCTCTACGTCTATCCTCCTCATTCCTATAATAAGCCGCTTGCTTATGTTCCTTTTCGAAATTAGAGAGAAGGCGGTATTGTTCGATCTTGTAGGGCATTTGATAAGCGACCTCATCATTATCTTTCTTGAACCTAACTATCCCTAAAGTCGGATCATAACTCATCCTAGTGGCTTCAACAAATGGCTTCCCGAATATAATTTGGCTAAGGCAAGCATCTATCACGGGACGAGTGTCTTCCACTATCATAAAATCAATCTCATAGGTGAGATTCCCTATGATCACATGTACTCCCTTAACTCTTCCAGCAAAATTACTTATCCGATTCATACCGGGCATCAACCTAAAATTGAGTTGCTTCTTCATCACCCAATTGTAATAAGTCCTAGTCATGATGTTCACGGGGGATCTAAGGTCGATGTAAGCTTTCCAAATATGCATGTGCCCGATATTACATGGGATGTTAATGTTGGAGGGATCTCCCATTTTGATCAGGGGGTCGCCAAAGATATATGTTTTCTCGGGACTATCGAATAAATCCTTATGGTATTCCCGTTCCTCCTCAGTTGGCAACTTATCAAAGTATTCCTCTATAGGTTCTATCTCCTCCAATTCCTCATCCTTTTTAACCTCAACTTCCCTACTCTCATCCTCACTATTGGCTTCTACCTTAGCTTCATCCTTGTCACTCTCCTCTATTTCTCTATCTATCGGCTTAATGGTGACAACATTGACAAAGTGGACATGTTTGGATGATGAGGGGTCCTTAACTTGGATTACACTATTGGTGTCCCTAGTGTCCTTCCTAGGTGTGGCTAATGTTTGGTTGTTGAGGGCTTTCAACAAGTTGTCGATCTTGTTGGTCATCTCCGTTTGTTGTTGGTTGAATTCGTTTTCGAACCTAGCTATGCGGGCTTCTTGAGATGCCATAAATTTTGACATCAATCCTTCAAGATTGTTGGTACTACCATAGTTGTTAGAAGGATTGTTGTTGAAGGTACAGTTGGATGGTGGACCGTTTGATTGGTAACGATTAGGCGGATTGGAAGAATTGGGTTGATTTTGTTTCCACCTAAGGTTTGGGTGATTTTTCCATGAGGGGTTGTATGAATCACCGTATGTGTTTGGCTCGGGCTTGAAAGTGTACCACTTATCTCCCGCTTCGTCGGTACGCGTGGATGCGTAGTCCGCAAAAGCTGTTCCGGGGAGTTCCATACAATCACGAGTGTCATGGGGACCACTACATAATTCGCATGAAGAAGTGATTTTGTTCACTTGGCTTGAATGCTTCGGAGCTTCGTAAGATTTCATGAGAAACTTGACTTGGTCCTCAAGTTCCATGATCCTACGGTCGGGAGTGCTTGAATTGTTCGAAGGCAAAGATATTGCCTTGACCGTTTTGATCAAATCACGGGGATCATTCCAACTTTCATTGTCATAGAGAGCAAGATATTCTATGAGTTCCCATGACTGTTCCGCACTAAGATCACGTAGCTTACCACCGGCCGATTGGTCAATGGTTCGCCTCGTGGAGATGTCGATATGGTTATAGAAAATTTAGACTTGGAGCCAAAGATCTATGCCATGATGAGGGACTTTTTGGAGTAAGTCCTTGAAATGAGTCCATGCTTCATAAAGAGATTCATTTTGACGTTGTTGGAACATCAAGATGTCATTCCTAAGCTTAGTAGTTCTCCCCGGTGGGAAAAATTGAGCAAGGAAACGAGTGGTGAGATCATCCGAGTGGTGAGATCATCCCATGTGGTGATGGATCCCGCGGGTAAACGCTCAAGCCATTGACTAGCTTGATCCCGTAGAGAGAATTGGAATAGGCGTAAACGGGTAGTCTCTCTAGTTTCAACACCTAGGTCTATGGAATCTACGATTTTGAGGAAGTCCTTAAGGTGTTGGTTTGGATCTTCAGAACGAAGTCCATGGAATGCACATCCGCTTTGCACCAACCGGATGGTGTCGGATCGCAAGGGGGTCACATTGGCTCCGGTGAGCTCAATGGTGTTTCGGTAGCCTTGGTGGCTAGGTCGGGAATACTCTCCTAAGCTTCGGGGCCTAAGGGGTTCTAATGGTGGGTTTTGTTGTGGTGGGATGATGGGTTCAAAGATGTTACCACCTTCCATGATGTCGGATGGTAAAGAGTTACGAACAAAGGCACGAAGAAATAAGATAGACTAAAGAAGACCTAAAAATAAAAATAAAATCTTACTAGAAAGGAATCTAGCAAGTAGACCTAATAAAAAGAAATCCTAACCTAGACAATAACTATTCCCCGGGCTGCGGCGCCAAAAACTTGATGCGTGGGAATCGCACCTTGCTTTACCTCTCGAGGGATCTCAAGAAGCTTACAACCCCCACCAGGCAGTGTACCTGATCGTTGTAGTATAGTATAGTGACAAGTACCGGGGGATTGATCGTTCAACTTAGGAATAGTGTCGCTAGGATTAGAAAACCTAATTAATAGTTCTAGAGGTGAAAGATGATTATTTTTGTATTTTTATATTTTTATAAAAGCAAGTAAAATCTCGGGTTTTGGAAGAGTGGGCGGAATTAGTTGCTATTCAACTAACCCAAAACTATTATATAATTAAAACAAACTAATGAAAATGAAAATAAACTAATTAAACTAAGGTTGTGAGCAGTATTTGGAGAAATTGTGTTTACTTAGACTTCATTACTCCCTAGATATCGTTTACATGTTAATTACTTGTTACACTTGTATGGATGACGGATTGTATTCCTTAATACCATTCGTGGGGTGGCATACATAACTCCCCAACTCTATGAGCTCTTATCTCCTCCTACACCATGACCCAGCACAACTATAGGGATTGTAAACAGTGGCTCATGCATTAAATACAACCAATAAAGACCTAGTACGCCTCGGTTCATGTTTCTTAAGACGTTCAAGCATGTTACCATTTGGAGATCTGCCAGTTTTATTAAGCCTAACATATAATATCATTCATCCAAAACAAGAATAGACAAGTAATCAACACATAATCAACATCTAGGTTTCATTAGATCTAAGCAAACACAAAGGAAATCTAGCCTAGCATAGTAGAATTAAGATAAGAACAATAGATAGACAACCAACACATAGACATATTGATTGAATTGAAAGTATACTTATCTCAATTACAATGCAAGGTCTCAAGGGTTTGGAACCCTTGAAAAACCTGTAAAAGAGGCACCAAAATCGTCTTTAGGGTTTCACCAAAACTTCTCTCTTTTTTAATGAAAAAACTAGAAAACTATATATAGGAAAAGTAGGCTGACGGCGTCAAGAGTAACTTGTGACGCCGTCACCTCGCCGCCATATACTTCCTCGGACGGCCTTGATCCACTTATGACGGCTTATGTGACGCCGTCACCACCTACGGTATTTAATTCTTGCCACTTTGACGCCGTCATAAAGCCTTCTGACGCCGTCACCACCTACGGTGTTTAATTCTTCATGTCTGACGCCGTCAAGATGGTGGTCTTGACGCCGTCACCTTGTATCTTCAGCATGGATTTTTGGTACTTTGCCGTTTTCTTCACTTTTATGCTCCAAAAACGTCCAAAATAGCTTCTTTTCCAGAATTCACTCTCCAAACACCTAAAATCACAAAAGGAACGATTTAGGGTAATATTTGATCAAATAAAGTCGGATTCGGGCTTAAATGACCCCCTAAAAACGGATCATTTTTCGCCTCATCATATAGACAACCAACACATAGACATATTGATTGAATTAGAAGAACACTTATCTTGATTAATCATGCAAGGTATCAAGGGGTTGGAACCCTTGAAAAACCTGTAAAGTTACACCAAAATCGTACTTAGGGTTACTCCCAAAACTTCTCTTTTTTAAATGTGAAAAATTAGAAAACTATATATAGGAAAAGGGGTCTGACGGCTTCAAGACCAAATAGGTGATGCCGTCACCTCGCCGCCAAAACAATCCTCGGACTGCCTAGATCTACATTTGACGCCGTCAAGAACAATACATTTCCAGACCGTCATGACTTTAACTCTTGACGCCCTACCTTCATGACGCCGTCAAAACTCTTCTGGGTCGTCATGGAATTTTACTCTTGACGCCGTCAGGGAACTACTCTTGACGCCGTCATGCACTGTTCCCAGCATGGAAAATTAAGACTTTGGCGTTTTCTTCACTTTTATGCTCCAAAAACGTCTGAATTGCGTCCTTTTCCAGATTTCACTCCCAAAGTACCTAAAATCACAAAGGAACGATTTAGGGCAATATTTGATCAAATAAATTCGAATTCGGGCTTAAATGACCCCCTAAAAATGGATCATTTTTTGCCTCATCACCTTCAAGCTTTGATCTTAAAGGAGTGTCCTTATGCTTATTATGTACATTGCTTTGCAGATCAATTGCAATTGGCATTAGTTTCAGCATCTAAAGAAGTGGCAGAGGTGCACAAGTTTTTTAAGAATTTGAACATCATTGTCAACGTCATTTCCGCTTCTTGCAAGCGTAATGATCAACAACAGAACTTCTTCGCCTTAGTGTTGCTCTAGATCCAAGAAAGTCATTCAAGATTGATGATATTTGTAAATTGGTGAAGAAGTTTTATCCTTTGGACTTCACTGATCAAGAAAAGCTTCAACTAAAAGGTGAGTTACAACATTACCAGCTTGATGTGCGCAATCATCCAAGGTTAAAAAAAGTTTCTAAACTCTCTGTTGTATGTAAAGGCCTTCATGAAACTGGGAAATCAAACTCTTATCCTTTGGTTGACCGCTTGATACGCCTTATATTAACTCTTCCAGTTTCAACTGCATCGAGTGAAAGAGCTTTTTCAGCAATGAAAATTGTTAAAACAAGACTTCGCACGAGAATGAGTGATGACTATCTTAAACATTGCTTGATTATTTATATCGAAAGGAAGATTTCTGACACATTTACTATGGATATGTTAATAGATGCTTTCAATTCTAACAAAAAAAGGCGTGTCAAGCTTCAAATGGCCAAGGTACACTTCTCATAATTAACTTTTATTTTCTAGTTTTACTATATATAGCTTAGGTGTTAGTTGTTTAACTAGTTCTATTATTTATTACCAGGTGCAAGTCGAGAGTTCACATGTATCTGATGATGAAACAGAAAGGCATTTGTGATCAATGGAAAAGTTATGTGTGAATATTTTGGAAAGTTATCATGTAGGTATGTTTATTAGATTGTATATGGTAGAATGGTTTCAAGATGTCGCTAGATGATGTAGCTTCTTTTGGTCATGTTTGATATTGCTAGCTACTGATGGTGGGTGTACAACTCTTTTGGTAGAATGGTTTCAAGATGTCGCTAAATGATGTAGTTTCTTTTGGTCATGTTTGATGTTGCTATCTACTCATGGTGTACAGCCCTTTTGTTAGTTTCTTTTGGTAGTGTTTGACGTTGCTATGTAAAAGTACTCTTGTATTGGCTGAGGATGGCCTTTGTTTCAATCTTTAATGAAGTGCATCTTTTGTAAAGGTATGTTTCTAGAATTTTATTCTACTTTGTCAGTTTGAGAAAAAACTTTTGGGCCCCCCTATTTTTGATTCCTGGCTCCGTCCCTGATGAAAACCAAATCACAAAAACCCTTTCTTCATTTTTTTTCCTTAGTCGAACGACAACGCAAGATTGTAACCATTTAAGGACAGGCTTCAAGATCTTATAATGAAGGTCTCGGGTTGGTTGTTTTTTCGATTCATTTTTATGTTTGTGTGTGTTTTTTTAGATCGAAACAAAGAAAGAGTATAACATATTTGTTATATTTATGTCTTTAATTTTTCTTGATATGGTGAATTTTATTAACTTAAGAATTAGAAAATTACATAGATATTCAAAGCAGCCTTATATGAACATGCTCATATAACTAATACCACATGTAGTAGCTTACATCTCAAATATTCAGGAATAAACTAATTCTAAAACTCACCCTTCTTCTAGACATAGCAACTGCATGCTATCATCTAGCCAACCATGGAGAACTATCTCTCTTTTGACTGCATTTACATTGAACAAACACCCTACCTAGTCTCATCTGTAGCCCTTACAAATGAAACTTGAGGCTCTTATCTAGGGCATCATCAAAAAAGAGATCAAAAAAATTGTTTCATTGGGTCTCAAATGCAAAGAGCTACATTTCCTTATGCACGCATCACTCAACATGCACAGAGTTGCCCAAGGATACATCGCACCTTGACTACATTTTCCATTCTTGCTTTTCCATAACTTAATCACCATGAAAAAATAGAGAACAGACATCATCAGGTTGGCACTCCACCAAAGTTTTGGAAACCTACTATATGTGTATGTCTGCTGAGCTGAACTGGACAGAGCAATACACTCAAGATTAGTTGCCACTCCAAGCACCCCTAATGTGAATGAGTTGGTTATCCATCCACCCTTTCAACAACCGCAAGGTACAAGGCCCTCAGATACACAAATCAAAATAATTTGTTGCAAACTGTCTTATCTCCTTGACCCAAACACCCCTTTAGGGAAGTGTTACATTAGACTACATCGCTTTCTTTGCATAATTCAACACCACATTCCATCTTTGAGCTATCTTCATCACTTGTACTGACTTTTTACTAGTTAAACACATCAATTGCAGTTTAAAAAGGTATTTTAGAATACCTACAACTTTAACCTGATTTTAGGAGTATTAATTACTTAACTAATACCAATACCAAGCCTCAAACGTGTGACCTACAAGTTACACAACCAACTCGTAACCATTAGACCAACACAAGGCCGGTAAATGATGGAAGATGGGAATAGGATAGTTGTATATGTCTTTATTAGTTTTGTATACTAAAAAAGAAGTTGAGCTTCAATAAATCAATTATGGGTTATGTAGTTCATGTTTAAGAAAAATCTATATATAATTGTATAAATGTTGAACACAATCTGAGATCTTTGTTTGGTTCAAGTGATGTTGTTTGATGAGGTTTTGTTGTTGATGATGGAGGATGGGAATATGATAGTTGTATATGGCGATTGTTGTTGAAGGGTTTGTAGTGAAGGCTGTTTCGTTAATGTCTTGTTATGTTCTTCTTCTTCATTTCATTTTTTTTCGTTTATGTTTTGAATCGGCGATGATTCAAATCTGAGGTCAAACCTTGCTAATGAATGGTTTTAAGTATTTTAGTAATATTTAATTTAGGAATTTTGTTTAAATTAATCATACAATATGTTTAATAATTTGTATTTTTTAGCATCTACAATGGAAAAAGTCTTAAAAGACTTTATGCATTTAATGCTTAACTTACTTAATGACTAGAGCTTTTTGCAAAAACTTTTAGTTTACAAAGTCTTTGTTAAAAAGTTATTCAAAAAGTCTTTAATGCAATGCAAAAAATAGCTTTTTACAATAGTGAAAAGCTTTTAGTTGTTTACCGGTTTACCCCTTGTAGATGTTCTTATGTAAAGGGTGTCTTATAACTTCATTAATTGTTTTTATTTATCACATTAATTGCTCACTTAAAATTAAAAAAAAAAATAAATAAATAAATAAAATGTTTTTGTTTTATAACATCATGAGCCTTAAAAATTGTACGTCTTAAAATTAAGAGAGATGATTATTAATGCTTTATATGTAGTATAAGTGATTGAGGGTTTTATTTTATTTTATTTTATTTTAATTTAAGAGTTGTGCGCATATAGTTTAGTATCGTTTTACCATATATTTTAGTTATGATACTAAATATGCAGTTCAACAAAGTTTCTTGTCAATTGGAAAAATAACAACATATTTTCATCACATTAACAAACAAACTTCAGCTTAGCCAAGCTTTGAAAGAACATCATTAAGACTAGATGCAGCTGCTGCGTAACTCTTCTCTGCATCTGCGGAGCTTTTGATCTTTGCGGCATGATCCAACTAATCCAACAAAAAATAAAATGTACGTCAAAATTCAATTTCATTTACCTATAGTAATTAATCAGAATTGTTTAGTTTTAGAAACCAAGATTTGTTCAAATGACCAATCTACTATACCATTATTACGTCTAACATATTACTTTTACTTGAAAGTTATAGGTTTGCTTAGAATGATATTAACACTTAACTAAACGAAACAGTTTTGTGGGTGTTAGTGTGCAAAACATTCTAGAATAGAGGCAAAAACTTACATCAGCCATGTCTTGGAAAAGTTTGCCAGTGAGATCTTTGAGTTGCTTCTTTTCGTCCTTTGACTTGGAAGCAATGATCGTGTTGAGGTCAAAACGAAGGTACTCTGACTTCAAACGAAGATCGTTCTGAACATATGGCCATGCCTTTTTGTCAATGAGCCCTTTAACGTTTAGTATTTCTTGGGCTGATTCTTTTGCGCGAGCCGCAGCTTCTGTTGGTGACAATGGCTGGAGGAAGAAGCGATTCTTCAATGGCAAATCGAGGTCTCTTGCCTCATCAGAGTTTTCAGTTCCGGCTGCCAAGACACATTTCACCCATACAAATTACATGAGATTTATTTCTTTTAGCATATGACAAATAATTAAACAAGGTCTTTAACCATAGCAAGATGATGTAGACACCAAAGTAATGTAGTTTACTTAGTTATAATTTAGCGAGTTGCATACACGCTGATAGGATCCTACAAAAATATAATACTCACGTATTGATTTTGACAAATATAAGCACACCAAAGTTTACTATTGGGAAAACATTATAAGTACCATATAAACTTATTTGATCTTTAAGGAAAAGGCATGAAAATGTAGTTTTATACTTTGGTCAAACTAAACTTCAAGGTTGTTATCCATTTTTCCTTAATCAAGGGTTTCCAAGTTAATTAAGGTTTTTTTGGATTTTCTAAAAGAGTTTATAAGTATCAGTAACTTTTTAAATATCCAAAAATGATACAGTAATATATCATATTGATAAACCCTTTCACCTAAAATTATGATCTTAAGATCTTTTGATAGTCAGAATAGCCGGAGAATATCATCTTGAGCAAACTTAGAAATTCTATGTACCGAAAAGCAAAATAGGAGCAACTAAGGGAGCTTTGTAATTTTGTCAGTTGGCTAATAACTCTAAGTTTCATCCAAATTTCATGAAAAGGGTAAGATGAAAATATTGGGGACTTACGAAGTCCACCAGAAGGTGGGGGAGGTGGGCCGAGCTTGATCGGTTTAGCATCGGCAAGCACAGCCTGAACAAATGAACCGGAGGCTAGCCCAGTGGCAATGAGACCCAGCACGGCTCTACGGCTAGTCTCACTTTCACTTTGTTGGGCTCTAACGACGAGCCCTGTTCGGGTGACACCAACACGGGTGTTCCCAACCGGGGTCAAAACAGCTAGAGAAGAACCACGTAGCCCTGCCATTGATGCTACACCTTGAGCCATTGTTTTGTTATGTTGTTTGTGATTGGACTCTTTTTTGTGTACAATCTTAAATGAAATGTAGAAAATAATATGTGATGGCCTTTAACACCTTATCTTTGTCATGTATTTTTCTGGATAATCTGGATATGATTTTGGCCAATGGGTGTTTGAGAATCTGACAACTTGGATGAGGTCTTATAAGATGCCATTAGGATATTGACACGTGGATTTCAAATAAAATTGTGCACCGTGACACTGACCCACAATAACTAGTTCTAAAACCATTTTTCTTTTTAGCAAAGTTCTAAAACCATTTGAAACCAAAAAACGGTCGTTGTGTCTGCAGTTACTATTTAATTAAACTTTTTGGTGAACAATATTTTCATTATACTTTTTTGTAATAATAACTTTATGGATGGCAAAAAACCATCTAATCAAATTTATCACTATAACGTACAAAAATTACAGGGATACAATTATTGTATTAATATAGTTGTTGATATTTGTAAGTGCATTCATTAAGGTAGTTTTAGCAAAAAGTTTAAAATGTATGTAAAGCTTAATCTTTCATTTTAATCATAGTGATCATTTGATTCATATATATGTTGCATGAAAAGGTTCATATTGTTAAACGTATTCATAATTTAATACATATGTAATTATAAATCATTTAAAGTGTTGTCAAAGGTTTTGTATTGTGAATAGGGATGACACTCGTGGGTAATGGGCACGGGTACCTTTAACCCGTCGCCCGCCCATGTAGTTTTTTTCTCACCCATCACCCACCAATGAGTACAAATTTCTACACATGCCCTTACCCGTGGGTATTTGTTGCCCATGGGTAAACCCATAGGTTAGTGTTATGCAACAAAGTTACAAAACGATGATATGAAAACTAACTACGAAATTGCGTAATAAGACACCAATCAATTTGCCAAATACAACTTTGATTATTTGAACTTTCATACTCTCTTTTTAGTTTTGAAACTCAAACAAACTTTTAGGTTAATGTGTTTTTTTTAGAGTTGGTAGTAACTGTTCAATGTATACCTGCAACATAATAAATATTTTAATTAGTATAATTAATTTTAACATGGGTTTATTGGTACACCTACGGGTATTTTGACGGGTAACCCGTAGGTATATTAAATGGGTTTCATGGGTTTACCCGCGATGGGTATGCCTCACCCGTCACCCACCCGCCACCCACTGATGGGTAAAGATTTTCACCCACAACCCACCCGTGGGTGAAAATTGACGCGTTTACCCACCCATTTATGGCGGATACCCACAGGTTGTGGGTTTTTTCTCGCCCATTGCCATCCCTAATTGTGAACATAAATTTATAATATCAAAAGGTTTATAAATTAATCATTAATGATTATAGACCTATATAAAGTTTCACCATTGTAGATACTCTAATTAGATTTTCAAAGGTTTTTGTTTTATAAGAAAATGATTTTCAATTTTTTATTGTAAAAATTAACAAATAAATTTAAGAATGATGAAAACAAACCACAAAAATTATTATGGGTTATACTATTTACATGAACTAGCATGTTACCTGTGCAAGCAGCGGGTTCGAAAGCGAATTTTGTCTAGTGATTTTTTAATTTTACGTTTTTTTCGCGAATTGATGTAATCAAATAAGCACAATTTTTATGCTTCATTTATCGCATGAATATTGCTCTTTTACTGTATTTTTATATAAGAATCGTTGCTTAATCGTTTCTTATTCTCATTCTTAATTCTAGAGAAAAAATGGAAAAGACACGGAAAACGATTATATTTGGAGCTAAAACGATAAAAATAGTTGTTTAGATGATGAATAAGGCGTATCCATGCAAATGTGGATACGTCGTATACTATACTTAGAATATTAGTCATGTGTGTATTCAGAAGAATATGGCACATCCATTTATGAAGATATGCCATATATTATACTTAGAAGATATGAAGAAAGCTGGAAATCAGAACAATACAGCGTATCCAGGACGTGGGATATGCCCTATAGGAGCCCTAGCCAGAAAAGACCTAAGACACGTTTTGAAGGAATTCGGCTTATCGAATTCTAGGAATAAGCCATATCGAAGGCTGTTTAGTCGGTTGACTAGAATATTTTACTACTTAGAGCCTAATTTTTATATCTTGAATACGGTGTATCAAAAATGAATACGACGTATAAGAGTAAATTTCAGTGAACTATAAATATGAGTCTTAAACACGACTTAGGGCATCATTCTCTCCACTGAAGTCGACTTTCGAGCGATTTTTAGAGGCAACGAAAAATAACAAACACCATTCAACCATTGAAGAACATCTCGTATCATTATATCTTAGTTTAATCATTCGGTTAGTGTATCATTTTTATTATGAATTGTACCCGTTTATCGTTGATTGTTAATTTGTGCATTGCTATTGAGATTATAGACCTGAGATGCAAGTAGGTTTTGTGTGTGTGGATTGCCAATATTTGATATTGTTAGACGCTGATATGAACAAGGCTATTATAAAGACCATTTTCAGGAAGGATGTGAAGCACATAACGGACACGTGCAGTCAAAATAAAATTTGTTTCACCACGAGTTTTGGAGTTAAAATACTACTAGCCCCTCGATGAATTGGAGAAATGTTTGTCTGGCCGTACCCAAATGTAATTGAGATGAATCTTGATCAATTTGGTAATCTAGTTCAATATCTATATCGAGAAACAAAATCATTAAACAATTAGAATGACTTATGATCCATGTCTAATGTTCAACAAAATATCTACAGCAAAGGGATAATTGATTACATAAAACCATTTAAATGATATGTTTAAGAAACTATCCTCATACGTTTCTAGGGGCATTGGCGTGTTACTAGACACAAACCTTCACTTGTATAATTACTTGATTATTATGATGTTCGCAAGTAGGAGCTGTTGGAATATGCTTAAGTAAAAATAAATAATTATATGGCTAGACACATGTAAGCCTATTGGGTCACATACTTATACACCGAGGTACCATTTAATATAACGTGTCTATTGTATTTACGTTGTATAATACCTACATAACTTGGGTTCAATAAAGGGAAGAGCTGACAAGGGATGGAAACTTAAGGGTGTTCTTGGTAACTTATATATTGGACCTATTGGAAGCCACCAATGGGAAGCCACCAAAGTGAGCACCAATGGGAAGCCACTAAAGTGAACACTAATGGGAAGCTACCAAAATAAAGAGCAACAGCAAGATAACCAACCTTACACTCCACCATCTCCTCTCTTCTCCTTAATCCACCGCACACAAACATAACGCAAATCTTGTGTGTGTTTTTCTTGGTTGCTAGTTTTTACTCTTTAGTTTAGTGCAAGAACAATAGTTACATTGTGGTAAAAGACTAGCATCTACTGGTATACAAGGAAGGATAGTGTGTGTCTACATAGAGGTGATCAACCTTATTGATCACTTGGGTTTCTAGTATAGATCAAGTTTTGTTGATAATCTCCATTCAATCCTACCGAATCACGCTACAAAGGTATACATTTATTTGTTATTCTTACAATTTATTATTTGACTCTATGGATCCGTATGGGTGATTTGTTTCTGCTGCTACTTATACTTATTTATATGTATTTCATATCTAAATCACCTTTAACACCAACCATCATGATACAAATTACCGATTCCTAAAAAGACCTACAAGATAATAATCTAGACACTAGACTTCCAACAATAAACAAGTAAACAAACATATAATTTGAACGTTAAGCATATAAACTATCAAACATAAATTCATTAAATTGAAATAAACAAAATCAAATAAAAATAGTATTCATAACATGGTTAACACCTAAGAGTGTTAGCCCATAATCTCTGTATCAAACACGAAAGAGAATACAAACATAAGCAAACGAATAACATAATGAAATCGATGTGAAAATCGAACGATTGTACTTCGTGTGATGATATGGGACCGTCTTCACTTGATCTATTCACTTCCTACTGTTCTCCTAGTATTTGAATTCTCTAAGGGTTGTCTAGTATGGGAGATATGAATCTAAGGGTTGATTTATAGTATTCTGTTTGACGTGTTGATATGGCGTATTGAGGTCCAATAAGCTGTATTCAATATATATTGAGTAGGGTCCAAGAATAGAACATTCAAGTTTATTCGCCGATCTTCTTTAAATACAACATATTTCTAGAGTTTAATACATTGCATACCTTAATTCTCAACTTCATTGGACTAGGGTTAAGATCCTCTATACGGCGTCTGGCTAGAGTTTCATACACTGTATTCTTCTTCAATTGACTTGGGCTTTAACTGCAAGGGCTTATATATGGCGTATTGCTAGAGTAAAATACGCCATATTCTTCTGACTATTTTTCTTCATGAGTTCTTCTATGTAATTTATACGAGGTATCGCCAGAATGTAGATACGTTGTATGCTCTTGATGGACTTGTACATTTCTTTCAATCTGACTCCATGTTCCGTCGCTTTTCGTGTCTTTTTCGATATTGCTCCATAATTACTAAAAATCAAAAATATAATCAACTAAGTAAAATTCTCTTATAAAATTATAATAAACGAGCAATATACATGAGATAATTGATGCATGAATATAGTACTTATTTGATCACATCAAATGTCTCCCCTAGTGTTTCTTTTGTGACTCTGCGGGTTAAATAGGTTGCTATTCTGGATGTGGATGTAAGGAAGAAGATGGAGTTTCCAAAACTATAGCCAGTGATCGAACTGTATCGGCCACCCATCCCTCTTCCAAGTCGATCGATGGAAAGGAAGAATGTTGACATGGGCAAGAAGTTCTTGACAAGTCTTAAGAAATTAGAGGTCAACTTGCCCATTTTGGAGGCTTTAAAGAATATGCCCAAGTACATGAGGTACTTAAAAGATTTTTTGAAAGAGAAGTCAAGTCTTGAGGAAGAATTGAAGGCGATAATGAATTAGCGTTACTTGTCTGTCTTAAAAAAAACACACTTCCATCTAGGGATAAAGACTTACGGGGTTTTACTTTACCACATACTATTGGTCGTATTTCTTTTGATAAAGCTTTAGCTGATTTTGGATTGAATGTTAGTGTGATGTCTTACTCGGCCTTTACAAAACTAGATTTACGTAAACTTGCTCACACTCGCTTAAATATTGAATTGACTTATAAAACAATACAACGTCCCAACAGAATTGGCTTATAAAGCCATTTTTTGACGACGCATGCTAAAATAGATGTATTTAAAACGCAATTTTCTTTAAGGTCAGGGGATGACAAAGTGGTATTTGAAAATGATAAATTCATAACTTTCACCATTGCTTCTGTTTACTCTATTGAAAATTTTGATGCACCAGGTTGTTTTGATGTCCACATTCAGTAGGAGGATGATTTCATGGAATATGAAGGTTTTCCAGATCATGAGTTAAAAGTTTTTATCGAAATGGGTGATTTGATCGCCGACCTTGAGGCTAAGGGTGCACCCTTGGTTTACTTAGACTTAAGCTCAGAATCAAACTCAGATTCATATTCAAAATTATATGGTTCTGGTGGTTCCTACATGGCTAATACAATATGTAGCAGCGGAAGTAAACACATAATCGGTCATGCAGCCAATATCTTTCCTAATTAGCAATATAACCTAACCTTAAACATGTATAAATAGTGTTTATAGAACACTTACTTGTTTCCTGCAGTTACTTGTTTCCTGCAGTTATGTAAGCTTCTGAATCAGTCTGATGCACGGATCTGCCTTATGTATCCTTGATCGATCGATTTAGGGTTTTCAGGAGGAAAACCACTCTTCTGGTTTCACAGATATCCATCAATATCGCACTAGAAGAACTAGGCTCTAACCTATGCAAGTTAGGCGAGATACGAACTTGGGTAAAACCCTAAGTCGATTGGATCTACTAAGGTTTAGTTGATTGGGATATCGAAACCCTTTAAGGGTTGACATCGGTCGATGACAAGAGAGAGGGAGAGAGGGAGGGAGGATTTTAGGGATTAGTTGTGTGTTATGAGAATGCCTAGGAAAGCCTTTGTATTTATAGGCTCCTAGGGAACATTGTGAATACTCGTAGGACAAGTATTTGAGTTTGATTAGGAAACAAACTCACCCCCTTGTAGGATTTGGTCGATCAATAAAAGACCCTTGGGGGTTTGCTGTTTGTCTTTTATCGATTTATTACCCTATAATATTTATCAATGTGACAACCGTCAAGTTCAGGTTAGTGACCGATAGTGACTTGTGACATCTTTATTTGAAAACTACGCTTGTTAGGCTAGTTTTGGTCATAAAAGATCGTTTTTAAAGTTTCGCGATTGCTCTCCTTAGGTGCCTGGTATTATGAACGTACCTTCAAACTATGATTTTACTTAAATGTCATAAACGGTCAACAACATGGTAAAGTCATTTTATAAAGTTAGTTTACCTCACTTGTTCATTCCACACTAAATGCTACACTTTCCATAAACTACACACATTTTAACACTACATTAAACATTTTACATAATACAAATTAACTTATACATATTATACATAATATTTTATTAAATAAAAATTCAAATACTCCCTCCCCCTATCTAAGCAAAATCGCTCACCCCACCTCCCCCTTAAACCAATCACATGCCTTGCTTCTTTCAAAACTATAATCATTCTTTTACAATTCCCAAAAATTCACTTTTGTACACTAACCCTAATTCACTCTCTCTTCATTCACACACACACAAAACACACAATCTCTGCTCCTCTTTTGGAACCGGCCACCCTTACATCACCATTGTTTACTTTATACTCTCCTCTACATCATTCACCTAATATAATACCATCAAAGGACCTCTGTCCTGTTAATTGCAACAACCAGAAATTATTGGTTGGAAGTGTTTGACTTGTTCTAAAGTCAATTGGTCACTATGTTAGTTGGAAGCAGGATACAAACAACTGACAAGTCTTGACATCATACGGGAAACAAATGACAAGATCACGGCTATTAGAGAGAGAGACTAAAGACTGTAAGGAGTCGGCAGAAGAGTTACGCTGATATCCGTAGGAAACCCCTGGAATTCCAAGGTGGGATAAAATACTTCTATATGTATCACCATGGAAGGGCGTAATCCGCTTTGGAAAGCGACAGAAGTTGAGCCTGAGATATGTTGGTGATGACATCAAATAAGTACATTATATTGTCATCATTTGTCATATATAATTCACTTGTTTTATTATATTTTATATGAGAATTGGTGATTTAATGTTTACTTTAGTAATTCTCCGGTTAAAACAAGCTATTGGTGAAACTTGGCGATTTTAGACGGAATATGGAGCAAAATGATCAAGATGGAAAAATCTACTGAAATAGAGAAGATACGCCGCATCATTTTAGATAGATGCGTCGTACTATCATACTTAGATGAATTCGAAGACCATTGCCTGACTTTGAAGCATGCGCCTCATCAGATTATATCATGTGCCGCATACGAAACTTTGGTCAACGAAGAAGAACCAAATTGTTCTACTCCAGACACGCGACATCGATTATCAACATGCGCCGTATCTATATCAAGACTTCACCAAATACGATTCAAGATACTGAAGGACATGCGCCACATAAAGATTTAAGTTACGCCGCATCTGAAGACGGTACCAATATTCTAGAATTTATTAATCTTGGACCTCACGCGAAGTTAATTAGATACGCCACATCTACTTATTCAATGCACTGCATCTACCCTTCTGACAGAACCTATCAATACCCCAAGAAGTCAGACGAAATATGAGAGACAAAAAGCCTAAGGAGACGAATTCAGACGACTTGGCAACACAAGACACACCTCATAAGAAGATCTTAAAGCGGTAAGAAGGTCCTGCATGTATTTAATTCGTTAAGTAGTTTTGTTTTATCTGTAATAGTAAGCTTTAATTCATCAGGATTGATGGGCTTGTGGCCACCATACTGCTCCTCTTAAAATTTCTTTCTCATCAATTAAAGTTTATATGTTGATGTTTTTGGTGACTTGTATATGTGCTTTGATAACCTCTGTGTCTAGCTGAGTTTTGCTTGGGCTGCCATACCCCTCCTCGCCTACTTATCTAGAGTCTAGAAAGTGGGATAGGCATAAGTGATCATTAAGAGTTTACTAGCCTATATTTATGATCGAATGAGACAAATTTTAGATTACGATACACAACATATAAAACTAGCAATAAAACAAGTGACAATCTACTTAACAATCAGGACATGCCTTTTATATGTATCTATTATCTATTTGTGTACGTGTTTGCTATTCGCTGTAGGGATCTATACCTTGATAGATCACGAGCCAATAGATCGTTAGCCAACTAATGTAATCACTAGCTAGACTAAGTTAGATAATCTCTATGAGCTTGTTATTATGCGGAATATAAAAACAAACATATACTAAACTTGATCCTCTATGGATCGATAATATTAATAAAACTTCGTACTAGAAACTTGTATCTATTACAATGACCTAGGGTTCCTTATATACTAGTAGAAACCCTAACCTTTCTTACAAGAAACAAATAATGAAAAACTAATAAAAGATATTCTACATATCTTGTCCTAAAATACATAAGTTATATCCACGGTTAAACTCTATCCGTAGGATCTCTAAATATCCGCAGGAACCAGTCATCAGCAGGAAGTCACTAAGCCTTCCGCAGGAACCTGTCAGCAGTATCATTCAGCAGTATCTTCAATAATTCCTTAAAATCCTCCCCTAATCTTGAATTTGACACAGTTAAGTTCAAGATTTCTTGATAGATCACTAATAACACAAACCAGAGGATTGAGAATGAACATCAGCAGCAAAGAATCTTCATAAACAGAATCTCTATGATCAGCAACCAATTGAAAAGCACCATTCTTTGCAGCAACACAAGACTAAATGTACATCAAAACATATAAGTTTCATACTATTCTCATCACATCCAGGTGTGTTAACTCCTGTGAGAGGTGAATCATTGAAAATAATGGATTTGATGTCTCTTTACCAATAGCCATCACTACTGGAGTAGCCAAGTCTTTAAAGGTACACTGATAACCACATGATTTTTAGCAAATCATCAGCTATAAATGGATTTGAGATGTCTTTACCTGTAGCCGTTTGCTCAGGACTAGTCAATTATTGATGAATTATCATCTTGGTCAATTGAATACCAAATATGGTTTTCCACTGCCTTTAACACAAGCCATATACATGTGGGCTAGCCAATTATTTGGAATCCATAAAGGAAAAATCCATGGTCAATAGACAACCATTTCAACTACTCAGCAATAAAGCATAGGTGAGTTGAAAACCTTATGATTTTGAGCAAACCATTACAGCTATCAACAGATTTGATGAGTCTTCACCAAAACTGTACCCTTTGGACTAGCCAATTTTTTGATGGAATAGTCAACATCAGGCAAGTTGATGACCAAAAATAGTGTGATAAAAATCAACACCAAACCTGCATACAACATACACAAAACTATACAAATATGTTAGCTTTTTTTTTTTTTTTTCTTTTTTTTTTTTTTTTTTTTTTTTTTTTTTTTTTTTTTTACTAAACTAAAAGAAAAAAAATATATATACAACAAAATACAATACCAAGATCAGCTCATTGCAGATATGAATCCATTTGAATGCCATGCTTGGTTGCTAGTTCCTTCTTAGTCAATATACTTCTTCTGATGAACCTTACCAATTGTTCAGCAAGATGAAGATCATTTTCAGTCATATCCAAAGGAACAGATAACTTTGTCTCCAGCATGAGATGCATGACTTCCTTTGTGATTGGGTAAATAATATCAGCCCAGCAATACAAGGTCTTACCAGTGGTTGTAACAATCATATGAACATTGGGAAGTGGAAAGAACTTCCAATATTCAACCACCCATGTCTTTTGACCTTTCCATACTTGAAACCTTACACCAGAATCACCTTTATAAGAATCACACGAAATATGCAAATCACCCATCAAATACATTCCAATGTCATCAGGGGAATGAGTTTGATAGTACTTGATAACCCAATCATAAAGTGAGAGAAGATCTTGCTTGTCCACCATATGTAAGATCTGACTCAGAAACAAGAATGTCTTAGTAGTTCCATCTTGTCTAGTTATGACATTCACTTTTCCTTGGCCAAGCTCAGAATCAACCAGTTCCCACTTCACAATTTTCTCCCATACAACAGGGTCTTGACCATCATCAGAAGCATAATCAAAGAAAGTAGTACTATCCTCTAAAGGAATATATTTTGGAGCCTTCCTCTTGATAGCTTTAGTCTTTCTCCTAGTGCCAGTATTTACAGGAATAGAAGGACCATCAGCAGGTTCTTCTTTAGGCACTTGTGTGGAAGTATCAGCAGGAACATCTGCAGAATCATCATCATCAGGTACTTCAATTGGAGTATCTTCTTAAGCATCATTGGTAACATCATGTGGAACTTCAGTGGTATCTTGATGAGATTCAGCAGTATTATGATGAGAAGCAGCAGGAGTATCATCCATCTTAGTATCAGGAGTATCATCTTTCTGAGACAAGACTGAAGGATGTTGCACATTCTCCTGACCACCATGAAAAGACCCAATAGATTCAGCAGGTTGATCAGCAGTATCATGAATCTTAGCTTTCTTAGCTTGAGGCTCATCCAATAGTCTTCCTCTAAACTCCAACACATCTTGAACATTTATACCAGAGGAATGAAGATTTGAAATCTTGTCATAGTAGAAGGAGAGCTGCCTATCAGAAAATCCCCAAACCTTCTTTTGATTCCAACCTGACCCAAACATAGAACATCCCTGATTCTTCACAAAATTCCTCATATATTTCTTGATTTCATTCTTTGTCCAAGGTCTTTCCTTTTGATACTTAGCTTTAATCTCTGCCTCATGTTGTTTCTGCAATCTTCCTCTTTCAACCATCATCTGAACAAAATCAGGATTATCAACTCCAAGCTCAGATGCACCCAAATTAGGCTTGGAAGCAGCCTGTTCAGCCAAATTCTCCCATTGTTCAGCAGTAAGATTCTTAGCTATCTCATCAAGCTCCTTCTTTCTTTCATCAGGCAAGGTGGTAGTAAATTGAGGTCCCATCTTGTCAAAATAATCTTGAATTTTCCTAGCCAATGCTTCTGAGGCTTTCAAATCCAATTGCACTTTAGTAATTGCAGCATCCTCTTTAGCTTGCAAATGTGCAACAACATTCTCACTAAGTTTTTCATAAGCAAGTTCCTCCTTGGATTTTACTCTGGAAGGAATGTCTTGATCAAACAATATAGACTTTCCTTTACCTTGCTTCTCAGGAGGGACAAAAGTCTTATCAGGAGAATCATGAGGAAGATCAGCTTGAATATCTACTGATGGACCATAAGTGCCCACTTCTGGCAAAGGATTAGGAAAAGAGTCCTTTCTAGAAACATCAGCAGAAGTCTTCTTGCTAGGAACATCAGCAAACTTCTTATCAGCATAATGCTTCCTTCTGACATAATGAGCAACACCAGCAGACTTCTTGGCTCTGGAATCCTTTGGAACACTGGCATCAGTAGAATGAGTAACATCAGCATTTAGAGCAACAGATGGTTCAGGCCTAATGTCAGCATGCTTCTGAACACTCTCCAAAGTGGTAGCAGCAAGAAGTTCAAGGCCTTCTAAGTCAATGTTGTCAGATGCTTTAGTAGAGTCCTCATCTGAGTCATACACCACACCTTGTTTCTTTCTTTGCTTAAGCTTACCCTCAAACTTCTTAACTCTTCCAATTAGAGTCAGAACAGCATTGCTGAGATTCTTTTTGGTGAAGTTCAGATCATTCTCCAACTTGTCCACCCTAGATACATGCCTGTTCAACAAAGCTGATACAGAAGTGAGAGTAACAGGACCTTTAGCTCCACCAACAGGGATATCTGTGGCATTTGGAGCATCATTGGTCCTGTGGGTAGAATAATCTAAATTTACATTTACATCTACATGTTCCTCAAAGTGAGGTCTCAAAGGACTGGGTGAAGAAAGTATTGAAAATTGTGGTAAGTTTACAGGTTGGTCAAAGCCTAAATTCTCATTGAGCTCATGCTCAGGAGAATTGACATCCATTGCTGAATGTACAGGTGTGGGTAGCCTTGGAGAGAGTGGAGGCTGAACATCAGAAGCAACTGAAGCATTTGCATCAGGAGCATCTTCAGTTCTATCAGGAGAATCCTCTGGTGCTTGGGCATCAGGGGAATCCTGACCACCAGCAGCTACATCAGCTGCATCTCCATCAGGGGGATTGCCCACCGGGGCATCAGCAGCTACTCCATCAGGAGGATTGCCATCGGGCAACATGGCTGGTAGTAAGGGTCTTATTTCACCAGTAAATCTAAATTTCATTTGAGAAAACAACTTTTTAGATAAACCCTTAACAGGCAAGTGAGTGGGGTCATTGGTCTCAATGTCTAAAATGATTTGAAGAAACCTAGGATACAATAAATATTTAAGTTTGGTATCCTTAACATTTTCAAGCATAGCATTAAAGATATACCTAGAAAAATTGAATATTCTTCCCTGAGAGCGACACACAATGGCAAGAGCAATGTCTGTAGAGAATTGGTCCCATCCACCAGACTTAGAACCCATGCACTGAAGTAAGGTGTGTGTCAAAAATCTCCATTTTGGACAAAACAGATTCTTGTACCATACTTTCCCATCTCCAGTATAACCAGCAGCCTGAAGCCCTCGAAGTATATCACTCTTAGGCAACTCAGTCACCCCTCCTTCATCATCCAACTGTAGTTTGGTCCTGACCAATGACTCAGTAACCACATATTCTTCCCTATCAATAACAACAACAATCTCTGTTGGTCCATCTTCTACAGTCCTTATTTGAGCGGTTTCCCAAAATTGTACAACAAGAGACTCATAAATAACATCTGGATACTTGAGCAGAGCATAACGAATCTTGGACCTTTGAAGAAATTCCATCATGTCCACATAATCTTCATCATTCTTACCACGATCGAGAAAAGCATGTTTGTTATGATCTCTTTTGAAATATAGCTCAGCCATTGATTGAGAAATAGAAATTAGGGTTGGGTGTTCTGAAAAATATTGAAATGGTTTTTTTTTGAAATTATATAGCGAGAGGGAATCAGTTAATTTGGGAGTGGGATATGCACGTCTTGGTTAATTATAGAAGTTACCAAACGTGGAATGAAACTGATGTGAATTATTGGAAAGAAATCCTTGACCAATAATCAACTAAGGCAAATCCCAATTAACTGACTCATCCGTAGAAACCAAATCAAACGGCTGAAAGC
This sequence comes from Artemisia argyi, assembly GCA_030686995.1. Classification (NCBI taxonomy): domain Eukaryota; kingdom Viridiplantae; phylum Streptophyta; class Magnoliopsida; order Asterales; family Asteraceae; genus Artemisia; species Artemisia argyi. The sequence goes on from CM060687.1 coordinate 98,646,519, forward strand.
AAATGGTCAATCCGCAGAAAATAGTCAAACGTTGACTATGGTCAAAAGAACCATCCGCAGTATCATTCAGCAGAATCTTCCCTTCAGTGGAAACCAAATATCTTTGAAAAAGATCTCTTAATTCAAAATTCAAAGAACCCTTAATTATCTCCAAACTGCCTCACATAAATGGTAATAAATACACGCGGTTGGGGGATCTTATAAATAAAGACTGATTATCCCCAAATCTCTCCACTTCAAATCAAATCCCTAATTATCATACCTCCAGTCAAAAATTACATCCATGGCTTCCAATTAACCCATCATCAACCTTTCTTCTGACTCCTCTGAATCCTCTGATTCACTAACATGTCCACCTCCACTCAGAATGCCAACTCTTACCCGTGGTCTTACAAAAGAACAAGCCAAGAAGAAGAAACATGATGTACCTGCACCATGTTCATCATCATCTGAAGATCTTCCACCATATCCCTCTGAGATTGATGATCCTGAGTACCAGAGAGAGTTGGAGAGAAAGTGGAATGAATTAGAGAAGGCAAACAGAGTTCCCAATCCTGATGAGTCTCTCATCTTCTTTACATCTTTTGATGAAGAGGATGATGAGAATGATGAACTTTACACTCCTACAACCTCTGATAAGTCTCAGTCCTCTTGTCCAAGAAGAAGAAAAGTAAATCTTCCATTGCCAAAGACCAGAAAGATTGTACTAGGTTTGCCCTGTCCTCAGTGGCAAGGACTCTTCAACATCAATAACAAGGGCAAGAAGAAGACTGTGGACGGCAAGGGCAAGGGCAAGGGCAAAGTAGAATAGGGACTTTGGTGTTTGTCTTTCACTTTCATTATCTTGTATTGTACCTCTGAAGAATCAATAAAATTTGCCTTCTTAATTATTGTTTGTTTAAATTCTTCTGATTAGCATTCCCCTGAATAAATTAAACTTGAATAGGCCATCAGCAGGAACACACTTAACAACAAGATAAATAGTATCAGCAGCATGTTGGTCAAACCATTGACTTTCATCCGAAGAATCCAATTAAGTGGACAATTTGCACACTTAGTAATTGCTACTGACTCAACTACCTCCCATTAACTTACATTAACTCCCAGTAAACTCAAATCAAGTTTTTAAAAGAAGTCTTCAAGTCATAATCAACTCACCATTCCACAAAAACAAATCCCAAAGTCATTTTTACAATAGAGTCATGAAGCCATCCCCCAAAGTCATTGAAATTTCTTCTAATTCATCAGACTCTACCTTTGACATTCCTCAAATCCAAAGATCATACTATTACTTAGGTGAAGGTCCTTCAGAGTTTTGTCCATCTCCAACCTCATCAGAAGAAACCACTGCAGCTGAGGAAACACGGGACAAGAGTTTTCTGCCTTTGCTAAAGGTAGAAAAGATGGAGGATGTTAGTGCAGTCTCGTTCTACCCCAGACAAGAGGCAACGGAGCATCTCGAGCTCCGAAAGCCTGAAAACAAGCTCAAACCTTCTATTATCGAACCTCCTGATGCAGATCTTAAAGAGCTTCCTAACCATTTGGAGTATGCCTTCCTTCAGGGAGAGGATCAACTCCCGGTAATCATAAACTCTTCCTTGGAACATGAACAAAAAGGTAAACTCTTAGAGGTCCTAAAAAAATACAAGGGGGTACTCGCATGGAGTGTGGCCGACATTAAGGGGATTGACTCAACTTTTTGCACACATAAGATTCTCATGGAAGAAGATTATAAACCTACCGTGCAACCCCAGAGGCGCGTGAATCCTAACATTAAGGAAGTCATGAAGAAAGAAGTTATAAAACTTTTGGATGCAGGATTGATTTACCCGATTTCGGATAGCCCGTGGGTCAGTCCTGTGCAGTTGTACCTAAAAAGGGTGGAATGACTGTAGTTAAGAATGACAAGGGTGAGATGGTGCCCCAGAGAACAGTCACTGGATGGCGGGTATGCATCGACTATCGAAAGTTCAATGATGCCACGAGGAAAGATCACTTTCCCTTACCATTCATTGATCAGATGTTAAAGAGATTATCTGGACACGAGTACTATTGCTTCTTGGATGGATTCTCTGGATATTTTCAGATTCCCATAGCACCTGAGGACCAAGAAAAGACCACGTTTACTTTCCCTTATGGAACATTTGCTTACAAAAGGATGCCTTTTGGGCTATGTAATGCCCCCGCCACTTTCCAGCGATGCATGACCGCAATCTTTCACGAACTCATGGAAGATAGCATGGAAGTGTTCATGGATGACTTTTCGGTCTTCGGGAACTCCTTCGACCGCTGTCTTGCTAATCTAGAAAAGATGCTTAAACGGTGTGAGGAAACCAACTTGGTGCTAAACTGGGAAAAGTGTCATTTCATGGTGAAAGAAGGGATTGTGCTAGGACATAAGATCTCAGGGAACGGAATAGAGGTGGACAAGGCTAAAGTTGAAGCTATATCTAAGTTACCATACCCCACAACTGTTAAAGCAATACGCAGTTTCTTGGGGCATGCCGGGTTTTATCGAAGATTCACCAAAGACTTCTCCAAAATCGCTCAGCCAATGACTCAACTACTTGTGAAGGATGCTCCATTTGATTTTTCCCAAGAATGCAAGGATGTATTCGATCTCTTAAAAAAGGAATTCACACAAGCTCCAATCATGATCACACCCAACTGGGAGTTACCATTTGAAATCATGTGTGACGCTAGCGACTTCGCTGTCGGGGCTGTATTAGGCCAACGGCGTGATAAGCTTTTTCAACCCATCTACTATGCGAGTAAAACCATGAATCCCGCTCAAGAGAATTACTCCACCACTGAGAAAGAATTATTAGCCGTGGTGTTCGCGTTCGACAAATTCCGACAATATCTTGTCCTTTCAAAAACAGTCGTCTTCACTGATCACTCGGCTCTTCGATATCTTTTTGCGAAGCAGGATGCTAAGCCACGACTAATTCGGTGGATCCTGTTGCTACATGAATTTGATGTTGAGATTCGTGATAAGAGAGGGGCAGAAAATCTGGCCGCAAATCATCTATCTCGTCTCGAAAACCCCTTGGATGAGCATGATAGAAGTGAGATTAGGGATTCATTTCCTGACGAACAACTCATGTTAATGAGTGACTCGGAGCCGTGGTACGCCGATTTTGCTAATTACCTCGCAAGTAGACTCATTCCAGAACACCTGACTAAGTATGAAAGGAAGAGGTTCTTTTCTGAGCTAAAATACTACTTTTGGGATGAACCCTTTTTATTCCGAAGGTGTCCTGACCAAATTATAAGGCGTTGTGTTTCGGAAAACGAGGCAGTGAAGATTATGAGGGAATGTCACTATGGTCCCACTGGCGGGCATCATGGGATAAACATTACCGCCCGAAAGATTCTCGATGCGGGGTTCTATTAGCCCTCAATTTTCCGTGATGTAAAAGAAATGGTGCAGGCGTGCGATGCATGTCAACGAGCCGGAAATATATCACATAGGGATGAAGCACCTCAGAACTTTATACAAGTTTGTGAGGTCTTTGATGTTTGGGGGATTGACTTCATGGGACCCTTTCCATCTTCAGGGGGAAACGAGTACATATTAGTCGCCATTGACTATGTTTCAAAATGGGTTGAGGCACAAGCCCTTAGGACCAATGACGCCAGAGTAGTTATTCATTTCCTGAAAAAGCTTTTTGCGAGATTCGGGATTCCTAAAGCTCTCATCAGTGATAGGGGAACCCATTTTTGCAATGCACAAATGGAAAAGGTCATGAAGAGATATGGAGTACCCCATCAGTTCTCCACCGCCTACCATCCACAAACCAATGGCCAAGTCGAAAACACCAATAGGGCTATTAAAAGAATACTTGAAAAAACGGTTAGTCAAAACAGAAAGGACTGGTCATTTAAACTCGATGAAGCCTTATGGGCATTCCAAACCGCCTATAAAACACCTATTGGAACGACCCCGTTCCGCATGGTGTATGGTAAGGTATGTCACTTACCAGTGGAATTAGAACATAAGGCTTTGATTGGCTCCAAACGGTCAACCTAAATTGACCAGGGAATGGTCAACAAGGTCAAACAGCTCAGAGTCAATTCTCCGCGGAAGTACAGTGGTTTCCCCGGGTCGTTATGTCCCGACGAGGTGTGGATGGTAAACAAAACGGGTTTGTGATCGGGTGAATTTGGACAGAAAAGGGTATATATGGGTTTGAATGATTACACTAAGGGAATACGAAGGAAAACGATTTAAACAAACTATACTAACAATTACGTGAAACCTAGTTAACTTAAAACGTAAACTGAAAACTTAAAATCAGAAATTGCTTATACGTAAGCAGAAAAATAAGCCAAACGGCTTAAATAGAAGCTATCACTTTATTTAAATTTTTGGTTTTTTCTAATTTTACAAACTACTTTTAATAACGTAACCTAAATTTAAAAACGTAAAAGGTACTTAAATAAAACGCGAGTTAAAATTAAAATAAACGCGAGTGCGCGGAATAAAAAGTGAAAATTGAGCTACGCTAACCCTACGAACATGAAAATTATATTTTTACGGTCCTAACGATAAAAGAAAATTTTGAGAAAAAGAAAAATATTTTTTTGACTTTTTAATTATTTATTATTAATTAAATACTAATTTTAACTATTTAATAATACACTAAAAATTAAGAAAATATAAAATAAACCTAGAAAAATGAAATTATAACTTTGAAAAATCTAAAATATTATAAAATTAATTTTAAAACAGAAAATATATTTATTACACTATTTATCTATTTATTATTAATTAAATACTAATTATTAATTACTAAAACTACTTTTGATTTATTAAAAATACTAAAAAGGCAAAGAAAAATCTGAAATTTTTAGGAAAATTCTAAAACACAATTAGGAAGTTAAGAAAAATAAAAGTTACTGAAAAAGAACTCAAAATAAGCAAAATGGGCAATAAGAACTTATAAATAAGCACTTAAAAATAAGCACTTTGCAAGAAAAGAAGCTAAAAGCTCAAAAACAGTTCAAGTAACTAAATTGAGCTTAAAACAACTCCAAACAACCTAAGAAATACTCAGAATAAGCAGAAACAAGAAATTAAGCACTATCCAAATGCTAAAAACCAAGCAGTCCACAGGGCTGAACAGCAGGCCAATTTAAGCTTATCTAATAAGCTTGAAACCCAAAATTAACCCTGGAACTCACAAGATGAGCTGGTGGGCTGTCCAAAAAGCCATTAAGCCTGGGCTTATTCCCACAGATAAGCTCACAATGAGCTTGTGGAATGGGCTGTTTGGGACAAAGCAGGGCAGTAATAAGCAGGCATAATAAGCTAATAAATAAGCTCATAAACACAAACCATAAGCAAAATCAAACAGCAACAATCATAGTGCATATTAATGGGGCTAATGACAACTAAGAACAAGCTTAAATCAAACAGAAATACTAATCACATGCTCAGCTGCTACAGATGTAGCAGCAACAATGGGGTACTTGGGGGGCTAAAATAAGCTAGTGAATAAGCACTAAGGGAGAATTTAAATGAGCAGGCCTAAGGGCTACCTAAAAAATATTCCAAAACAACAGGAATCAAAGCTATTGACTCAAAATTGATTAAGATGGAATCAAATGAAATCTTACCCAAACCTGGGTGCAGGGCAGATACATAAGCCACAGCTCACTTTGAGCCATCTAAAAGCGGCCAAACAAAAATCTAAAAATTATGAAAAAATTGTTTTTGCAGGCACAAGTTAGCAAGGATGCAAAGTACCAAATTTCAATTCTAACTACCAAATGGTGACCAGATTAAAGATGCATGTATGAGGGTGTTTGGGACTGCAGGCCGCTGAAGCAGTTGGGGTTCACATGGGTCAAAGTGGGTAACTTAATGAGACTTAAGATCCAAAACAAGCTCAACCAAAGGAAGTTCAACTACTGACGACTTGTACAACAATTTAAAAAGCTAACGCTAACTTAAGCCTATCTAAAATTTAGTCCAAAGAGGCTTGTTTATGGACTGTTTAGCAGCAACAAGTACAAATAAACTATCAATAAGCTACTTCAAATCTAGATGAGCTAAAACTAATAAATATTATGCTACAAACTAATAATATAATCAGAAATCCAGGCCTAATTCTAACCTAAACTATCTAAAAAATTAAAGTGCAAAGGGGATGTTTGGAACTTGCTTATCTGATGCAACAGTGATGATCCAATGAGAGTTTTGAGCTTTTGATCAACAAGAATTCTTTTACGAACTATTGAGCATGCCATAAATCATACTGTGAACTCATTTCAAGTTATGAAAACAACTAAAGATGCCTGAACAAGAATCTAACCTAATTTACTAATGATGGCATTTTAAAAAAAATACAAGAAATTTGAAAGTAAGTTAAACTACTCTAAAGCATTCTGAGGATGACAAATTCTATTAAAAACAATAAATTCAAGCTAAGTGAATTCCAAAAGTTGGGTGATAATAAGTTTTAGGCAGAAATTCATGATGCGCCAAACACCACTTAAATTCACTGTCATGAGATTAAACTTTTATGCATAATATCAAAGCTATAAAACTACAATTCTGAAACTATCTTAGGCCAAATCAACCATTCAATAACAACCTTTGACAGTTAAAAACTAAACTCTTAACTAGTGTGGTACCCCTAAGGAACTAAACAAATAAGAACATAAATGAGCTACAATAAACAGATAGAATGAGCAGATTAAATAAGCAATGAGCAAGGTAATAAGCTGAGTAAATTTTAAGATTGTAACAATCAAACTTTCATTGAACTAGAAAAGAAGAGTTACAACTGAGACTTTTAAATTAACAATACTTCTAAAATTAAACTACTTACTACACTACATTTCTACTCTAAAATCCTAATGCCCTTTTAAGAATGGCATACATAGCTATTTATACTCAGAAAAAGAAATGCAAGGGTCCTCCTTTGGTCTTGTCTGTATCTGGTGTGCTTTCATTGTGAGGAGAATGGGCATAATCAAACTTGTGCTTTCTCAGAGCCATGAGAACCCTTGGATGAAACTTGAAACCTACTTCTTTAAGTCATAGCTGTTGGATCATCTTTTGGCCTTGGAGGATTGCCAGCTTGGACTTGGGGGAGGGTAAATTAGCACATGGTTTTGTGGAAAGTGGAGGTTGTAGGGTGGTTAGTAGGAGGGTGGAAGGGAGACAAAAATGTTGGAGGTGGCAGTGATGGTGTCTGGGGTTTTGGCGGAGGAGAAGGAAAGGGAGGTTAGGGTTTGACCAATTTTGACTGGGAGGGGTATTAAAAAAAACGGGGTATATTGTTTTGTTTTGGGGTTGGGCTTGGGTAGGGTAATGGGCTTGGGTGTTGGGTTGTTGTTTGGTTTTTGGGGTTTATAATCTTAGCCGGATTTGGTATTTCATTTCACAAGGACTATTTTTGTAATTTGTAGAAACTTGAGGGTCTGGAATTGTTCATTCCCCAAAGCAATCCAAAGGACCAATCATGCCAAGAATCCATAATACAAGGACCACATTGTTAATTTTTCTATTTTTGAAATTCCCAGGGACTTAAATTGCCAATTTTGAAACTTGAAGGACCAATATTGCAAACTTTTGAATTTTATTCCAAAAATCATTTTTTATAATGTTTGACTTTCAAAAGACCCGGGTTGACTTTTCTTTCAAAACAAATGCTTAGGGACTAGTTTTGTAAATTTTTGAAAGTCGGGGGACTAAAACTGCCAATTGTGTAAACTTTGTTCGTTTTTCATTGTTTTTGCTCATTTTGCATCTGAAATGTATAAAATACAATCTCTGGGATATTTTTAGTATTTTGATGCATTTCTGAGCGTTTTTCGGATGTTTTGGCAGTTTAAATACGATAAAAATGATGAGTGTTTGAGCACTCATCAGGCTTATTGGGCGCTTAAGACATGCAACTTAGATTACACAATTGCTGGAAATAATAGGTTCTTGCAATTACACGAGCTTGATGAGCTTAGGCTAGAAGCCTACGAATCCTCCAACACATATAAAGAGAGAGCGAAAAGATGGCATGACCAGAGAATTAAGAAACCCAAAGAATTTTCAGAGGGAGACAAGGTCCTATTATACAATTCTCGGTTGAGATTCTTTTTGGGAAAACTTAAGTCTAGATGGTATGGACTGTTCACGGTAAAGAATTCCTCTAAAATTGGAGCAGTGGTGTTACTAGATGATGAAGGTAGGGAATTTACTGTTAACATACAACGTGTAAAACACTACCAATAGAATAACAATGAAATGATTAGTGAGGAGGATGTGACGTTTGATGAGGAGGTCACGTAGTAACCCATGACCTTGAGTCTAGCTACAAGACTCGTAAATAAAGAAAAGCGCTTCTTGGGAGGCAACCCATGTTTTGTGTGATTTTATTTTGTTTGTTCATTATTTGCTTCCGTATGCATGCTTAATTTTTATTGTTGGTAAATCATGTTTCTAAACTAAATAGTGGAAATACTTTACTTTTTTGTTTTGGCCTAGTCTTAACTCCACCTAAAGGTATTTTGCAAAAGATAAGTGTAAGGGGAAACCCCAAATATGTTTTCAAGAAACAAACCGATCATGATTCTCCACAATATTAAGTGAACATGTATATTCGTATTTGTTAGAGTCAAATGCTTGTATTGAGTCATAATGAAGTTTTGCAGGATTTTCCAAGAAGTAGGACCAAGTTTTTCCAGAAATTTTCTGGAAACTTAACATAAGAATTTCTGCAGGTCACTTCTGACAGAGTCAAGAGTTTACTCTTGACGGCTTCAAGTGTAAAAATCTGGAAATTTTACCAGTTTTGTTTTTCTAACGGAGTCTTATGGTTTTTGTGAATTATTAAGTTTTATAATCTCCAGGAAATCTGCAAACTTCATTCCACAAGCATGATATCTTATCTTGTTTTCTAGGATTTAGTAACTTATATAGGATGCCGCCGATTTTACGCGAGGTTGTCTTGTCTATTTTGTCAGGTTTTACAGGTTATGCATGACAAGAAGATGATTTATATTCTGGAAGGGAAGCTTTGATTGTTCATTTTCTTGGAGGAAGATTTAACCTGGCCACCTCATTATCCATACCGAGCGAATCAGGGGAGTATTTGATTTCATTCTCTTAACTTTTTCACTTTTACATTCTTTACTTGAACATTCGGGACAATGTTCATATTAAGTGTAAGGGGAGCGTAAAAAGATGACACCTTACATATGCACTTTCGCTTGAGTTTGTTTTGTTTAATGGTAGATGTGTAATAAAACTATGAGAAATACTTGTTAGTGCAATTTTAGCGCCAAATTTAAATTTTTTACAACATTTAGGAGTGAAACTTTTGCCATAGCAAGCGTCTCATGGATAGGAGATTGTATGACTAGCACATAACCGTATATTCAGAAAAATTTTCCACCCAAATATGTGAGGTTCGCCTTTAGATTTGATAGGAAAAGCATTTATTATTAGTGCTTATGAGTGTACCGGTAGCATTTACATTCTAGAACTTGCGTTAGTGATGAATCCCGAGACCGCTAGTGAGACTACATTCGTGTAGTAGGATTTACTACATGATAAGAGGCATTAGGATCACCCTTGCGTTAAACCCGTATCATAATTACTTGACCATTTAAGTCATATTACTTAGCTAGTTAAGTCAACTAATTTTTCCCACACCCTTAGCGTTGTACTCATTTTTAGTACACGATAACCCTAGTACACCCCTCCGAGCCTATCTTTTCGTATCTAACTTTAAGCATTTTACTTAAAGGAAGAATTTGTTACACCCCACTTAAATGTACACCCAAATCGCCTTAGCCTTCCGTGTATGCGCTCATTTTTAGTGCATTATTGTTATTTGTTAAACCACCCTAAGTTAACTATCTAATTGATTACATGGTTGCTAAGTCGAGTCATATCCTTGTACATGTTGTTTTGGGACGATTGGGTAAGTACTTATTTTATGGAGTAATGGGGAAGAACATCATTTTATTACCCCCATATGTGCGTTAATCTTAAAAGTGCTCCAAGTGTTTTGATATTCTTAATTCGAGTCATTAGATTAGTTAATTGTTAAGTATGTAAAAATTCAAGTGTAAGGGGAGTGTTCATTCCCTATGATGTATTATTTTGGATGGTAGGTTAAGAGTGTATGCGGAAAAAAAAATAAAAAAAAAATAAATAAATCAAAAAAAATTTAGAAAAAGAAAAAAAAAATAGAAAAAAGGAAAAAGAGAAAAAACATACGGACTACCATCCCGTTTCATTCTATGTTCATTTTATGTTTTTGTTATTTTTCATTTATTAGCTTAAGTTGAGTCTAGTCTTGGCTTAGCAACGCCACATTGTACATGTAATTAACCAAGATTGTTAACTCGCCACCAGTAAAACTTCCTTTATCCAACAAAACCGTATATTTCATATCCCTACACCTAACGTTACAACCCTTTAAAAGACCTCTTTGATAGTTTATCCTAGGTGCTTACGCCATGTGGTGGAGGTTTGATCCTTTCCCAAGCCTATGGTAATCTATTTTGCTATGACAGGTAGTGAGAGATATCTTCCGTTTCCATATTGTAATTTACACTTTATTACACCCGAGAGATGTGAGTATCTAAACACTATTTGTGAGGTGCTAGTGTATGACCTCCGTGCTAGTCTATTGGTCTTTAGTGGAACGATTATTTGTTGTAATTACTTTTATATTAGTGTTAAATGACTCCTAACTTGTCTTTTGAGTAGAATAAAAGCGCATTTGCTTGAGGACAAGCAAATCTCAAGTGTAAGGGTATATGATGAGGCGAAAAATGATCCGTTTTTAGGGGGTCATTTAAGCCCGAATTCGAATTTATTTGATCAAATATTGCCCTAAATCGTTCCTTTTGTGATTTTAGGTACTTTGGGAGAGAAATCTGGAAAAGGAAGCAATTTGGACATTTTTGGAGCATAAAAGTGAAGAAAACGCCAAAGTCTTAATTTTCCATGCTGGGAACAGTAGGTGACAGCGTCAAGAGTAACTCTCTGATGACGTCAAGAGCAAAATTCCATGACTATCCAGTAAAGATTTGACGGCGTCACGAAGGTAGGGCGTCAAGAGTAAAAGTCATGACAGCCTGGAAATGATTAAGTCTTGACGGCGTCAAATGTAGATCAAGGCAGTCCGAGAATAGTTTTGGCGGCGAGGTGACGGCGTCACAATGTTTGTCTTGACGCCGTTAGACCCCTTTTTCTATATATAGTTTTCTAATTTTCACATTAAAAGGAGAGAAGTTTTGGAGAAACCCTAAGTACGAACTTGGTGCGAATTTTACAGGTTTTTCAAAGGTTCCAAGCCCTTGATACCTTTCATGTGTAATTGAGATAAGTGTTCTTTTAATTCAATCAATATGTCTAAGTGTTGGTTGTCTATATCTTGTTCTTGTCTTAATTCCATCATGCTAGGCTAGATCTATCTTGTGTTTGCTTGGATCTAATGAAACCTAGATGTTAATTATGTGTTGATTACTTGTTTATACTTGTCTTGGATGAATGATTTATATGTTAGGCTTAAGAAAACTGGCAGATCTCCAATTGGTAACATGCTTGAACGTCTTAAGAAACATGAACCGACGCGCACTAGGTCTTTATTGGTTGTATTTAATGCATGAGCCACTGTTTATAATCCCTATAGTTGTGCTGGGCATGGTGTAGGAGGAGATAAGAGCTCATAGAATTGGGGAGTTAAGTGTGCCACCCCATGAATCGTATTAAGGAATACGATCCGTCATCCATGCAATTATAACAAGTAATTAACGTGTAAAAGATGTCTAGGGAGTAGTGAAATCTAAGTAAACACATTTTCTCCACTTATTGCTCACAACTTTAGTATAAATTTAGTTTATTTTCATTTCTAGTATTTTATTTTGATTGCATCCTTAGTATTGGGTTAGTTGATTAACAACTAATTCCGCCCAAATCCTTCAAACCCGAGATTTTTAATTGCTTTTCTATAAAATATAAAATACAAAAAGAATCTTCCCTCACCCTTAGAACTATTATTTAGGCTTTCTAATCCTAGCGACACTATTCCTAAGCTGAACGATCAATCCCCGGTACTTGTCACTATACTATACTACAACGATCAGGTACACTGCCTGGTGGGGTTGTAAGCTTCTCGAGATCCCAAGAGAGGTAAAGCCTGTTGCGATTCCCACGCATCAAGAAATGAATCCCTTGGTATTGACTAGTGAATCTTGTTGGATTCTTGCTGAATCCCATGGGAGTAGTTATGAATCTATGGTTTTCAGGATGAATTTTAAATCTTTTAATTATTTTGTTTTTGTTCAAAAAAGTTACTGCATACTATAGAAGATAGGTCGGTGGTATGCACTTGTAGACATTTCGCCCGATTTGGTTTTCTATGCCGACACATATTCTCTGTCTTTTAGAAACGTGATATTAACGTCATTCCAAAACAATATATTTTGAGGCGTTGGACAAGGGATATAATACCGCCTGAATTGAGAAGGAAAAGAAACGGATATTGGGAAAAAATGTAGAAATTGAAAGACTTACAAACAAAGCAACTTATGTGGTGCATGATTGTTTATTCAGTTTAGGCAATAATGTAGAGAAAATGGGTGATTTTGTAGAAAATTTGAAGTTGTTGAAAACAGAAGTGGAGGCTGAGGTGCCAAATCATTCTTCAAGAGAAACGGGAGATGTGATTTCTGAACATTTTGTTATTTCTAAACCTGAGAAAAAAATAGTTAATTCTGACCAAAACCCTAGTATTCTCTCTCCCCTAGGGAGAAATCCGGCCACCACTATACCATTCTAATCCGGCCAAATCCTAATCCAATTCGTCCTCTCTATCCTTGTTTCAAGGGTATGCAACACGATTTTGGTATTAGTATCCATACTATAGTGGTTAGCATTTTTTTTTCTATCAATCTTTACGGATTTCTTCTTTTTGTGGCTCTCTTTGGCTATTTCGAAACCCTAACTATCCTATATAATTAATTCGTTCCATGTAAGTCGATCATTCTTGGTCGGTTTATTTGATTCGAATGTTTTTTAGGGTTTCGGATCTAGTACTTTACTACTTTATATTCAAACCGCCATTAGGGTTTCTTAGGAATCGATCTGATTAAGGGATTAATGTTGGTTCTATTATTTATATAAAGATCGAATTCTTGATTATTCTCCTCAAGATATTGATTGCTTATCTTTTGAGGCTTGTTTCTTTGGTTGGATCTGTTCTTTAAAGATTAATAAACCAATTTGGTTTTTACATTCTGTCGTGTTTGGTGCATTATGCTGGAAGTATACCCTCGTTAGGGTTTGTATCTCTGCTGGTACATTCTTGGGTTGATCCTGTGCAAGTTCCATTAGGAGGCTGTGGTTATGGACGTGGGTTATGGGAGAGTGGTGGTCATATTAGATGTTAGGGTTTTAATAAACCTATGAAACGAACTGGTTATTGGACTTGTCATTATGATGTCTAGTATCTGGTCGTAAGGTTGTAGATGTTATGTCAAGTGTTATCCGAACCATCATGGACATGTTTTCTTATTCTTAATGTGGTCTTGGGTTTGTATTTGTTGGAAGTTAAGTTGAAGGGTCTTATTCAAAACCCTTTTTATCATCGTTCTTGGACTGGGCATTAATTATATCAGTTTATTATTTGGTCATGTGATTGATGGTGCTCTATTTGATGTATGTTAGGGTCCTCAAACCCTATTTCCGTCTATGACTAATCAAGATACATATGGGTTTCATTCTAAGCTAGAGTCTCACCACTTTGAGACTTGTAGTAGAAGAGGTATTGGATCGAGTTGTAGTGTTGGTTTGGTCCTGTTTGGATGAATGGGGATCGCTGTAGTTGTTAGGATCGATGGTGTGGATTGTTCTTTCCTACCATGGTTTCGGCTGCATCGTTGACGGTTATGGACTTCTACGATGACGTGAGAAGATTCAAGTATTTAATTGATTAATTGGTAATCTTATAGTCGTTGTTATTTTATGTTCATATATTTGTTATAAAAGTGGTTTGTCACTCTTATAGGGGTTATTGGTAAGTTATAGGAATAGTTTGTCATTCTTATATTAGAGTCTGTAAGTATCCTAAGGAACTGAGATGAGGGACTCACTCTCATCCATTGTACTTCAATGTTTTTGGTTAATATACTTTACCAAGGTGCAGGACTACTCCCCTTTACCCGAAAAAAATAGTTAACAATCCAACAAGGGCAAGCAACAAAGGGAACATTATAGAAAAGGAATGCAATAAAAGGCGAAAGAGTGAGAGAGAAAAAGCACTTGGAGTTAAAAAGAAACAAAAGAAGAAGTGTGGCTTTTGTGGTGAGAAGACAAACTTTCACACAAAAACAACTTGTCCGAAGAACCCAAATGCAAGGTGAAAGGCGAAACCAACAGTTTCTTGAACAAACTTTTTATATTCTGGTTTTATGTTAGTTCTTTTTTCTTCTTTACTTGAATATTTAGATTATTTGCAAAGAAATTTCTGGTTTTGTTAGTTATTTTTCTTCTTTAATTAAATATTTAGATGATTTGCAAAGAAAATTCTTGTTTACTTTGAATATGTCTTGTTTCTTACTTATATTCTGTATGAATCCATTGGGATTAGGGATAGAATCCCATGACACTGGTTCAAAGAGTTGTATTGGTTACGCCAGAAATGTGTGAAGATATGCATATGGTCACACACGTTTTTTTCGTTGTGTGTCACCAAAGGTCCCGCCACTGTAGGTGGCATATGGTCACATTGTTGAGTTTGTGGCCTTTTCCATCGAAAAAGAGTGACCAAAACCCCGAATATGTGTGACAAATTAGGCACAAGTTTTGTTGGATTAGTCATTATCAGTGACCCTAAACACTTTATAGTCACAAGAATGGTTTTTGAGAGTAACTATTTTTCAACCTTTGGCCACATAAATATATAATATATTTGACATTTGTGATGATATATTCAAGTAAATGTGTATTTTGTGTGACTATTTCCCGTCCTATGGCCACATGAATATATAAAAAATGTGACGTTTGTGATGATTTAGTCACACAATGAGTGTTGTTTTCTTGGAGTTAGTCACATACAATTTAAAACAAAGTGGCCAAAAGTGTTAATAAGTGTGACCATATGCAGTTTAAAGTGAAGAAATGTGTATTTTATGAGACTATTGATCATCCAATGGCCACATGAATTTTATGTTTGTGTGACCTTTTGTAATATTTAGTCACACAAAGCATGCTTGTTTTGGGTATTTAGTCACATACAATTAAGTAAACATTGGCCAAAAGTGTTAATAAGTGTGACCATATGCTGTTTAAAGTGAAGAAATTTGTATTTTGTGTGACTATTGATCAACTAGTGGCCACATGAATTTTATGTTTGTGTGGCCTTTTGTAATATTTAGTCACACAAAGCATGTTCGTTTTGGGTATTTTGTCACATGCAATTAAGTAAATAGTGGCAAAAAGTGTTAATAAGTGTGACCATATGCTGTTTAAAGTGAAGAAATGTGTATTTTGTGTGACTATTGATCATCAAATGGCCGCGTGAATTTTATGTATGTGTGGCCTTTTGTAATATTTAGTCACACAAAGCATGTTTGATTTTGGTATTTAGTCACATACAATTAAGCAAACAGTGGGCAAAAGCTTTAATAAGTGTGACCATATGCTGTTTAAAATTAATAAATGTGCATTTTGTGTGACTATTGATCATCCATTGGCCACATGAAGCTTATGTTTGTGTGGCCTTTTTTTAATATTTAGTCACACAAATCATGTTTGTTTTGGGTATTTAGTCACATACAATTACGCAAACAATGGCCAAAAGTGGTAATAGGTGTGACCATATGCTGTTTAAAGTGAACAAATGTGTATTTTGTGTGACTATTGATCATCCAATGGCCACATGAATTTTATGTTTTTGTGGTCTTTTGTAATATTTAGTCACACAACGAATTAAGAAAACAGTTACCAAAAGTGTGACTATATGCATCTTTTAGTCACATTTAAAAAATCAATATACATCAAAATAAATTCAAATACAATAAAATTGGAATGTATATAACTGAACCAAATATAAAATTGGACATCCTTTTATACACCAAGGAGTACTAGTCGCCTTAAAATAGTTTCCTAAGTATCTATAATCTTTTCCATAAGCAACTAGCTAGCAACTTCGAGCGGTATTGATCTCTGAGCAGTACCAACTTTCACTAGCAGTAGTAACTTTTGTACTAGCAGTAGTAAATACTTGGCACATTTTCTTTGAAGTTCATGAGCAGCACTAAATCCATCTAAGCAGTATTAACACAAACATGAGCAGCAGTAATTCAAACAACATCATGAAGACTTTTAATCCAAAACAATTAACATAATAATAAAATTTGCATTTAAACTTACAAGTTTTTCTCCTATTGATCTAATCTCATCATTTGGATATAAAAGCCTTGAAAATGTAGGCCGCTACATATCAACAATAACCATATCAGGATGAGAGCAGAACTAGAACATGTCAAAGCACACAACATAACAGAACTAGATGAGCATACGAGAATAAAGTGCTTGATTAGATGCTAGAAAACCTTCCTCTATAAAAAGTATGTAGTTATATATATTGTGGATGGGTGCATCTATTTCTTGACATTTGACATAGAGACACTATTGCCTTGTCTTTTGTTAAGTGCATCTAGTTTGTTAGGCGCCACTAGCTCAACTATCTGCTATTTTGGTGGTTTTGAGTCGCTAGATTTGCCACTGATTCAACTATCTGCTTTGGTGGTTTTGAGTCGCTTGATGCGCCACTGGTTCAACTATCTGCACAAACATGATAGGAATAAAACTCATATCAATTACTTCTGCACAATCTGTTAAAAAAATTACTTCTGCACAAACAAGGTCTATGGTATTTTCCTCTAATAAAGTGAAAGTAAAAGAGGGGAAAACGCATAAAAAAAAGATCAATTACCTGTGCTCTTACTTTTTCCAGATCCAATGTATTTTCATCTGAAGTAGATTTTATATGGTATAAAACTTACTATATCTAATGTATATTTAAAGAGTTGAATATATTTGACATTAACTATTTTAAAATAAAATCACAAAGTTCGGAGTCTTTAGACGTATAAGTGTATCACCATTCGGCCAATCGAACCTGATTCCCACCCTACCAAAATTTCAAGTATTGAACTATTACCTAACCTGCCTATTTTGCCACCTCTAACTATGAGCATATGAAACAAAATCGTAAGGCGCTGTAAAGAATGCAAATGAATTAAGAATGGAAAAGATAAGCTGAAAAAATCAAATAGACCAACGTGACTACTTGATTAGAAACAGGAACCCAAGCAAATAATCAACGATATACACAGGAACCCAGGAACCCAAGCATATAAATTATACTGACCCGGGCGGACCTTCTTGATCTCAAAGTAACCTTTATTGTCATTTTGAGTCCAGAACTGATAGCCCTGATTATGTAAAATAAGGTATAGATTAAACTTTAGGAATGGTTTACAAAGGTACAAGTAACTTTGTCCCAACCACCCAAATAAAAATGGAAAAGATAAGCTGAAAAAATCAAATAGACCAATGTGACTACTTGATTAGAAACAGCTATATTTTTTGATAGTCAGATCTTGGTCTTCTTTCGATTTTAAGCTTTCTTATAATCGATTTTGCATCTTTTATTTGTAATACTGAGCTGAATACCGCCACCGTTGTATATTATCAGTCGCAACCATCACCGCCATTGTAATTGAGACCCCAAATCCAGGAATCGAAACAATTATGCTACATGAGAGAATTAAAAAGACATGCTAAGATTTTAGACATGAAATATCATAAGTTTACATTTAAAACCTTACCAGGTGACCCTATAAATCTCCCGTATTATTCATACGCCTGTCCTATCAGCATCAGTGTTTGAGGGTCTTCGGTTTGTCTGATGATGATGAAGACCATCACCAGTTTTGTCATCTTCATTATCAACCGAATACCTCAAATTACCAACACCCCCAAAAAATATCTTGTTGCGATGCTTTGGAAGATCCGATGGTGCACGCTTCGCCAAAAAAACCAAATAGACGACGGCCGCTTCCACTATCGTCACCAGACTTGTGCACACTCTGTGTGTGTTTTGAGAGAGACTGATGTTCTTGAAGATGATATGTCGGTACTTATCAAGGAGAAAAAAAATTTTACCGAGCTGGACTGGACCGCCAAACATGTCATTGGATTGGGCCTTAGCGGTGGTCTTGGTGCGAGTGTGGTGGTGGTACGAGCGGTGGCGTTGGTGAGGACAGTGTTGAAGAGATAGAAGAAGACCAGATCTGGTTTTGGTGGATATATATTTGGGATGGAGTATTGAAAAACATGGGCGGGTTCAATGAAAGTGGAGGGGCAATTTAAATTTGAGGAAAAAATTTAGGCGGGCTAGCTTTGGAAAAGTTAAAAGGGAAATTTTATTTTAGGAAATTAAGTGCGGGGAAATGTAAAATATTACATATAAATTTAACACGTGAAGTATCTTAATTTTTTTTATTAGAGGCGGAAATGAGCCAAGCTGCTCGTGAAAAGCTCAAGATCATATCAGTAAAATGATTTGAGCTTTTGTCGATTAACTAGAGTTCGTTCGAGCATATTCTTATCGAGCTTTGAGCTCAAGGTCAAGCCTATCAAATGAAGTTAAATGTTTAATGAGTTGAGCTCAACTTTATAAAAGTTTGACTCGAGTTATTGTTGAGTTTTTGAGCTTGTAAGTGATATAACATATGTTTTTTTATATATATTGTATGTAAGCGTACTAAGTGTGAATAGTTATTTATAAATGTATTGAGATTTTCGAGCCGAAGGTGAACCGAATTTGATTATTAGGCTATATTTCGATTTTAATTTGTGTAAGAAAATACACTTTTACAAATAAACTGAGCTTTTCGAGTGATCAAGCTCAAGCCGAGTTCAAACTTTCTCGATCCCGGATAACATGATCGGGAGGTCCCTGCATACTTGCTTCTTAGTGTCTGTGACAAACGGTATACACCTACCAAGCCGGTGTAACCCATGCATGACCGCCTTTAATAACTTCAAATACAATTCATATAACATTCACACTATAACTATACACCTACCAAGCCGGTGCAACCCATACGTGACCGGTGATAATGGCTAATTTACATGGGTCATGGGTCATATGCATTATGTTATCACTAGTTGATCAGGCGAAAAATGATCCGTTTTTAGGGGGTCATTTAAGCCCGAATCCGACTTTATTTGATCAAATATTGCCCTAAATCGTTCCTTTTGTGATTTTAGGTGTTTGGAGAGTGAATTCTGGAAAAGAAGCAATTTTGGACGTTTTTGGAGCATAAAAGTGAAGAAAACGGCAAAGTATCAATTTTCCATGCTGAAGACACTAGGTGACGGCGTCAAGAGTTACACCCTGACGGCGTCAGACATCAAGAATAAAACACCGTAGTTGATGACGGCGTCAAAAGTCATCCTGACGGCGTCAAAGTACAAAGAATAAAATACCGTGGTTGGTAACGGCGTCACAAAGGCCGTCATAAGTAGATCAAGGCCGTCCGAGGAAGTATTTGGCGGCGAGGTGACGGCGTCACATGGTTGTCTTGACGCCGTTAGCCCAGTTTTCCTATATATAGTTTTCTAGTTTTTTCATTAAAGGGGGAGAAGTTTTGGTGAAACCCTAAAGACGAATTTGGTGTATCTTTTACAGGTTTTTCAAGGGTTCCAAACCCTTGATACCTTGTGTCACACCCCCAAAATACCTGAATGGCAGCGGAATGGAATACCTGAGGGTGTAACGGATCATAGCACACAACCAGGATATATTGAACGACCTAAAGTGTCATTTATAAAATACATCGTTTGATTCATTCAAAATATTCAAGGTTATAAAACATAGGTCCTAAAAGTTGGAAAAAGTTTAAGGAAACAAGTTTAGTACAATCAAACGATAGTTCAAAGTGCATGAAATCCAAAAGTGACGCGTCATCCTTGATACACAAAGTGACTCCATGCAATGCCATGAGAATATGCCTTAGTTACCTGAGAAATACATTGCGAAAAACGGTCAACATAAAGTTGGTGAATAATCATAGGTTTGTAAGTAAATCGTAAGTACAAAAACCACAAGTAATAAGTAAACCGACAAGAATGTCAAAAAAATGCTACATTGGCTCTTAAGCTCATGACCCCGAAGCTAGACTTAGTAATGCCCCACCAGAGTGTTTACCAGACACTCAATTCGTTAAGACATGAAATGCATTCGTCCCATTTGGAGCAACCCAAACACGAATGGAGGCGTCACCCTCGATAGATCTATCCACTCACTCTCGCTTAGCTAAAATTAACGGTCCATGATATATATAAGGGGACTTAACTTGGTAGTAGGCAACTTAAGCAATGTATGGAATTTGATATACTTGGGCATGTACAAAAATAATTGTGCAATGTATTCTCCCCCGTGGGATTTAAAATCAAATAAGTAATTAAAACGGGGCTATGAGAACTCACCTCAAAAGGATGGTACAATGATGGTACAATGATGTAAAAGTAGTCGGGACAATGAGGCGCGTACACTAGCCGCAACCTAAATGAATAATCGCGATCTAATTAAGATCAAGTCGTAATGAAATGTATGCACATGCACATGATACTCATACCACTCGTAATTTGGAAATACTAGTTATCGTCATAGTAAAATAGTTTCCATACTTAGGAAAAATATGTCCATATATAGGAGTATATAACTTGTCGTGTTATCTCGTAAGAAAATGTTAGCGTTAAATTCCTTGTATTGAAAACCTTGAAATACGTCGTTAAGTCGTATAAGTATTCTCTTGGGTCATACGTATTCATTTGATAAGAAAATAGTCCTTAGTAATATTTTCTAGAAAATATACCGTTTAGTACGTAAGTTATTATTTTTATTTGTGTCCATATATATATATATATATATATATATATATATATATATAGTTTGACGATGTTAGAATGGTTATAACTTGGTCGTTTTAAGCTCGTTTTCCTTGTTCTTTATGTCCACGGATTCGTCTTTGTATATACTAATATATTTTTGATAACTCGGCTCCTCTAGGTTACGTTTAATACCTCTTTTTACCCATCGTATTCTGCCAAACAGCAAGCAGTTTTATAAGAAATAGTTTTCGTCGTTAAATTTGCAAAAATCATATCTCCTTCGTTATAAACTCGTTTTAATCCGTTCTTTCGCCTAAAGTTTCGTTTTTGAATGTATTTTCTAAATATTTGGTCAAAACTTGGCCACCATCTACTATTTTCCCACGAAATTAAAATAGGGACAGTAGGTATATCAAAAGTTTCAAAAACCATTTTCAAGTCTCCAAACTAGTTCCATCTTCCATCAAACCACTTTCAAACACCACAAAGCTAGTCTAATCCTACCATACACCTTCTTAGGGTGTCATGGGTCCTTAAACATCATCAATCCACTAGGTCTAACAAGGGTTTCTTATGTGTCCATTTCTAGGGCTTCAAAGTTAAATATATACAAAAATGGAGTGGTATAAGTTAATGCATGTATGAGATCTTGTAAGAAAAATATATAAACATAATAATAACTTGTAAAAATCATAAAAATGAGTTTGTTAACTTACTTGATGGTTAGAGAGTTTAGATGATGAAAAACCTACTAATCCTTGAGTTTTTATTTCAAAACTCCAACAAGGATGACTATATGATCAAGTTTATACCAAGATCTTGTAAAATTTGTTCTCCTTGCTCCTTGAACACCCTAATTCGAATACACCTCAAGAGAAATGAAGAGAAAAAAGTTTACTTGTGCAAGAAAAAGTGATTTTGTGATAAATGAGTGAAAAAAAATTTATTATATACTTAGGGACAAAAGTTTGGTAAGCATTAAATTTGGTTGGTGTAATTTAGATATTTTAGGACTAAGGGGGGGGGGGGGGGTGGCCGGTCCAAAAGGAGGGAAAAAGGGGGGTTTGTCCTTGGGTTTAATTAGGAAAAAGTTAGTAGTATTATGTAGTTAAGTTAGTTTTAGGTTTAATCGGGTACCGGGTTTGTTAGAAATAAATTTTATTGAAGTTATTCGGGACGTAATAAAGTCGTAAAAATTGTAAAAATATGTCGGGTACAAGTACGGAGAGTTTGGGTAATTATCGTTTAATTTTTGTGAAAACCGTCGTTAAAAAGTTAGACGTACGATACGTAATAAATAAATTTCCAAAATACCGGGTAAATTAATATTATAGTTTTTATATTATAGAAATGAGTATAAAAATATATTGGGATCATAGTCGGGAGTGTCGGACATGTTAGACACATTTATAGTTCGCGTATTAGCGTTTATTCAAAATAAACACACGTAAATCGTTAATTATACCAAAAGTATAAATTTAGTTATCCTACGAGTGGAATAGTATGCAAGTGCCCTAATGATGATATGCAGACTATCTCTAGTCCGTATGAAATGTCCCTGATAATAATGCATGAATTCGCTCCTGAACCAATACGGTTACGCGAATTTGAACACTCGTAAACTAATTTTACGACGTCATGAGTAATGCACGTGAATAGTGGTTTTCTCTCGGAAATGAATAGTGTCAAGTGAATAGTAAAATTTCTGAATGTGTCTCGGAATGTCAAATTGACCTCAAAAACGATGAATAGTAAAACGATGAATAGTGATCGATGAATAGTAATTTGTGAATAGTAGAATGTCGAAGTTTGGTAAAATGACCTGAAATTGTGGGTTGTGACAGTCGCCCATCCAAAAAGGAATTCAGTCCCTGAATTCAGTTAGTGTTGGTCTCGGTAATAGGCTCGGTGAAAAGTTGTGGATACTTGCGTCGCATTTGGTCTTCTCGTTCCCAAGTAAACTCGGGTCCTCTTCAAGAATTCCAGCGAACCTTCACGATCGGAATTCGACTTTGTTTCAACTATTTGATCTCGCGGTCCATTATTTCAACTGGTTCTTCCACAAAGTTAAGCTTGTCATCGAGTTGTATTTCTTCTAATGGTATAATGGCAGACTCGTCCGAAAGACATTTCTTGAGGTTCGAAACATGAAACGTGTTGTGTACGTTGCTAAGTTCTGATGGAAGTTCAAGTTTGTAAGCTACTGGACCAATCCTTTCCAGTATCTTAAACGGACCAATGTATCTCGGGTTCAACTTCCCGCGTTTTCCAAATCGTATCACGCCCTTCCAAGGCGAGACTTTCAACATGACTTTGTCTCCGACCTGAAATTCCAATGGTTTGCGTCGAACATCTGCGTAGCTTTTCTGTCGACTTCTTGCAGTTTCGAGTCTCTCTCGAATCTGAATTATCTTTTCTGTTGTTTCTTGCACCATTTCCGGGCCAGTACATTGTACTTCACCGACTTCGGCCCAACAAACTGGAGATCGACACTTACGACCATAAAGTGCCTCGAATGGTGCAGCCTTAATGCTCGAATGGTAACTGTTGTTATAGGAAAACTCGATCAACGGCAAATGGTTAGCCCAACCATTTCCAAAATCAATCACACATGCTCTAAGCATGTCCTCAAGGGTCTGAATAGTCCTCTCGCTCTGACCATCGGTCTGAGGATGGTAAGCAGTGCTCATGTCTAAATTGGATCCAAAAGAATCTTGTAATGACCGCCAAAAGTTTGAAGTAAAACGACTATCTCTGTCGGAAATGATGGAAACTGGTGCACCGTGTCTTGAGACTATTTCCTTGACATAAAGTCTAGTAAGTTGTTCCATTGAATAAGTCTCTCTAATGGGTATGAAATGAGCTGATTTGGTAAGTCGATCAACGATTACCCAAATAGCATCGAAACCTCCTGACGTCTTTGGAAGTTTAGTGACAAAGTCCATAGCAATACGTTCCCACTTCCATTGTGGAATCTCTGGTTGTTGAAGTAACCCTGACGGTTTCTGGTATTCGGCTTTCACTTTAGCACAAGTAAGACATTTGCTGACGTACGTAGCTATTTCTGCTTTCATGTTCGGCCACCAATAAAGCTTTTTGAGATCCTGATACATCTTATCAGAACCGGGATGAATAGAGTACTTCGACTTGTGTGATTCATGCATAATCAATTCTCGCACTCCACCATAGAGTGGTATCCAACTTCGGTCCTTGAAGCATAACACTCCATCTGATCTCTTTACAAAGCCATTTTCGCTTTCTGGCATACCATAAATTTTCTCATGTGGTCGATTTTCTTCTTTGAGAGCCTCAATCTGAGCTTCTAAAATTTTTGATGGTAGTGGCGAAATGATAGTCATTCCCAATGACCTAACTCTCAAAGGTTTGAGTCGTTCTTTTCGGCTAAGTGCATCTGCTACAACATTCGCTTTCCCTGGGTGATATCGGATTTCACAATCGTAATCACTCAACAACTCTAGCTAACGACGTTGTCTCATATTAAGTTCCTTTTGATCGAGTATATGCTGTAAGCTCTTGTGGTCGGTAAAAATTACGCACTTGGTACCATAAAGGTAGTGTCTCCAAATCTTGAGTGCAAAAACTACCGCACCCAATTCCAAGTCGTGCGTAGTGTAATTCTTCTCGTGTATCTTAAGCTGTCTAGATGCATAAGCTATCACCTTCTCGTTTTGCATTAGCACAGCTCCAAGTCCTTGATGCGAAGCATCGCAATATACCACATAGTTCTCAATACCTTCAGGTAGTGACAAAATCGGTGCGCTACAAAGCTTTTGTTTCAATAATTGAAATGCGGACTCTTGTTTTTCTCCCCACTCGTACTTCTCATTCTTTTGTGTCAGCTTTGTCAACGACTTCGCTATCTTAGAAAACCCTTCTATAAATCTTCTATAATATCCGGCAAGTCCTAGGAATTGACGAATTTCCGTAGGAGACTTGGGCGTAGCCCAATCTTTAACTGCCTCGATCTTTGCCGGGTCGACTTGTAATCCTTGGCTATCGATAACATGGCCAAGAAATTGAACTCTACGTATCCAAAAATCACACTTTGAAAATTTGGCATACAATTGCTCCTTCTTGAGTACTTCCAGGATTGTTCTGAGATGTTCTTCGTGATCTTCCTTACTCTTGGAATAAATCAAGATATCGTCAATGAATACGATCACAAACTTATCAAGATACGGTTTGCACACCCTATTCATGAGATCCATAAATACCGCAGGTGCGTTGGTTAATCCGAAAGGCATCACTTGAAACTCATAATGACCATAGCGTGTTCTAAATGCCGTCTTCGGGATATCCTCTTCCCGAACTTTAAGTGATGGTAACCGGATCTTAAATCAATCTTGGAATAAAAACTAGAACCTTGTAACTGGTCGAACAAGTCGTCAATTCTGGGGAGTGGATAACGGTTCTTCACCGTTACCTTGTTCAGCTCACGATTGTCGATGCACATTCTGAAAGTTCCATCCTTCTTCTTCACAAACAAAACCGGCGCTCCCCAAGGCGAGGAACTCGGTCTAATGAATCCTTTGTCCAAAAGTTCTTGCAGTTGATTCGACAATTCTTGCATCTCCGAAGGTGCAAGTCTATACGGTGCTCGCGCAATTGGTGCAGCTCCTGGCACTAATTCGATTTGAAACTCAACTTGGCGTGTAGGCGGAAGTCCTGGCAATTCTTCCGGAAAAACTTCTAGAAATTCCTTAACAATTGGCACATCTTCAAGTCGTTTCTCATCCGACTTCTTCTCCGTGATGTGAGCCAAGAATGCATAACAACCCTTCTTTATGTACTTCTCGGTTTTAATGCATGATATAATACTGAGTCTAGTTCCACTTCGCTCTCCACGAACGACCAAAGTTTCACCGTTATAAGGAAGGTGAACAACTTTCTCATCACAAATAATTCTCGCTCGATGCCGAGATAACCAATCCATACCGATAACAATGTCGAAACTTCCAAGTTCTACGGGCATAAGGTCTATGTTGAATGGATGGTTTAGGAAATTTATAGTGCAACCACGGATAATGGTGTTGGTGTTAACTAAAGACCCATCGGCTAATTCAACGATATAGGAAATGTCTAATGGGGTTGGTTCTATGTTAAGCAAAGGTGCAAATGCAGTAGAAACAAAACTTCTATCCGCTCCTGAATCAAATAAAATGGATGCATAACGATTATTAACGAGGAACGTACCCGCAACAACATTCGGGTCTTCTTTGATATCTTCTCCTCCCATGATATAAGCTCTTCCTCGAGCCATTCCATTTTGGTTTCCTGTTCCTTGATTCTTCTTCTTCGGGCACTCATTCCTAAAGTGTCCAAGTTCTCCACAGCCAAAACACGTTACCGGTGGTTTCTGATTGCCACCAAAGTTTGGACTCTTGCAATCTTTGGTGTAGTGACCAGCCTTCTTGCAGTTGCCACATAGATCTGGGCAACGTCCTGGGTTATGATGCTTCTGACACTTTTCACACTTGGGTAGATTACCCTCATAACCTCTTCTTTCAGTCGGTCCGGTAGCATAGGCCCTTGCCACTTCTTGCCTCTTAGGTGGCGGCTGAACAGCGTTTCCACCTTGGTTGTAATCAAACCTTCTCTTGTTGTTGTTGTTGTTGTTGTTGTTGTTGTTGTTGTTGTTGTTATTGTTTGGGTTGTTGTTTCGGTTATTGGGATAGTTGCGGTTTCGGTTGTTGTTATAGTTGTTGTTGTTTCGAGTGTTGGTGTAGTTGGTGTTGTTTGAACGGTTATTGTTGTTGACAGCAGATTTTCCTTTTATCACTTGGACCATGAGTTTCTGAGTTATTCGGATAGCCTCTTCCATTGTTTGAGGATCAAAAGAAATCACATCTCCTCGAATACTTTCAGGCAATCCACCAACAAAGTTTTCCATCTTTTTCTCATCATCGGGAACCATAGTTGGACACAGTACAACCAACTCTTGAAACTTCCTGATGTAGGTCTCGATATCATCGCCTTTAGTTACCAGCTCATAAAATTCTGTTTCCAACTTTTGCACCTCAGTACGAGGGCAAAACTTCTTTGTCATCAATTTCTTGAATTGATCCCAAGTGAGCTTGTGAGCATTTTCCATACCAATGGGCTGGGCATAAGAATTCCACCAAGACATAGCTTCATCAAGAAGCATACCTGTAGCAAATTTTACCTTGCTGACGTCCGGGCATTCACACATGAGAAATACATTCTCAGTCTTTTCAAACCAGCGGATTAAAGCAACCGCTCCTTCAGTGCCCTTAAATTTGATAGGATCACTAATCTTGAAATCTTTCCATGTACATTCCCGCTTATTAGTGGGTGGTTCAACCGTCTCTGTATTAGAAGCAGTCTCAGCAGCCCTTGCAGCAACCTCAGCTCTCTCAATCTCCAGAGCTTCTGCAATACTATCCCTGACCAACTTGCGGATAGCGGCTTGAGTCATGGCGGGTGTTTCTGGTGCATTCTTACCCTTCCTTGGTGCCATACTTCTGATAAATTACAATGGAAATAACCATGAGAAAAATCATAATAGAAATAGTCATCGTACCAAAGATATATATACCCACAACATGTATATATATATACAACCACAACAAATATAAATACAACCATGACATGTACGAGTACAACCACAATCTGTCTAAATACAACCACGACATGTATATATACAACCACAACCGGTATAAATACAACCACGACATGTATATATACAACCACAACCTGTCTAGATACAACCACGACATGTATATATACAACCACAACCGGTATAAATACAACCACGACATGTATATATACAACCACAACCTGTCTAGATACAACCACGACATGTATATATACAACCACAACTGGTATAAATACAACCACAACATGTATAAATACGATAATAATAAAGAGCAACCACGAAACATCATAAATATAATAACAACACATGAATATAATACATGAAAATTTCGGCCTACATGGACCGATATAATATATAGCACAACATTTCCAACATAGTAGAGTCGCACTTGATATATTTGTTTGTACAACAACCAAAAGACTACAAGTTCTTGAATTATGTCCCACACCTCGGGACTAGGAAAATAATAAAAGCTAATATAATACCAGTCTATGCCTAGGCTCCTCCAGGTGCTCTAGATGGTCCAGGCTCTCCCCTCAAGCGGCGAATCTCACGATCCATCGCAACCACGATCTCCTCAAGATGCTCAACTCGTAACTGAGAAGAAGCATCCCTACGCTCCAAAATAACCACTCTCTCTCGAAGCAATGTCAACTGGTCTACCTGCTCCCACTGAGTCTCCTGTGTCGCCTGAGCTCTATCTCGAATCTCTGGTAACTCATCCCTAAGTAGCTCAATCTCCTCCTGGTGCCTCAACTGTCGTGCCTCGAGTCCATGGTATGACACATCGATACCAACCCTGCCCTGAACCAAATCCTCAACCTGCTCCTCGACAGTCTCAAGTCGAGTAGTAATGATCTCATCAACTCTATACCCCAACCTATCGACTTGCTCCTGCTGAGCACCCATCTGATCCTCTAATGTGACGGCTGTAGGGCTCCTAGCCGCAGCCGCTCTAGAACTCTCACCTATGTGGTATACTGGTGGTGGTGAAAAGTCATCAGTCTCAGTGGTAGGTGAATCTGGAGTGGTAAACCTTGCGCACTTCCTGAGCGGCAAGAGTGAGGTGGATATAGGGGTAGCAGTGGGTATGGCTGGTGGTGGTGGTGTAGGCACAGTAGGACTAGGGAGTGTCCTATAAGTAGATGTAGCATAACGAACTCTCTTCCTAGCAGTCTGGATAGTCTTATCCCTAGGAAACATAAGTCTCGGCTCTGAATGGATAGTAGTAGTAGGAGATGGTGTGTCTGTGGGTACACGGGTGACATCAAGTGGTATAGTAGGATGGACATGAGGAGTAGGAGCCGTCTCCTCCTCCTCGAAAGGCTCGGTGTCATCATCTGATGCCAAAAGTGGCAACTCAGGTGTAGGAGAAACAAGTGGTGAAACAGCAGTGGAGGACATAGAGTCCTCATCATCGGAGTCTGATATGGTGTAAAGTATGACGGTGTTCGGATTCGAAGACATGTCTCTGTGATAATCAAGGTGAAATAAAAATAAATAACTCGTAAAATGGAATCACTTAAGGAAATAAGTAAATATGCACTTATGATGAAATGATGATATGCTATGATGGTGTGGTTATAGTCTAGGGTCCATGATGCAACCTAGTTCGCTATAACCTTGGCTCTGGTACCAATCTGTCACACCCCCAAAATACCTGAATGGCAGCGGAATGGAATACCTGAGGGTGTAACGGATCATAGCACACAACCAGGATATATTGAACGACGTAAAGTGTCGTTTATAAAATACATCGTTTGATTCATTCAAAATATTCAAGGTTATAAAACATAGGTCCCAAAAGTTGGAAAAAGTTTAAGGAAACAAGTTTAGTACAATCAAACGATAGTTCAAAGTGCATGAAATCCAAAAGTGACGCGTCATCCTTGATACACAAAGTGACTCCATGCAATGCCATGAGAATATGCCTTAGTTACCTGAGAAATACATTGCGAAAAACGGTCAACATAAAGTTGGTGAATAATCATAGGTTTGTAAGTAAATCGTAAGTACAAAAACCACAAGTAATAAGTAAACCGACAAGAATGTCAAAAAAATGCTACATTGGCTCTTAAGCTCATGACCCCGAAGCTAGACTTAGTAATGCCCCACCAGAGTGTTTACCAGACACTCAATTCGTTAAGACATGAAATGCATTCGTCCCATTTGGAGCAACCCAAACACGAATGGAGGCGTCACCCTCGATAGATCTATCCACTCACTCTCGCTTAGCTAAAATTAACGGTCCATGATATATATAAGGGGACTTAACTTGGTAGTAGGCAACTTAAGCAATGTATGGAATTTGATATACTTGGGCATGTACAAAAATAATTGTGCAATGTATTCTCCCCCGTGGGATTTAAAATCAAATAAGTAATTAAAACGGGGCTATGAGAACTCACCTCAAAAGGATGGTACAATGATGTAAAAGTAGTCGGGACAATGAGGCGCGTACACTAGCCGCAACCTAAATGAATAATCACGATCTAATTAAGATCAAGTCGTAATGAAATGTATGCACATGCACATGATACTCATACCACTCGTAATTTGGAAATACTAGTTATCGTCATAGTAAAATAGTTTCCATACTTAGGAAACATATGTCCATATATAGGAGTATATAACTTGTCGTGTTATCTCGTAAGAAAATGTTAGCGTTAAATTCCTTGTATTGAAAACCTTGAAATACGTTGTTAAGTCGTATAAGTATTCTCTTGGGTCATACGTATTCATTTGATAAGAAAATAGTCCTTAGTAATATTTTCTAGAAAATATACCGTTTAGTACGTGAGTTATTATTTTTATTTGTGTCCATATATATATATATATATAGTTTGACGATGTTAGAATGGTTATAACTTGGTCGTTTTAAGCTCGTTTTCCTTGTTCTTTATGTCCACGGATTCGTCTTTGTATATACTAATATGTTTTTGATAACTCGGCTCCTCTAGGTTACGTTTAATACCTCTTTTTACCCATCGTATTCTGCCAAACAGCAAGCAGTTTTATAAGAAATAGTTTTCGTCGTTAAATTTGCAAAAATCATATCTCCTTCGTTATAAACTCGTTTTAATCCGTTCTTTCGCCTAATGTTTCTTTTTTGAATGTATTTTCTAAATCTTTGGTCAAAACTTGGCCACCATCTACTGATTTTCCCACGAAATTAAAATAGGGACAGTAGGTATATCAAAAGTTTCAAAAACCATTTTCAAGTCTCCAAACTAGTTCCATCTTCCATCAAACCACTTTCAAACACCACAAAGCTAGTCTAATCCTACCATACACCTTCTTAGGGTGTCATGGGTCCTTAAACATCTGTTGACATAAATAATGTATGAAAACGTTATTTATATTTTTCGATATCTCTATATTTTGACGATCACAAAATGTAAACTCGTCAATCGTTTGATTACTACGTAAACAAGTATTAAGCTAGTTTATATCACTATATCCAACTTAATCACTTAAGGTATGGATAAATAAGTGCTTAATACATCTCATGATCAAAGGGGTATTTAATTAACTAATACAAAGTTTATTTAATTATATAATCTTATTATATATTTTTTGAAAAACACTTTTGGTAATAAGGAAAAATGTTTTAATCATACTAAATATATGATTTCAAATATTTAACCAAAATCAGTTAGTTTTTCACCAAATAAACTTTCCCCACTAAAAGACAGGTTTTCTGGCCGTTACAGTTGGGCGGCCCCCTTAATTATAAGGGGCGGTCCCCTTAATTTTAAGGGGGCCGGCCATGCTTTAAGGGGGCCGGCCACGCTCCTCTGTCAGAACTTGTTGCCTATAAATACCACCTTAATTCTGGAATTTTTCCTCACCTTTTGCACGAAATTTTCAGATCTACAATCATCTAAAACTCATCAAAAACCCTTTGATCATTTGTATATTAATCCTTGTTTCAAGTGATTCAATCCCTCATCATCCATTCTCATTCTAAGTGCAAAAGAAGAACTCTCTACAACCAAGTTCAAGAAGTGTTGAAGAGTTGTTGTGCATAGTGTATATATATATTCATTTGTGAATATTGTGTTGTGCTTGTTATTATTTGTTTAGAAGATATAGAAGTTGTGTAGATAGTAGAAGTTGATTAGTAGTGAAGTAGGATAGTTGTGAAGATTGGTGTGTAGAAGAAGGTGTGTAGAAGATCGGTGTGTATAAGCTAGGTGTGAAGAAGATTGGTGTGTAGATTGGTGTGAAGATTGGTGTGTAGATTGGTGTGAAGATTGGTGTGTAGATTGGTGTGTAGATTGGTGTGTAAATTGGTGTGTATATTGGTGTGTACGGTTTTCTCCGCCATAAGGGAGTTTGTTGACATAGTGAAGAAAACTCTCGAGTAGGTGACTCGGGGAGTGGAGTAGGAACAAGGAAGGTGTCCTTGTAGCCGAACCACTATAAATCCTTGTGTTGTGGTTTGATCTTTCTAACTCTTCTCATTACTTATTTATTTACCTTTACAAATTAGTTTAGTTAGTTAGTTATTATTCAATTGTTCATATAGTGCAAGTATTGAATTCACATAAACAAGAATCAAAGTTTTTAAAACTAACTTGTGCTTATAAATTTTAAAACGACGTAAAACTATTCAACCCCCCTTCTAGTTTTCCACAATTGGTATCAGGAGCCACGTCTAGCAAGATTTTTAAAATATATTGTATTTTAAAACTTGTAACCATATATGGAATCTGAAAAATATTTAGAAGGGCAATCTATGCAAAGACCACCACTATTTGAAAGTGATGGATTTTTATATTGGAAAAATCGATTCGAAACTTATGTGAAATCAAAAGATCTAGATCTTTGGCATGTTATTATCAATGGTGATTTTTTACCTATTCAAAATAACCCTGAAACTAAGAAAGATGAAATCGTACCTTTTGAAAAACAAAATGATGATTTAAAAAGAAAACTTGCTAAAAATAATGAAGCAAAAATGGTTATTTATAATGCGCTACCACGTAAAGAGTACGAAAGGATCTTTATGTGTGAAACCGCAAAAGAAATTTGGAACTCTTTATTAATAACTCACCAAGGTAATAATCAAGTCAAAGATAACAAAATAGATCTACTTGTTCAACAATATGAGCAATTCACGATTCCGGAAGAGGAATCAATTGATAATGCT
Source organism: Artemisia argyi (assembly GCA_030686995.1). NCBI lineage: Eukaryota > Viridiplantae > Streptophyta > Magnoliopsida > Asterales > Asteraceae > Artemisia > Artemisia argyi. The sequence continues at coordinate 98,679,246 of CM060687.1, forward strand.
TTTGCTAGATTTAACACTATCATCACAAGTTTAAAAGCACTTGATGAGAATTTCTCTAGTAAGAATTTTGTTAGGAAATTTCTTAGAGCTCTTCACCCAAAATGGCGAGCTAAAGTGACGGCTATTGAAGAATCAAAGAATTTGTCAACACTACAACTTGATGAATTAATTGGAAATCTGAAAGTCTACGAAGCAATTATAAAGAAGGACTCTGAAATGGTTAAAGGAAAACGTGAGCAAAGCAAGTCAATCGCCTTGAAAGCTAGAAAGGAATCCAACAACGAAGATAGCTCATCTTCCGAAAGCGAGGACGAAGAATATGCTATGGCCGTAAGAGACTTCAAGAAATTCTTCAAAAGGCGAGGAAGATTCGTTAGACAACCACACGATGAAAGAAGAATATCTCAAAAGAATAATGATGACAAGTATAGCAAGAATGAGAGAAAGTGTTTCAAGTGTGGTGATCCGAATCACCTCATTGGAAAATGTCCAATGATGACAAGAGATCAAAATCAAAGAGCATTCGTTGGAGGTGCTTGGAGTGATAGTGATGAAGATGAGAATGAAACAACAAAGGATGAAAAGTGTCTCATGGCCAAATCATCAAGTGAGGTACGTTCCGAATCCGAATACTTTAGTGATGAAAATCTATCATTAGATGAAAAAGATTTAGATAGTGAATACAATAGATTATGTAAAATAGGAAAACTAGTTATGGCTAAAAATAAATCACTAAAATACATAAACAACCAACTAGAAAATGAAGTACTTGAACTAAAAATTAAAATACGTCAACTTGAAAAAGGAAAAGAAATTGTTGAAGAATGTAAAACATGTCAAGAGCTTAAAAGTGAAAACAACATACTTAAGGATGAAATTTGCAAACTTGATAAATTTGAAAATAGTAGTAACTCACTTAGTAAAATTATAAGTATTCAAAGAATATCAGGAGATAAAACCGGACTAGGATTTAACTCAACTGAATCTTCAACAAGTGGAGCTAAAAACGTTAAATTTGAAAATGAACCAAAACCTTCAATACTTAATCCTAAACATTTACTCATAAAAAATAAAATAATACCTATCGCTAGTAATGAAGAAATAAAACCATTTTATAAACCATCTTTAAAAACCGAAGTTGGATCATCTAAATCTAAAACAAGATCTAAAACTCCACCACCTAGGAAACCAAATAATTCATATCCTAGACCTAAAACATCTCAACCAAGAACAAACCATAATAGACGAAACTTTAACTATAATCAACAAATGTGGAATTTCAATCCGTGGGGAGTGTTTCCACCTTATATGCATCCAAGTCAAATACAAAACATGTTCGGACCAAATAACTTTGGACAAATGAAACAATGGGCACCAACGTAAATGATATCCGCCATCCAAACATGGAACTTTTCATTGTCACCTCTTGTCCGATTTACTTCTTGAAGACCTTGAAGATTAACGCATTAAAGACAAAAGGTACACATTTCCTTTTAAGTTCCTTGTCTAGAAATGCATGCTTAGTTTAGTGTGTTATTTTTATGTGATTTTACTTGACTTATTTATCTTTATTTTTTTTTATATATTATATCTAAATATACATATATACATATATATATATATATATATATATATATATATATATATATATATATATATATATATATATATATATATATATTTATATACTTAGCTATATTTAGGATCTTACAACCTAGGAAATTCATTTGTTGATTTTCTAGAACTAGAGATTGTTCGTTTACGAACATCTCTTTTCCCCATTTGCCTTATTGAACTTTAATGTTCAATCAACACTCATGCTGATGAAGTGAGATGAGTCGAAAAATCTATGGATGAAACAAACTCCCGGCTTCCGTTGCATACGTCTCCCTCCTATGTTCTCGTCTTGTAAGCCCATACTAATAAAATATATATATATATATATATATATATATATATATATATATATATACATATGAACTTTTCACAACGTTCTCGTGTACTTGACAACTTGATAAATTTCATCCGAAATGATCAAGAAAATTTAATCGGTAAATTGTCGATTAAAAGTGTCAAGTAATTCCTTTCGTGCGAATACCCTCTAAAGTATTTTTGATTAAATATAAATCTAATACATACATATGAATAAATATATATATATTTTTTTTTTGCTCCTTCCAGAAACCAAAATCACAAAAATCGAATTTTGGAGGGCGGCCCCCTTAATGTTTAAGGGGACCGGCAGCCAAATGTAGGGCGGCCCCCTTAATGTTTAAGGGGACCGGCCATCTGAGAGCTCAAGCCCGTTTTTCCCTTTCTTCCTTTTGCCAAACACTCCACTTTTTCATACTCCCCTTCCACTGCTTCTGCTGTGACGAAAACCAAAACCCAAAAACCTCTCAAATCACTTCCAAATCACATAATTCAGGTTAATTCGCAAAGGGCAAATTCATCTAACACAATCACCATTACTTATTGTAAGTTTTTCATAACACATTTCATCTAATTTCATCTCATTTGATCATACTCATGATTATGCATGTTTTATAAAATTCGTCAAATTTCATAATTTCTTTCGAATTAAGCCTTAAAACTCCATAACCAAATGCTTCCCTTAGGATTAGGATGATTTATCAACACTAGAAACTAGTTATCATGAACTATCATGTCGAAAATTTTTTGAAAAATTTCATACACTCCTTTTCAAAATTTTAGTAAACACATTGTTGAATAATGATTTGAAAACGTGTCAAAACTAATCACATTGTACGTTTGTAACTTGTAAAACTTGAAATTACATTTTTCGACTAAGAAAAATTATATTGGTTCACAATATAGGGGTGTTTGGATTACATCCAAATAATATCGAAACATAGTCATTATAATTTTTATAAAACTTTGTTATAATTATAAATCTTAAAATTGTTTATCGAACTCGTCAAGATATATAATTCATATGTATATTGACGCACTTGAGTTATAAGTCACTAGTTAAGGGAGCGTTTGGTTTATTACTAAAAATGACATTTTTAAGTAAAAATACAAACCATCTTTTTCAAAAACAAATCACATGCATAAGAAACTCGCAAGAAATAGCTAGTTTTACAATCTAATGTAAATCTAGTAAATTTCATGATATATTAAGATGTTTAAAGGGGCGTTTGGATTTGTCCATAACTACTAATTAAACATCGTAAAGTATATCTAGAACGAGTTAAAAACAATATTAAGGAACATGGTAATCTACTTCTTAGGATTAGTAACGAAGTATGTTTACGTTCCAACATAAGCCTTGACAATAAACATATATTTTTATCTTTCTTTATATTTATTTTGGTATCTTTGAATTGTTGATGTGTTTAGGTGAAAATGCCCAAAGCAACTACCGAAGATCTTTCTCACACTAAAAACTACATTCCCAAAGTTTCTCAACTCCCTACCACATCTCCTTCCATTGGACTTATCTATCGTCAAATTGAAGATAGAAATATTCATGAGGGACGTGTAGTAGATCTTGCTTTTGCACAATCCGACTACATAAATCGCGTGTTTACAAGCATCAACTTCAATTGTCTTTACGAAATAAATGAACCTATCATTCCTCATTTCATAATGGATTTCTATAGCCAAGTCACCGTCCAAACCAATGATCTTGGTTTCATCACCATCTCTTTCATGATTCAAAATGAATTTATCACCCTCACTCTCGAACAATTTGGTCATATCCTCCAAATTCCATTTAGAGGTCAAGCCGTTTTCTCAAACGAGTGGGACCTCGGATCTCTTAATCGCTATCGACCAACCTTCGGCCCATATCTCGACGAAATTCCTCATCCCGACGAAATTCGTCAAATTCTTGGTATAGATCGTGCCACCACAAGTCGAAAAATAAAATCCAAAAACGTTCAAATTTCTCCATATCAAATTCTCCTCAAAGAATTAAGCCCACACATGAAGCGTTGGGAAGAACTCATTCGTGAGAATGCGTTTGGTACTGGAGGTCACCGGGACCATCTCCCGGCTAGCCTTGCTCACATGTTGTATTGTATAGCTGTCGAAAAGCCGTACAATTTGGCCTACTTCTTTATCAAACGGATTGAGTGTGCTAGAAAAACTCCCAAAGCCAACCTTCCATATGGAATGTTCCTTACTCGTATCTATCGTCATGTTATCGAGTACTACCCCGATCTTGACAATAGTATTTATGAGTCCATCTATCCCACTCTACGTTCTCTCGCTCTAAAACAAGCTCGACGAACTCGAAGTGACAAGGGTAAACCTCGTCGTCATAGCTTTCATGGATCATCCTCAAGGCAAGATGATGACGATGAGGAGGAAAACATCGATGATGTTAGTACCCCTTCGTTTTCTGAGTTTGTTGACAATTTAGAGGATCTTGACTATCCCAACTATTCTACTCCATCTCCAAGTAATCAAACTGAAGAAGTGCTTCATGAACGAACTACCGAGATGCTTAGAAGACAAAAGAGCATGCACGAAGAAGTTAGAGGTGGCTTCAAATCTATTGGGAAGACTTTGAAGGGTATCTTCGGGAAGAAAAAGAAATGATATGGTCGGATTATGTTTGTTTAACAATGTTTTATTTTTATGTCTTGTGTGCTATTTGTCCGAAGTTTATTCGGAAATACTTGTTATTTGAATATGTGTTTAGGATGATAACTTGATTGTCTTTGATATCTTTATGCATGTTTCTTTTGATCTATATATATGTTTGCATGATTAGTTAATGGTTTTATAACTATATGACATGTATGCTTTCTAATAAACCAAAACAAATGTGAAATGTCCAAATTGAGCTTGCTGCACATTCAAACCAGAACATAACATATTTCCAGAAAATTTTTGAAAATTTTTGGTTTCTGGGTCGTCAGATGGGCGGCCCCCTTAAATCATAAAGGGCGGCCCCCTTAAAATTAAGGGGACCGGCCACCATTTAAGGGGACCGGCCATCTGAAACAGTTTTTACACTGTTTTCTTTTGCATCATGTGATCCCTTTTGCTAGTCCCAGCTACCATTACTCTTAAAAACCAAACTGATTTTGGAATAAAACATTACAATTTCAAAATAATTCCACTTCTAAACATGTTTTCCCACTATATAATCCCCATGCATGTTTAATTCAAAATTCATCATCCTCATCACTCATAACCATCATCATGTCATCACCAAGAACCACTCATTCAAACAATGCCAAGAAACAAAAACTTGTCATTATACCACCCAAACAACTCTTCATTGATCTTACAAATGAAGACAACACCACTCCATCTCCACCACCTCAATGTTCATCTCCTAGTGCACCAAATGCACCCTCAAAAACACCCTCAACAAATGGACATTCTACTTCCTCCATACCATCCACTTCATCCATTAATGACTACATAAACACCCACTTATCCTCTCCACCAATGGTTCAACCATCACAACCTACCAATGAACACTCCACCCTTGCACTCACTCTCTCATTATCACCATTAACACCTCTTGATGCACATTTCTCATCATCTCCTATCAACCCACCAACCTATAACCCCGTCCCATGGAGCTTACTTGAAGCTCATGGAGACACTTGCCTTTGTTGCATTCACAACCGAACAATTGTGTTCGGATTAAGAGATGAGATCCAATACATGTTTTCTCATATTGAAAACATGTTGCATAAACCACCAACAATGAACACAACCCCTCCACCACCATCAACAAACACTCCTCCTCCACCACCATCTCCATGTTCACCATCCATTCCTCCCAATTAAACATGCTTGGTGACTCACAAATAAAAGTACCTTAAACCATTTTGGATGGCAAGCTCTATAGAGGACTTTTATGTTTAAGCTTTGGTTTATTTGCTATGTGATGATTGTAAGCCTTTAGGGCCTTTGTTTGTAGCATTACTTGTTGATGTAATGCTTGTTGTATCATTTTCTTTTGATTAATGATATGGTTATGTTTAGTCTATATTTTTGCATGCTATATACATATATATGTTGCTTGCCACTAAATATTTTTGCAAGATATCCATATCCCAATTCCTTTTGGCCTCAAAATGAGGGGGAGTACACTTCAAGGGGGAGCTTCCATCAACTTGGGAAAACCTTTTTGATGCTAACAAAAAGGGGGAGAAGTGATATAAACTCACTCTAATACTTGTATATAGACTAATTTTCGACTAATGAGTTTAAATTTTGTAATCATCAAAAAGGGGGAGATTGTTGACATAAATAATGTATGAAAACGTTATTTATATTTTTCGATATCTCTATATTTTGACGATCACAAAATGTAAACTCGTCAATCGTTTGATTACTACGTAAACAAGTATTAAGCTAGTTTATATCACTATATCCAACTTAATCACTTAAGATATGGATAAATAAGTGCTTAATACATCTCATGATCAAAGGGGTATTTAATTAACTAATACAAAGTTTATTTAATAATATAATCTTATTATATATTTTTTGAAAAACACTTTTGGTAATAAGGAAAAATGTTTTAATCATACTAAATATATGATTTCAAATATTTAACCAAAATCAGTTAGTTTTTCACCAAATAAACTTTCCCCACTAAAAGACAGGTTTTCTGGCCGTTACAGTTGGGCGGCCCCCTTAATTATAAGGGGCGGTCCCCTTAATTTTAAGGGGGCCGGCCATGCTTTAAGGGGGCCGGCCACGCTCCTCTGTCAGAACTTGTTGCCTATAAATACCACCTTAATTCTGGAATTTTTCCTCACCTTTTGCACGAAATTTTCAGATCTACAATCATCTAAAACTCATCAAAAACCCTTTGATCATTTGTATATTAATCATTGTTTCAAGTGATTCAATCCCTCATCATCCATTCTCATTCTAAGTGCAAAAGAAGAACTCTCTACAACCAAGTTCAAGAAGTGTTGAAGAGTTGTTGTGCATAGTGTATATATATATATTCATTTGTGAATATTGTGTTGTGCTTGTTATTATTTGTTTAGAAGATATAGAAGTTGTGTAGATAGTAGAAGTTGATTAGTAGTGAAGTAGGATAGTTGTGAAGATTGGTGTGTCGAAGAAGGTGTGTAGAAGATTGGTGTGTATAAGCTAGGTGTGAAGAAGATTGGTGTGTAGATTGGTGTGAAGATTGGTGTGTAGATTGGTGTGAAGATTGGTGTGTAGATTGGTGTGTAGATTGGTGTGTAGATTGGTGTGTAAATTGGTGTGTATATTGGTGTGTACGGTTTTCTCCGCCATAAGGGAGTTTGTTGACATAGTGAAGAAAACTCTCGAGTAGGTGACTCGGGGAGTGGAGTAGGAACAAGGAAGGTGTCCTTGTAGCCGAACCACTATAAATCCTTGTGTTGTGGTTTGATCTTTCTAACTCTTCTCATTACTTATTTATTTACCTTTACAAATTAGTTTAGTTAGTTAGTTATTATTCAATTGTTCATATAGTGCAAGTATTGAATTCACATAAACAAGAATCGAAGTTTTTAAAACTAACTTGTGCTTATAAATTTTAAAACGACGTAAAACTATTCAACCCCCCCTTCTAGTTTTCCACAACATCATCAATCCACTAGGTCTAACAAGGGTTTCTTATGTGTCCATTTCTAGGGCTTCAAAGTTAAATATATACAAAAATGGAGTGGTATAAGTTAATGCATGTATGAGATCTTGTAAGAAAAATATATAAACATAATAATAACTTGTAAAAATCATAAAAATGAGTTTGTTAACTTACTTGATGGTTTAGAGAGTTTAGATGATGAAAAACCTACAAATCCTTGAGTTTTTATTTCAAAACTCCAACAAGGATGACTATATGATCAAGTTTATACCAAGATCTTGTAAAATTTGTTCTCCTTGCTCCTTGAACACCCTAATTCGAATACACCTCAAGATAAATGAAGAGAAAAAAGTTTACTTGTGCAAGAAAAAGTGATTTTGTGATAAATGAGTGAAAAAAAATTTATTATATACTTAGGGACAAAAGTTTGGTAAGCATTAAATTTGGTTGGTGTAATTTAGATATTTTAGGACTAAGGGGGGGGGGGGGGGGGGGGGATGGCCGGTCCAAAAGGAGGGAAAAAGGGGGGTTTGTCCTTGGGTTTAATTAGGAAAAAGTTAGTAGTATTATGTAGTTAAGTTAGTTTTAGGTTTAATCGGGTACCGGGTTTATTAGAAATAAATTTTATTGAAGATATTCGGGATGTAATAAAGTCGTAAAAATTGTAAAAATATGTCGGGTACAAGTACGGAGAGTTTGGGTAATTATCGTTTAATTTTTGTGAAAACCGTCGTTAAAAAGTTAGACGTACGATACGTAATAAATAAATTTCCAAAATACCGGGTAAATTAATATTATAGTTTTTATATTATAGAAATGAGTATAAAAATATATTGGGATCATAGTCGGGAGTGTCGGACATGTTAGACACATTTATAGTTCGCGTATTAGCGTTTATTCAAAATAAACATACGTAAATCGTTAATTATACCAAAAGTATAAATTTAGTTATCCTACGAGTGGAATAGTATGCAAGTGCCCTAATGATGATATGCAGACTATCTCTAGTCCGTATGAAATGTCCCTGATAATAATGCATGAATTCGCTCCTGAACCAATACGGTTACGCGAATTTGAACACTCGTAAACTAATTTTACGACGTCATGAGTAATGCACGTGAATAGTGGTTTTCTCTCGGAAATGAATAGTGTCAAGTGAATAGTAAAATTTCTGAATGTGTCTCGGAATGTCAAATTGACCTAAAAAATGATGAATAGTAAAACGATGAATAGTGATCGATGAATAGTAATTTGTGAATAGTAGAATGTCGAAGTTTGGTAAAATGACCTGAAATTGTGGGTTGTGACACCTTGCATTGTAATTGAGATAAGTGTTCTTCTAATTCAATCAATATGTCTATGTGTTGGTTGTTTATATCTTGTTCTTGTCCCAATTCCATTATGCTAGGCTAGATCTCTTTTGTGTTTGCTTAGATCTAATGAAACCTAGATGTTGATTATGTGTTGATTACTTGTCTATTCTTGTCTTGGATGAATGATTTTTTATGTCAGGCTTAAGAAAACTGGCAGATCTCCAAATGGTAACATGCTTGAACGTCTTAAGAAACATGAACCGAGGCGTACTAGGTCTTTATTGGTTGTATTTAATGCATGAGCCACTGTTTACAATCCCTATAGTTGTGCTGGGTCATGGTGTAGGAGGAGATAAGAGCTCATAGAGTTGGGGAGTTATGTATGCCACCCCACGAATGGTATTAAGGAATACAATCCGTCATCCATACAAGTATAACAAGTAATTAACGTGTAAAAGATATCTAGGGAGTAGTGAAGTCTCAGTAAACACAATTTCTCCAATTACTGCTCACAACCTTAGTATAAATTAGTTTAATTTCATTTTCAGTATTTTATTTTGATTATATCTTAGCTTTGGGTTAGTTGAATAGCAACTAATTCCGCCCACTCTTCCAAAACCCGAGATTTTACTTGCTTTCATAAAAATACAAAAACACAAAAATAATCGTCCCTCACCTCTAGAACTAGTAATTAGGTTTTCTAATCCTAGCGACACTATTCCTAAGCTGAACGATCAATCCCCCGGTACTTGTCACTATACTATACTACAACGATCAGGTATACTGCCTGGTGGGGGTTGTAAGCTTCTCGAGATCCTTCGAGAGGTAAAGCCTGTTGCGATTCCCACGCATCACTAGTCACATTCAATAATGGGTATTTGACATCATATGGGTCATATGCATTGGGTTATAGTTGCTTAGAGTGTCATATATGTTACAATACATCCATGACTGTTGATCATAATGGGTAATTAACATGGGTAATGGGTCATGTGCGTTGGGTTGTAGTGGCTTACAGTGTCATGTTATCGACCAATACATGATTGGTGATCGACAATGGGTAATTAACATGGGTGATGGGTCATGTGCATTGGATTTTGTAAACTAAGACAAATACTATACAACATTTTATACGTTTTGTATTTTTTTTAAGTTTTCATCCGTTTGTAACATTTTTCATCCCTTTTTGACCGTTTTCAATCGATTTTGATCGATTTCACTAGTTTTTGAATGACGTTGACAATTTCTGACAGATTTCGACGGATTTAGACCGTTTTAGACCGACTACGACCAATTGCCACCATGTTCGACCGATTTCATCCATGTTGAACGTTTTCAGCAATTTTCGCTTGTTTTCATATGTTTTAAGCTTTTCTGAAAGTTTTCATCTGTATTAAAACATTATAAAACGTTTATTACGTTTTCGTACATTTTTTCATTTCCATACATCCTTCTCCTTTTTATTCGGGTCAACCCGAGTAACCCAAATACTAAATAGGATTAATGGCCGTTCATTCTTGATCTTCTGTTATATATACGGCTAATGATTTGTACACTTAAAAAAGTTATTTGCACACTCAAGGTACAAGCGGTTGATGCAGAGTGTTTAATACTGTACAAGTATTTAATGCACAGATGGAGTGTCCCAATCAATTTATAATGTGTGCAAAGCAATTCCCCACTATACATAAACCCTAATTTAACACACTCTAAAAAATCATAACAAATCTCAAATCAAAATCAAATTAAGTCATGTTGTCTTATCTTTGTGATGATTACTGCAAATGTGACAAGCCAGCAATGGTGGTAACATCTTGGACACCATCCAACCCTGCTCGACATTTCATTTACTGCTAAAATCGATGGGTAAGTTATCAGATACGTTTTGTTTAAAGATTATTAAGTTTAAATGTTTAATATATTACATTTTTTTGTTTTTAGAAATCTAGTACGAAGAAATGTGAAAATTTTGTATGATCCAGAGGAGGAATGTGATTGGTACAAGATGCATTTGTTTGAGATGTATAGAAAACTAAATCCCAATCAAAGCGTGAGGCTCAAATTGAAGTTAATCGTCAAAGAAGGATTGAAGAATTGGAGGCAGAGTTTATAAATGCCTTAAAGAAATTCAGTGTTTGGAAGTCAACACTTTGTGTTTTTGTAGTTGTGGTTTCTTTGGTACCTGCACTGAAGTAGTATAGTGTTTATGGCTAGATTGTGTGGTTTGTAGTCGCTCATGTACCCCATCTTTTTGGTGAATGGTTTAGTGTTTGCTTGTAAATTTAACTAATCTTTATCTTTTGGCTACTCGATATCTTTTGGCAATAATTACCCAAAATGGCACAATTTGACTATCTTGTTTGACCTTATGCAAATGAATGTACAGGCACAAAACTACCAAAAATTACCCAAAGTGACAATCATGATTGGCTATTAGTTATCTTTTGATAGTAATTACCCGGAATTGCCCAAATTCACTTGGAGACTCTTTGACTTTTGCAAATGACAATCAAGTTTGACAATCTTTGTTTGACTTTTAACAAAGCATCATAACATAGTCAACAAAGCAACATAACATAATTAATCAACAAAAAGATAACTTGACCATATAGTAATCGATAACTTGATTAACAAAGAAACATAACATAAGTTTTCTTTGAACACAAAAACATTAAACTTCAAAGAAACATAACATAAGTTTTCTTCGAGTCACGGTCAAACATTTACTCCCTCGGGTCAAAACCCGATCCCAAATCATTGTTGGAAATATTGAGTTTGGAAGTTTATTATTCATAAAACATGAGATACAAGTAGTTGTTGTATCAACTCATTCTACTTGGTAAGTCAAGACTTGGTAAAAGGAAAGTGGAGACTTTTGCGTACCACACACAATTCCTTATATTTAGGAACAGTTTTAAAATATCTTCAATTCACAGTATGATTTAGGCGCCTTTGGTCAACCCCTTTTCCCGCCAAAAGTCTTGGGAACTGTTCATCTACCTCTATAGCCTATTTATACCTCTCTATTGTATACCAAAGAACACACACAAACACATATATCACTTTTAAAGAAAACATCGACAATGGCAGCAAATGGTAACTTTCAAAATGATGCAGAAGAGTACGAGTGGGTATTAAACAATAGTTTGCTATGGGACGCAGTGTTTAATCATTGTATGATCCCGTTTACGAATGTGGGTCATATAGGCAAGTAGATACGTGGATGAGGACAATGATTTTGAAATGGCTACATAGACAAGACTTTTACTAGGATAAGCGTTGGGGACTGAATGATGTGGAGGTGAAGGAAGAAGATGAAGAGGATGAGGAGGATCAACAGGATGCGCAGCAAAATGTGGGGGAGCAGCAAAATGAAGAGGATGCGCAACAAAATGTGGTGGAGCAGCAAAATGAAGAGGATCAGCAACAAAATGTGATGGAGCATCAAAATGTGGTGGAGCATCAAATAGTGGTGGTGCATCAAAACCAGGGGGTCAACAAGATGGGTTTGCATTTGCAGACCCGTTAAATCTGGAAAACGGGATTAGCGATCTTGAAATTAAGTTTCAATATTTCCTGGGGAAAAGGATGAAACGCAGGGAGTAGAGCTCTGGTTTTAACAAGTTGGTGTGAAATGGTTGTAGCTTTTCTGAATGGTTGTAGCTTCTTAAAAATATCAATGAAAATTTTGAGACCTTGTATGGTTGCTTGTGATGTCAAACTGTCAAAGGTGTGTTTGATTTCTTGGATAAAAGCAGTATTTTTTTATGAGACCTTGTTTCATAAAGTTGGAGGTCTAAATAGTATGAATCTACCATAATTTTCATAAATCCATAACCTAAAAACAAATTAATAACACAATTTCCCAAAACACAATATCATATTTAAGCTGCTACCAGTATGTCAAATTGTTAAAATCCATAAATGATGTGTTAATGTTGCTAGTTATAAATAGTATTGCTAAGTGTAATTGATGATGTGAATATTGTGATTCGGGTAATGAGTTAGGTTTTGTGTTTTTTGGACTAATATTTTGCATGATAAGCTGAGAAAAGTGTTGGAGTCCTGAAAAATAAGTTGTTTCGAGTGGAAACTGACTTAGTGTTGCTAGGCATAATTTAGTGCTGATAAACCTAACTTAGTCCGGCTAAGGGTTGTTCTGCTATTTTTGAGAGTGCAGGGCACTGTTTTTAGAAATATGAACGGTTAAGAGTTTGTACACTTAAATCATTCACAGTTTCACACAAATGTTTTTATCCGATCAAAAGTCTATCAAACATAAAACCATTGCTTGATTTTATCAATTATTTGCAATTCCCAGCAAACCCTACACAAATTTTCAAATTTCACAATGTCGACTCTGTCTTTTGCCAACCAGCATAATATGATTGCATTCTTGCAAAAGCCCACAAAGGAGAATGAAGATCTCACTGAAGTTGTTGATTTTCTCAATGCTACTCACATTAGGTATGCATTAACAATTAACCCTACTGTATATGTTTCCAACATCAAACAGTTTTGGGCTACTGCAAACGTCAAGACTATTGATGAGGAAGTACAGATTCATGCCCGTGTGGATGGCCAGAAGATTATTGTTACAGAGGCATCTGTTACAGAAGTTCTTCATCTAGGAGATGTTAATGGAATTGAGAATCTTCCAGACTCCACAACTTTCGAAAACCTTCAAGAGATGGGGTATGTAAGAAAATATTATTCTTTGAAATTTAATAAAGGTGGCTTTCACCAACAGTGGAAATTCTTAATTCACACTTTGTTACATTGTCTTAGTCCAAAGACTACTGGTTGGAATGAGTTTTGTAGTAACATGGCTTCTGCCCTTATATGCTTTGCTAAAAATGAAGAAAAATTCAATTTTTCAAAATTAATTTTTGATCATGTGGTTAAAGCCTTATATAATTCTTCAAACCAACATTACTTATATCTAAGATTTTTGCAACTTCTTATGGACAAACAACTTACAAATAAGAAAGTTCACGACAAGGTTTATCCTGTTCACTCTCATATTAAAAAGTTCTTTTCTAACATGAAGAGAAAGGGTAAGGACTTTCCTGTCATAGTTAAACCATTGTTTCAAGCAATGTTGGAACTAGGTCAACGAAAGAAGGGTGAAGGTTTAGGAACTTATAATGAATCAAGTTCCAATGGAACTGATTCAGGTGAAGGAAACCGCAGGTGCCAAGAAACCAAGGGGGACAATGCAAGTGATGAGGATAGAAGTGGTGAGGACAGTATGGAACTTGTTAAAGAATTGATGGTTAAATGTACCAAACTTAAAAACAGATTATTTGCCTACAACAAATCACAGATACTCAGAGGGATGTAATTAAATGTTTGAAGCTGAGGGTTAAGCAATTAGGAGGTCAGAAGGGGTCAAGAACCAGGTCATTCAAAAGACTGAAAAAAGTGGGCACAACACAAAGGATTAGTTCATCTGAAAGTATAAGTTTGGGGGAGGATGACCCCAAACAGGGGAGGAATGAAACCAAGGATTCAGGGGAAGCTATGGAAAATGTTGATAGTGATGCTGCTGGAGATGACATTGGTGTAGATATTGTTGTGGATTCCGGTGAGAATGATGATGAGTATGTGGTTGCTAATAATCAAGGTAATCAGGTTGTTATGGAAGCAGCAATTAAAGGCATGGGAGATTTTACTACTGGTACAAGTGCAGAAATGGCCAAGGAGGATACTATTGCTGAGGAAAATGTTCCTGTTGCTACTGACGATGATGAAACTTTGGCCGAAGCAATGATTCTATTGAAGACGCAATTTAAATAAGCAGTGCCACAATCACCACTACCAACAGAACAATCACAACCACCACCACAACAACCAAGAGTACCTATGAAAGGTGTGGTGATTAGAGATCCAACTCAACCAATCAAGAAGAGTGTACAAGAGCCAAGTTATAAGGGCAAAGGCAAAGGTATTATGGTTGAAGAGCCTAAGCATGATCCTTTAAAGGATATTCCTTTTATGTACTGGCCCAAACATAAGCAACTTGAAGTAGATGAGGCTGCTGCAAGAAAGTTGGCTACTGAGTTTGCAGAGGACAATCAGATGGTACTTGAACAAAGAAGGAAACACGCTGAAGATGAGGCCAAAACAAAAGCACTCTTGGGTTCTTGGGATGAAGAAAGGATTAAATGTGATACTGATATTGCACTGATGAAACATATAAAAGAAGAAGTGCAAGAGTACACTCAAGAACAAAAAAATGAATGGAAGAGGAATTATGAAGCTGAAAGGAAGAAATTTTATCTCAATCAAATAAAGAAGAGAAAGGTGCTCAGTTGTCCAACAGTTAAGCAAAAGAGGAAGTACTATGAGCACTATCTAAACAATATGAAGGGTTGGAAGCTTGTTCAATTAAAGCGATACTCAGATGAGATCTTCAAAATGTATGAAAGAGCCAAAAACTCAATGTAACTAATATATATCAATGTTAATGATAACTGACTTCACATTTTGCTATAAATTATAGTCACATGAATATTTCACAATGTGACTATTTTGAATGTATTGGTCACATATAATACCCTTATAATGTGGCCATAAACATCATTTAGATACACATTTATGATATGGTGTGACTATTGTAAAGCCTATAGTTACAATGTGACTATTTATTTATTTATTTATTTATTTATTTATTATTATTATTATTATTATTATTATTATTATTATTATTATTATTATTATTATTATTATTATTATTATTATTATTATTATTTTATTATAATGATTTTTCATTGAAACCAAAGAAATTACATGAAATTGGAGGGGAGTCTAGACACAATCTGTGCTCCCACTCCTTTTTGAATACACAAACTAACATGATGAAAAATAAAAGCACCGCTCTTAACATTGTTAGAGTGGTTGCTGGCAATAATCCCGACACGCGAAAGTGTATTCAAAGCTTCCACATCAAGTTCCCCAAACGTAGAAAAAGCGAAAGGGACGAACTTGTATCCATTGTCTTCACACTTGGACGCATACTTCTTCCTTTTCTTTTCCACAACATTGCTCAAAGCAGCCCCGGGAGCCATGACGTCACCCCAGTCCCAGCAAACAGAGAGACCCCAGTCACATCTAGACATGTGTCCTTACCTTGGAACCAGTTAAACAAAAGCACATCTGCAGGACGTATTTCTTTCCCTTCCTATGACAGAAACCCCAGTGGAGCCTCTTTACGCACCATAATCCCGACTTTAGAACATATATCAACGAGGATATCACGCACCAAATTATGCCTGAACTTAACACCCGCTTCGCTAGCGCAGTGGACCTCGTGATCCCCCCACTGGTCCATACGGTGTACATTGCAACTCGGGCATAAGCTGCCTTCAGTGAACATAGGAACCGCAAGCCTGTAGCATAACACCGATCGAAATTGGCGAGGATTCATCCTTTGTCCTAGACCGTCGATAGGGATGGCGAAGAGGAAGTCCTGCGCATGTGGGGCGCGGATACTGCTAAGTATAGCCATCTGCCTTGGACTTAGTGAGTACTTGGAAACAAGGTCTTTCTCAATGACACCGAAATAACACATTGCCAAGGTTTTCATCATTTGGGGGCAGGAGCGCCCCCGGTGACAGTGAGGAAGTCAGTGTTACAAGTAGCGTTGAATATGTCCAAAGCATGCTGGAATGAAGGGCCATGCGTAACAATACCCGTTTTGGTGAGTATCTTATCCTGTAAGTCATTCGTTTGCAATCGAGAAGCGAGGAAAGCATATTGGATGATATCCCCGGCTGAGAGGATGCCAAGACCACCGAGCTTTATTGGAAGAGTGGCAAGCCTCCACTACCAATCACCAAACCCTGGCCCTGAAGCAGTAACAATCTTCTCCAAAGAGGCACGTAACGTCTGATCGAACTGAACTTGGGCCTCTGATAAGTGAAAGGGGGAGCATGTTCTCAAAGCATAAGATAATTTTGAAACTCCTGCACTATTACGCAAAAGGAGAAGCTCATATTGCGGATCATTGAGTTTGTTAACTGCCTCGATTAAATGTATGGTTTTGGAGACCCTTTTAGAAGCCAAATCCCGATAGAAACCTTCGTCCAAACTAACCGAGCCACCAAAGAGTTTGACACCATTGAGCGGGCGAGCGATATTTATAGGAAACACGCCATCCACTCTGCTTCTAGGTTCTTCGGCCGACCAAAAGAGTTCAGTCTTGTCAACATTTAAAAACAAACCCCGAGCGGGGCCCTCTGTCCTAATGATGTCCAGCGCCTTGGCGACCATGAGCGTATCTCCAACAATAGTACCATCATCGAGGTACCACGCCTGAAGGGTAAGCTCACATGACTGATTGATAGCATGAATCAAAGGGTGCAAAGCTAGGGCAAACAATAAAGGGCCCAACGGATCACCTTGTTGGACACCCTGACATGACCAAAGGATAGAGTCCTCATAATAGAGCCTGGCAGGGCGCGCATAACAGAACTCAACCCAAGGGGCAATAGGAGGGCATCGCGCCCTAGCTTCCTGAAGCAAGACATTCCTGTCAATAAGATTGAAAGCATTCTTAAAGTCCACTAAAAGCATGGAAAGTCCAACTTCACTCCCCTTCGACTCAATGAGCCTATTTACAGAGTGGAGGACAGCCTCGCATCCCCCTGGGACTCCAACCCCGAATTGAAAATCTTGCAAGTAAGATTTCATGGAATCACCGACCGAAGAAGAGGTAACCTTCGACACAAGCTGACGCCAAACAGTACCAACAGCAATAGGGCGTATCCCGCCACCAGGCTTGACTAAGGGAGTCAAGGGGGCACTAGCGATATATTCCCCCAGTTGACTAGGGCACTTTCCACTAAGGAACAGATTAACAACTCCAGTAATGGACCCAAGTAAGTCATCAGCAATAGCAGACGCCGCCCCTCCCAAAATATCCATCAAATGTTGTGCCCGTAGCCCATTACGACCACACGACGTCCCTTTGGGGAAGCTGCGAATCCTGTTAAGTACCAAGTCCTTGCCGACAGAAAGGGCATCCTCATCAAGTGAAAAAGAGAACGGGGTCGGCTAGGGGTATAAGGGTGTTTGGCCTCGACCTCTAGCAGAGTGTCAGGTGTGGAGGGGGCGATGCGAGACGACGTGAGCACCTTAATAGCAGCATTGAAATGCCCATCCCCAAGTTTACGCTTGCACTGACTCAGGTTAACCCCGTTTTGATCCTTGTGTTTCGTCGCCCCTTTGAAAGATGGAGGCACTTCGGCTAACCGATACGTCACCAAACCAAGCCTTTCTACGAGATCCCTCCACCTGAGAATAGCACGGGAAATACTGTCAAGCTGGCAACGTTCTCTCACTCCAGAGCGTCGTTGAGCTCTGTTTGTGGGCACAAAAGTGGACAACACATAGGATGGCAGAATAAGGAGTTGCACCCAAGCATATAAGCCCCCTGGGCACGCTAGTACCTTATCCAACGCACCATGAAAAAGCTTAGCGAATCCAAGCCGCGCTCTGGGGGGAATACATTTAACCGTGCGCAGCTTCTTTGAGAAAACCCGATCAAGAAGGTTGATGTCGTAAGTGGACTCAGCACCGAGAGGGGGCATCCCAGAAGCAACTCCCTCAATAGCCTTATCAATAGTGAGAATACCATCTGACTCACCAACGACACTCTCCTGGACTATACTCAGAGCTGGCCTAAGAGGCACAGGAATACCGTAGATCGCTATTTCATCAAAACGAGGTACAGGAACCATGTCACAATTATTATTATTATTATTATTATTATTATTATTATTATTATTATTATTATTATTACTATTATTATTATTATTATTATTATTATTATTATTATTATTATTATTATTATTATTATTATTATTATTATTATTATTATTATTATTATTTATTTATTATAAACATTACTTTATTGAAAAACAAATAGGATTTTACAAGAAATTGGTGGGGAGCCGAGATACTAACTGAACCCGCACACCTCTAGCTACAGCAAAACCAATCCTACTAAAAATATATGGAGCTGCACGTGCTCCAATGTCTTGGGTCATAGAGAATCGTCTAATGCGCTTTAATAAGGTCACTGCATCCTTTTCAAGTTCTCCAAAAGAAGAGAATGAAAAGGGGAGGAATCCATATCCGATATCAGCACATTTAGCAGCATACTTGACACGTTTACGTTGTGCAGCTTCAATAACCGCCCGACCAGGCATAAAATCAACCATACACGAACGTGTCAAAGGTGACGATCCTGTAAGATCAACACAAACATCACGGCCACCATCCCAAGAATAAAGTAATAAATCTGCCGGACGTAAGGTTTTGTCCCTCTCTCCACGAACCCCAATATCCACCTCCTTACGAACTGAAACTCCAGACCGAGAACATATATCAACAAGAACATCACGCACAACATTGTGCCGATGTTTAATACCAACTAAGCCTGCGCACGATACAGCATGATCTCCAAAAATATCTCCAGGAAAAACCTTAGAACAAGCTGAACATGGCATCTGGACAGTAAAAAGAGGAACACCCAATCGGTAACACAAAACACATCGGTAAGTCCTGGCATTCATAGTCTGTCCCAATCCGGATATCGGTGCCACCCGAAGCGAATGTGACGTATAATCCTCTTTTAATGAGTTCCATAAAGCCATCTGTCTAGAAGATAAATGGAAAGTGGATTCAACCGTTTGGGCAACACGCGCGAAATGTATATTTGCTAATTTCTTCATAAGTTTGGGGGCAGCGATCTCACTAGGGTTACTCATAAGGTCAATATCCATATTCACATTAAAAGTACATAACACATCATCAAAAGAGGGACCAGTCGACACAATACCAGAACTACGGAGAAGCTTAGCCTGTAAGCTGGCAGATTGAAGTCTAGAAGCAAGGAAGGCATAGTTCAAGACATCACCTGCAGAATACACACCCAGTCCCCCGAGAGAAAAAGGTAGGGTGGCGAGTCTCCATTGCCAATCACCGAACCCAGGTCCAGAAGCAGTGACAATATGTTCCAAAGAAGAGCGAAGTGCTGCATCAAACGAAACCTGAGAACTCTCAAAGACCCGAGGAGGACATGTGCGCATAGCAAAATACAACTTGGAAATACCGGCACATGCACGCAGTAACAACAACTCACACTTAGGATCATTAAGCTTAGCAACAGCATCCATAAGCTCAATAGTTTTAGCAACCCTTTTCATAACAAGCTTATTATTATTATTATTATTATTATTATTATTATTATTATTATTATTATTATTATTATTATTATTATTATTATTATCATTATTATTATTATCATTATTATTATTATTATTATTATTATTATTATTATTATTATTATTATTATTATTATTATTATTATTATTATTATTTTTATTATAAACCATCACTTTTATAATCAATAAATAGGATTTTACAAGAAATTGGTGGGGAGTCAAGAAACCATCACTATTATTATTATTATTATTATTATTATTATTATTATTATTATTATTATTATTATTATTATTATTATTATTATTATTTTGTAAAGCCTATAGTCACATGATCGTGCTTCAATTAAGTGTGACTATACACATTAGGATTTGGCAAGCAAACACACACTAAACTTTAGACACACATATTAACTTACGTGACCATATGTATCGAATTTTCCTTACACTTAATCATGTTTCTAAGGTTTAGTGTGACCATATATGACAATTGGTCACACTCTTCAAGTGTGTGACATATATATTTGTCACTATTAAATGCATATCGTGACTAACGTTTCAAACTTACTTTTCAGTTGTCAAACATTTCAAACGCTATGTGGCTAAATATTCAGTAAAGAATAGCAGTTACGTTTAAATAATGTGTAACAAACTTGACTATATAATTTAGTCACATACACAATTACTTCATGTGACCATATATCTATTTTGGTCACACTGTTCAATTGTGTGACATATATTTGTCACATACTTATATATATAGTGTGACTAATGTCTCAAAGTCATTTGTATCTGTCACACATCCCAAATTATAAGTGACTAAATAATCCCATTTTTTTCCAGTTACCTCTAGTTACATAAATATTCAAATGTGTGACAATAGAATTCCGAAATGGTCACTTAAGTCGGATCAAGTGTGGCTGTTTATTTTATTCTGGTACATTTAGTCATGTAAATATATTACCATGTGACAGTTCGAAAAATGTTATGTGTGACGAATACCAGTTTTTGTACTACTGTGGGATTAGGAAATGAATCTTATAGGATTCTGTATGAATCCCATGGGATTCAGTATGAATCCCATGAGATTCAGTATGAATCACATGGGATGTATGTTTGTTCTTTTTTCTTCTGGTTTTGTTGGTTATTTTTCTTCTTTAATTTAATATTTAGATGATTACTTATAATATTGAATCCATTGGGATTAGGGATAGAATCCCATGGGATTAGGAAATAATCCCATGGGATTCTATATAAAATAACAAAGATAACATTAACCATTCACATGAAATTTTTGTTATATTAGCTTCTTTAAACTTCAACCATTCACATGATTTCAAAAGACACATAATTGTTTTACCATGAACATGTTCTGATATACCATTCACAAGTTATCAAAAGACACATAATTGTTCTATTCTACCATACCATTAACGCCTAACTGGACAATTGTTCAACCATTCAAAAAAGACATAACTTCTTCAATGACAACGTTTTGATCATGATTATTAACAACGGTTTTTAATTTTACCTTAATCCAACGGCTAGTTTGTCCATTATCATTCGAATTAACTTTAGGGTTTTGCGTAGGATCGGACCCAGAAAGTTGTGGTGATATGGTTAAATTGGTTTGTGGGAAACGTTCTTAGGATAACTATAAACATGTTTTTATACTCAAATCGTACCCAGAAACACTAAATTGATTGATTTGAATTTAGGGTTCATACGAGTTTTAGGGATTCTTGATTTTGAGTGTTATGATGTTAATTGTTGATGGGGATTGTGTTAGTATATGCATAGGAACTTGATTATGTGGCTTAATTGCTTTACAAACATCTCTTGAATCATGAATCTTTGATTTAGGGCTCGGTGTCACTAGCAGTTTTGATCTTTTGATTTTGTGGATAAAAGTTGTTATAATTTGGACCACATGTTCCTAAGCATGTAAGAAACACTTGCCCTAAGTTAATTACAACCCAGAAACATGATTGAACCCGTTTGTGATTATGTATTCATGCGTTTCTACGCGTAACTCTGAATTTTGACTCATTTACGCATGAAGTTGTGGGTTTAAGTATGATAGGGATGTGATTGAACTTAATATTGATCAGTGGTTGTGTTTTACACTTTCAGGAATCAAAAGGACTAGATTTTTTCAAAGGTGATTTACGTCAAAACGTTTCTACGCATAAGATGTTCATCCTACGCGTAAGATTGAATCTTACGCGTAAGATTCGACACGTATGAAAAACATTGTCTTGGATAAGACAATGTTTACACATAAGAGATTTCCTTACGCATAAGTTCATTTCTTACGCATAAGTTATAAACTTACGCATAAGTCAGAACTTACGCATAAGTTATATCTTACGCATAAGGTTAATCCTTTCCATAAGCTCATATCTTACGCCTAAGATTTTATCCTACGCATAAGAGTTACCTTACGCGTAACATATAATGTTATGCGTAGATTTTGCTCTAACGCTTAAGTTCATTTCTTACGCATAAGTAATGTTATGCGTAGGATTTCCAACTTACGCGTAACATTGTCAAAATTCATGAAATTGTCTAAGTGTTGTAATATTTCAAATGTGTAATCTCTTGTAATGATAAACTCATGTTGTAACTAGATTGTTATAAGTTTCTACCAAGTGTTAACTTCTAAAAACAAAAGTTTGTCATATAACAAAAGTTTTTACACACAAACACCCACTGATCAATTCAAAATATGCCCAATCATGTAATTGAATGTCTGAGCTAACAAAGTGATGCGTAGGAATCGCAATAGGCTTTACCTCTCGACGGATCTCGAGAAGCTTACAACCCCCACCAGGCAGTGTACCTGATCGTTGTAGTATAGTATAGTGACAAGTACCGGGGGATTGATCGTTCAGCTTAGGAATAGTGTCGCTAGGATTAGAAAGCCTAAATACTAGTTCTAAAGGTGAGGGATGATTTTTTTTGTATTTTTATATTTTATGGAAAGCAAGTAAAAATCTCGGGTTTTGGAAGATTGGGCGGAATTAGTTGCTATTCAACTAACCCAAAACTAAGATGCAATCAAAATAAAATACTAAAAATGAAATTAAACTAATTTATACTAAGGTTGTGAGCAGTAATTGGAGAAAATGTGTTTACTTAGATTTCACTACTCCCTAGATATCTTTTACACGTTAATTACTTGTTATAATTGCATGGATGATGGATCGTATTCCTTAATACCATTCATGGGGTGGCATACATAACTCCCCAATTCTATGAGCTCTTATCTCCTCCTACACCATGCCCAGCACAACAATAGGGATTGTAAACAATGGCTCATGCATTAAATACAACCAATAAAGACCTAGTATGCCTCGGTTCATGTTTCTTAAGACGTTCAAGCATGTTACCATTTGGAGATCTGCCAGTTTTCTTAAGCCTAACATATAAATCATTCATCCAAAACAAGAATAAACAAATAATCAACACATAATCAATATCTAGGTTTCATTAGATCTAAGCAAACACAAAAGAGATCTAGCCTAGCATAATGGAATTGAGACAAGAACAAGATATAGACAACCAACACATAGACATATTGATTGAATTAGAAGAACACTTATCTCAATTACAATGCAAGGTATCAAGGGTTTGGAACCCTTGAAAAACCTGTAAAAGTTGCACCAAAATCGTACTTAGGGTTTCTCCAAAACTTCTCTCCCTCAATGTGAAAAACTAGAAAACTATATATAGGAAAATAGGGATGACGGCGTCAAGAACAAAGGTGTGACACCGTCATCTCGCCGCCAAATACTTCCTCGGACGGCCTTGATCTACTTCTGACGCCGTCAAGGCTTAAGCCGTCACACAAATTACTCTTGATGCCCTGTGTGTGACGCCGTCATCAACTACGGATTTTTATTATTGAGGTTTGACGCCGTCAGGAAATTACTCTTGACGTCGTCACCTACTATTCCCAGCATGGAAAATTGAGACTTTGCCGTTTTCTTCACTTTTATGCTCCAAAAACGTCCAAAATGGCTTCTTTTCCAGAATTCACTCTCCAAGTACCTAAAATCACAAAAGGAACGATTTAGGGCAATATTTGATCAAATAAATTCGGATTCGGGCTTAAATGACCCCCTAAAAACAGACCATTTTTTGCCTCATCATATACCCTTTGAGATTTGCTTGTCCTCAAGCAAATGCTTTTATTCTACTCAAAAGACAAGTTAGGGGTCATTTAACACTAATATAAAAGTAATTACAACAAATAATCGTTCCCCTAAAGACCAATAGACAAGCTCGGAGGTCATACACAAGCACCTCACAAATAGTGTTTAGATACTCACATCTCTCGGGTGTAATAAAGTAATATAACATTATGGAAATGGAAGATATCTCTCACTACCTGTCATAGCAAAATAGATTACCATAGGCTTGGGAAAGGATCAAAACTCCACCACATGGCGTAAGCACCTAGGATAAACTATCAAAGAGGTCTTTTAAAGGGTTGTAACGTTAGGTATAGGGATATGAATTACACGGTTTTGTTGGATAAAGGAAGTTATTACTGGTGGCGAGTTAACAATCTTGGTTAATTACATGTACAATATGGCGTTGCTAAGCCAAGACTAGACTCGACTTAAGCTAATAAATGAGAAATAACAAAAAACATAAAATGAACATAGAATGAAAAGGGATGGTAGTCCGTATGTTTTTTCTCTCTTTTTTTTCTTTTTTATTATTATTTTTTTTTACATACACTCTTACCCTACCATCCAAAATAATACATCATAGGGAATGAGAATTCCCCTTACACTTGAATCTTTACATACTTTACAATTAACTAATCTAATGACTTGAATTAAGAAAATCAAAACACTTGGAGCACTTTTAAGATTAACGCACATATGGGGGTAATAAATGATGTTCTTCCCCATTACTCCATAAAATAAGTACTTACCCATGAGTCCCAATCGTCCCAAAACAATATGTACAAGGATATGACTCGACTTAGCAACCATGTAATCAATTAGAAAGTTAACTTAGGGTTTAACAAATAACAATAATGCACTAAAGATGAGCGCATACACGGAAGGCTAAGGCGATTTGGGTGTACATTTAAGTGGGGTGTAACAAATTCTTCCTTTAAGTAAGATGCTTAAAGTTAGAAACGAAAAGATAGGCTCGGAGGGGTGTGCTAGGGGTATCGTGTACTAAAAATGAGTACAACGCTAAGGATGTGGGAAAAATTAGTTGACTTAACTAGCCAAGTAATATGACTTAAATGGTCAAGTAATTATAATACGGGTTTAACACAAGGGTAATCCTAATGCCTCTTATCATGTAGTAAATCCTACCACACGAATGTAGTCTCACTAGCGGTCTCGGAATGCATCACTAACGCAAGTTCTAGAATCTAAATGCTACCGGTACACTCATAAGCACTAATAGTAAATGCTTTTCCTATCAAATCTAAAGGCGAACCTCACATTTTTGGGTGGAAATCTTTTTTGAATATACGGTTATGTGCTAGTCATACAATCTCCTATCCATGAGACGCTTGCTATGGCAAAAGTTTCACTCCTAAATGTTGTAAAAAATTTAAATTTGGCGCTAAAATTACACTAACAAGTATTTCTCATAGTTTTATTACACATCTACTATCAAACAAAACAAACTCAAGCGAAAGTGCATATGTAAGGTATCATCTTTTTACCCTCCCCTTACACTTAAGATGAACATTGTCCCCAATGTTCAAGTAAAGAATGTAAAAGTGAAAAAGTAAAGAGAATGAAATCAAATACTCCCCTGATTCGCTCGGTATGGATAATAGGATGGCCAGGTTAAATCTTCCTCCAAGAAAATGAACAATCATAGCTTCCCTTCCAGAATATAAATCATCTTCTTGTCATACATAACTTGTAAAACCTGACGAAATAGACAAGACAACCTCGCGTAAAATCGGCGGCAACCTATATAAGTTACTAAATCCTAGAAAACAAGATAAGATATAATGCTTGTGGAATGAAGTTTGCAGATCTCCTGGAGATTATAAAACTTAATAATTCACAAAAAACCATAAGACTCCGTTAGAAAAACAAAACCGGTAAAATTTCCAAATTTTTACTCCACCACATGGCGTAAGCACCTAGGATAAACTATCAAAGAGGTCTTTTAAAGGGTTGTAACGTTAGGTGTAGGGATATGAAATACACGGTTTTGTTGGATAAAGGAAGTTTTACTGGCGGCGAGTTAACAATCTTGGTTAATTACATGTACAATTTGGCTTTGCTAAGCCAAGACTAGACTCGACTTCAGCTAATAAATGAAAAATAACAAAAACATAAAATGAACATAGAATAAAAAGGGATGGTAGTCCGTATGTTTTTTCTCTTTTTCCTTTTTCTATATTTTTTTTCTTCTTTTTCTTGATTTTTTTTCGATTTTTTTTTCATACACTCTTACCCTACCATCCAAAATAATACATCATAGGGGTTGAATATTCTCCTTACACTTGAATCTTTACATACTTTACATTAAACTAATCTAATGACTCGAATTAAGATAATCAAAACACTTGGAGCACTTTTGAGATTAACGTACATATGGGGGTAATAAATGATGTTCTTCCCCATTACTCCATAAATAAGTACTTTACCCATGAGTCCCAATCGTCCTAAAACAATATGTACAAGGATATGACTCGACTTAGCAATCATGTAATCAATTAGAAAGTTAACTTAGGGTTTAACAAATAACAATAATGCACTAAAAATGAGCGCATACACGGAAGGCTAAGGCGATTTGGGTGTACATTTAAGTGGGGTGTAACAAATTCTTCCTTTAAGTAAAATGCTTAAAGTTAGAAACGAAAAGATAGGCTCGGAGGGGTGTACTAGGGGTTTTCGTGTACTAAAAATGAGTACAACGCTAAGGGTGTGGGAAAAATTAGTTGACTTAACTAGCCAAGTAATATGACTTAAATGGTCAAGTAATTATAATACGGGTTTAACACAAGGGTGATCCTAATGCCTCTTATCATGTAGTAAATCCTACTACACGAATGTAGTCTCACTAGCGGTCTCGGGATGCATCACTAACGCAAGTTCTAGAATCTAAATGCTACCGGTACACTCATAAGCACTAATAGTAAATGCTTTTCCTATCAAATCTAAAGGCGAACCTCACATATTTGGGTGGAAATTTTTTCTGAATATACGGTTATGTGCTAGTCATACAATCTCCTATCCATGAGACGCTTGCTATGGCTAAAGTTTCACTCCTAAATGTTGTAAAAATTTTTAAATTTGGCGCTAAAATTGCACTAACAAGTATTTCTCATAGTTTTATTACACATCTACCATTAAACAAAAAAAACTCAAGCGAAAGTGCATATGTAAGGTATCATCTTTTTACCCTCCCCTTACACTTAGGATAAACATTGTCCCCAATGTTCAAGTAAAGAATGTAAAAGTTAAAAAGTAAAAAAAATGAAATCAAATACTCCCCTGATTCGCTCGGTATGGATAATAAGGTGGCCAGGTTAAATCTTCCTCCAAGAAAATGAACAATCAAAGCTTCCCTTCCAGAATATAAATCATCTTCTTGTCATACATAACCTGTAAATCCTGAGAAAATAGACAAAACAACCTCGCGTAAAATCGGTGGCATCCTATATAAGTTACTAAGTCCTAGAAAACAAGATAAGATATAATGCTTGTGGAATGAAGTTTGCAGATTTCCTGGAGATTATAAAACTTAATAATTCACAAAAACCATAAGACTCCGTTAGAAAAACAAAACTGGTAAAATTTCCAGAATTTTATACTTGACGCCGTGAAGAGTTAACTCTTGACACCGTCAGAAGTGACCTGCAGAAATTCTTATGTTATGTTTCCGGAAAATTTCTGGAAAAACTTGGTCCTACTTCCTGGAAAATCCTGCAAAACTTCATTATGACTCAATACAAGCATTTGACTCTAACAAATACGAATATACATGTTCATTTAATATTGTGGAGAATCATGATCGGTTTGTTTCTTAAAAACATATTTGGGGTTTCCCCTTACACTTATCTTTTGCAAAAATACTTTTAAGTTGGAGTTAAGACTAGGCCAAACAATATAGTAAAGTATTTCCACTTATTTAGTTTAGAAACATGATCTACCAACAATAAAAATAAAGCATGCATACGGAAGCAAATAACAATCAAACAAATAAAATCACACAAAACATGGGTTGCCTCCCAAGAAGCGCTTTTCTTTATTTACGAGTCTTGTAGCTAGACTCAAGGTCATGGGTTACTACGTGATCTCATCATCAAACATCACATCCTCCTCACTAATCATTCATTGTTATTTTCTTGGTAATGTTTTACACGTTGTATGTTAACCGTGAATTCCCTACCTTCATCATCAATTAACACTACCGCTCCAAATTTAGAAGAATTCTTTACCGTGAACGGCCCATACCATCTAGACTTAAATTTTCCCGGAAATAATCTCAACCAAGAATTGTATAATAGGACCTTGTCTCCTTCTGAAAATCCTTTGGGTTTCTTAATTCTCTGATCATGCCATCTTTTAGCTCTTTCTTTATAGGTGATGGAGGATTCGTAGGCTTCTAGTCTAAGCTCATCAAGCTCGTGTATTTGCAAAAACCTATTATTCCCAGCAGTTGTGTAATCTAAATTGCATGCCTTAAGCGCCTAATAAGCCTTGTGTTCTAATTCTACCGGTAAGTGACATGCCTTACCATACACCATGCGGAATGGGGTCGTTCCAATAGGTGTTTTGTAAGCAGTTTGGAATGCCCATAAGGCTTCGTCGAGTTTGAATGACCAGTCCTTTCTGTTTTGACTAACCGTTTTTTCAAGTATTCTTTTAATAGCTCTATTGGTGTTTTCGACTTGGCCATTGGTTTGTGGATGATAGGCGGTGGAGAATCGATGGGGTACTCCATACCTCTTCATGACCTTTTCCATTTGTGCATTGCAAAAATGTGTCCCCCTATCACTGATGAGAGCTTTCGGAATCCCGAATCTTGCGAAAAGCTTTTTCAGGAAATGAATGACTACTCTGGCATCATTGGTCCTAAGGGCTTGTGCCTCAACCCATTTTGAAACATAGTCAATGGCGACTAAGATGTACTCGTTTCCCCCTGAGGATGGAAAGGGTCCCATGAAATCAATCCCCCAAACATCGAATACCTCACAAACTTGTATAAAGTTCTGAGGTGCTTCATCCCTATGTGATATATTTCCGGCTCGTTGACATGCATCGCACGCCTGCACCATTTCTTTTACATCACGGAAAATTGTGGGCCAATAGAATCCCGCATCGAGAATCTTTCGGGCGGTAACGTTTATCCCATGATGCCCGCCAGAGGGACCAGAGTGACATTCCCTCATAATCTTAACTGCCTCATTTTCTGAAACACAACGCTTTATAATGTGGTCAGGACACCTTCGGAATAAAAAGGGCCCAGAAGTAGTATTTTAACTGGGAAAAGAACCTCTTCCTCTCATACTTAGTCAAGTGTTCTGGAACAAGTCTACATCTACTTGCGAAGTAATTAGCAAAGTCGGTGTACCATGGCTCCGAATCAGTCATTGACATCAGTTGTTCGTCAGGAAACGAATCCCTAATCTCACTTCTATCGTGCTTATCAAAGGGGTTTTCAAGACGAGATAGATGATCTGCGGCTAGATTCTCTGCCCCCCCCCCCCCTCTTATCGCGAATCTCAACATCGAATTCTTGTAACAACAAGATCCACCGAATTAGTCGTGGCTTGGCATCCTGCTTCGCAAACAGATATCGAAGAGCTGAGTGATCAGTGAAGACGACTGTCTTTGAAAGGACAAGATATTGTCGGAATTTGTCGAATGCAAATACTACGGCTAATAATTCTTTTTCGGTGGTGGAGTAGTTCTCTTGAGTGGGATTCATGGTTTTACTAGCGTAGTAAATAGGTTGGAAAAGCTTGTCACGTCGTTGACCTAATACAGCCCCGACAGCGAAGTCGCTAGCGTCACACATGATTTCAAATGGTAACTCCCAGTTGGGTGTGATCATGATTGGAGCTTGAGTGAGTTCCCTTTTTAAGAGATCGAAAGCATCTTTGCATTCTTGGGAAAAATCGAACGGAACATCCTTCACAAGCAATTGAGTCATTGGCCGGGCAATTTTGGAGAAGTCTTTGATGAATCTCTGATAAAATCCGGCGTGCCACAAAAAGCTGCGTATTGCCTTAACAGTCGTGGGGTATGGTAACTTAGATATAGCTTCAACTTTAGCTTGGTCCACCTCTATTCCGTTCCCTGAGATCTTATGCCCCAACACAATCCCTTCCTTTACCATGAAATGACACTTTTCCCAGTTTAACACCAAGTTGGCTTCCTCGCAACGTTTAAGCATCAATTTCTAAATTAGCAAGACAGCAGTCGAAGGAGTTTCCGAAGACTGAGAAGTCATCCATGAACACTTCCATGCTGTCTTCCATGAGTTCGTGAAAGATTGCGGTCATGCAACGTTGGAAAGTGGCTGGGGCATTACATAGCCCAAAAGGCATCCTTTTGTAGGCAAATATTCTGTTGACATAAATAATGTCTTAAAACATTGTTAGCATATTAACAATGTCTCTATGTTTTGATAATTACAAAGCATAAACCCATTAATCTAAAACTTATGACATAAACAAGTTTTTAGTGCTTAATATTTGTCTTTGCTTCCATATCACTTAAGGTATGAATGAACAAAGGGTTTATTACATTTCATGATCAAAGGAAATTTTTCTAATCACAAGAACTTTTATAAAATGTATTAAACATCTTATATCTTTTACAAAATTACTTTTGGAATTAAAAGGATATGTTTAATTCATAATAAATATATGATTTCAAATTTCCAACCAAAAATGGCAAATTCTATCCAGAAAAATATTCCCCACTAAAAGACAAGAAAAACCAACGTTCAGGAGGGCGGCCCCCTTAATGTTACTAGGCGGCCCCCTTAATCATTAAGGGGACCGGCCTACAATTAAGGGGACCGGCCACGCTCCAGAACAGTATTTTCCCCCCCTTTAAATACTGATCCATCCCTCAGATTTTTCTCACCTTTTGCTCTTCAAAACTTTCTGATCTAAATCTATTTCTCTATTCTCTCATCCTTTGATCATAAGTGTATATATATTCTTTGTTTCAAAGTGATCCAATTTCCATCCTCTCAAGTGCAAGAGAAGAATACTTCTATCTTCCTAGACAAGAAGTATTACAACTTGTTGTGATCTCCACATCAAAGTTGTTGGTGTATCATCAAGATTATTTACATACTCTTTGTGAATATTGTTGTGAATATTTGCTTGTAGATAGTTGTGTTAGATATAGATTGTGTGATTAGTTGATAGCTTGGTGTGACGAAGAAAAGCTAGGAAATCTATTGGTGTGAAGAAGCTAGGTGTGAAGTAGATTGATTTGAAGAAGGTGTGTAGAAGTTGTGACTTAGGTGTGAAGGTGTTGTGGTGTGATTATTGGTGTGTAGATTGGTGTGTAAATTGGTGTGTAGATTGGTGTGAATATTGGTGTGTAAATTGGTGTGTAAGGTTTTCCCCGCCATAAGGGAGCTTGTTGATATAGTGAAGAAAACTCTCGAGTTAGGTGCTCGGGGAGTGGAGTAGGGCAAGGAAGGTGTCCTTGTAGCCGAACCACTATAAATCTCTTGTCTCACGGTTCGATCTTTCCATCTCTTACTTATTATTGTTACTTATCATTGTTATATATTTCGTATTGATATTTGTTTGTATTGTGCAAGACTTGAGATCACATATTATCGAATCTAAGTTTTAAAACACTAAAACTATTTTTACAACTAATTAAAAAGACGTAAAACTATTCAACCCCCCCTTCTAGTTTTCCACAATTGGTATCAAGAGCCACGTCTAGCAAGATATTTAAAATATATTGTATTTTAAAACTTGTAGCGATCTATGGAATCTGAAAAATATTTAGAAGGGCAATCTATGCAAAGACCACCACTATTTGAAAGTGATGGATTTTTATATTGGAAAAATAGATTCGAAACGTATGTGAAATCAAAAGATCTTGATCTTTGGCATATTATTACCTTTGGTGATTTTCCTCCTATTCAATATAATGTTGAAACTAAAATGAATGAAATTGTATCTTTTGAAGAACAAAATGATGATTTAAAAAAGAAATTAGCAAAAAATAATGAGGCTAAAATGGTAATTTATAATGCGTTACCACGCAAAGAATATGAAAGAATTTTTATGTGTAAAACCGCCAAAGAAATTTGGGATTCTTTACTAATTACTCACCAAGGTAATAGCCAAGTCAAAGATAATAAAATAGATCTTCTTGTACAACAATATGAACAATTTACGATTCCGGAAGAGGAATCAATTGATAATGCTTTTGCTAAGTTTAACACTATCATCACAAGTTTAAAAGCACTTGATGAGACATTTTCTAGTAAAAATTGTGTTAGGAAATTTCTTAGGGCATTGCATCCAAAATGGCGAGCTAAGGTTACGGCAATTGAAGAATCAAAGAACTTGATGACGTTATCACTAGATGAACTAATTGGCAACTTGAAGGTTCATGAAGAAATCATAAGAAGAGATTCGGAAACGGTCAAAGTCAAGAAAGAACAAATCAAATCCATTGCTCTAAAAGCCAAAAAGGAACCTAGTGATGATGATGATTCAAGTGACGAAAGTGAAGACGAAGAATATGCAATGGCCGTAAGAGAATTCAAGAAATTCTTCAAGAGACGAGGAAGATTCACTAGATCATCACATGACAATAGAAAATCATTCCAAAGAAATAGAAGTGACTATTACGTGAAAAGAAAATGCTTTAGATGTGGAAGTCCAAATCATCTCGTTGGTGAATGTCTAAAGCTGCCAAGTTATGATAATCAAGGTGCATTTGTTAGTAGAACATGGAGTGATAGTGACAAAGAAGAAGTGGAAAAACCAAGAGAAGAAAGGTGTTTCATGGCAAAAGCAACCGACGAAATATGCCTTGGAATTGACTTGGAGCCTGACGAATGGATCAAGGATAGTGGATGCTCGAGACACATGACAGGGAACCGAAAACTATTCTCTACATATAAGGCATACAACGGAGGTAACGTTATTTTTGGTAGTGACTTGCGTGGAAAAATTATTGGCAAAGGTACGATTTCTCAAGACTCACTTACTATTGAAAATGTTGAACATGTAAATAATTTAACATATAACTTACTTAGTGTAGGCCAAATATGCGATAATAAATGTAGAGTTATCTTTTCTGAAGAAGATAGCGAAATAGTTAAGAATGGAAAAATTATAGGTAGAGGTATTAGGAAAGGAGGTGTATATGTTATGAAACTAGGAAACAAACCTGAAGATAGAATATGCCTAACAACCCTAGACGAAAACTCCACATTGTGGCATAGGAGATTAGGACATGCTAACATGCAACAAATACAATCTTTGGCCTCTAAGGAATTAGTTAGAAACTTGCCAAATCTAAAATATGACAAACATTTTTGTGATGCATGTAAAATTGGAAAACAAGCTCATGCTAGTCACAAAGCTAAGAATATAGTATCCACTACTAGGTGCCTAGAGTTATTACATATGGATCTTTTTGGTCCATCCGCTGTGCGGAGCTATGGAGGAAACAAATATACCTTAGTAATAGTAGATGACTACTCACGATACACGTGGACTAGGTTTTTAAGTGACAAAACCCAAGCCTTTGAAAAATTTGAAATATTTAGTAAAATGATTCAAAATAAGTTAGGATGCTCAATAGTTGCCATTAGGACGGACCATGGAAGGGAATTTGATAACGAAGTACAATTCGGAAAATATTGTGAGTTAAATGGAATATCTCACAATTTCTCCGCTCCTCGTACTCCTCAATCAAATGGGGTAGTAGAAAGAAAAAATAGGTCACTACAAGAAATGAGTAGAACTATGTTAAATGAACAATCCATTCCACAAAAATTTTGGTGTCACGCCGTAGATACATCGACTTATATTTTAAATAGGGTATCAATTAGAAGAATTCTAGGAAAAACTCCTTATGAGTTATTAAGAAATAGAAAACCTAACTTAAGCTACTTTAGGGTATTTGGAAGTAAATGCTATATCTTAAACACTAAGGACTACCTCACTAAGTTTGATCCAAAATCATATGAAGGAATATTTTTAGGATACTCAC
This sequence comes from Artemisia argyi, assembly GCA_030686995.1. Classification (NCBI taxonomy): domain Eukaryota; kingdom Viridiplantae; phylum Streptophyta; class Magnoliopsida; order Asterales; family Asteraceae; genus Artemisia; species Artemisia argyi. The sequence goes on from CM060687.1 coordinate 98,713,573, forward strand.
AAAATAGTAAAGCATATATAATACTTAACAAAAACTCAATGAAAGTAGAGGAATCACTAAATGTAACATTTGATGAAACACCACCACCTCCTAAAACGCTACCTTTAGAAGATGATGATTTAGTCGAAGATGAAGCCATTGAGGTTAGTAAAACAAAACCCATAGGAAATGATAATGAAGAAATTCACTTAGAAAATAACGAAACCGTTAATATTAAAGAATCTAGATCACATCCTTTAGATAATATAATAGGACATCTTAACCAAAGTACCCTTAGGTCACAAGCCCAAGATAAAAACAACTTCTTTTGTTTCCTCTCGGCAATAGAACCTAAGAATATTAGCGAGGCTCTAAAGGATGAAAGTTGGATTATAGCTATGCAAGAAGAATTAAATCAATTTAAAGCAAATGATGTTTGGGAACTAGTCCCAAATCCAAAGGATATGACTATCATAGGAACCAAATGGGTATATAGGAACAAGTTAGACGAGAATGGAATAGTTACTAGGAATAAAGCTAGGTTAGTTGCCCAAGGTTATAATCAACAAGAAGGAATTGATTATGACGAAACTTATGCCCCCGTAGCTAGACTAGAATCAATTAGGATATTACTTGCCTATGCTTGCTCCCTAGATTTTAAGTTATTCCAAATGGATGTGAAAAGTGCATTCCTTAATGGTTTTATCAATGAGGAGGTATCTGTGGCACAACCTCCTGGATTCATTGACTTCGCAAAACCTGATTATGTTTATAAGTTAAAGAAAGCTTTGTATGGACTCAAACAAGCTCCCAAAGCTTGGTATGATCGATTAAAAGCTTTTCTTATTAAACATGATTATTCCATGGGAATGGTAGATAACACTTTTTTCACTAAAAGGAAAGACCCTAATCTCATCATTGTTCAAATATATGTTGATGACATTATATTTGGATCGACTTGTCAAGACATGTGTGATGAATTTGCCAAAATCATGCATGATGAGTTTGAGATGAGTATGATGGGTGAACTTAACTTGTTCCTAGGATTACAAATAAAACAATTAGAAGATGGAATATTCTTTAACCAATCTAAGTACATTAAGGAAATGCTTAAGAAATTTGGCCTAGAAGACTCAAAACCCATAAAAACACCCATGTCTACGGAGTTAAAGCTCACAAAGGACGATGAAGGTGAGTCCGTAGATAACTCAAAGTATAGAGGAATGATAGGTAGTTTACTATACTTGACAGCAAGTAGACCCGATATCATGTTTAGTGTCTGCCTTTGTGCCCGTTTTCAAGAGGATCCCAAAACCTCTCACCTAGAAGCGGTTAAGCGTATCTTCCGATACATTAAAGGCACTATACACTTAGGATTATGGTATCCTAAGGAATCCGGCATAGAAACCATTGTCTATGCGGATTCGGATCATGCGGGAGACTACGTAGATAGAAAGAGCACTAGCGATATTTGCACGTTTATGGGATGTTGTCTAACGTCTTGGTTTTCGAAGAAGCAAACCGCTCTTGCTATTTCTACCACTGAAGCCGAATATGTAAGCGCCGGAAAGGCATGTCAACAAGCACTATGGATGAAACAAGCTCTCGTAGACTATGGCATTAGGTTAGAAAATGTTTCTATTATGTGCGATAACAAAGGTGCGATAGACTTAAGTAAAAATCCGGTACAACACTCTAGGACTAAACACATAGAAATACGTCACCATTTTCTTAGGGATAATGTACAAAAAGGAAATATATCTATAGAAAAGGTTGCATCGGAAGATAACATTGTGAATATATTCACAAAACCCCTTAAGCGTGAATTATTTAACCACTTGCGTTTAGGACTAGGAATGATGGAACAAGTTGACTAAATTATATTGAATTATTTCAAATTAATACTTGCATGAAATTTATTTTTCTTCCATTTCACCTTTTCTGAGTCTAGGAATCTATTTCGCACAAAACTAAAGATTGGGAAAATTTATTTTCTTTGCATAAACCTTTTTGTAAAACTCAATCAATTTTCTCTAAAAATTATTCTCACAATCTAGGAACCCCATGAAGATCATTTTCCTTGCATTGTTGACTAATTCTAAAAACATTATATTTCAAAATCATGCATAAACTCTCACATAAATTGTCAAGGTATATAATCTAATAAATGTCTTTGACATTCATGATCGAGCAAAAATTAAATCAAGGAGATTATTTGGATTGTTTCTTAGGATTGCTATTTTTTTTTGTTTCTAGGAGTCGAAACAATCACAACTCCACATTTGTTGCATATAGACACTCACTAGAACAAATTCACTAATAATGGTGTCATCTTGATCCATCACTAGTCTTTCACTCACTAAGATCCTTGCCTTCAACCTAAGATAGGTACCTTAGGAAGCTTAAGTGTGCTTGCCTTTGTTTACCTCCTATTGCTTATTATGTGTTGATTATTTGCTCTTTTGCTTATATGTTTTTTAATTGTATGCTATATCTCGATTAGATTAGACTCTATATTGCCTAAGAGAATTGAACCTGCTTGAATTCTAATCCAAACACATAACCTTTTTGCAAATTTTCTGCCAAAAACCCAATTCTGGCAACCTGGAAATCACCAGATGGGCGGCCCCCTTAATTTTGTAAGGCGGCCCCCTTAATCATTAAGGGGACCGCCCCCTAATTAAGGGGACCGGCCATCTGATGGTCGGGCTTACAAAATCTTTTTTGCTTTTTAGCCCATTTCAACCTACATTTCCCAATTTTAACCAACACACTTTGTCCCAATCTTCCAACAAACCTTATCCATCCTTAAACACACAAATCTTACACTATAAATATCCCCAATCCTCAAAACTATCCATTCATCCCATCATGAACTCTCCAAACAAACCAAGATCAAAAGCCTCAAGGCTAGCAAGGATGACGGAAAAACCCGTTTGGCGAAGAAAAAGCCCTCGAAACAAATCCATCATAACCAATGAGATTGGAAGTCACTCAACACCTCCAACTTCTTACTTCCCAAACTTTACCTAAAACCCACAAGGTCATTCATTTGATCCTCTTTACAAACCATACAACATTGGCCAACCATCAAACTACAATTCCAACTACACAAATCCAACCCATCCATAACAAACCTATGATCCTCTTCACATTGCCACGGAAAAGCAAAAGTTCCGTGATGAAATAAACCAAATCCATGATCTTAGTGATCTCCTTGCTATGCATCTTGCACAACGCAACAAAGGGCAACCTCCATCATCACCCTATGCAAATTGCCTTCCCCAATCTCTCAATTTGGATCAAGTTACCAACCACACTCACTTTTGCCCTTGTTGCATATTCCTTCAAAAACAAATCCTCTACTTGAGTGAAGATATTTCTTGGATTGAATATCTTCTCACTCGTAATCATCCAATACCACCCTTAACACGATACAACATCGTGAGATCCACCTCTTCCGCTCCATACTCCACCCCATATCCCTCTCCATCTAACAACTAAGCTTCATGCTTATGTTATCCTTCAAGCAAATAAAACAATCAACCATGAGTTGCAAGCAAGTCCAAGTGCTCTTTCTAGGCAATATAGGACTATGTCTTTTCATTTGTTTTATTATGATTAATATGCCTTAAGCATATTAAATGTTGTAATGCTTTCTATGATGCTTGAATGAATCTATTTTTATAACCATTGCTTTGCATGTATACGTGCCTTGCTCTCTTCTAATATTTTGTGTAGCCAAGATTTCCATAGCTCATCTCCTTGGTGCTCTCAAATAAGGGGGAGTATACATCAAGGGGGAGTTTTAACCTTTTTGATTTTACAAAAAGGGGGAGAAGAGAATGTTAAACTCTAAATTCTTGTCTAAAAATTAATTTTTAGACCTAATGAGTTTAAGGTTTTGTAATCATCAAAAAGGGGGAGATTGTTGACATAAATAATGTCTTAAAACATTGTTAGCATATTAACAATGTCTCTATGTTTTGATAATTACAAAGCATAAACTCATTAATCTAAAACTTATGACATAAACAAGTTTTTAGTGCTTAATATTTGTCTTTGCTTCCATATCACTTAAGGTATGAATGAACAAAAGGTTTATTACATTTCATGATCAAAGGAAATTTTTCTAATCACAAGAACTTTTATAAATTGTATTAAACATCTTATATCTTTTACAAAATTACTTTTGGAATTAAAAGAATATGTTTAATTCATAATAAATATATGATTTCAAATTTTCAACCAAAAATGGCAAATTCTATCCAGAAAAATATTCCCCACTAAAAGACAAGAAAAACCAACGTTCAGGAGGGCGGCCCCCTTAATGTTACTAGGCGGCCCCCTTAATCATTAAGGGGACCGGCCTACAATTAAGGGGACCGGCCACGCTCCGGAACAGTATTTTCCCCCCTTTAAATACTGATCCATCCCTCAGATTTTTCTCACCTTTTGCTCTTCAAAACTTTCTGATCTAGATCTATTTCTCTATTCTCTCATCCTTTGATCATAAGTGTATATATATTCTTTGTTTCAAAGTGATCCAATTTCCATCCTCTCAAGTGCAAGAGAAGAATACTTCTATCTTCCTAGACAAGAAGTATTACAACTTGTTGTGATCTCCACATCAAAGTTGTTGGTGTATCATCAAGATTATTTACATACTCTTTGTGAAGATTGTTGTGAATATTTGCTTGTAGATAGTTGTGTTAGATATAGATTGTGTGATTAGTTGATAGCTTGGTGTGACGAAGAAAAGCTAGGAAATCTATTGGTGTGAAGAAGCTAGGTGTGAAGTAGATTGATTTGAAGAAGGTGTGTAGAAGTTGTGACTTAGGTGTGAAGGTGTTGTGGTGTGATTATTGGTGTGTAGATTGGTGTGTAAATTGGTGTGTAGATTGGTGTGAATATTGGTGTGTAAATTGGTGTGTAAGGTTTTCTCCGCCATAAGGGAGCTTGTTGATATAGTGAAGAAAACTCTCGAGTTAGGTGCTCGGGGAGTGGAGTAGGGCAAGGAAGGTTTCCTTGTAGCCGAACCACTATAAATCTCTTGTCTCGCGGTTCGATCTTTCCATCTCTTACTTATTATTGTTACTTATCATTGTTATATATTTCGTATTGATATTTGTTTGTATTGTGCAAGACTTGAGATCACATATTATCGAATCTAAGTTTTAAAACACTAAAACTATTTTTACAACTAATTAAAAAGACGTAAAACTATTCAACCCCCCCTTCTAGTTTTCCACATATTCCATAGGGGCAAGTAAACGTGGTCTTTTCTTGGTCCTCGGGTGCTATGGGGATTTGAAAATATCCAGAGAATCCATCCAAGAAGCAATAGTACTCGTGTCCAGATAATCTCTCTAACATCTGATCAATGAATGGTAAGGGAAAGTGATCTTTCCTTGTGGCATCATTGAGCTTTCGATAGTCGATGCATACCCGCCATCCAGTGACAGTTCTCTGGGGCACCATCTCACCCATGTCATTCTTTACTACAGTCATTCCACCCTTTTTAGGTACCACCTGCACAGGACTGACCCATGGGCTATCCGAGATCGGGTAAATCAGTCCTGCATCCAAAAGTTTGATAACTTCTTTCTTTACTACTTCCTTAATGTTAGGGTTCACTCACCTCTGGGGTTGCACAGTAGGTTTATAATCTTCCTCCATAAGAATCTTATGTGTGCAAAAAGTTGAGTCAATCCCCTAAATGTCGGCCACACTCCATGCGAGTACCCCCTTTTATTTTTTTAGGACCTCTAAGAGTTTAACTTTTTGTTCTTGTTCCAAGGAAGAGTTTATGATTACCGGGAGTTGGTCCTCCCCCTGAAGGAAGGCATACTCCAAATGGTTAGGAAGCTCTTTAAGATCAACGTTAGGAGGTTCGATAATAGAAGGTTTGAGCTTGTTTTCGGGCTTTCGGAGCTCGAGATGCTCCGTTGCCTCTTGTCTGGGGTAGAAGGAGAATGCATTAACATCCTCCGTCTTTTCCACCTCTAGCAAAGGCAGAAAACTCTCGTCCCGTAGCCAGCCTTCATCGATTTGTTCATCGACGCAACTATCAATGACATCTGTGAGTTCATCTACTTCCCCGATAAAGTAGAGCCGGTTGGCTGCTTCGAGGGAGAGGTCCATAGAATCCTTAATGTCGAAGGTTGTGCTATCGTCTCCCACTCGTAAGGTCAATTTGCCATCGTAGACATCGATGACTGCACGAGCGGTAGCAAGAAATGGTCTACCTAAGATGATAGGTACCAAGTCATCCTCCTCCATATCCAGGATTACGAAGTCGACTGGGAATTTGAATTTCCCAACTTTAACTAGCACATTCTCGCATATCCCTGCGGGGTACTTGACTGATCTATCGGCTAGTTAGATGTTCATACGGGTAGACTTCAATCCAGAATATCCTAGTTCACGGAACATAGAGTGGGGAATGAGATTGATACTCGCTCCCAAATCGGTAAGAGCATTCTTGATTGATAGAGCTCCTATGGAGCAAGGCAAGGTGAAGCTGCCCGGATCGTCTACCTTCTTTGGTAGCCCTCGATGGGTTACCACTGTGCATTCTTCCCCCAGGGTCACAAGACCCTCGAGTTTCTTCCTGTTAGCGAGCAGCTTTTTGAAGTATGTGCTATACTTTGGCATGTGATAGCAAGCATCAAGGAGAGGTATGGTGACAACTGAGTCTTTTAGGTATGACAAGAACCTCTTGTTATCATTCTCAGTTTTCTGGTTTCTTAATCGGGACGGGAATGGGATTCTCACAGGTTGGTTAGGCAAGGCTGATGGGGAAGGGATCGTTACGGGCGGTTGGTCTGGGGTGCCAATGCCGACATCCTGCTCCTCCTCCTCAGGTTTGTCTGGATAGAGGGTGACGGGGGTCGAGTTTGGGTAAGGAGGGTCCTTGGTTTTCGTTCCAGCTCGTGTGGTTGTCTCGAGCATGGGGTCCTTTTTTCTTTCTAATGGCGTTTGGAGGTGATCTAGGGCTGAGTTAAGCTTGTTGAAAAATTCTCCAATACCCTACTGCTGCTCGTCGAAAAGCTCATTAAGCCCTTTCATTTGCAAGTCTTTTTCTTGAGTGAAGTGACCAAGGTCACCTTCGAAATTGCTCCTAATTTTGAATTCAGGGCCTTCCTCCCCTTCTCTTCTCTTTACCAGATTTCCCCAAAGGGTGTAATCGTCATTTTGGTAGAAAGGCAAAAGGGAGGGATCAGCATAAATGTCCCCTCCTGACAAGCACGCATGTTCAGTTGTGGCTGCTCCTCCGCATTCTTCTACCTCATGCGGGCCTCCACAGTAATCGCAGATCAAGTAAGGATTCGACAGCAGTTTAGGTAGCTGCGATCCAGCTAGGTAATCCACTCTTTTGTGAATTTTGCTCAACCGATCCGAGGTGATCTCAGAAATGCTGACAGTCGACTCAGGTTCATCCCAAGTGTCATCCTGGTCTTGAGCATATTCTTCAATCCTATCCCATCCTTCCTCGGCACTAAGATTGGCCAATCTTCCTTTCCTAGATTGGTTAATTCCGTTCCGGGCATTTGAGGAGATATTTTCGTAAAAGATTTGGACCAAGAGCCAAAGTTCAATGCCATGATGTGGAACTTGTCTTATTAAATCTTTGAATCTAGTCCACGATTTATGGAAGGGTTCATCCTTCCCCTTCCGGAAACGAAGGATCCTATCTCTAAATGCTGAGGTTTTTCCAGGTGGAAAGAACTTCTCATAGAACTTGGATATGAGTTGCTCCCATGTGAAAATAGATTCGGAAGGGATTTGTCATACCATTCTTGGGCTTTTTCGTATAAGGTGAAAGGAAAGAATCGCAATCGGGATGGGTTTATAGTAGCCCCATCCGTATGGATGGTGTCCACTATTTTCAGGAAGTCCTTGATGTGTTGGATTGGATTTTCCTCATCAAGTCCGTGGAACTTACACACACTTTTGACAAGCCAAACATCATTTGCATGCAAGACCTCGTTGGTGTGTTCGTTTGGGTAAACAATGGCATTTGAAAAGCCACGAGGAGTTGGGGAAGAGTAGTCCTTAAGACGCTTAGGAGGAGGTATTCTAGGGGTACTCATCTCGTTGTGGGAGCTAGGGGTTGTGATGTGATTTTCTGAATTTTCCTCAGAAAGAGGTGCATCAAAGTCGATAGCAATGCTGGATGGTTCAGGAGTTGAGTGAGTTCGTCTTAACCTACACATTTCTCTTTCGGGTTCTGCATAAGGCAGGACAAGGTCTTTAGTGGTACTACGACTCCTAGTGATCCTAAGGTTGGAGAATTCGTTGGTTGCCATGATGGCGGACGGTGAAGAGTTACGGACAAAGGCACGAAGAAATAAGATAGACTAAAGAAAACCTAAAAATAAAAAATAAAATCTTACTAGAAAGGAATCTAGCAAGTAGACCTAATAAAAAGAAATTCTAACCTAGACAATAACTATTCCCCGGCAGCGGCGCCAAAAACATGATGCGTGGGAATCACAACAGGCTTTACCTCTCGAGGGATCTCGAGAAGCTTACAACCCCCACCAGGCAGTGTACCTGATCATTGTAGTATAGTATAGTGACAAGTACCGGGGGATTGATCGTTCAGCTTAGGAATAGTGTCGCTAGGATTAGAAAGCCTAAATACTAGTTCTAAAGGTGAGGGATGATTATTTTTGTATTTTTATATTTTATGGAAAGCAAGTAAAAATCTCGGGTTTTGGAAGATTGGGCGGAATTAGTTGCTATTCAACTAACCCTAAACTAAGATGCAATCAAAATAAAATACTAAAAATGAAATTAAACTAATTTATACTAAGGTTGTGAGCAGTAATTGGAGAAAATGTGTTTACTTAGATTTCACTACTCCCTAGATATCTTTTACACGTTAATTACTTGTTATAATTGCATGGATGACGGATCGTATTCCTTAATACCATTCATGGGGTGGCATACATAACTCCCCAATTCTATGAGCTCTTATCTCCTCCTACACCATGCCCAGCACAACTATAGGGATTGTAAACAGTGGCTCATGCATTAAATACAACCAATAAAGACCTAGTACGCCTCGGTTCATGTTTCTTAAGACGTTCAAGCATGTTACCATTTGGAGATCTGCCAGTTTTCTTAAGCCTAACATATAAATCATTCATCCAAAACAAGAATAAACAAATAATCAACACATAATCAATATCTAGGTTTCATTAGATCTAAGCAAACACAAAAGAGATCTAGCCTAGCATAATGGAATTGAGACAAGAACAAGATATAGACAACCAACACATAGACATATTGATTGAATTAGAAGAACACTTATCTCAATTACAATGCAAGGTATCAAGGGTTTGGAACCCTTGAAAAACCTGTAAAAGTTGCACCAAAATCGTACTTAGGGTTTCTCCAAAACTTCTCTCCCTCAATGTGAAAAACTAGAAAACTATATATAGGAAAATAGGGATGACGGCGTCAAGAACAAAGGTGTGACGTCATCATCTCGCCGCCAAATACTTCCTCGGACGGCCTTGATCTACTTCTGACGCCGTCAAGGCTTAGGCCGTCACACAAATTACTCTTGACGCCCTGTGTGTGACGCCGTCATCAACTACGGATTTTTATTATTGAGGTTTGACGCCGTCAGGAAATTACTCTTGACGCCGTCACCTACTGTTCCCAGCATGGAAAATTGAGACTTTGCCGTTTTCTTCACTTTTATGCTCCAAAAACGTCCAAAATGGCTTCTTTTCCAGAATTCACTCTCCAAGTACCTAAAATCACAAAAGGAACGATTTAGGGCAATATTTAATCAAATAAATTCGGATTCGGGCTTAAATGACCCCCTAAAAACGGACCATTTTTCGCCTCATCACAAAGTAAATCATTGCTATGTTTGTGTTTGTTTATGATCAATTCAGATGGCACAACATAGTGACATTCCATATGGACCAGATCCTGAACCTAAACTCTCATGGGAAGAAACCTTTCCCGAAGATTACACCAGGAAGATAGGAAAGAACAACTTACGAATCAACTTCAACAAAATCACATGCAATGAATCTTCATGCATTGTGGCTGTGGATGCTCTTCTCTATCACCCTAACAAGATCCTGTTCACAAAGTCAGCATCAGTAGCCTGCTTCTACATACACCAATTCTGGCACACACTTCAGCTAGATCTTGGAGAAGAATCCTTCACTTGCATGCTTCACAATAGACAAGTGACTGCGGACATAGATACACTTAGGAATGTTCTTGGGTTACCCGAACTTGGTCCAGATGAAGAATATGATCAAGTACCTAACGAGGAAGAGTTGATAGAATGGTTACGGGATATTGGCTAAGATGAATCAGAAGAAGTAGTGACAAGACACTCTAGGGTCAACATCAATTTTCTTCCACAACCATGGAGAACCCTATACATTCTGATTGCCAAGTCCTTATTTGGCAGTGACACTGGCCATGAACACCCAAAGCTCCAACACCTCAAACTTTTCTGGGCCGTGGCTAACGTCAAGAAGGTGGATTATGCCAGCATTATCTGGGAAGACCTTGTGTGGCACATATAGAGATGGCAAAAAACACCGAACCCGACGGAGAATCCGATACCCGAACCCGATTTGACCGGGTAATGTAACACCCCCAAAATACCGCAGCGGAAGACTGTGTCATAGGGATGCTACTTCAGGGCATAAAGTACAAGATATAGAAAACGAACTCTAAATGAGACGTTTTTTAAAAAGTTACCATTCGAATAGATAAAAGTCATAGTTTACAAACCAAAAGATCCCAAATTATAATAGTACATAAGTTTTTAAAAAGTATCGAATGGTAAAAGATAAAAGCGAAAGTCTTCAAAATGCATGCCCTAAGACTCTCTGCTCCACATACCTGCTATCGCCCTTCTTACCTGAGATAAACATGCTTAAAAATGTCAACACAAAGGTTGGTGAGTTCATAGAGTTGTTTAATAAATAAAGTTTAAAGAAAAAATGGTCACACAGCAAAGGCATCGTAAATCCACTCAGTTACAAGTCCCGCCATAAGAGACTTGTAACCTGTGTGTTCACAACCCACTGCTACAATATATAGTATGAGTAAAATATGTATAAGTTTATCACAACAGTTAAGCAATTAGTCGTGAGTCTACACTTCATCTCCGAAGACCTCACGTTTGTATGTAAGTCTCCATGGTTGTGCCCAGCAACTTAATCTGGGGCCATTGGAAGTCTCCATGGTTGTGCCCAGCAACTAAATCTGGGGCCATTGGAAGTATGTATGTATGTCTCCATGGTTGTGCCCAGCAACTTAATTTGGGGCCATTGGAAGTCTCAAGAATACACCATCACAGTTTAGTATAACACAGTTAAGTATAGTACAATCAAGTATGTATGACATCAAGTATAAAACAATCAAGTATAAAGAAATCAAGAATAAATGTTTTGAGTATCAAGAAAATATGTTTTGAGTATTTATACTAGTAAGCAAGTAGTTGAGCATGTATCTCCCCCAAAGAGTTAAAACAAGTATAAAGAGTAAAAGTGGGGCTCTGACTCACCTGGAGTGAAGATACAAATATGCGTAATGATAAGGACAACAGGGAGCGAACACTATCCGCAACCTAAAATGAATGATAGTGATCTAACTTAGATCATGTCGTGATGTAATGAATGCACATGCACATGATACCAATACCACTCGTAATTTGGAAATACTAGTTATCGTCATAGTAAAATAGTTTCCATACTTAGGAAAAATAAGTCCATATATAGAAGTATATACTTGTCATATTAACTCGTACGAAAAAGTTAGCGTTATATTCCATGTATCAAAACCTTAGAATAACATCGTTAAGTCGTATAAATATTCCCTCGGGTCGTACGTATTCATTTGTTAAGAAAATAGTCATTAGTAACGTTGCTAGAAAATATACCATTTAGTACGTACGTTATTATTTTTATTTGTGACTATATATATATATATATATATATATATATATATATATATATATATAGTTTTGACGATGTTAAAACGGGTATAACTCGGTCGTTTTAGGCTCGTTTTCCTTGTTCTTTATGTCCACGGATTCGTTTTTGTGTATACTAGTATATTTTTGATAACTCGGCTCCTCTAGGTTACGTTTAATACCTCTTTTTACCCATTGAAATCTGCCAAACAGCAAGCAGTTTTTACAAAAATAGTTTTCGTCGTTAAATTTGCAAAAATCATAACTCCTTCGTTATAAACTCGTTTTAATCCGTTCTTTCGCCTAAAGTTTCGTTTTTGAAAGTATTTTCTAAATCTTTGGTCAAAAATTAGCCACCAACCACTGATTTTCCAACGAAATAGAAATAGGGACAGTAGGTATTTCAAGTGTTTCAAAAACCATTTCTAGGGTTCTAATCTAGTTCCATCTTCATCCAAACCACTTTCAAACACCACAAAACTAATCTAATCCTACCATACACCTTATTAGGGTGTAATGGGTTCCTAATCATCAAAACCAAGTAGATCTAACAAGGATCTAACCAAAAATCACTTCTAGGGCTTGTATGATCAAAAGTTTACAAAAATAAAGTGGTATAAGTTAATGCATGTATGAGATCTTGCAAGAAAAATATATAAACATAGTAATAACTTTGTAAAAATTATGAAATGAGTTTTGTAAACTTACTTGTAAGATTAGTGAAGTTTTGGAGATAAAAACTTAATAATCCTTGAGTTTGTATCTCAAAACTCAAACAAGGATACAATAAGCACAAGATTTACACTAAGATCTTAAGAAAAATTCTTGTCTTGCTCCTTTCCTTCCTTGTGGCCGTGGGTGAGTACAGAGAAAAGAGAAAAAAAATGAAAGTTGCTAGTTGAAAATAAGATAAGAAATCTAGTAATGTTTATAAGTATTATTTGTATTATTATTATTTTATTTGGTTAGTATAAGCATTAATGAGAAAGGAGTGTGTAAGTAGCTTTGTAAGAAAAATGGCAAGAGGGGGGGGGGGGGGGGGGGGGCGGCAAAGTCAAGGGGGGGGGGGGATGTATGTAAGATTTTTGTAGATTTTGTATTATTAAGTGTTATTTGTAGTTTTAAAATGTACCGGGTACCGGGTTAACTAAAAATAAATTTTAACGGAGTTAACCGGATCATAATAAAGTTATAAAAATTATAAAAATAGGTTGGATAAAATTATTGGGTGTTTAGATAATTATAGTTTAATTTCTACGAAAACCGTCGAAGTTTTAGTAAACTTAAGTTAATAATTAAAATAAATATTCAAAATACCGGGTAAATTAATATTATAATTTTTATATTATAAAAATGAATATAAAAATATATTGGGATCATAGTCGGGAGTGTTAGACGTGTTAGTCACATTTATAGTTCGCGTATTAGTGTTTATTTAAAATAAACATACGTAAATCGTTAATTGTACCAAAAGTATTAATTTATTTATCCTACGAGTGGAATAGTATGTAAGTGCCCTAATGATGATATGTCGACTATTTCTAGTCAGTATGAAATGTCCCTGATAATAATGCATGAATTCGCTCCTGAACCAATACGGTTACGCGAATTTGAACACTCGTAAACTAAATTTACGATGACATGAATAATGCACGTGAATAGTGGTTTTCTCTCGGAAATGAATAGTGTCAAGTGAATAGTAAAATTTCAGAATGTTTCTCGGAATGTCAAATTGACCTAAAAAATGATGAATAGTAAAACGATGAATAGTAATCTGTGAATAGTAAATTGTCGAGGTTTGGAAATTTGACCTAAAATTACGGGTTGTGACAGTCTCTACCCCTTAAGGGAACTTCGTCCCGAAGTTCAGCTCATTCATTCCACATATGTTCCTAGTGTTCAGCTCATTCCTTCCCAAACTCGTTAGAGTTGCTTACACCAATCAAATCATCTACTATCAATATAACTAGATTAATGATGCTAGGTCTCAGATTAGTCGGGGTTGTGTATAAGTTCTATACCAAGACTTAAGTGCTACGAAAATAATATAGTTGTTCAAGAGAATGTACCCGTTATGCTATCGTGAACATGTTGGGTGATAGGATTTCCTAGGAAGTAAGCTCTGCCACGCGCGGGTGGAATCTCAACGGCCTCATCTTGTGGCCCTTCAATTGCTGCTGCTAATTTTGGACGATTGCCTCCTTGGTTAAGATTCCTTTTTAACTTAGGACAGGTGTTCCGAAAGTGATCTGGGCTGTTACACTCATAGCATGTCTTTTGATTGTTCGTCATATTGCCCACATTCACTGGTTCTCTACACTAGTTTGCATAATGACCAGACTGTCTGCAATTAGCACATATACGGCAGGGCACAGTCTTTTGGTGATGAAAATTACATTTCGTACATTTAGGATGCTGGCCTAAATACTCTCTCTGACCAGAACTAGTCGCCGCAAAGGTCCTTGCCCTTTTGTTGTCAGCTATCGCGCCTATATGCTTGTTCGACTCGCTTGTTCCCTTCCTTTTATCACTGTTCTTCAAGCTTCCATTTCTAACCATCTCATCTGTCAGAGTCCCTGCTCTCAATATTGCACTCTGAATTGTAGAAGGCTCAGTTGCTTTCACAGTCCCACGAATTTCTGGGACAAGACCATATATGTACCTCTCGATCCTCTTGGACTCAGGGGTAACCAGGTGTGGAACTAGTCTGGCTAATTCATGGAATCGATCTGTATAGGCTGCATGTCCAGCCCCCATTATAGAGTGATGATAAAGTTCATCCTCCAGCTACTGCATTTCATTGTCCGGGCAGTATTCCTCCTTCAGTAATGCCTTAAAATCATCCCATGTCATACCTACAGCTGCCTCTCTACCCCTAGCTTGAACCTGCGTATTCCACCATGTCAATGCCTTTCCTGATAGCAAGCATACGGAGTACTTCACCATTTGATGTGGTGCACAGTCACTAATGTCGATCACCGACTCCATCTTTTCAACCCATCGAGTATACCCTAACGCGCCTCCTATACCATCGAACTCAATTGGCTTACATGATGTAAATTCCTTATACGTACATCCAGTCCTAATGTTGTTGTTGCCATTACCATTCTGGCCTATACCATTGGTGTTGTTAATTCCGCTTTCGTGATTTTCCAAGTTATTCATATGATCACCAACTTGAGTGACAATAGTGGGGAGAAAGTTTTCAAGTTGTCGAGCGATGATGGCTTCAAAATTAGTATTTCCACTGTCGTTGTTATCATTGTTTTCAACGCCGTGACCACCTCCTCTACCTCCACGTCTACCAGTTCTTCCACCATCGTTACTTGGGTTACTAGTGTCATGAGCAGCTCCTCTACCTCCTCTACCTCCACGTCCACCAGTCCTTCCACCCCTTGGTGTTGCGCCTCCTCGACCAGAGCTACGAGTCACTCTCCTTGGTGCCATGATTTCCTGAGAGGAAGGACATTTAGTGAACGTCAGAGTTGAGGGAAAACCGTTGATTAACCAAAGTCTATACTTAACATCCTCATATATAATACCGTGCCACCAATTGTCTCCTAAGTCGTGCCAACACCGATCTACATATGCATAGTCATATGTCCACGTGTGTCGTGAAGCACTTATAATTATGTTGGCCACCACAATTATAAATGTTTCCTTTCACAGGTGTACATATCACCAGGCACACATATCTCAGTGGTAGACGTTGCTTAAATGGGTATCTAGGGAATGTCACGCTCAGTACGAAGGAACAAAGGATTCTCCCTTAAGTGCTAAAGTCACTGGGTAGTCTAGTTTCTAACGGCTTCTAAAGAGTAACCTCAAGAGAACTCCCATCCTCGGGCAAATCATCAAATCTCTACAGCTAAGTAATAACCTTCATTTAACTTAGTCTCATGTCTCATCAAACAAGAACTGTCACAAGATTAAGTTAAATGATCAGTTATTACCGAGCTCCATATTTCTGATAACTTGCCTAGATTTTGGGACTTCCCCATCGGTACCACAAAATATCTAATAGCGTAGGTCTAAGAAAATTATCAGCAAGCGTACATGTATGAAAAATGCAAGGCGATAGGGAGGAGAGTCTAAATGTATGTAGTTATAGTCTAGACTCTAAAAAAAAAACAACCTAGTTCTCTATAACCAAGGCTCTGGTACCAATCTGTAACACCCCCAAAATACCCCAGCGGAAGACTGTGTCATAGGGATGCAACTTCAGGGCACAAAGTACAAGATATAGAAAACGAACTCTAAATGAGACGTTTTTTAAAAAGTTACCATTCGAATAGATAAAAGTCATAGTTTACAAACCAAAAGATCCCAAATTATAATAGTACATAAGTTTTTAAAAAGTATCGAATGGTAAAAGATAAAAGCGAAAGTCTTCAAAATGCATGCCCTAAGACTCTCCGCTCCACATACCTGCTATCGCCCTTCTAACCTGAGATAAACATGCTTAAAAATGTCAACACAAAGGTTGGTGAGTTCATAGAGTTGTTTAATAAATAAAGTTTAAAGAAAAAATGGTCACACAGCAAAGGCATCGTAAATCCACTCAGTTACAAGTCCCGCCATAAGAGACTTGTAACCTGTGTGCTCACAACCCACTGCTACAATATATAGTATGAGTAAAATATGTATAAGTTTATCACAACAGTTAAGCAATTAGTCGTGAGTCTACACTTCATCTCCGAAGACCTCACGTTTGTATGTAAGTCTCCATGGTTGTGCCCAGCAACTTAATCTGGGGCCATTGGAAGTCTCCATGGTTGTGCCCAGCAACTAAATCTGGGGCCATTGGAAGTATGTATGTATGTCTCCATGGTTGTGCCCAGCAACTTAATCTGGGGCCATTGGAAGTCTCAAGAATACACCATCACAGTTTAGTATAACACAGTTAAGTATAGTACAATCACGTATGTATGACATCAAGTATAAAACAATCAAGTATAAAGAAATCAAGAATAAATGTTTTGAGTATCAAGAAAATATGTTTTGAGTATTTATACTAGTAAGCAAGTAGTTGAGCATGTATCTCCCCCAAAGAGTTAAAACAAGTATAAAGAGTAAAAGTGGGGCTATGACTCACCTGGAGTGAAGATACAAATATGCGTAATGATAAGGACAACAGGGAGCGAACACTATCCGCAACCTAAAATGAATGATAGTGATCTAATTTAGATCATGTCGTGATGTAATGAATGCACATGCACATGATACCAATACCACTCGTAATTTGGAAATACTAGTTATCGTCATAGTAAAATAGTTTCCATACTTAGGAAAAATAAGTCCATATATAGAAGTATATACTTGTCATATTAACTCGTACGAAAAAGTTAGCGTTATATTCCATGTATCAAAACCTTAGAATAACATCGTTAAGTCGTATAAATATTCCCTCGGGTCGTACGTATTCATTTGTTAAGAAAATAGTCATTAGTAACGTTGCTAGAAAATATACCATTTAGTACGTACGTTATTATTTTTATTTGTGACTATATATATATATATATATATATATATATATATATATATATATATATATATATATATATATATATATATAGTTTTGACGATGTTAAAACGGGTATAACTCGGTCGTTTTAGGCTCGTTTTCCTTGTTCTTTATGTCCACGGATTCGTTTTTGTGTATACTAGTATATTTTTGATAACTCGGCTCCTCTAGGTTACGTTTAATACCTCTTTTTACCCATTGAAATCTGCCAAACAGCAAGCAGTTTTTACAAAAATAGTTTTCGTCGTTAAATTTGCAAAAATCATAACTCCTTCGTTATAAACTCGTTTTAATCCGTTCTTTCGCCTAAAGTTTTGTTTTTGAAAGTATTTTCTAAATATTTGGTCATAAATTAGCCACCAACCACTGATTTTCCCACGAAATAGAAATAGGGACAGTTGGTATTTCAAGTGTTTCAAAAACCATTTCTAGGGTTCTAATCTAGTTCCATCTTCATCCAAACCACTTTCAAACACCACAAAACTAATCTAATCCTACCATACACCTTCTTAGGGTGTCATGGGTTCCTAATCATCAAAACCAAGTAGATCTAACAAGGATCTAACCAAAAATCACTTCTAGGGCTTGTATGATCAAAAGTTTACAAAAATAAAGTGGTATAAGTTAATGCATGTATGAGATCTTGCAAGAAAAATATATAAACATAGTAATAACTTTGTAAAAATTATGAAATGAGTTTTGTAAACTTACTTGTAAGATTAGTGAAGTTTTGGAGATGAAAACTTAATAATCCTTGAGTTTGTATCTCAAAACTCAAACAAGGATACAATAAGCACAAGATTTACACTAAGATCTTAAGAAAAATTCTTGTCTTGCTCCTTTCCTTCCTTGTGGCCGTGGGTGAGTAGAGAGAAAAGAGAAAAAAATGAAAGTTGCTAGTTGAAAATAAGATAAGAAATCTAGTAATGTTTATAAGTATTATTTGTATTATTATTATTTTATTTGGTTAGTATAAGCATTAATGAGAAAGGAGTGTGTAAGTAGCTTTGTAAGAAAAATGGCAAGAGGGGGGGGGGGGGGGGGGGGCGGCAAAGTCAAGGGGGGGGGATGTATGTAAGATTTTTGTAGATTTTGTATTATTAAGTGTTATTTGTAGTTTTAAAATGTACCGGGTACCGGATTAACTAAAAATAAATTTTAACGGAGTTAACCGGGTCATAATAAAGTTATAAAAATTATAAAAATAGGTTGGATAAAATTATTGGGTGTTTAGATAATTATAGTTTAATTTCTACGAAAACCGTCGAAGTTTTAGTAAACTTAAGTTAATAATTAAAATAAATATTCAAAATACCGGGTAAATTAATATTATAATTTTTATATTATAAAAATGAATATAAAAATATATTGGGATCATAGTCGGGAGTGTTAGACGTGTTAGTCACATTTATAGTTCGCGTATTAGTGTTTATTTAAAATAAACATACGTAAATCGTTAATTGTACCAAAAGTATTAATTTATTTATCCTACGAGTGGAATAGTATGCAAGTGCCCTAATGATGATATGTCGACTATTTCTAGTCAGTATGAAATGTCCCTGATAATAATGCATGAATTCGCTCCTGAACCAATACGGTTACGCGAATTTGAACACTCGTAAACTAAATTTACGATGACATGAATAATGCACGTGAATAGTGGTTTTCTCTCGGAAATGAATAGTGTCAAGTGAATAGTCAAATTTCAGAATGTTTCTCGGAATGTCAAATTGACCTCAAAAATGATGAATAGTAAAACGATGAATAGTAATCTGTGAATAGTAAATTGTCGAGGTTTGGAAATTTGACCTAAAATTACGGATTGTGACAGGTAATCCGCGAGTTGACCGGGTTTGGGGATGGGGGCGGGGAATCCCCGATACTGGGAAGCAGGTATGGAGGCGGGTATGGTAATACTCTCGGATCCCCGAACCCGGCCCCGTACCCGTCCCCGAATATATTTTCTATACAAAATGTATTTATATATGTATATAACATTCTTGTGAATAGTAACAGACTAACGGTTAATATCCTCTCAAAATAGAATTCCTGGATTTTAGAAACAAGGCTACAATTTACATGTCTTTTGTCATCTTATGTGTAAAGACTAAAGAAAGCCTTATGTAAGACATATATGATATATGTTGCATCCTGAGCTGTTGAAGCAAATATTAACCTATGTGGTTCTACTTAATAAATTGCAACTTTTCCATTTGAGCAAATAACTTCTGTAACTCTGCTACTTGACACTTTCTATCAAACTAACTATCTTGTTTGGAAAGTCACTCGCAACATTCTATACTTGCAATACATATTAAACAGTGTTATGTACCCATTTAACTGCTATAAATGTCATATTTTAAACCGTGTTTGAACTGACAGTATTGTTTTTTTTTTCATGCAGAATTTTTGTTTAGTTCGTGTTGGTGAAATAATAATCTAGACTTATCGAGTGTCAATAAATGTGCTCATGTTATTGGTTGCTTTTCCTTTAGCATGTTGGATTATTTTGAGTTTTTATTTCCGGTTGTAATCATACTTTGGTTTTGTAGTTACGATAAGTCGTACTTTTTGTTATCTTTTGTATCGAATGTTTGAATTTACTCTAAAAAATGAATTTTGTTTGATGTTAGTATGGTTGCATCATTGAAGATATATTAAATATGTCAATTTTGTAACGGGGAAAAATCCCCGATTCCTCATTGGGGATCCCCGTTCCCCATTGGGGACGGGGATGGGGACTTAAATATGACCCCCGACGGGGATGGGGACGGGGATGGGGATAGCTATTGAACTTCGGGGATGGGGATGGTATAAACCATTCCCCGCATACCCGGCCCCGTTGCCATCTCTAGGCACATACAACACAAGACCACCAACATTCCGTTTGTTCGATTCACCAAATTACTCATCGAAAGCTTCCTTCGTGAGTATGACGATATTCCATAGAGACTTGATGACAAAGCCAAGCATACTTTCAGAAATGAAGATACTCTCAAAAAAATCAAGAGACTCGACACCAGCACACGCAAGCAAGGAAAGAAATTTCCCGATTGTCTCTTGAACGATAAAGTGAAGCTTTGCAAGAATTACAAGTACTACCTTCAAGCTCTCGATGAAGACAAAGTTGGTTTCTTGGACGAAGTTGTTCTACCATCATTCATGCAGAAGAAGGGGAAGAAAGGTAGCAAGTCTGGGAGCTCCGGCAGTTCTACCAAGTCTACACAAAAGAAGAGGGGAACTCTCAAGATAAGACTTCCTGTCAAGAAACCTGAGTCCATTCCTGAACCTACACAACCACCTTCTCCAAAACCGTCTGACTCAGAAACCGAATCCGACGAAGGTCCAGTGTACAGGGAAGCCTATGCCAATATCAACGAGAATGTTAATCTTGAAGATATTGATGATAAAGACTTGACGTTCGAAGATTGGGAAAAGGACATTGATGAATTTGCTGATAATGCTGAATACCCAGCAGATCTCAATCAAAGACCTTTCACTGAAGCAAAGACAAAGTTGGAAGAAGAAAGGATCAGGAAAAAGAAACTGAAGGAACCCATGACTGCTGAACAAGAGTCTGCTCACTCAAACTTAGGTCTTTCAGTAGAAGAAGAAAATGAAAGAACTCTTAAGATGGGTCTCCTCCACAACAAGATAGATGCATTCCAAGCTGATCAACCTCCACCTCCATTGTTCTCTCATACTACCGAAGCTGGCGGATCTAGCAGCATTCCTGAGTCTACTACAGGAACCAATACTGATTTGGTCGTCTACGACAATCCTTCAGTATCACCCATAGACGTAGAAATGATCAATGCTTCAGCAACAGGAGAAGAGGAAGAGGAATATCACATGGATACTGATGCTCCATATTTGTTGACTTTGGAAGAAATGGAGCTCGGAGAAAGGGATCAAGAAGAAGAACTTAAGAAAAAGCAAGAAGCTGAAGAGGCTAGGCTTGAGGAGCTAACACAAGCAAAATTAGAAGAAACAATTCGTATGGAGGAAAGCAGGAAGGCTGAAGAGGCAGCCAAGCTGGCAGAAGAAAAGTTTAGAAGAGAAGAAGAAGCAAAGCTTGCAGAAGAACTGAGGCTTAAGGCAGAAGCAGCCAAATTAGAAGAAGAATTAAAGCTTAAGGCCGAAGCTGACAGACTGGCAGAAGAACAAAGATTGCAAGAAGAAGCAGCCAAAGCTACAAATGTTGATCAACCCGAACCACAAAGAGGAGATGACAAAGACATAACTACCAACATTGAATCTTCACAATCATCACCTCCAGCATCCGAATCTACCCATGACGAATCAATCAAGAAACCCACAAGCACCAAAGCCTCTGCTGCATCCAAGTTGATAAAGAAAGCATTTAGAAGAGTTCATGACAAGAAGAAAAACAAATTGGAAGATTAGGTTGTATCACTAGTAAGCCAAGTTGCTGAACTGACGAAGCTTAATAATAATGTCCAGGAGCTGCAAGAAAAGGTTGACACCTTCTTAGCTAAGGATGTGCAAGAGAACTTGGAAGCCACATTAGCTGCTCAAGCACATCAGTATATGGAACAACACTTAGTGGCTGAGTTGAAAGAATTGCTGGCACAAATGAGAGATGAACTCACCAAGTTTGCAGAACAAGCAGTCAAGAAAGTGATCAGATCTACCTCTTTTACTCTTCGTGCTGACAAATCAACATTACCACAACCGGGGTTATCTATGGACCAATTAGAAGCCCAGCTCTTAGACAAATTGGCAAGTAAGTTCACATTGTCACCCGAAGAAGCTAAAGTCCTGGAAGCTTTGAAAGCCAAGATGTCAAAAGAGACGAGGCCGATAAGCTGAAACGTCCAAGAGATGATGAAGATCAGGATCCTACCTCTCAGGCAAAGAAACAAAAGCAAGCCGAAGGACCCTCATCTCAACCAAAAGAACCGGTCATTCCTCCAACAACAACTACTTCTACTCAACAACCTAAGGAATCTGGTTCCGGTCATAAAGCCTATGACCACTTTGAATATACAGGCGGAGACGAGATTCCTCTTACCGAAGAAGTGCCAGGACCATCATCTACAAAGAAGAAAGAAAGGAAGCGAAAACATCATCAGCACAAACCGGACACCTCGTCAAAAGGCTCAGAACCTAAGAAGCCAAAACCCGTTCTCAAATGGCTAGACGAAGATGAAACTGCCGATTACTCCTGGTTTGACAAGATGATCAATTCGCAACCACCACTTGCTGACAATCAAGAACCTCTCAATGGTCGAACAGTGGAATACGCTCAGTTGATTCAACAAAAGTTTCAGATGAAAAAGATGAACAAGAAAGAGCTACGAAGAATCAAGAATGATGCGTTCAATCTTCTGAAAGATCGGTCTGCTAACTC
This sequence comes from Artemisia argyi, assembly GCA_030686995.1. Taxonomy (NCBI): domain Eukaryota; kingdom Viridiplantae; phylum Streptophyta; class Magnoliopsida; order Asterales; family Asteraceae; genus Artemisia; species Artemisia argyi. The sequence continues at coordinate 98,736,415 of CM060687.1, forward strand.
CATCGAACTCGAGTACCATCTAGAAAATATTGCTCGAGCTATGTCAAGCAATATTGACTAGATCAATCCTGAATCTTACGTCGATCCGGTCACAAGGAAAACCGCACCATACATAACTGACTGGTCGAAACCTCTGCCTATGATTGGGAAGCCAAAGGAACCAAAGATTCCCTACAAATTCTTCTTCAACAACGACTTGGAATTTCTACAACATGGAAGCAAGATTGAGAAGAAGTACGCCACATAAATCAACTTCCTCCCTGCAGCTAGATATCTCAACAATGCCATCGAAGAAGAAGCCTCTGCCTTATTCATCGATAAAGTTGTTGACTATGACCGGAACGCACTCTACAGCATACATCATTGGCCAGCTAACCGGGCATAGTATTATCGAAGCAGCAGACTCAATCAGACGATGGGTAATGTGACAAGTGAGCTGAAGATTGTCTCAATTCAGTTCATTTCGACGGTCACTCACTTTGGGTACCCCTTCCTCAGCAAACTGATACTCAAAAGACTTGATGAAAAAGAGTATGAGATTTCCGAGTCAGACTTTCCACGACTACTCCTAAACGATATAGAAGATATGTACCTGCTCAAAGTTCAAGGAAAGCTCTGCAACTTACCTAAATCAATGCAGCTTGCCTTTATCACTGCTCTCCTAATCTTCATCAGACAAATTGTCATCAGAGAAAGAGTAGAAGATCTTCAACTAGGAGTGGAAAGTTATCAGAAGAAGCTGAATCTCACCAAACCAAACATGTTCAACATCCCCAACCTTGAACATCTATCTCAATACTCCTTGATCAGGCATCCGGCATTTGGGTTCACATACCGCAGTGTCAACGGTCATAACTGCTTCATGGGCTATGAAGAAATACATAAGTTCTGTGATGAAACCCTGAAGTTTGTCAGAGACGGCATCAAAAGCAGATTAGATGACATAGCACTGGGTAAATCTAAAAGGTGGAACACCGATGAGGCAAGAGAAGATCGGAGATTCATAACAAGGATAGAGAACCGGTTGAAGCGCAGGGATCAGTTTCAGAGATTGGAAAGATATATTGGAGGCAGACCTGGATTTCCTGTGTTGACATTTCAGAGACCCGAATGGTAGCTAATTTGTAAGAACTTGATTTGATTTGTCAATTCTATACTTCATAATGGCTTGTGCACATATTACAGTGCACAACCCAAACTTGTAAAGAAAGGACCCTGAGGTACGCATCAGTGCCTCAATCCTAATATAAGGAGCGAAGGCTTCTTACTTTTGAGTAGAATTAATCAAATGTTTATGATTTTTTCATAATTCTGCTCAAAAGGACAAGTATTTCACCTCAATAAGACCTAATCACTTGTTGAGGGGGAGCACTTATCAAAACAAAATACTTTGTTCTAAATCAAAAGTTCTTGGTGAATCTCCTCATAAGACTCAAAAAGGCATATTTTAATCTAAAAGATTGTCAAAAACATCATGTCATATGCTATTTTTGAGGGGGAGAAAATGAAAAGGTGATTAAAATATAAGTAGTCATAAGGCTAAAAGTTGTATCATGTGCGAGCTAGACTCAGTAATGACCCAGGAATTGACGAGACAATAAAAGTTAGTAATATCGAAAAGACTTATCCTCGACGGGTAATAACATCAAGTTTGTTACTAGAGCTAGTTGTCACCTAAAAGCTGACAATATATCTCTTTTAACTAACCACGTAAGCGTGTATCGAAAAGGATTTGTCTTAGTAGAAATGTACCGTCTCGAGAAACTTTCTGTGGACTTGACCAGGCAGGGTAATAACTTCAAGCTAGTCTAACTAGTGATGTAAGCGTGTCTCGAATCGGTCTTGTTCACTGAAAGTGGATCAATTCAAAATGCTTGCTCCTCCCGCATGTGCAAATTTATTAAATGCTCATGAGCACATGCGAAGGGGGAGCCCTTAAAAAATGTACACAAAACTCTCAAAGTGTTAACCAAAATATTTGATTATCACAAACACTTTGAGTGATTTTCATTCAAAGGTTTCTTGGCTACTGTCGGAGTTATAAGGTAATTAGGATAGGAATAACCGTCCTATGATCCGCCAGAGCCGGAGGGATCTACCCAAGGACATCTCCCATAGTTAGAATTAGAAGTCCTTAGGTATGATACGATAAAAGGAGAAAAGAATGAAAGGGAAAGAAGGAGTTGAAGAATTAAAAAGAAAAGTAAAGAAAAGGGTGAAAAGAAATAGCCCTCCATATGTTCAACCTTAGGGCAGACACCGGGTTCAATACGTATGCTACTGGTTGTTGCAAAAGACAACACCGGTATTGAAGATAAAGTCGTCATGGACCCAGTGACGCAATGCACTAAACCTTCTTAACCACTCAAGTTCTCTTAAAAGAGCTTGTTTCATTCTCACGGGGAACCAGTGTAACCTATCAATCTATCTCTTAGAGATGGTTGATATTGAAGCAGGAGACCCCTCCCTAGTCTCCGCATAGGAAACCTAAGTGTGCACGTATAGAGTCTAGAACCTTGAGATACATCAAAGATCTCTTAGGAACACTTAGTATTTCTACAACTGGTGTTCTACATCAATGGACACCAGGTGTAAATTATCAAGTCCTTCGCAGATCTTAGCAATCTGCAGAGAACGTTTATGAGAGGATTACTAACGTATTTCTCAATGATTGAACGGAAATCCTGCCAGGGTCAACATCAAATAGCCCTGACAGCAGGTCACTTCGATAACCCCACAAGGGTTACGCTTAGTGTTTTCGGTGGTTCCATAACGGTCTACAGTCGTGGAATGATCCCCAGCGACTCACCCAGTCATTGAGCTACTTAGTAGGTCTCGTAAGCTCCTTCTGGAGTATCTGATATGGGAACGGCCTTGATAAGGATTAGAAGGAGTCTTCACACTATGTTGTTGAAGAATTCTAGTTCCTTATCTGTAAGTACCGGGTATATATTGCTAACTGTTTACTTGCAGGTACCTCACTTCCATGATGGTAGATTCCAACATGCTCATACATACATCTTGAAGCAAATGATAGCTCCCCCAAAGATCTTAGCACCACAAAGTTCAGAGAAAGATTCTACGTCAATAAAGAAGAATCTACAAAGTATAATGACTAAGGATCTTAGAATATGAAAAGGAACTTCGTGCACGTGAAAGTCTAAGTCCAAAGATGTATGAGTATGTTGGAATGACGGACAACCACCACAGTCGCAGGAGTGACAAACGGCAGAGTACTTCATAACATAATCACTAAAACATCACCAAAGAGCAAAGACATAGAGCAAAGTGCATTCATTACACTACAATTTTGAAGACGTCTAAAGTTTCATATGTCACAAGTCAACGACAAAGATGAAGACGTCAAGCAACCGTGATGGCCGACCCTTAGGGGGAGAATGTTGGGATCATACTTTTGTATTTTAGTCAAGTCTCGGTCATTACCTTTTGTAATAGGTTGCTTAGTTATTTATTTCACTATATGTATGTTACTAGGCTTAAGTAATCTAGTCCATGGGCCTTGAAAGCCCATGTTTAAGGTGTAAGAGGGAGGAAGGGAGTGTTGCCCTACTCCTCCCTTATAAATATCAAGCTTATGTAAACATTACACTTGTTGGTTATTTGAATACATTAAGGAAACTCTTGCAATTATTCTTCTCTCATTCTTATAATCAACCATCTCACATTCTCATCTATTTTCTCATACTTGTGTTTACTAAATGGTGACCTAACAACCTCAAAACGCCAAATATACACAAGTCATTTCTACACCACATAGGTGATCAAAATGAACTTTCCCAAAATCAACATCATCAAAAATCACAATAACATCCACAACGCGAAGGGATTTAGTGCTAACTCAAATACTAACTACACTATAACACACAATAACACCCATATAACTACTCAAACTATACCAAACAAAGTTAGATTAACTCGAGGCTAAAAGTCTAACTAACCTGCTAAAATCACGGTTGTTACTCTTTCTGTGAGCATACAACTTCAGATGACTTGCAAACAACTTTTGCTACAATATTAATAAAAAGTATAGCATAAATAGCTAGAATTACGGGCAAATGTAAATTGGTACTCAGCATGGGATTCGGAATGAATCCTAAGGGATTCAGTATGAATCCTATGGGATTCTGTATGAATCCTATGGGATTCTCTATGAATCTTATGGGATTCTCTATGAATCCTATTGGATTCTGTATGAATTACAAAACAACAGAAAAGTAAAATACTTACAAGAAGTTCAACTGTATATTTATACTTTTCATCATAAGTTGCTCCACAATCACTGTTATCAAGTATCGTTACTGCTGCTTCGTTAGTGAGGCTGAAGACGACAACATAAAAATGCCCAGCTTTGCGAATAGGAAAAAATTCTGTTTTGACAAAACAAAAAACATAATAAAAATGATGAAAAGTAAAAACACAAATAAAAATTAAAAACAAAAAAAATTTAACCAAGTCAATGCCATCGAGTGCCAAGCCACCAACATTATCTTTCAACTGAGCTGAAAGTTCTGTCTCAAATTCTTGAAATTTATCGTCAAAAGAAGACAAGGTTCCATCAAACATAGAAATTGTCTGTATATGCAATTTAGAATATGATGTTATGATTTTATACTTTGCTTTCGGTGTTTTTGGTAAGTCAGATAATCATATAAGTTTAAGAAAATTAATTAAGCAGATAAACAGTTAATTAAATAAATTAAAAATAAACACTTACAATACATCTAGTCGGGAAAAAGTGTCGTGCTGGAGAACCAAATTCTTTATGACTCTCTTCATAATTCAGAATTGCAGACCAATAGTCGATTACGTTAGCATCGACATCCAAACCGGGTGATAACATTTCCATATTCAGATGGACTGCATATATGAAAATCCCAGAATTTGTTTCGAAAACCCTTTCACTATATGAAAAAAATAAAAAATAAAAATCAAATCATTAATGAATCACATGGGATTCAGAAAAATAAAATTTCCTTGTGATTCATTGAGAACCCTTTGGGATTCATCACTAATCCCATGGGATTAATAATGAATCGCATGGGATTTCCTTCACATTGAATCAGATGAATTTTTATCAATTCTAAATATATGGAATCGCATATTAAAATAATTTGAAACATATATAAAAAACTAAACATGTAAACTTACATCGTGTCGCCTTGCATCGCAAACAAACTATTTCATAGAATGAACTCCAGCTTAGTAATTTTTGGTAGAACCTTTGTCCTCTTGTTCATATATGGAGACAATAAATAAGAAGACGGTTTAACCAAACGCTTTTCAGGAATGGGACTTTCATGTGAAGCATGAGTTCCCATTTTCTCAAGAGTATGAAGACCAACAATGTTCGGTTTCTTAACAATCGTAAATGGCACACCTTTCTTGACTGACACATTCTGCATAAAATAAAAAGATTTAATTAAAAAGAAATAAATTTTAGGAGAAAAGATGGAAAGCATTATTATACAAGAATATTACGTATTCATGATCTTCTTCAACCAATTGCACCAACTATTCAACAAAATCTGCATGTACTTCATACAATTGCGATAAATTCTCAGGTGTTGAAAGGATTTCTTCATACTCCTGCGATCCTACAACATCTTGTTCCTCAGCAACTGTATCGCCTTCTTTTCTTTGAGATAGATCAAACACAGTTAAAACATATGGCTTCTCAGAATCTGCATGACTAGCAGATGGATCGGTATCGGATGCATCTTTATCATTCTGATCGTGATCACTTCCTTTTAGATCCTCATCGTCATTACCATCATCACCATCACTTTCAACATTAAGATCTTCACCTTTCAATGTAATTGGATGCTTGAAAATTTGAACATACTTTTTATGTAGTTCAATAAGCTTTACATCATCATGGAATTCAAAACCAGCTATTGTCAAAAGTTCTTCAAAACCATGTCTTTCATTGTAAATAACAGCTAATTTTCTTCAAGATTGTTAAGCAAATCCTGGAGTAAAATCAAATAGGAATATTCTTAATAAGATAAGCACATTGAATCCAATATGATTCTGTATGAATCCCATGGGATTGTTGTATGAAATGTCATCTCAAATGAACTTAAGTATCTTTTATTTTATATAGAATCCCATGAGATTCATTATTAATCCCATGGGATTCACAGTGAATCCCATGGGATTGTGGATGAATCACATAGGATCCTAAACATGATTAAATTTAAAGAAGAATCAGAAGAACATAAAACAAAGAATTAAACGAACCTCTTTGAAAGAGATATCAGAAGAACCACCATGAATGAAACCTTCCGTCTCCGGCAACTCAGATTCTCCATAAAGTTTTAACTTACCCTTAATTTCTTCTTTCAGTTCCATGTCCTGCCTTTCTGCCATTAAGAATGACGACCAGTGTTTGATTTCTGGATGTGTACGGACAACAGGAAGCTTATTGAACTTTGTTGAATCTAAATACAAAAGCTTAAAACAGAAAACAAATAACAAAAAAGTGTAAGAAAACTACAAAAAATATGTCACACAAACATGAAAAGAATTTAAAACTTCGTATAATTTAAAACTTACAGCATGGAAGGTATATGGACCGGTGTATTTGTTTTGAAGATTTGTCGGTTTTTTACTGAGTTTAAGACAGTGAACAATGTACTCACACCAATCAATACTACGAATACCAGTATGTTCACGAACACGCCTCACAACTTCCAAGTTAATTTCCCCCTTCAAGCCAACACACATACCCACTGTGTTCGTAAAAAGAGTTAAGAAGTTAATTTTAAAAAGCAAGTCGACTTCCTTGGACTCAGTCAATTTCAAAGCGATATCATTCACTCTGATTAACTTAGCTTTTTTGTCAAACTGACAAATCCAAACTTTCTCAAAATCATCTTCAACTGCCCTTGTTTCTAAAGATAACAAAGAGTCACCGCCAGTTGGAATACCCAACATCTCATGAACTTTTGAAACCGTGGCCTCGACTGACTTGCCATCTTCCAACTTCAAACAACAAGTCTCAGAATCAAATTGATTAACCACGTACCTACCTAACCTCGAAGGAATGTAGTCTATATAAAACTTGTAGTTAAAATGAGCTAAAACCTATATCTGTCAAAAACTTCTCCATATTAACCTTTTTTGTGTCATGGATGGCATTATGTAGTGAAGTAGGTGCGGTCCAGCATGACGAATCGGCAACTTAGAAAGATAATCTTGATGTCGTATTTCATCAGGCGTCAACACCTTTTTTTTCTTCTTCCCTTTATTCTTTGACTTCAATTCAATCTCCACATCACCTTCTTCTTTAACCAACGAATTCTTGATCAAAGACTTCATCAACTGCTTCATAACATCGTTAGATAAAACTTGCTCAACAGATGGAGAATGGTCCTTTATCTTCAACGGAGCCTTCCCCTACATTTTCTTCTTCCCCTTATCCTCAGGTATAATATCTTCTACTATATCAGAACCAGAAGAATCGCCACTCTTTCTCTTTAAAACAACCTTACTCTTCGATATCTTTTTCTTTTCATTAGCATCTACATAAAAAAGGAGCCTAGATAACAAAGATATTCATTATGAAATCCCATGGGATTCACAGTGAATCCCATGGGATTCAATATCAAATCCCATGGGATTTAAAGTGAATCCCATGCGATTCTCTGTCAATCTCATGTGATTCAAACAGCCTAACCTTGATCTTTTAAGCTAATATTAAGTTAGGTAAATAGTTCAGACAACCTAACATTGTACTCAAAACAGATGAACTTAAGCAAATAGAGATCACATAAAAACAAATTTCATGGATTTTGGACTAGAAATAAAGCTAAAAAATTACCTAGGAAAACCTAAAAAAACTATATAAGCTTAAATGGGCATAAAAAGGCATACTGAATTCAATCAAACAAAAAAAGACAGATATATACCTTTTTGAACCTTGAGCTTTGGTTTCTTTGTACTCTTATCTACTTTTGATAATCCCAATTTCCGTTTCGGTTGAGTTTCTTCCTGAACCGGCTTCTCCAATCTCAAAATAGGAGCTTCCGATAATCCTTTAACGGACTCCTTCTCCAATGACTTCGTAGTGGTCTTAACTGCCTTAACATTTGGAGTGTCCTTTAACTTTACCCTAAGCTTCTTACCCTTATCCTTTGAAATATCACTCGGCAACCTCTCAATCTCCGAAACCGGATCAGGCCCCTTGTCCTTTGACTTATCTGAACTCAAAAGATCCCCTTCTGGAGCTCCTTGAAGAACAGACTCAAACATCACGCCCCTTGTCTCCGGCGTATTCGTCTCCAACACCTTATTCTTAACAACACTCTTATCAACAACATTCAACTTCAAATTTTTATCAACAACATCAGTCACAACAACCTTTGCCTTCTTAGGCTTCGAAACACTAGCCTTCTCAATAGAACCCGTAGCCTTCTCAAGAAAACCCGTACCCTTCTCAATAACACCAACATCCTTCTCAACAGAACTCATAGCCTGCTTATCCTTTGCCTTATACTTCTGACTACTGCGTTTTTCATAAGCAAGGCCCTGCGACTTAACTTTAACAACAACAACATCCTTCTCATTTTCCTTATCATCTGGCTTATCCTTATCACTCACCAAATCTGTAACAACATCATCAATAAGTTTACAAACATCAACATCTGCTGGTTTTGTCACCTCACCAACATCAACATTCGATGTTTTCTTCGCCAACTTATCAAAAGGATTAAACCGAGACAACGGAACAACTGATGGTTTCGTCGCCTTACCAACATCAACAACTGATGTTTTCTTCGCCAAATTATCATAAGGATTAAACCAAGACAATGGCGTTCGGTTCAAAATTTTACCTATATCGATTTTAATATGAAAAGAGTAATATTAGTTTTGAGACAAATTTTAGTTATTAGCAACTAACAACAGCACAATCTCATTAATTACAAAGTCCTAATCCTAAAAGCTAATACAAACACTCATTCTATGTGAATCCCATGGGATTCAGTATGAATCCCATGAGATTCAGTATGAATCCCATGGGATTATTCTTACACTAACTGAGAATACCATTTGTTTATCTTCTTATACCTATTACATCAAAAAAATAAGCCAAAAATATAAAGCTTATTTCATTTCAAGTAAAGAATAACAACTAACTACATCAGAAAAATAAGCTAATTAAAACAGTCATTCCCATAACAAAAATAAGCTAATTCAAACAATCATTCCATCACAAAAAATAAACTAATCCTAAAATCTAATCTACTCGCTGATATAACCTAATCCAAACACTCATTCAATAACAAAATAAGCTAGTACAACCAGAAAATAAGCTAATGCATTCACAAAATAATGGATCACAAAACTTCAAAATAATGACTGATTTAAAAAAATGAGACAAGAATATACCATAATCGACATTTAGAATCTTATTTTCATCCGATTCCGCCAACGAACACTCTTTAGATTGAGCAATTTCATCTCGTAGGTCCATTTTAATGGGATGAATAATGATTTACCGGTGATTTGACGGTGGTTTGAAGGTGGATTGACGGTGGATTGGGTTGTTAGGGTTAGGGTTACGAATTGGGGGAAATATTAGAGAGAGAGAATAACCGTGTGTGTGTGTAAAACTCAAAGGGTGTGGGTGGTTTGAGTGTGTGGGTGGTTTTACTAAAATGCCCCTCAGACTATTTTTCTTAAATCATGATTAATATACACCGTTGGATGGAAGGAGGATGGATGGATGAGTTCTTTTGGTTTGTTCTTTAGCTAAATGGTGTATTGATAAAAATATTCCTTTTATTCCTTTTATTCCTTAATATAATATCTATAACACATTCAATTTGCGAATAATTGCATCATATTATAAACATCAAAATATACAAATACAAATACAAAAAAAGCATAAGCAGAAAGGCAAACATTACAACTATTCAGTAGAGCTCATTCTAACACACATGTAAATGGAGAGCCTTCGAAAGATATCCCTTTTCTCACTATGAAATCATACATGTGAGATTTAGGTTGAATTTATTTAAGGAAATATTGTCCACTCTGTTTTTATTTTACAACAAATTAGGAGATTAGTTGACTTTGGAGCAAACTTTCCTTATTTCACCCTGAGAACCTGTGAGAACACCAATCCGGCCCATTTTGACCATAGACACACCAAAGTCTTTGAAGAAAGTGGAACCATAGCTGGTAGCCTGAAGCATATAAGATTTAGTTTCAGGATCATCAAGTAAGGCTGCATCTGATTGAAGAAGTCCCCTCCTCTTATTCACTAGTCTGAAGTACGAGTCATCAAATGTCTTAAAGCTTCCTGGATCTAACTCAGCTATTGTAGTTTGGTCATTTGGCTTGCACTTCAACTTCAATCTTGCAATGTAGTTTTGGTCCATGGTAGGGTCTGTATCACCTATCCCTGTGAAGTTGTAAAGCCGGTTTTCGAATGACGAGCAATGTGACATACCTAGGGTGTGTCCTCCTACAATTGATCAAGAGTTTTTGTGTAAACTTACTATCCTATAATTTATACTCCCTCATGTCCCATGTTAAATGTTAAATGTTCACTTTTCAATTTTGGGTTGTTTCAAAACAAATATCCACTTTGTGTATCAACAAATCAAAAGAGTTTTTAGTGGGTATGGATGACATTTGATTGGTGTATTGGTGGGATTTTTTAAATTATGCAATATATGAAAGTGGACATTTATTTTGAGACGGAAGGAGCAAGAAACAAAAATACCCCTGGTGACATGGTAGTCTTGCAGGGATATTGTTATATATTTAACATTCAAACCTGATAGTACAACAAGGTCTTTTACACTCAATCCCCTTAATGCAAAAGACTGCTTTAAAGCAGTGATGTTAAGGAAAAACGGTGGCAACCCTGATACCGGGTTTATGGGGTCCCCAATTAGGGAGATTTTTCCATCTCTTCGCCCAGTCTCGACCTCCCAAAATGGCCCCTTAGTCTTTGAGCATAAGAAAAACATTAAGCTATTATTGGCAATAATATAATGAAAAATAGAATTGATTACAAAATTAGCTTTTATTTTCTTTTTTTGCATGTGTAGAGAAGATGTAGGACGAAATGGAGAAAAATATACCAACACTGTGACGTCTCTGGCAACTAATGCTGAAATGTCAGCACATGAGACTACACCCGGGCAGGATTTTTCTAATTCAGTCTTGACCCTATCAATTATGTTGTACCCTCTTAGGCTTAGATTTGGGATTGAAAATTTCTCGGATTGATTATTTGGAGAATCCAATAAAACTGATCCATCACAACCCTATAATTAAAAAGTTCATAAACTCATATAAGTAATATATAAATTTCTAAGAAGAGAAATAAGAAAATGTTATGAGGTCATATTACAAACCCTAATAAAGCAATCGTGGAAGTGCATTCTTAGCAATGGGCCAGATAGAGAGGGTGCAACAGCCATAACATCCTTCATGACGTTAAAAACAATCTCCTCGGCATGAGGACATGATTTCTCATAAAACCCTATCTTCAGGCCTTGGCCGTCTGCATGGGAAGAAATAATTGCTAGAGCCACCATCTGAATCATTAAGATCCCGAATAAGTTTTTCAAACCAGCCATTTTAAAGTTGAAAAGGCTTGCAAGATTAAACTTGTTCGTGGGATAATTGAAATGTCAATATGATAGGGCTCAATTTATAGTAATTTAGACAAACCCTTGGATTTGAACAAGCCAAGATATTGCTGTCACCACTTGGCATTTTATTTTATTTTTTTATAATTATTTTGATGAGTTTACTAGGGTGCAAAGAATTGCTAGTATCATGAACTCGTTTAAATTTTCAGATAGAAATGATAGAATTGACTAAATTAAATTATGCAACGGTACCATGTGGGCACTCCTGTACATGTATCGTATTTGATGAAACAAAAACTAATCATTTATCTCTGGTATTGACTTTTGATGTTTGTATTTGTTTTTTTAGCAGCTAAACAAGCATTACAAAATAGCTAGTGTTACTGCTGAAATAATGTTACCATCCAATTGCAAGCAGTGTGGTGGAGATGGACATCGTCTAGCTGGCTCTAAAAGTCAATAATATTAAACGAGATTCCCTTCGTTACAACAGATACAGATCCATTCAAAACACAATTTCCATTTTTCAAAACCTTAATACTTGCCATCGCTTTACTGGTTAAGAGTAGAATGTTGAAAGAATATCATCATCCAATTATGTGTGGTAGAATGTATTAGTCAGTTAATGGAATGGCACAACAACTAATTCGTTGTGCTCTTTCTTAAATATAGACATTTTCTTAAAGCCACCATGTTCGATGGTGTGGTTCAAATTGGTTTGTTTGAAATTTCGGTGAGTTTGTACAAGGGTCAAAGTAGTGGTTTTGGTCGTGTTTGGTTTCCATTTTTTTCATATTTCTTATAGGATGATTGCTCTTGAGTGGTTAGCGTTTTCGGGTTGAGTTAGTGGAGTTTATTTTTTGATTGTTTGATCATTCACCATGTTTCTTTTTAGTTTCTTGTTAGTTTGTTTTAATAAAATTATTGCCTTTCTCAAAATAATATCGTTATCAAATTTGTTGGAACGTCTGCCATTGTAGATTTATTAATAACAACTGAATAATATTTATAATAAAACAATAATAGATAAATGGAATTAAATCGTTGACATTCTAGCAATAACATGCATGCTATAATCATTAACATAACAACACCTTAACATGGTTTAATCCCCAATAGTTGTAGGGTATAAGAGAACAACAGGTAAATTTTTTAATGAAAGCTAAAGCAACATTCCAGCTACTCAAGGGATGAGCTTAATCCGATGGCTTCATAATAAAACAGGTTTGGTGTAATGTTAATTATAAAATGCATAGTTATTGCATAAGCATAACCTTATTTAACTCCAACAATGTGATCTTTGATACTTAAGAATTATCAAATTGGCGAGGAGCAGGTTTCACAGATTGGCGTGCACTATAAAAATCTTAGCATTTTATTTAGACTTAAAACATGTTCATTTCTAAAGTAAACCTCATTTTGTTTCATTTTGATATACGGGTATGGATTGCAATCGAGTCGTGTTCGGGTTGACCTATTCGGATTCGCGGGTTGGCATGTTATTTTAACCTTTATCCAAACACGACCCATTTATTAATCGTGTCAAGAAACTCAACCTTAACCTAGACCTGCATAACATGTGTAACCCATTTGTGGCCCGTTTCACTTGTTTAAGTAATAGGTTAAGCGGTGAATAAGATCAGTGGTTTGTCGATTTAACTAGTTAATATGCAAAAAATTATAAAAGGATCTAAAAAAATGATAAAAATAATATAGAGAAAGGTTCGATGCTTGCATACTACCCAATTGGATGTCACTGTGGGCTCGAATCACTATCTACTAACTCGCCGTTAAAAAAAATAATAATAATAAGAAAAAAATGAATATAATAGTAATTCACTCATATATAGAGTACATAACAAACTAAGTTTAATCCAAATCCAACATAAAATCCAAGTTACATACTTTAATTTTAGTGGGTTATATACTTTAATTTTAGTGGCTTATATACTTAAACGGGTTGAAGGGTTGACCTGTTTAATACTTACTCAACCCAAACACAACCCGGTTATTAAACGGGTTAAACAAGTTGACCTGTTTTTTACCCAAACCTATTTATCCTCAACCCAAACCTGTTTAACTTCGTGTCGGGTTCGTGTCGTGTTGAGAATTGTCACCCCTGTATACGGGTAGTCAGTGGATAGTTGTAACGAGTAGAATCCCGCTCACACGGTGTTGTGAGTTCATGAGCATTTATCTATAGCATCTATAATGAAAAACCAACTAAAAGTGAAAGAGTTAAAAACTAAATATATTTAAAGAAATATTGAATCAAAATAACACAACGTGTACCTAATAGCGGTAACTATTCAATCATTCAAATAATTAGGTTCAAACAAATTATATGTCTCTTTAACTCGATTTTTTTTTCTCATGTCAAATGATTTCAGTAGCTCCAAAATAGTCATAAAGTGTATTTTTATACCTTATTTTATCACATTATCAAAAATGTATAGCTATAATCTAATGAGTACTGCATCTTCAAAATTATAACCTTCCCGTGGCATATAAGCTACTAATACGTTTTTCCCCAAAGCGAGTTCGCCGTCAACTGTAGCAGCACCATACGCTAAAATTTGTCCCTTTTTAATGCATTTACTTCCTATTTTTTATGAAGAGAATGAATCTTTTTATCGAAGGATCAGAACAAAAAAGGTCCGGATCTCCTGCGGGAATGATTTGGAAGAGCCAAAACCAAAATTAGTGGTATTTGCTAGCAACAACATAATGGAGGGAATCAATATAGATTGATCGAAATCTGATTCAAATCCAACATAGCACCCATAGGTACATAATAATGTATTGAATCGATTCTTTCAACACATTCCAACTAATTCCCAAAAAATATAAATTTGTATCAAATTTGAACTAGTAACTAATCCCAACATGGAAGTACTGAAAAAACTCATATAAGCAAAAAATCTCAAATACCCGTGATCATGAGACATATAATTATCACTATAAATACGAACTAAAATTCAAACAGTAGTGATTAATATTGACATAATAAAAGTAAGTGGATCAATCAAGTATCCAAATTCTAAAGAAAAATCATTATTGATAATCCAAGACCATACATATTGATAGACAGAACTGCTATTTATTTGCTGAATTTATCTGCTGGGTTATGGGAGGTCATTTTACTATAGGTTCAAATCTACCTTTGTGTGATTCCTGTTGAAGCATATTGCTCGGGGGTACGTGCAGGGCGGACGATTTTCAATTTTAAAGCAGACTCCCCATTCATTAGATAGAGAAGATGACCAAGATTTCGTGATCCGCTGCCGAACTTATTCCAAGAGAGCTCGGATCGAATCGGTATTGCTATCCAAGCTCTCTTCTTGAATTGCTCATTGATTGTTTATTTAGAACTCATAATTATTATGATTCATTGTTTTTACTCTTTATCTACAAAATGCTTGTTGATTTGTGGTTTTATGTGATATCAATGATACATACAAAGTAGATGCGGGAGAATCCACGAGTCAACCCTTGTGAAAAGGCCGACCTGCAAAACCCATGAATACGTTGTATATATGTGATATCGAGCAAGTGATCGCCCGGGTCGTGTCTCAACGAGATGTGAATCGAGGATATCGTGTAAGGTTCGTGATTAAAATGAATGTAAGGATGATTGAGAGATTTTGATTATTTGTTAGTGTGGAATATTAACGCAAAGCAAATAAACTAAAGACGCGCATTTTAATTAAAAGTAACGTCAACGCGCAATATAAAAAGTAAAATCTAAGCACGACTAGATCTACGAGCATACAACTAATTTTCTTACGTACTAGATGACAAAAGTAAATTTAAAAAAAATAACAACTTAATAAAAATTCTAATTATTATGAATTAAAAACTATATAAGACTAACTAAATCCAAATAAATACTAAACTATTCTAATAATTCTAAAACTTTTTACATAAATACTACAAATAATTATTGAGAAAAGTTATCAGGAGGGGGGGGGCACAGGAGAAAATAAGCAGTAATTAAGCAAACAAAATCTGAAAATTAATAAGCGACTAAAAACTAATCTATTACAAATATTAAATAAAAGAAATGATTTCAACAGAGTAGCAATAGCGCAGATGGCACAGGTTGCCTTGTGGATCAAGGAGACCAAGGTTCGATTCCTGTTATCCATACTTTTTGCAAAACATTTTTCTTATCAACTTTCTTTTTGCAAAGCTTCTGAACACCAGTTGGTTAACAACTTTAGTAAAGGAAATATTTGAGAAGAGCTATAATAAGCTTGCCACAAGCTTCCATACTAAGCAGATTCAAGGATTAGCTTAAGTGATATTAATAATACTAGCAGCTATCATAGTGAGCTTAAGGTTAATACACATGGAATCAATGCTCAATCTGAAGTCTTACATAAACTCAGGAAACAGATAATGCAAACAAACAAGCAAGCAACAACAATCACAAGGCTAGAAACAAGCTTAGGCAAAAATTAAATAAGTAAAATGCACGCTGATTTCTTAGCACGCACTGGCCAAAAGGAGCAGCTAGGAGGGCTAAATAAGCTGATCAAACAAGCAAATAAATCCAAACAGAATATGCGTAAGTGGAGACAGTACAACAAGCTTCACAAAACACTAAATTGCAAGTCATAAGCTTAAAAGACGAGCTAGATAAAGATGTATGAAAATGGGTCAGTAAGAACTTAAGCTGGTGCAGGGGAGACGAAGGGCCAAATGGGTCACTTTGGGACTGATTTACACCAAGCAAATGAGTTTGAAAATTAAATCTCCCTGTTGATTCATATACACAAGCCACGAATTAAGATAAAACAACAAGATTTATTCATTCCCAAACAAACTTAAAGCCTACACAAGATCTGGTGTTTAGTCCCATCTTGACAGTAAAAATATTTCTTGAATTTTTAAATTTTTGAAAACTTCGACTAAATTGAAATTTAAATTATCCTAGATGACTAAATTTGCTGTATTAAACTAACATAAGGCTGAATTGAACAAACTACACAACTTCTACACTTAATATGATGATCATACTAACTGGTCTTAACAGCTTTATGTAATAACTCAGAATTTAAGTGACTTTGACTTTCTTACTAGTTCTCTACTGATTTTAACCCTTGGATACACTATTCTAACCTTAAATGTGTTATCTAAACTGATTCTGACCACTCGCAATCACAAGAACTCAAAGTAACAGGTTATCCCAAACATTACTTTAACAACATATGTGAATATTCAAAGGAGCAAATAGGTGAATAAAGCCAAGAAATTGAAAAACAAACTGATGCTAGACCAATTTAAACTTAAATAAGCAAATAAAAACAACAATTAACGAACATAATAATTAATAACATGTAATGCAGAGATTAGACTAAAAATTAAGAAATTATAAAACGAGAATGAAACACCTTAGAATCCCTAGCTGAACAAGGGTTAGAGAAACTGCTACAAGCTCTTCTTCTTTTCTTTTATTTTAAATTGTTGAGATCTTATGAGAGCTTATGAAAACATCTTAAACAACAATGGAGAATAAACAAGGATTTAACTAAATCTTTAAATTTCTATTAAAACCAAAAGCGGGTTCCAAAGCTTGAATTAACAACTGAAAAACTTAAAATTTAAAAACTGATTAGCAGATTAATACTAGAAGTCTAGAAACTACAAATTAAAGCATACTTAAAGATATATAAAAAAAGCATAAAAATTACATAAAACTACTGCCTTTCAAGGCTTATAAGGATTTCTATTTATATTAAAAGTGACCAGGGGCCTTCTCTTCTTTTTGCTTCTTTTGTGAGAGAAAACATCATTATACATTGTTTTGTGCTTCTTTGTACCAAATCCCAGTCATTGGTTTGCTTGTGGAATGATCACAGCCCTTCAATTTGTTTTGGGCGCCAAAAGATGGGGTGGATTGCCAGTGTGGAAACAAAATATCTCATGGGATCTTCTGAGGCGGCTGGAGTAGATACATTTGGAGGAAGAGATGGGACAAATTGCTGTGGGGGGTGTGGGATATGTTGGATCTGTTGGGAGGATGTGGTGTTTTGTCTTATTCGTGATATTATGGGGAGAGGTGAATGAGATGGAGGCTGGGTTTTATTAATAAAACATGTTGTGGGTTAGGGATTGAGTGAGATTGGGCTTTGGTTTATGTTTTGGGATTGGGCTGGGTTAAATGGTTTATGTATAAGGATTTTATGGTTTGAGATTGGATGAAATAACTATGAGCTAATTAGGCCCATAATAATGGGTCGGTTTCGTTTTTTCAAAATCGTTCCAAAACTATAACCCGGTGTTGACTTTGACTCCTTCTTTAATATCACAGTATGCTCCGCTTGTTACCGAGTCGCGCAAAACTGCATGCTTTCACTCAAAATTGCATGTTTTCGCTCAAAATTCAATCCTTTGTACCTGAAACACATAAAAACGCAAACCAAGGATATCTGTAGTATATTTGGGCTTATTTGGTCGTTTTTATGCATCAAGATGGGTATAAAGTGATGAGTATTTACACACTCATCAATCCCTCACACTAAACTATTGCTAGTCCCTAGCAATCCAATCATACGATGTAATGAAAGAATACTAAGCATACCCCGTTTCGACTCTTTATTAAATGCGAAAAGAACCACATAGATAACATGCTTGATTTTTCAAAAACGGTATCATGGAATGGGATTTACGCAAACTAGGTGTCTCCAGGGAATTGTAATCGTCATCCTCTTTTTTATACTCCCAACTAAGCCTAAACTCCATGTGCAAATGTTTTTGTTAAATGCTAACACTACTCATAAGTGCTAATTGTAAATTTCTGCTCCCAAGTCTTATTTTATCTAGACTTTTTTAAAGAAATGATTTCTAATTTTCGTTCCGATAGTTTTAAGTCTGATAGATTTAGGCGGTTTTAAAAATTATTTAACTTTTAACTCAAAAGGCTCAAAAGGTCACACCAAATTTAATATATTATTTTTTGTTTTTCATATATATATATATATATATATATATATATATATATATATATATATATATATATATATATATATATATATATATATATATATATATATATATATGAATATACAACTTGTACCTCAAACATACGGAGCTTCAGGGTGAATCTCTCAGACCTAAACGCCTTTTAGAATAAAGGATGCAAGGATCCGCTTGTCGAACCGCAGCTATTTTTGGTACTTTTATTTTATAATTACTTTGTCTCAAGCATACGGAGCTTCACGGTGAAACTCCCAGACCTAAACGCCTTTCAGAATAAAGGATGCAAGGATCCGCTTGTTGAACCGCAGCTATTTTTGGCATTTATTATTTATTAATTGTGTTATTTATGAATCTCATGTTGCATAGACAAAACGGGGAATTCCAAGACCTAAACACCTTTCATAATAGAGGATCCAAGGCCCGCTTAATGCTTATGCCATACGTAAAGTGAGCTGAAATTTAAATAACTTTTAGAACCAAGTAATTCTAATTATTTTATTTTTGGGTTTTCAATCTTGCGGGAGCAAGGAACTACAAATAACCGTTACGAGCTCTAAAGAAATCCAACTATTCCACGTTTAGCATTTTCATTTGCATAATTCATAAAAACTTAGCCTAAAAGTTAATGAAGCAGCTAGATCAACACTCTGGAAGAGTCAGGATTCTCCTTGTTCTAACCTAATCAAGACTAAACATACTTATTATATGTGCAAAAGCACTTATTTTTGACGAAAATACGTTAAAAGTTTTAAAATTTTGGTCAAAACGGGGGTACTAGGGTACTAGATGGTACACATGTGATCAAATTCGATAGAATCCCCCCCCCCCCCCCACACACTTAGAATTGAATAATGCCCTCAATATTCAAAGTACTGGCTATTATGCCGACACTTAGGACGTAAAAAAGTAATACTAATGGCTAAGTGTGAAAAGGAAATCTATTTTTCACAAAAAGGATTAAAAAGATATCCCTAGATAATCGTTAGCAAAAAGATAGGATATTGGGCGGCTGGATTGAAAACAGGCGCGTCAATCATCACGATCCAAGGGAAACCTGAAAACAAGAGCAAACAACACACAAATAAAGCACAGCAGAGGAATTCCCTCACAATTAGTGTTAGAAAATAGAAAGAAGTCAGAAACATGGGTTGTCACCCATGTGTTGCTAATGTTTTTGTTAACCGAGTCACTAGCTTGACTCGACCCCGAATTCATTGGTCCATGGGGAATGTTTGGAGATCCGAGACAACCATGGGTGGTACGTCTTCTCCAAAGTAATGCTTCAACCTATGACCATTCACCTTGAAGTTTGGTCCGTCGGTTTGAGATAACTCGATGGTACCATAAGGAAAAACTTTGGCAATGGTGAATGGTCTAGTTCAACGGGTTTTGAGTTTACCCGAGAATATCTTTAATCGAGAGTTGAAAAGAAGGACTCAATCACTAACGTTAAAAACGCGGTTCTTGATTTTGGAGTCATGGAACTTCTTTGTTTTCTCTTTGTAGATCAAAGAGTTCTCGTAGGCTTGATCACGAAGTTCGTTTAGTTCATTGATTTGAACTTTTCGGTGATCACCCGTGGTTTTTAGGTCAATACTAGCATGCTTCAAGGCCCAATAGGCTTTGTGCTCGAGCTCATTCGGTAGATGACATGCCTTTCCGTACACCAGCTTGTATGGAGTACACCCGATGGGTGTCTTGTAGGCAGTACGAAAGGCCCAAAGTGCATCATCTAATTTATCCGACCAAGAGGCACGGTTTTCACCTACGATCCTTTCCAGAATACTTTTCAAACCTCGGTTGGAAATTTCCACTTGGCCACTGGTTTGTGGGTGATATGCGGTAGAAAGACGGTGAGTGACACCGTACTTAAGCATGACTTGCGCAAATTAGTCATTGCAAAAGTGAGTACCGCGATCACTAATGATAGCGCGGGGAGTTCCGAACCGAGCGAAAAGAGATTTCAAAAACTTTACAACTACTCAGGCGTCGTTGGTGGGGAGCGCTTTTGCTTCAACCCATTTCGATAAGTAATCAACCGTCACGAGTATATACTTGTTCCCTCGTGAAGATGGGAATGGCCCCATAAAGTCATTGCCCCAAACGTCAAAGATTTCACAAACTTGAATGGCATTTTGTGGCATTTCATCTCTTTGCGAAATTTTTCCGTGACATTGACAAGAGTCACAGGATTTGACTAAGTCATGGGCGTCTTTGTAAATTGTGGGCCAATATAAACCGGAGTCAAACACCTTCTTGGTGGTGTAGTTCGGGCCATGATGTCCCCTGTGGGTCCATTGTGACAAGACTTGAGAATATCAACGACTTCTTGGCCGTGAACACACCGTCGGATGACTTGATCCGCACAGATTTTAAACAAGTAGGGGTCGTCCCAAAAATAATGTTTAACATCTTTGAAGAATTTGTTCTTTTGCTGGGACGACATCCCTTTAACAACAAAGTTACCCGCATGGTAGTTTGCAAAGTCGGCAAACCATGGGGCACTAGAATCACCACGAAAAGATATCATAAGTGTCTCGAGAGGAAATGTTTCTTTTATTTCTTTTTTCTCGAGCATATCTTGTGAGGGTTTTCTAATCCGGACAGATGGTCAGCCGCTAGGTTTTTTCAGCTCCTTTTTTTTATCACGTATAATGATATCAAATTCTTGTAGGAGGAGAACCCATCAGAGCAATCTCGGCTTTGCATCTTGCTTTGCAAAGAGATATTTGAGAGCCGAGTGATCCGTATACACTATGCATATTGTCAAGATCATGTATGGCTGAAATTTTTCGAAAGCATACACCACAGCTAATAATTCGTTTTTTGTTGTTGTGTAATGAGCTTGAGCCTGGTCATAGTTTTCCTAGCATAATGTATAGGCTGAAAGTGTTTTGCTTTTCTTTGCCCCAAGACCGCACCTATGGCAAAATCACTTGCATCGCACATAAGCTCAAAAGGCACGTCCCAATCGGGGGCAACTAAGATAGGTGCTTGAGTAAGCTTTTTCTTTAGAGTTTGAAAAGCTTCAATGCACTCTTGGGAGAATAAAAATGGAGTTTCTTTTTCAAGGAGACGAGTCATTGGCCGGGCGATTTTTGAAAAATCTTGAATGAATCTACGATAGAAACCGGCGTGACCAAGAAAACTCCGAACACCTTTTATGGTGGTGGGATGAGGTAGCTTAGCGATAACATCCACTTTAGCTCTATCAACCTCAATTCCACTCTTGGAAATTTTGTGGCCGAGGACAATGCCCTCTTTGACCATGAAATGACTTTTCTCCCAATTTAGACAAAGATTAGTGTCTTCACAATGTTTAAGCATTTTGTCTGAATGGGAGAGACATGTATCAAAGGAATTCCCAAATACCGAAAAATTATCCATAAAGACCTCCACAATTTTCTCGATCATGTCGTGAAAAATGGCCGTCATACACCTTTAGAATTTTGCTGGAGCATTACATAAGCTGAAAGGCATACGTCGGTAAGCAAACGTTCCACAGGGGCATGTGAAAGTGGTCTTTTCTTGGTCTTGGGGGTCGATGGGGATTTGAAAGTAACCCGAGAAACCGTCAAGAAAACAATAGTATTCATTTCCCGCTAGTCTTTCAAGCATTTAGTCCATAAAGGGTAGAGGAAAGTGGTCTTCACGGGTGGCATCATTTAACTTTCGGTAGTCAATGCATACACGCCATCCAGTTACCAATTGAGTAGGAATTAACTCTTTTTCATCATTTTGAATGACTGTGATGCCTCCCTTTTTAGGCACACAATGAACGGGGCTCACCCAAGGACTATCAGAGATAGGGTAAATCAAGCCGACATCAAGGAGTTTAAGAACTTCCTATTTGATGACCTCGTAGATTTTTGGATTAACCCTTCATCTGATGTTGAACCGCTGGTTTAAAGTCATCTTCCATTAAAATCTTGTGTGTACAAAATTCTGGGTTAATACCCTTAATGTCAGAAAGTTTCCAAGCGATGTCTCGCTTGTGCGACTTTAAAACCTTTATTAGAGCGAATTTTTCTTCATCATTTAAATCTCTAGCAATTATGACGGGTAATTTATCGGTACCCTCCAAAAATGCATATTCGAGATAAGGTGGTAATTCCTTAAGTTCAACCTATGGAGGATCATCAGATTTTTCAACCATTTTAATTTCCTCATTATGAAGTTTTTGTGGAGGAAGAGGAAGAGGTGAGGGATCTTCATTTAACAATTTTTCAAGAAGAAGGATGTCCCCCTGCGGGTCAATCTCTTTGTTATCAATTCCAGCGGGAATTGAATCACTTTTGAGAAAGGCCTCGATCTCTTCTAAGATGAAGTCACTTCCCTCAAACGGAGTGAGAGAAGGAGAAGAATTAGCAATGATAGGCTGAGAAGAAGGAGTGGAATTGCCACTTGGAGAATTATCGGAGAAACTAAGAACTTCTTGAGTGTACTCCTCAGAAGCAACATCAATGATATCTATTCAGTTAACCAATTCAGAATCACAGTTTGAGGAGTACCTCGAAGTTTGATCAAGGTTAAAGGTGATGGCTTTATTACCAACACGTAGAGTGATTTCTTCATCAAATACATCGATTAGAGCATGACCCATTCTTAGGAATCCCCTCCCGAGAATGAGAGGAAACCACGGATCAGCATCGAAATCAACAATCATGAAGTCAGCTGGAAAATGGAACTTTCCTACTTTCACAAACACGTCCTCAGCAATGCCATGTGGACGAGATATTGAACGATCTGTAAGCTCAAGAGTCATGCAGGTAGGAGTAAGTTCAGGAAGAGAAAGTTTCTTCCATACTGAATGAGGCATCAGGTTAATGCTTACACCAAGATTGACCAAGGCAAAGCATTCAACCATTCCTGGAAAAACACATGGAATGAGAAATTTTCCAGGGTCTCCAAGCTTTTCAGGAAGCTTTTTTAATAGAACTACTGAGCAGTTCTCGTTCAATGGAGTTTTAGCCATTTCAACTAGCTTTTCCTTGTTACTTAACAAGTTCTTGATTGTTGATGCAAATTTGGGCATCAGGATGTGTTGGGATCATACTTTAGTATTTAGTCAAGTCTCGGTCATTACATTTTGTCATAGGTTGCTTAAGTATTATTTATCATTATTGTTTAAGTTAATGGGCAACATGTAAAAGCCCATAAGGCCTTATAGCCCACGAAATTAAGGATAAGGGAGGAAGGGAGTGTTGCCCTAACTCCTCCCCTATAAATAGAAGGCTTGATTGGCACAGAACCGTCTACTTAAATTAGTCAACCTCTTGTGAAAGGTCAACAACTAAAGTCAAACAGTCTAGAAACCAATGCAATATAATCCAAGGAGTTTAGTGTCCCCGGGTCGTTATGTCCCTTGGAAATGCGATATCCTGAGTTAGAACGGATCTGTGATCGGGAATTATTGAATAGGAAAGGGTATGTGATTGTGATTACCCTAAGAATAAAATAAAATAGCTTAAATAAGCTATATAAACAAAACCTTGAAATAAGAAAATTTAAAAACGTAAAAGGAATTAAAAACGTACGCGACTGCGTACAGAGAAAAAGGTGAGTTTTAAGAAAAATAAACTACAAGGGTTAAAATTTAAAATTCTACAAACTTAAACTTAAAATAAAATTAAATTAAAAAGAAAACTATTTTTTAGATTATTATATTATTTATTATTTAATTATCTAATTAATAACTATTTAACTTTTTAATTAAAAACTAATTTAAATCAAACTAAAAATGATAAATACTACAACTTAAACTAAAAACTTATAAAAATATTTTATAAACCTAAAATAGAACTTGAAGAAAGTATAAAAAATAAAAATAAATGTTTTTGTCTTTTTATAAGCTTTTTATTAATTAAAAACTATTTATATTAATTATACTAATTAAACTATTTTTAATTACTAATAATACTAGATTACCTTAGAAAATTATGAGAAAATTTATAAAACTATTTTATAACTTATAAAAGCTATAAAAATTATAAAAACTATATTTTACTTAATAAAATCTAATTATGCTATTTAATTACTTAATATTAATTAATTATTAATTAAACTAGAATTAAATCTAAAAACCACTAGATGACAAAAGAAAAATCTGGAAAAATTTATAAAATTACTATAATATAAAAGATATTTAATAAAAATATAAAAATGCAGAAGTGCTTATAAATAAGCTAAAAAGAAAATTAAATAGATAGTTTCTATTAAATAGAAGCTATCACTATAATTAAATTTGGTTTTTTTTCTGGTTTTTATTTTACAAAACTACTTAAGTACTAAAAATAAGAAACTTTTATGAAAACAAATAAAATGGAAACCAAAAATAAGCACTAAGAGTGCTTATTACCAAAACAGTTGACCAAAGTTTGACTTATAAGCAAATAAGCTCAAATGAGCTAATGTGGGGTCCACCTTAGTAAATTCTGGTCCACTTAAGTTAGTAGAACTAGTTTGAGCAAGATTTGATCAAATAAGCCCACTAGATAAGCTGAAAAGCCACAATAAGCTGTTGGCTTATTTGGTTCTGGGTCAGAATTGGGACAAACTTAGGGCCCAAATAAAGGTGGGGTCCAGTGGTCTAAGGGTCAAACAAAGGTTCAATTATTGAACCCTGGTAGGAGGGGGGTTCAAAGGGTCAAAGTATGGACTGTGGGACCCACTGTGGTGGTCACAATCAGACACCAAAGTTGGTGGTGTGACTGGGATCTCTGTGCACAGGGGAGGGTAAAACTAGTTGATAGCAAGCTTCAAAAAGCTTTCAAAAAGCTGTATGCTGAGAATAAAAGCAAAAATAAGTTGAAAACAAGTTAAC
This sequence comes from Artemisia argyi, assembly GCA_030686995.1. Classification (NCBI taxonomy): domain Eukaryota; kingdom Viridiplantae; phylum Streptophyta; class Magnoliopsida; order Asterales; family Asteraceae; genus Artemisia; species Artemisia argyi. Next base: position 98,761,855 of record CM060687.1, read on the forward strand.
TTAACAAAATTAAAGCTAAATAAAAGAGAAAATAAAAGGAAATAAGCTGGAAAAAGGAGATAAGCACTAGACTAAAACTACAAAACCACACAGACTTGCAGCCCTATGTATGACCTAATCTAGCTTATCAAATAAGCTGGATGAGGCTTGTGATGACTTGAGACAGAAAGTATGGTTGGTGAGGTGTCCAAAAAAGCTAAAGCTTGGCCTGTGGGGTCCACAGGCTAACTTCTAAGAAGCTTATGCAATCAGCTGAGTGTGCTGAGAGTTGATGACCTCTCAGTACACACTGGTGATGGGACAACTTTAAATAAGCTAGCAGCCTTAGCAAATAAGGTGAAAAGTGAGAAAATAAGCTAGAAACCTTTAGTTGGCTTGCTAAGCTTTAGGAAAAAGTGAAATTCACAAGCTTAAGCTTGCTTGTGAGCTTATGATTTGCCTATGAAAGTGACTCACTTAACTGGTTACTCAGTTAAGTGAGGTGAATGGTGAATAAGTTATAAGCAAGATAAGCAGTTTATATAAGCAGAAAAGGAACAAATAAGCACACACACTAAAAACTAGCTATATAAAATACACAAATACCAAATTCCACAAGCTCAGTCCCAATATAAAAGCTTGTGCAAGCTTTTGAAGTGGAAACTGAATTTGTGACACAGAACAAGTTTACAGATAAGCAGCCTAAAAGATAAGCAAATAAGCAGATTAAATAAGCAGATAAAAAAATTAACAAAAATACAAATAAGTAGTTTAGCAACCAAATATTAATTACCTAAAAGATCTAAGCTAGTAACTGAGTATAAAGTCTATATGAAATTCTAACTTTAATTCAAAAAACTGAGTATGCTAAACTATTGACTTTTTAATTACCTAGCTAGTTTGACTAAACTGAATTTAGGATCCAAATTAGTTACTGAATATGATGTATTATACTAATTAAATACTAGATTAATGAAAATAAACAACTTATACACAGGAAAGCATGATCATGATACAAAGATTTTAGATAGATATCAAGCAAAGTGGATCAAGAAGTTACTTTGACTTCTGATCTAATGACACTGGATTATGTGACTTTAGTTGAGATATTAGATCATATGTGATGCCCAATCAAACAAGAACAACATCAGCAACAACTTATACCTCTACCTAATCAGTTAATCCAAACACCCTTTAAAACACTCAACTTGATGAATTTCAAAGCAAATCAGTGACTTGATCCTCTAATCTATATTCAGACCTTATAACATCAACATAATAAACCTATTGAACAGTAATAAACAACAATTACAACACTTGAACACAGAATTCAAAAATTATACTATATTGACTGATTTTATGAAAACTTAACAACTTTGGAAAACAATTAACAACCTATCAATTTTAGACTATAACAATATCAAACAACATTTAATAAGCAAGAAACAATAAATATTACAGCTATTAAGATAGTAAACAGTAATATGCTATAAATTGAGAAATTGCTTACAAGAGTGTAAACTGAGACCTTAAGAACAAGAACCAAGGACAACCTATCAGCTTACCACTAAGCTTCTAAACCCAAGGTAATCCAATATTCACCTTGCTCCAATCTTCTTTCTTTATTTAACTGATTTTTTTATTTCTTTTCTATTTTTCTTGATTTCTTTTTGTATTTTTTTCTTTTATGGATTATAACTTTTCAAAGTTTCTAAAAAAACTTAGAGCTTTTGTCAGGAGCCTAAGTGCTTATTGAAGTCCTTTAATAAGCTATAACAGACAAGGTATGAAATTGACAATTAAGTAAATTGCAATAATTAAAATGACAAGTATTTAAAGGTTTAGGAAACTACTGACTGTAAATAGCATGTAATTTGAACTGTGTCAAAGTCTTATTACAATACTGAAAGCTTTAAATGACAAGTTAAGAAAGATAAGCAAATAAAAGTGATCACAAAAATGTATTCTATGATATATTCTTCACTTCTGTTTCTTCTCTTGATATAGATGATCATTTGAGGTCCTGGCAGGCTGTTGTGACTTTCCCAATCAATCTTGGCCATTGAATTGGTCTGTTTGATCCCAATCGTTTAAATCGCCTTTTTGGCGCCAAAGTCCTAAAGGTGGATTGAGGCGGTTTCATTTTAATTAAAGAACTTTGGGGTCTTGTGGTAGTGTCAGGGAACAAGTAGCATGGTTTGGAGGCCAAGTTTGGGCTTTTGTTGAAAACAGAGGTGTAGGAGTGGTTTGGAGGGAAAAAGGTGTGGGAATGTATTAATTGGTGATGGGAGAGGGCTGTGAGGTGGAGAAGGGAGTTGGTGATGAGGTGGATTGGCAAGGTGGAGGGTAAGGTGGCGGTAAGGTGGCAAGAATACCACCTGGTTTCAGGTTTGGGGGTGTTTGTGAGGAAGATGAACAGTGGAAAGCGGGGTGGGTGGTTTTGACTTTGTTTGACCCGGTTTTAATAGTTTAGGGGATTGGGCTGTGGTTGTTTGGGCCAGGAAAGAGTGGGCTGGGGTTGTTTTGGTGTTGGGTTTATTTTAGTTTGGGTAATAATAATAATAATGGTCCGTTTGGTATTTTAGTAAACACAAGGACCAAATTTGCAATTCTCCCAAACATGAGGGACTGAACTTGCAATATTTCCAAAGTAGAAATAAGGACCAATATTGTTAATTATAAATAACCCAAGGACCAAAGATGAAATTTTTCCACATTAAATGCTCAGGGACCTTTTCTGTCAATTCCTCAAACTCCAGGGACCATTCTTGTAATTTTCTGAAACTTGAAGGGTTAAACCTGTAAATATCAAATGTTAACACCAAGGACCAGTTATGTCATTTTAGAATAGTATAAGGTTTATTTTAATTATTTTCTTATTTTCAAACCTTAGGGACTAATTTTGACCATTTTTCAAAGTTGAGGGACCTAAGTTGTAAATTTGTGAATTTTGGCTTCAAAGGACTTTTTCACACAACTTATGAATCCCAAGGACCTTTTATGATATTTTTACAAGTTTTGATTTACCAGGGACTAGTTTTGCCAATTTGTCAAAGTTTAGGGACTGAAACTGTAAATTATATAAACTTTGTTGTTTTTCATCAGTTTTCATCCCTTTTGCACTTGAAACACTTAAAAACACAGTTTGGTGATATTTCCAGTATTTTAAATCATATCTGTATGTTTTCAGATGTTTTGTAGCTTAAATGTGACAGAAATGATGAGTATTTTAGACACTCATCAATCCCCCACACTAAACTATTGCTAGTCCCTAGCAATATTTTATGAAGTTTTAATGGATTTGAAAGATTCTTTACCAAAAGCCATCACTTCTGGAATAGCCAGGTGTAAGAACTGTGGCACACCTGATAACCGTGTGATTTTGAGCAAACCACCAGCTGTCAACGGATTTGATTTGTCTTTACCAAAAGCCGTTTGCTTCTGGACTAGCCAACTCTTGATGGAATAGTCAACATCTTGGTGAGCTGATTACCAATTATGGTTTTTCCACTGCCTTTACCACAAGCCATAATCTTGCGGGCTAGCCAACTCATTAGCTTTTGAGGATAATGGGGAGTTGAGGAACCATACAATTTTGAGCAAATTGCAAGCTATAACGGTTTTGAGATGTCTTTACCAAGAGCCGTTTGCTCCTGGACTAGCCAATCCTGTTGTGGGTTAGACATGGAGGATTGATTACCATTTGTTGCGTTCTAAGTGAGAAAAAAATTTTAAAATTTTTGGCTAAATTGGGGTTCCTGATGGAACATGTGTTTGAATTCGTGAGAATCCCCCCCACACTTAGAACTGAATATTGCCCTCAATATTCAAAGTACCGGATGTTAAACCGAACTTAGAACGTAAAAGGGAAAATACTCGTAGCCTTTATTTAAAGTGTATATACATACAAATATTTTTTAGATAAAACTTCTTAAATAGAAGCTATCACTATATGTACATTTTTTTTTTTTTTTTTTTTTTTTTTTTTTTTTTTTTTACATATATACAACATGTGGGGCATCTCCCCCACACTTGGGTGTTACACACGGGTGACAAGCCCATGTTTTTGCTAATGTTTTTGATTTCCGAGTCACTAGCCGGACTCGACCCCTAATTAGATTTTTTCCTCCCAAACTGTCAGGTTTATCACGCAAGCTAACCGCTTGTGAACGGTTAACTGTAATAAAGAGTTCCTGAGTAGTTCGGGAGAAAAAACAATTTTAAAAATCCATGGGGAAGTATCTGGCTCTAAACCAATGGTATATGGCAGATTCCAGGGTCAAAGGTAACATCTTCACTCTCGAATGAGTGAAGGGAAGGAGAAATCACCGGGTAGGTGAAAGGTAGTAGGGAGATCAGAACAGCAGTAATCACAAGAACTTCCTCCTCAAGAATTTGAAATTTAAGTGAAGGAGGCAAGGTCTTATGCTTGATCTCAGGAATTTTATCAGTTTCTTCAACTGATTTGAATTCCTCTTTATGAAGATGTTTGGGTGGGAGGGTGGGATAATTTTCTGGGTATAAAAGTTGTTCAAGAAGAAAACTGACATCTTCCTCCTGATCACTCTCGGCATCATCAATACCTGGCATATATGTGTCTAAATCGAGATAAACATCAATTTCATCCAGAATAGAATCAGTACTCTCATTATGAAGTTCTTCTAGAGGAGGAGGGGGAATTGGAACATCGTGCATAAATTCCTCAAGGAGAAGAATATCTCCCTCCTCATCACTCTCAGTATCATCATCATCCCAAATGGGATCACTTTCCTCAACCCGAGTGAGAGAAGTTGAAGAGTCTAGCGGAGGAGGGGGAATTGGATCATTATTTAACAATTCTTCAAGGAGAAGAATATCTCCCTCCTGATCATTCTCAGTCTCATCTTCATCCCAAATGGGACTACTTTCCTCATCAAGAGTAAGAGAAGTTGAAGATTCGGCTAAGATAGTAGTAGAAGATGGAGTGGGATTACCACTCACAGAATTATGAAAATAATCAAGATTTTCTTGAGAATACTCCTTTGAAGAAAAATCAATGACATCGATTCGGTTAACCGATTCAGAGTTAAAGTTTGAGGAGTACCTCGAATTTTGATCTTGATTAAAGGTAACAGCTTCCTTACCAACACGTAAGGTGATCTCATGCTCTAAAACATCAATAAGAGCATGGCCGGTTCTAAGGAATCCTCTTCCAAGAATGAGAGGAACTTTTTGATCGGCATCAAAGTCAACGACCACAAAATCTGCAGGAAAATGGAACCTCCCTACTTTCACAAATACGTCCTCAGCAATGCCGAGGGGCATAGATATGGTACGATCTGCAAGCTCGAGAGTCATGCAGGTAGGGGAGAGTTCAGGAAGAGAAAGTTTCTTCCACACTGAATAAGGCATTAGATTGATGCTAGCACCGAGATCGGCCAAGGCATAGCATTCAATCATTCCTGGGAATACACAAGGTATTAGGAATTTCCCAGGATCTCCAAGCTTTACCGGAAGCTTTTTTAAGATAACTGCCGAGCAGTTTTCGCTTACTGGAGTTTTTGCCATCTCAAACAGCTTTTCCTTGTTGTTTAGCAGTTGTTTGATAGTCGCTGCAAACTTAGGCATTAGAATGAGGGAATCCGCGAAACTAATGTCAAAATGTAATTCTTTAAAGATTTGAAAGAATTTATCTATTTGTTGACTATTCTTTTCACGGGTCCTATCCTCATTCATACGTGATGGGTACGGAAGAGAAGGTTTGGATTTAGGAGCAGTATCCTCAGGAGTCTCTACAGATTCAAAGACAATTCCTGGTTTGGATTTCTTTTTAGGGAGGACCGGAGGAGAGACATGTGCTGTACTTTGTGAACTTGGAATTTGCACTTTGTCTGTTGTATCCTCCGCCTCTTTTTCCACATCATACAATGGAGGAGGGATAGGCACTGAGGGTCCATCATAAGCAGCACCACTACGAGTGGTGATAACTTTGATGACATCGGAATCCTCCTCATCCTCATCACTGTCGTCTAATACACTCCTACGGGAAGAATTAAGCATATGAGAATAAGTCATAGCTGCCCTTTGGTCATAAAGATTGTTTGACAAACTTTTAACCGTGAATCGTGAAAGAGTAGGATCTATTCTTGACGATGTAGGAGTGATAGGGGGTGTAGATTTTGGGACAACCGTGGTTTGGACGTAATGAGCACTTCCATTATTAGAAGGAAGTACCGGGTCCTTAGTCACCTTGGTTTCTCGTTCTCTTTCCTTCACCGGAGAAGGAATAGAAATCGATGGTCCATCATTAGCTTTACCACTATGAGTGGTAATAGCTTTAAGTTCACCCTTTGGATTTGGAACAGTGTTACCTGGAAGAGTTCCCGAGGTAGATGGTGGATTTAGTTGTTTTACTAAACCAGCAAACATGTCCTTAATATCGTTTCTCAGCTCATTGTTGTTCTTAGCAATTGAAGAATTAATTCATTCTTCAAATTGGAGATTTGGTTTTGCATTGCCCTCATGTTAGCATCATTAACCTTGATGTGGTTAGCGAGCTCATTTGAGGGAGATTCTTGATAAGGAACCATTTGATGAGCAGGAGCTGAATACCCAGGATTAGAAGTACCCTTGTGGGGTGGGTATTGAAAAGGAACCATTTGATTGCTCGGGGCATTATATTGATTCTGTGTGTTTTGCCCTCGTTGCTGGTTAGGAATGAACCTATTAGCATTGTTTGGTTGGTATAATCCGGGCTGTCCTCCCTGGATGTTAGCACGGTAGTTTGTTTCCACTTGAGGACGGAATTGGTTTCCTCCTTGATTGGAACTACCTGCTATAGCATTGACATCAATTGCATTGCCAGCGGTGTGGGTACAATTGTAGTATGGATGAGGACCTCCACAAGTAACACAAACTTCTACCTTTTTAACTTCAGCAGTGTGAGAAGTTTGCGGAGCGGACTCTTTCTTGGAAACCAAAGCTTGAATAGCCTTCGTAAGTTCAGCAATCTGAGAATCAGTGCTAGAAGTCACGGGAGATGATGTAGAAGGACCAGCACTAGCATGATAATTATAAGTTCTATCTCTCGTAGTACGGACCTTAGACATGTTTTCAATGAGAGCAATGGCTTCCTTTGTGGATTTGCTCAGAAAATTACCTCCAGCTGAGGCGTTTAGAGAATTTTGATCAGATGGGGTTAACCCATTGTAGAAAGTGTCCATTTGCATTAATTCGGTGAAACCGTGATGTGGACATCTGCGAAGCAATTCTTTGAAACGATCCCATGCCTCTCCAAATGGTTCATCAAACCTTTGAGAGAACTTCATGATTTCATTCTTTAGAAATGTGGTTTTGGAAGGAGGAAAGAATTCATTAATGAATTTATGAACCAAATCTCCCCATGTTTCAATCGATTTAGGTGGCTGTTTATCAAGCCAAATCCTGGCATTGCCTTCGATGGAAAATGGGAAGAGAAGAAGTTTGATTGATTCCTCAGGGACATTTTTACATTTGATGGTACCAATGATTTGGTTAAACCATCTAATGTGATCATGAGGATTGTCCCTATCAAAACCATAGAATTGCTTCTGGGTTGCCAGATTAATCAACCCAGTTTTGAGCTCAAAATTCTCAGCCACGATGGCTGGAACAACAATAGCATCTCCGTAACCCTCGGTGGGTGCTTGGAGAAGTTCATTCATCGGACGGTCTTCTGTCATTATGACAGGGGGTTTAGGATCAGTACGTATCTCGGGTACGACTGAGGGAGCAGAACGTCTACGATTTCTTCGAGGTATGGCTACAAGCTCACGAAGAGGACTTGATGACCTTGAAGAACGAGTGCGCATGCACTAAGACGCGTCTAAGGATCCTTGAAGAAAAGGAAACTCAGATAAGGGTGAGAAGAGTATTTTTAGGTTTTTATGTTATGTTATATATAGAAAGAAAAAGAAAATATTTTTGGTGTTTTATATGTTTACGGAAGATGAAAATACGATATTATATAAGATATATGTACTATGGATAGGTATTCAACAAATCTGATACTTCAGAATCGTTCAACGCAGCGCACTCCCCGGCAACGGCGCCAAATTTTGATTGGCACAGAACCGTCTACTTAAATTAGTCAACCTCTTGTGAAAGGTCAACAACTAAAGTCAAACAGTCTAGAAACCAATGCAATATAATCCAAGGAGTTTAGTGTCCCCGGGTCGTTATGTCCCTTGGAAATGCGATATCCTGAGTTAGAACGGATCTGTGATCGGGAATTATTGAATAGGAAAGGGTATGTGATTGTGATTACCCTAAGAATAAAATAAAATAGCTTAAATAAGCTATATAAACAAAACCTTGAAATAAGAAAATTTAAAAACGTAAAAGGAATTAAAAACGTACGCGACTGCGTACAGAGAAAAAGGTGAGTTTTAAGAAAAATAAACTACAAGGGTTAAAATTTAAAATTCTACAAACTTAAACTTAAAATAAAATTAAATTAAAAAGAAAACTATTTTTTAGATTATTATATTATTTATTATTTAATTATCTAATTAATAACTATTTAACTTTTTAATTAAAAACTAATTTAAATCAAACTAAAAATGATAAATACTACAACTTAAACTAAAAACTTATAAAAATATTTTATAAACCTAAAATAGAACTTGAAGAAAGTATAAAAAATAAAAATAAATGTTTTTGTCTTTTTATAAGCTTTTTATTAATTAAAAACTATTTATATTAATTATACTAATTAAACTATTTTTAATTACTAATAATACTAGATTACCTTAGAAAATTATGAGAAAATTTATAAAACTATTTTATAACTTATAAAAGCTATAAAAATTATAAAAACTATATTTTACTTAATAAAATCTAATTATGCTATTTAATTACTTAATATTAATTAATTATTAATTAAACTAGAATTAAATCTAAAAACCACTAGATGACAAAAGAAAAATCTGGAAAAATTTATAAAATTACTATAATATAAAAGATATTTAATAAAAATATAAAAATGCAGAAGTGCTTATAAATAAGCTAAAAAGAAAATTAAATAGATAGTTTCTATTAAATAGAAGCTATCACTATAATTAAATTTGGTTTTTTTTCTGGTTTTTATTTTACAAAACTACTTAAGTACTAAAAATAAGAAACTTTTATGAAAACAAATAAAATGGAAACCAAAAATAAGCACTAAGAGTGCTTATTACCAAAACAGTTGACCAAAGTTTGACTTATAAGCAAATAAGCTCAAATGAGCTAATGTGGGGTCCACCTTAGTAAATTCTGGTCCACTTAAGTTAGTAGAACTAGTTTGAGCAAGATTTGATCAAATAAGCCCACTAGATAAGCTGAAAAGCCACAATAAGCTGTTGGCTTATTTGGTTCTGGGTCAGAATTGGGACAAACTTAGGGCCCAAATAAAGGTGGGGTCCAGTGGTCTAAGGGTCAAACAAAGGTTCAATTATTGAACCCTGGTAGGAGGGGGGTTCAAAGGGTCAAAGTATGGACTGTGGGACCCACTGTGGTGGTCACAATCAGACACCAAAGTTGGTGGTGTGACTGGGATCTCTGTGCACAGGGGAGGGTAAAACTAGTTGATAGCAAGCTTCAAAAAGCTTTCAAAAAGCTGTATGCTGAGAATAAAAGCAAAAATAAGTTGAAAACAAGTTAACTTAACAAAATTAAAGCTAAATAAAAGAGAAAATAAAAGGAAATAAGCTGGAAAAAGGAGATAAGCACTAGACTAAAACTACAAAACCACACAGACTTGCAGCCCTATGTATGACCTAATCTAGCTTATCAAATAAGCTGGATGAGGCTTGTGATGACTTGAGACAGAAAGTATGGTTGGTGAGGTGTCCAAAAAAGCTAAAGCTTGGCCTGTGGGGTCCACAGGCTAACTTCTAAGAAGCTTATGCAATCAGCTGAGTGTGCTGAGAGTTGATGACCTCTCAGTACACACTGGTGATGGGACAACTTTAAATAAGCTAGCAGCCTTAGCAAATAAGGTGAAAAGTGAGAAAATAAGCTAGAAACCTTTAGTTGGCTTGCTAAGCTTTAGGAAAAAGTGAAATTCACAAGCTTAAGCTTGCTTGTGAGCTTATGATTTGCCTATGAAAGTGACTCACTTAACTGGTTACTCAGTTAAGTGAGGTGAATGGTGAATAAGTTATAAGCAAGATAAGCAGTTTATATAAGCAGAAAAGGAACAAATAAGCACACACACTAAAAACTAGCTATATAAAATACACAAATACCAAATTCCACAAGCTCAGTCCCAATATAAAAGCTTGTGCAAGCTTTTGAAGTGGAAACTGAATTTGTGACACAGAACAAGTTTACAGATAAGCAGCCTAAAAGATAAGCAAATAAGCAGATTAAATAAGCAGATAAAAAAATTAACAAAAATACAAATAAGTAGTTTAGCAACCAAATATTAATTACCTAAAAGATCTAAGCTAGTAACTGAGTATAAAGTCTATATGAAATTCTAACTTTAATTCAAAAAACTGAGTATGCTAAACTATTGACTTTTTAATTACCTAGCTAGTTTGACTAAACTGAATTTAGGATCCAAATTAGTTACTGAATATGATGTATTATACTAATTAAATACTAGATTAATGAAAATAAACAACTTATACACAGGAAAGCATGATCATGATACAAAGATTTTAGATAGATATCAAGCAAAGTGGATCAAGAAGTTACTTTGACTTCTGATCTAATGACACTGGATTATGTGACTTTAGTTGAGATATTAGATCATATGTGATGCCCAATCAAACAAGAACAACATCAGCAACAACTTATACCTCTACCTAATCAGTTAATCCAAACACCCTTTAAAACACTCAACTTGATGAATTTCAAAGCAAATCAGTGACTTGATCCTCTAATCTATATTCAGACCTTATAACATCAACATAATAAACCTATTGAACAGTAATAAACAACAATTACAACACTTGAACACAGAATTCAAAAATTATACTATATTGACTGATTTTATGAAAACTTAACAACTTTGGAAAACAATTAACAACCTATCAATTTTAGACTATAACAATATCAAACAACATTTAATAAGCAAGAAACAATAAATATTACAGCTATTAAGATAGTAAACAGTAATATGCTATAAATTGAGAAATTGCTTACAAGAGTGTAAACTGAGACCTTAAGAACAAGAACCAAGGACAACCTATCAGCTTACCACTAAGCTTCTAAACCCAAGGTAATCCAATATTCACCTTGCTCCAATCTTCTTTCTTTATTTAACTGATTTTTTTATTTCTTTTCTATTTTTCTTGATTTCTTTTTGTATTTTTTTCTTTTATGGATTATAACTTTTCAAAGTTTCTAAAAAAACTTAGAGCTTTTGTCAGGAGCCTAAGTGCTTATTGAAGTCCTTTAATAAGCTATAACAGACAAGGTATGAAATTGACAATTAAGTAAATTGCAATAATTAAAATGACAAGTATTTAAAGGTTTAGGAAACTACTGACTGTAAATAGCATGTAATTTGAACTGTGTCAAAGTCTTATTACAATACTGAAAGCTTTAAATGACAAGTTAAGAAAGATAAGCAAATAAAAGTGATCACAAAAATGTATTCTATGATATATTCTTCACTTCTGTTTCTTCTCTTGATATAGATGATCATTTGAGGTCCTGGCAGGCTGTTGTGACTTTCCCAATCAATCTTGGCCATTGAATTGGTCTGTTTGATCCCAATCGTTTAAATCGCCTTTTTGGCGCCAAAGTCCTAAAGGTGGATTGAGGCGGTTTCATTTTAATTAAAGAACTTTGGGGTCTTGTGGTAGTGTCAGGGAACAAGTAGCATGGTTTGGAGGCCAAGTTTGGGCTTTTGTTGAAAACAGAGGTGTAGGAGTGGTTTGGAGGGAAAAAGGTGTGGGAATGTATTAATTGGTGATGGGAGAGGGCTGTGAGGTGGAGAAGGGAGTTGGTGATGAGGTGGATTGGCAAGGTGGAGGGTAAGGTGGCGGTAAGGTGGCAAGAATACCACCTGGTTTCAGGTTTGGGGGTGTTTGTGAGGAAGATGAACAGTGGAAAGCGGGGTGGGGTGGTTTTGACTTTGTTTGACCCGGTTTTAATAGTTTAGGGGATTGGGCTGTGGTTGTTTGGGCCAGGAAAGAGTGGGCTGGGGTTGTTTTGGTGTTGGGTTTATTTTAGTTTGGGTAATAATAATAATAATGGTCCGTTTGGTATTTTAGTAAACACAAGGACCAAATTTGCAATTCTCCCAAACATGAGGGACTGAACTTGCAATATTTCCAAAGTAGAAATAAGGACCAATATTGTTAATTATAAATAACCCAAGGACCAAAGATGAAATTTTTCCACATTAAATGCTCAGGGACCTTTTCTGTCAATTCCTCAAACTCCAGGGACCATTCTTGTAATTTTCTGAAACTTGAAGGGTTAAACCTGTAAATATCAAATGTTAACACCAAGGACCAGTTATGTCATTTTAGAATAGTATAAGGTTTATTTTAATTATTTTCTTATTTTCAAACCTTAGGGACTAATTTTGACCATTTTTCAAAGTTGAGGGACCTAAGTTGTAAATTTGTGAATTTTGGCTTCAAAGGACTTTTTCACACAACTTATGAATCCCAAGGACCTTTTATGATATTTTTACAAGTTTTGATTTACCAGGGACTAGTTTTTCCAATTTGTCAAAGTTTAGGGACTGAAACTGTAAATTATATAAACTTTGTTGTTTTTCATCAGTTTTCATCCCTTTTGCACTTGAAACACTTAAAAACACAGTTTGGTGATATTTCCAGTATTTTAAATCATATCTGTATGTTTTCAGATGTTTTGTAGCTTAAATGTGACAGAAATGATGAGTATTTTAGACACTCATCAAGGCTTATGTAAACATTTCTTTTGTTGGTTATTTGATTATCTTAAGGAAACTCTTGCACTTTCACCTTTCATATTGTCTCATAATCAACCAATCTCTATTCTCATCTTATTTCTTTCATAATCATACTTGTGTTTACTAAATGGTGACCTAACAAGTGGTATCATTCGCCTACTAGAAGTTTGAAGTGTGTTTCTTTGATTTACGTGGGGTTTGGTGCTTATTTCTTCATCTTTTTGCATTTTTCTTTGTTTCTTTCACTCAAATCTTGAAGCTTGGACAAGTTTCAAGGTTGATATAGTGATTTGAAGCTTAGTTGTTGCATAAAGTTGTGATTTTTAAGGTTTTTTTTAAGGTTTTATAGCTTCTTTGATATTGGAAAACTAGTTTTTGGTAGCTAAATCTTATAAAGTTAAGGTTTTCTAAGTATTGGTGAAGTTATTTGATCAAAAGTACCTTATTTCTAAGCATTTTTTCATCAAAAAGTCATTTTTTGGATGAACAGTACGTTTTACGCGTAAGTTGGTCGGAAAAAAGTACTATTTCCAGCTGTCTACAGTGTTTTTTGGTCGGTTTACGCTTAAGTTTTGGTCTAAACCCTTTTCTTACGCGTAAAATAGGTCTAAACCCTTTTCTTACGCGTAAAATAGGTCTAAACCCTTTTCTTACGCGTAAAATAAGTTAGTGGAATACTTCGACTACGGACATCTTTCAAGCTTGGATAAGTTTGAAAGATTTGTTTGGTTGTTTAAACCTTACGCATAAGTCTAAACTTACACATAAGCCTAAGCTTACGCGTAAAGAGAAAACTTACGCATAAACTATTAGTTTACGCATAACCTACTCTTTACACATAACCTAAAGTTTACGCGTAAGATTAAGTTACGCGTAAGAATTGAACTTACCCCAAGGATTTTGCAACTTACTCAAAGGAACGTGCATTTCAATCTTCTACTAAGATCCATTTCTACACAAGTGTTCTAAGATGTCTCAACCACCTAATCACTACTTCCCTCATGTTCAGCAACATCCACCTCAGCAACAACAACCTCAGCAGTATCAGCAACAACAATACCTTCCGCACCAAATGAATCAACAACCTTCTCAAAGACAAACATACAATCCACTACATCATTACCTAATGATGCAACAACATCAGATCATTCCTCAACAACAACCATATCAAGTGCCACAACAAAACACTCAGTTTTCCTCCAAACAACCTCACTGGTTTGACAGAATGTGTGAAGTTATTACAACTCAACAATCCCGACATGAGGCAGGATCACTTGAGACACCACCAATGCTAACACCTGGTAACTATGTACAATGGTCAAGTCGATTTCTACGATTTCTTGAACTAAAGAAACCTCATGGGCAATTCTTGAAGCAAGTGATACTTGAAGGACCATTTGAGTGGCCAACAAGATTTGAAGCTGGTGATCCACATGCTGATCCTCCACGTCCTCCTGGTGATAGACCTCTTCCAGAATCTGCACTCACTGAAGAACATAAACTACATCGTGAAGCTGATCAGTATGCAATGGCTTATATACTTCAAGGTATACCTAATCCAATATACCGAAGTGTCGATGCTCAGAAAACAGCCAAAGCTATGTGGGAACACGTTCATCTCCTTATGGAAGGCACTCAACTGAACAAAGATGACATGGAATCCAAACTCTACATGGAATACACTGACATCACAATTGAACCAGGAGAGACACTTGAATCCTACTATCATCGTTTCACTAATGTGGTCAATGATCTGGAACGTCACAAAATCACAGTACCAAGGATCGCTGTGAACTCCAAATTTGTTGGTAGTCTTGGCCCTGATTGGCATAAATATGTGACATTTGTTCGTCAAACGAAGAATCTTCATGATGCTCCATATGGTTTGTTGTATGATTTTCTTAAACACCATGAACCTGAAGTGGAAAAAGATCGAGCTCTACGAGGAGGATACACACCCACATCAACACCAAATTCTTTGGCTCTCGTAGCTCAATCTCAATATGCTCCACCACCAATGTCAAATCATGCATATGTTCAAGAGCAAAACTACTTCGGGTATCCACAATCTTCCACCTCGAACCAAATGGTCCCTTATGATTCAGCTCCACAGAATTCTTCTACTCAACTTGTTCCGTCAAACAACAATGATGCTGTGTACTACTCCAACTCCAATGATGATGACGATGATGACTTTAATACGTTGAATCAGGGACTTGCTCTTATTGCTCGTGCTTTCAGCAAATTCTCCAACAAAACAAACAACCGTCAACGTTCATCTTCTAACACAAGGAATCAAGCTGTTGTCAATGATGGAAGAGTGGAAATTCAGAATCGCAACTATGGTCGATCTGGTTCAGGAAGTTCTTCAGGAAATTATGGGAATGGTCAGAGGTTTAGTAACAATGAAGGGTTCAGGAACAACTCAGGATCTTTTCAACAAAGGTCTGAACCAGTTGTAACAAGGAACTCCAACTCAGGGAATGCAGTGTGGTGTTATAACTGTAATGAACAAGGTCATATTGCAACTGCATGTCCTAAACCGCAAACTCGGGGTAGTAAGTTTCACAAGCAGGCATTACTCATGGCTCTTCAAGATGAAAAGGATGGACATTTCCCTGAACAAGACAACAACTTCATGGCAAATGTACACAATGATGATGACATGGAAGATCTGGAAGCTAATGCAGCTGTGATGCTTATGGCCAACATGCAGGAACTTAAGCTCAATGATTCAGGTCCAGTGTATGACACTGACGGCTTGTCTCAGGTACATGACTTCAATGCATGCTTTATAAATGATATTATCTCACCCTCTGCTTCTGAATCAGATATGGTGCAAGTTGTTCCATCTAAATCATCTTCATCCTCTCAACCAGATGAACAAATAAGCACAGTTGTCATATTTGATGATGACACAGTTGTCTCATTTGATGATCCTATTGAGAATGATAAATATGATCAGTTAGAACAACATGAACCATCATTTGATCCAGACCCTGACCTCATAATGTTATCTAAACAACTGAATGCTCAACAATTGCTAATTGCAAAATGCAACGAGAAAAACAAAGTCTTAAAAGAAACAAATGCAGCACTTGCAAGTGACATTGAGTGTTATAAAATTCAGCTTTCAAATCAGGAAGAAAAGATTAAACACACTAAAAGTTATGAAAAAGCTTTTCAAGATTCTTACAACAAAGAACAAGATCTTCAACGCAAAATGCAAGATTTAATTGAGTCAAACGGAAAGTTGATTTCAAAACTTGAAAGTGAGAAGTGTGAATTGAAAAAACAAGTTGAATGTCTTCAAACTGAACTTTCAAAAACAGAAACAGAATTGTCAAGTTGTAAAAAGGATTTTTATGAACATAAAATACGGAAAAGGAAGTACATAGATAACTTACTCGGTGATATTGTTGATCTTGAAAAACAACTCAAAGAATTTCGTCACATTGTTTACAAACACGGGAACTTTGTCACAACAATTCAGAAATTTACTTTAAAACCGAGACCCGATACAGGATTTGCACTTGGTGATTACAATTCAATGTTTCTTCACATGGCATTCAAAGAAATTCCAAAAATTTACAGTATGGATTATTTTCTTGATAATACGATTGTGCGTGCTGTTGTTTTTGATACTGAGGAAGAAGAAGAACTTGAAGAAGAGAGTCTATCTAAAATGAGTCATGTTCAATATTGGACACCATATGACTATTCAAAAGCTCCTCCAATTTCAAAATCTTTTGTTACTCAAAAGGAATTACCTGAGAAATCATGGTTTATCGAAGAGTCATATGTTTCATCTCACAATGCGGCTCCTGTCCAAACTGTAGCACAAATAAATGGTCCTTTACCATCATCCGGTGAACTTAAACCTTTACCAAAAAATTGTCGTGTCTTAAATTATTTCAAAACCTTTATGGAAGACATCGAAATTTTGGAGGAAACAATTGAACGTAATTCTGAAATAAAAATTGAAACTTTTCAATCCACTTACGAGCGAGAAAAGAGAGATATTTTTCAAAAACAAATGAAGCCAATTGTTCAACACCTCCGTCTATGTGCTACACGTTGGGATCAGGAACTTCAAAAGGAGGTCAAAAATATGATAAACGTTTTCAACGCTACTGAAAATGAGATTTTGGTCCAAAAGCAACAAACTAGAGTTTTCAAAAATGATGCTGATCGACTCTTGGAACAAGTTCTCTGTGCTGATATTTTGTCTATTATCATGAATGATCTCTATAAATCTGGTACTTCTATGCTTGTGGATGATCTCTGTGTTGATAATAATTTGTTGAACGTGGAATTAGAGACACTTAAACATGAGAATGATAATCTGAGAAAAAAGAATGATGATGTGACAAAACAGTTTTCAAAAGAAATTTGTCAACTCAATCAACGACTTGAATGGTGTCAAGCTCAGAGTCTTAAAATGGAATTGAAACTTCAAAGTCAAAATATTTCTAACTCTTGTCAGCTTTGCAAAACCAATGAGTCTTTCAAAAGTTTGTGTCTCAAATACGAGAATGAAATTGCAGATTTAAAAATTGAAAACGCCGCATGGCAACAAAACCATGATGACATTAAATACTGCAATGGTTTACTTGAGTTTGAAATATAGGATAAAAATCACATCATCATTGATTTAAAAGAGAAAGTTAAGCTACTTCAAAAAGGAAAAATGGTAGACACCACAGTGATAGCACCAGGATTGTATAAAGTAGACAAAACAACTAAAGGAAATGTTGTTCAAACCACTAATGTTGATACCTCCACTTCTACAGGACTAGTCTTCACTAATAGCGTTAGCAGACCCAAGCGTAACAGTAAAAGGAAGAATAGGCTCTGGCAACGTAAAAGAGGATCACTAGAAGCTCAAGAAGTAGAAGACCAACTTAGGAATTTGAATAAAACTCATGTTGCATCAGATTTAAATTCTAGTCTGGCTAATTGTAATCAAAATCTAAATGTAACGAATGATGAACCTTTGAATGTTTTGAATATTAATGCATCTTGTGTGTTTTGTCGTAAAAGTGTATCATGTGGTGATCATACTAAATGTATTGCCAACTCTCTACTCAATCGTCATAAAAACGTAGGACAAGCATTCCTCTTAGGCCCACTACTGCCTCTAAGTTGATCTTAGGAAAGCCGCCTTCTATGGTTTCTAAGGATGATGATGTCACCATAAGTGCAGAGAACAAGTCTAGGAATCAGCCAAACACTAGTGAATTCACAATTAAGAAAGCACGTACTAGTTGGAATTGGCAACGTTGGTTACAACACAAACCTGAGTTTAAATGGATTCCTAAATTATTGAATACTTGTGTTTCTAACCAACTGGAACCCACAGTTTCTTTGGGTTCCACCCTTACTTCTGTTCCATCCATGTCCTCTTCTTGCGATGCAGGTGGTACAGATTGTTCTCTAGATTGTTGATAGCGGATGCACCCGACATATGACAGGCAATCTCAAACTGTTGAAAAACTTTGTCTCAAAGTTCATTGGCATTGTCAGATTCGGGAATGATCATTACGCTTTAATAATGGGATATGGTGACTATATAAGTGGAAACATCGAAATCAGCCGTGTTTACTATGTGGAAGGCCTTGGACACAACCTTTTCTCCGTTGGTCAATTCTGTGATGGGGATCTAGAAGTAGCATTTCGTGAGAAAACTTGCTTTGTTCGTGACTTACAAGGAAACGACCTTATGTCTGGCTCCCGTGGCTCCAATCTTTATACAATATCAATGTCAGATATGATTGCAACATCTCCGATATGTCTTCTCTCACAAGCAGAATCGACTAAATCTTGGTTATGGCACAAACGTCTTTCACACTTGAACTTCAAAACTATGACTGACCTTGCTCGTTATAAACTTGTTGAGGGATTTCCAAGATTCCGCTTTACCAAAGATCACTTATGTCCAGCCTGTGAACAAGGAAAAAGTACTCGTGCTCATTTTCCTAATAAACCTGAGCACAGTACAAATCATGTTCTGCAACTGCTTCATATGGATTTGTGTGGACCAATGCGTGTTCAAAGTATCAACGGTAAACGCTACATACTAGTAATTGTGGATGACTTCTCCAGATGGACTTGGGTTTATTTCTTACGAAGTAAAGATCAGGCCCCTTCGATGATCATCACCTTTCTCACTAAAATTCAAGTTCAGTTACGCAATACGGTACGAATAGTCAGAACTGACAATGGAACTGAATTTAAGAATCAGACACTTCGGTCATATTTTGAGAAAGTGGGAATTGAACATCAAACATCTATTCCTAGAAGCCCAGAACAGAATGGAGTTGTTGAAAGACGCAACAGGACGTTAGTGGAAGCTGCTAGAACTATGTTGATTAATGCTCAATTACCAGATTACTTGTGGGCAGAAGCTGTTTCAACTGCATGTTATACTCAAAACCGTTGTATGATCACAAAACGTCATCGCAAAACACCATATCAAATTGTTCACAAAAGGAAACCGAACATCGATTACTTTCATGTTTTTGGAGCACTCTGTTATCCGAAAAATGATCGTGATGATTTAGGTAAACTTAAAGCAAAGGCTGACATCGGAGTGTTCGTTGGATATTGTGAAAATTCTAAAGGTTTTCGGATTTGGAATCGTCGTACTAGAGAAATTCAAGAAACCATTCACGCTAATTTTGATGAACTCACCCAAATGGCTTCTGAGCAACACAGCTTAGGACCCGAATTTAACCGTCTTAACTCTCCGGCATCTTCAGCTGAACCATTGCCACTTAACCGCAAAGAATTAGAAACCTTGTTTGCTCCACTATTTGATGACACAATTGAATACCGTCCTACTGAGGTCTCACCAAATTCCGCTGCTCAACCTGATAACATTCATGTACCAGACTCACCTCAACAAACTACAACAAGTGTTGAGAGAGACGGTCCTCCAATTGTATCACCATCTACAGCAGAACAAACTGGTTCTAACTCCCGCCATCCAGCTGAAGATCCAACACCACTATCAGTTCCACAACCCGCAGAGCATGATCCTGATGCGTTCTTCAATTCGTTTGCACCAGCTACTACTGTTCCTGATATAGCTGAGTCGTCAACACGCAATTTGGATCCTGCTAACATGCGAGATACCTATCAACTACACCCTTCAACACACAAATGGACCCGAGACCATCCACTAGTTCATATTATTGGCCATCCAGATGCACCTGTTATGACAAGACAATGACTTCACACAGATGGAGAAACTTGCATCTACGCACTCACAGTTTGTCATGAAGAACCTAAGAACATTAAAGATGCAATGACTTATGACAACTGGATTGAATCTATGCAAGAGGAATTTCAGCAATTCATAAGATTAGAAGTCTGGGAATTAGTTGAAAGACCTGACGGAGTCTTTGTCATTGGGTTAAAATGGATCTGGAAGAATAAGCTTGATGCTGAAGGAACTGTCATACGCAACAAATCACGTCTGGTAGCTAAAGGATATTCTCAACTGGAAGGACTTGATTTTGCTGAATCCTTTGCTCCAGTGGCTAGACATGAAGCTGTTCGAATCTTTTTGGCCTATGCTGCACACAGGAATATGGTGGTTTACCAAATGGATGTCAAAACAGCATTTCTTAATGGAGAACTCCGTGAAGAAGTTTATGTTAGTCAACCTGAAGGCTTCGTTGATCCTGAGCGTCCTAATCACGTTTACCGACTCAAAAAGGCACTCTACGGACTCAAGCAAGCCCCACAGGCGTGGTATGACAAACTATCCACTTTCTTACTGGCCAATAAATTTTCTAAAGGATCGGTGGATCCAACATTATTTACAAAAACCTACGGGGAGGACTTACTTGTTGTTCAAATATATGTCGATGACATCATTTTTGCCTCAACAAAAAGAAGTTACTCTAATGATTTTGCAAAATTAATGAAAGATAATTTTGAAATGTCCATGATGGGTGAACTTTTGTTCTTTTTAGGACTACAAGTTCATCAATCACCCCGTGGAATTTTTGTAAATCAATCCAAATATGCTCTTGAAATTTTAAAGAAACATGGAATGATGTCTTGTGATACTTATAATACACCAATGGGCTATACCACAAAACTAGATGCTGATTTACATGGGACTCCAGTTGACCCTACCAAATACCAAAGTATGATTGGGTCCCTCATGTATCTCACAGCTAGTAGACCTGATATAGTATTTGCTGTCTACATGTGCTCTCGCTATCAGTCCAGACCAACTGAAAAACACCTCAGTGAGGTCAAGAGAATCCTTCGATACATAAAGGGAACCATTAACTTGGGGATCTGGTATCCGAAGGATTCTGGCTTTGAACTAATTGCGTTTTCAGATGCTGACCATGCAGGATGTTTAGACACACGCAAAAGTACATCTGGTGGATTACAATTTCTCGGAGACAAACTTGTGTCATGGCAATCTAAAAAGCAGGACTGCACTTCACTGTCGTCTACAGAATCTGAATACGTAGCCATGTCTGCTTGTTGTGCTCAAGTCATCTGGATGAGATCACAACTTAAGGACTATGGCTACCTATTCAACAGGATTCCTATCTACTGTGATTCAAAGAGTGCAATTGCTATCTCCTGCAACACAGTACATCATTGCAAATCCAAACACATTGATCTCCGATATCATTTCATCAAAGAGCATGTGGAAAAGGGTACAGTTGAGCTTTATTTTGTTGGAACTGAGTACCAATTGGCGGACTTACTTACCAAATCCTTGGCACCATCCAGGTTTGCTAGTTTAGTTCACCAAATTGGTATGCGATGTTTGACTCCAGAGGATCTGGAAAAGTTTTTAAAACACAATTGATCGTCAAACATCAAAACTATCTTTGTAAATATTTTTTTTTTTCAAAAACAAAATACAAAAATATAAAACCAATCAAAAACTCAAAAATATTTTGGTCATTTATTCTCAAAAAAAAAAAAAAAAAAAAAAAAAAAAAGTGCAAGTATAAACCACCTTTTTCAACGCTATTTTTCTAAAATGTCTTCAATCATTTAAAACAAGTGTTGAGGGGGAGGAAAAGTAACGTTTTATTTTTCAAAAAAAAAAATCATATATTTTGTCTTTTATACTTGCATTTTAACAAAAAAATAATAATAATAATACATTTTTTAAGTGTTGATTCAAAAGGATTTCGGGTTACTCTCCGTGACCAAAACCAATTAATTTTACTATGATCTAAGGTCGAGGGGAGTACGACAAGTTGTTCTTATCATTTCTTGGTGTTAATATACGAATACTATATGTGATAATGTGGTTAGGCATTAGGTATAAATGTTTTGTTAGGTTAAGGGACTAAAAATGTCACTTTGAGTAACTTGATTTAACCTCAGTCAAAACTAGGTTTGACCACACACATTTACTTTTTCTGCAAACACATTTACTACCCTCAACAACCATCGTCAACGACCCAAAATCATCTGAATAATCTGAGTACCAATCTTCAAATCTGTAAGTGTGATTATGTTTTGATCATGATTTATAACAAAGGTTTTTAATTTTATAACAATCCAACGGCTCAATCAATCACAATCGATTAATTTGTCTTTTGAGTTGTGCGTAGAATTCAAACCCAGAAATTAGTGATGTTTTGATTGAATTTGTTGATGGGAAATGGTCATTAGATGATTATAAACATGTCTCTTAACTCCAATCACACCCAGATACACTAATCGATCGAGTTTGATATTAGGGTTCATACGTATGATTTAGGGGTTCTTGAGTTTGAGCATTAGGATTGTAATTAGTGATGGGGATAGTGTTTGTGTATGCCTAGGATCATTTGAATATGGTTTAATTGCATATTAATCATGTTTTGTTCTTGAATCAAAGGTTTAGGGTTCGAATGTCACTAGTAGATTCTATCTTGAGATTTTGTGGATGATTTGTGTTTATATTTGAACCATATGATCCTTATGTTGTTAGAATCACTTGCCCCATGTTAATTCCTACCCAGATTCATGTTTGATTGTTATGGTGATTGAATGTTCATACGAATTTACGCGTATCTTAGTATCATACATGTTTACGCGTAATAATGGGTATTTAAGTGTGTTAGAATGTTTATTGATCAGTGGTTGTGTGTTAACCTTTCAGGAATCAAACTACTCTTATTACGAAAGGTGAATTTCTGGAAAATGGCGTCTTTACGCGTTAAATGTTCATCCTACGCGTAAGATTGAATCTTACGCGTAAGATTCGACACGTGGACAAACTGTGTCTTGGATAAGACATAGTTTACGCATAAATGAAAATCTTACGCATAAGTTCTGACCTTACGCATAAGTCTAGAACTTACGCATAAGTCATTACCTACGCATAAGTTACAATTTACGCTTAAGGGTAATCATACGCGTAACTTCAATTTCTACGCCTAAGACTTATCTTACGCTTAAAATTGATCTTACGCATAAGATTCACTTTACGCGTAATATTCTACCTTACGCGTAGCTTTTGCACTTACGCATTATTTCTAAACTTACGCTTAAGTCAGGTTACGCGTAAAGACACCCACTTACGCGTAAACTTGTCAAAATCCAAAATTTTCTAAGTGTTGGGAAATTTTCCAAAGTGTAACTTCTTGTAAATGATAAACTTATGTTGTAACTGAATTGTTTTATGTTTCTACCAAGTAATATAACTCAAGTTTGTCATATATCAAAAGTTTTCACACACACAAAACCCCACTGATCAATGTAAAACATGCAAATCTATATGTACACATCTTAAATGAATGTCTATGCTAACATCATCAACAATTGCCATGTTTGTGTGTTTATGATCTATTCAGATGGCAGAACACAACGACATTCCATACGGACCAGAGCCTGAACCCATACGTGCATGGGAAGACACCTTTCCTGAGAACTACTCCAGAAAGATAGGAAAGAACAATCTGAGAGTCAACTTCAACAAAATTACATGCAATGAGTCTTCTTGCCTTGTTGCAGTAGATGCTCTTATCTATCACCCGTGCAAAGTTCTACTCACCAAATCTGCTGCAGTGGCATGCTTCTACATACATCAGTTTTGGCACACACTCCACTTGGACCTCCTTGAAGAATCCTTTACTTGTATGCTTCACATGAGACAAGTCACGGTCGACAAGGATCTTCTCCGTAGTGTTCTTGGAGTTCCCGAACTTGAACCTAATGAAGAATATGACCAAGTTCCCAGTGAAGAAGAATTGATAGAATGGCTGAGTGATATTGGGTATGATGAGTCTGAAGGGGTAATAACTAGGCACTCTAAGGTCAATATCAGATTTCTTCCACAGCCTTGGAGAACTCTCTACATCATCATTGCCAAGTCACTATCTGGCAGAGACACAGGCCATGAACACCCTAAGCATCAACATCTCAAGCTGTTTTGGGCTATTGCTAATGTCAAGAAGGTTGATTATGCCAGCATTATCTGGGAAGACATTGTGTGGCACATACAACACAAGACGACCAATATTCCATTCGTACGCTTCACCAAACTTCTCATTGCAAGCTTCCTCCATGAATATGATGACATACCTCAAAGACTGAATGATGAGTTTCAGCACACATACAAGAATGAGGACACACTTAAGGTCATCAAGAGAATGGATACTAGTACAAGGAAACAAGGAAAGAAACTTCCTGATTGCCTTCTGACTAAGAAGGTTCAAGAATGCAATAACTACAAGTACTACCTTCAAGCTCTTGAAGCAAATAAAGTTGGGTTCTTGGACGAAGCTGTTCTACCGTCATACATGCAGAAGAAAGGAAAGAAAGGTAGCAAATCTGGCAGCTCAGAAAGTTCTACCAAGACCAAACCTAAGAAAAAGGGATCACTTAAGATCAGAATTCCTACAAAGAAACCAACTGCTGAACCTGGGTGGTTTCCCTCACCACAATCTTCTCCCAAGAAATCTGACTCCAAACGAACCGAATCTGATGAAGGTCCTCAGTATAGGGAAGCATTTGCCAATATTGAGAAAGATGAGAATCTGGAAGACATCGATTGGGATAAAGACATTGATGAATTTGCTGATAATGCCGTTTATCCTTCATACCTCAATCAAAGACCATTCACAGAGGCTCAGACAATGCTGGAAGAAGATAGGATTCGAAGGGAAAAGATGAAGGAACCTGTTACAGCTGTACAAGAACCTGAAGGCCTTTCAGTAGAAGAAGAAAATGAAAGGACTCTCAAACTTGGTCTCCTCCACAGCCGAATCGACACCTTCAATGCTGATCTACCACCACCTCCAGTATTCTCCCAAACCACCACCGAGGCTGGCACTTCAAGCAGCATTCCTGAGCCTACCACTGAGATCCATACTAACTTAGTAGTTTATGATAATCCCTCAGTATCTCCCACTGACGTTGAGATGACTACAGCAATGGGAGAGGAAGGAGAAGATGATCCCATGGACACTGATGCTCCAAGACTTATGTCCATGGAAGAAATGGAGTGTAGAGAACGGGCTCAGGAAGAAGAATTGAATAAGAAGCAAGAGGCAGAAGAGGCCAGGCTTGAAGAGATTGCTCAAGCTAAACTGGAAGCAACTATCAGAATGGAAGAAAGCAGGAAAGCTGAAGAAGCAGCCAAACTGGCTGAAGAGAAATTAAAGAAAGAAGAAGAAGCCAGGGTTGCTGAAGAGCTAAGACTGAAAGCTGAAGCTGATAAACTGGCAGAAGAACTAAGGGTGAAAGAAGCAGCAGCCAAAGAAAAGAAAGCTGAACAACCCGAAACAAAGAAAGGTGATGACAAAGACTCTACCACCATTATTGAATCCACACAGTCATCACCTCCTGCATCTGAATCAACACGTGACAAATCTATCAAGAAACCGAGCTCCAAAGCCTCTGCTGCATCCAAACTACTCAAGACAGCTTTCAAGAGGGTACATGAGAAGAAGAGAAGCAAATTAGAAGATCAGGTTGCTACACTTGCAACCCAAGTTGCTGAACTGTCTAAGCTGAACTCGAACGTCAAAGAGCTACAAGATAAGGTTGATATTTTCTTAGCTAAAGACGTTACAGAGAACTTGGAAGCCGCATTAGCAGCTCAAGCACAAGAATACATGGCACAACACTTAGTTGCTGAGTTGAAAGATCTGCTGGCACCAATGAGAGAAGAACTCACCAAGTTCGCTGAGCAAGCAGTCAAGAAAGTGATCAGATCAACTACCTTCACTCTTCGTGCCGACAAGTCCACTGCTCCTCTACCAGGACTATCTCTGGATGATTTGGAAGCTCAACTCTTAGAAAAGCTGGCAAACAAGTTCACCTTGACTCCTGAAGAAGCAAAAGTCCTGGAAGCACTAAAAGACAAGATGAACAAAGAGACATGCAGCACAGAGGCAGATAAGCTGAAGCGTCAAAGAGATGACGAAGACAGGGATCCCAATTCTCAGGCTAAGAAACAAAAACAAGCCGAAGGACCCTCATCTCGAACACCGGTCATTCCCCCTACAACTACAACCTCCATACATCAACCGAAGGCATCAGGTTCTACTCCCAAGGAACACGATCACTTCGAATACACCGGTGGTGACGACATTCCTCAGACCGATGAAGTTCCAGAACCATCAACCAAGAAGAAGAAGAAAGAAAGGAAAGGAAAGGAAAACTTCATCAACCCAAACCGGACACCTCATCTAAAGGAAAGGAACCCAAGAAACCCAAAACCGTCCTTCAATGGCTCGATAAAGATGAGACTGCTGAGTATTCCTGGTTTGAGAAGATGATTAATTCCCAACCACCACTGGAAGACAATCAGGAACCACAAGATGGTCGTACAGTGGAATATGCTCAATTACTTCAGCACAAGTTCAAGATGAAAAAGATGAACAAGAAAGAGCTGCGCAGAATTAAGAATGAAGCATTCAATCTTCTCAGAGATCGGTCTGCAAACTCCATCGAGCTTGAGTATCATCTGGAGAATATTGCTCGAGCCATGTCAAGCGATATTGACTGGATTAATCCAGAATCTTTTGTCGATCCAGTCACAAAGAAGTCAGCACCTTACATCACAGACTGGTCAAAACCACTACCGATGATTGGGAGGCCCAAGGAACCTAAGATCCCATACATGTTCTTCTTCAACACCGACATGGAATTTCTGAAACTTGGCAGTGCTAATGAGAAGAAGTACATTACCTCACTCGCCTTTCTCCCTGCTGCTCGATATCTCAACAATGCCATCGAAGAAGAAGCTTCAGCATTATTCGTTGACAAACTTGTTGAGTATGACCGAAATGCACTTTACGGTATTCATCACTGGCCAGAAACCCGGGCACAATACTATCGAAGCAGCAGACTTAACCAGACAATGGGCGAAGTGACAAGTGATCTGAAAATAGTCTCAATTCAGTTCATCTCAACTGTCACTCACTTCGGGTACCCCTTCCTCAGCAAAATTACACTGAAAAGGCTTGATGAAAAGGAGTACGACATTTCCGAGTCAGACTTTCCACGCCTACTTCTCAATGATATCGAAGACCTGTACCTGCTCAAAGTGCAAGGCAAACTCTGTGGTTTACCTAAAGACATACAACTTGCCTTCATCCAAGCACTCCTCATTTATATCAGGCAAATCGTAATCCGAGAACATGTCGAAGATCTTCAATTAGGAGTGGAAAGTTACCAGAAGAAGCTCAATCTAACCAAACCAAACATGTTCGACATCCCCGACCTTCAACATCTGCCTCAGTACACCCTGATCAAGCATCCTTTCGGGTTCACCTACCGCAGCATTAATGGTCGCAACTGCTTCATGGCTTACACCGAAGTTCAGAAGTTCTGTGATGAAACGCTAAAGTTCGTCAGGGACGGCATCAAAAGCAGAGTAGATGACATTGCTTTGGGTAAATCGAAACGGTGGAATACGACAGAGGTTAGGGATGCCCGCAGATTCATCTCAAGGATCGAAAACCGCTTAAGGCGTAGGGATCAGTTTCGTAGGTTGGAGAGCTATGTGGGAGGCAGACAGAAATTTCTGGTGTTAACATTTCAGAGGCCTGAATGGTAGATTATTGTAAGGGTTTAATTTGATTTGTCATAATTTTACTTCATAATGGCTTGTGCACGCATTACAGTGCACAACCCGAACTTGTAAAGAAAGGACCCTGAGGTACGCTTCTGTGCCTCAATCCTAATATAAGGAGCGAAGGCTTCTTACTTTTGAGTAGAATTAATCAAACATTTCTGATTTTTCATAATTCTGCTCAAAAGGACAAGTATTTCACCTCAATAAGACCTAATCACTTGTTGAGGGGGAGCACTTGTCAAAACAAAATATTTTGCTCAATATCAAATGTTCGTGGTGAATCTCCCCATAAGACTCAAAAGGCATATTTCAATCTTAAAGTTTGTCAAAAACACCATTTTGTATGCTATTTTTGAGGGGGAGAAAATGAAAAAGTGATTAAAATATACGAAGTCAAAGCTTTAAAGTTGTATCATAAGCGAGCTAGACTTAGCATTGACCCAGGAATTGACGAGATAATACAAGTTAGTAATATCGAAAGGACTTATCCTCGACGGGTAATAACATCAAGTTAGTTACTAGAGCTAGTTGTCACCTAAAAGCTGACAATGCATCTCTTTAACTAACCACGTAAGCGTGTCTCGAAAAGGATATGTCTTAGTAGAAACGTACCATCTCGAGAAACCTTCTGTGAACTACACCAGGCCGGGTAATAACTTCAAGCTAGTCTAACTAGTGATGTAAGCGTGTCTCGAATCGGTCCTGTTCACAGAAAGTGGATCAATTCAAAAAATGTTTGCTCCTCCCGCATGTGCAAATTTATTAAATACTTACGAGCACATGTGCAGGGGGAGCCCTTCAAAAGTGGACTCAAAACTCTCAAAGTGTTAGAAGGTGATTAAGATAGGAATATCCGTCCTATGATCCGCCAGAGCCGGAGGGATCTACCCAAGGACATCTCCCATAGTTAGAATTAGAAGTCCTTAGGTATGATACGAAAAAAGGAGAAATAAATGAAAGGGAAAGAAGGAGTTGAAGAATTAAAAAGAAAAGCAAAAGAAAAGGGTGAAAAGAAATAGCCCTCCATATGTTCAACCTTAGGGCAGACACCGGGTTCAATACATATGCTACTGGCTGTTGCAAAAGACAACACCGGTATTGAAGATTAAGTCATCATGGACCCAGTGACGCGATGCACTAAACCTTCTTAACCACTCAAGTTCTCTTTAAAGGACTTGTTTCATTCTCACGGGGAACCCGCGTAATCTATCGACCTATCTCTTAGAGACGGTTGATATTGAACCAGGAGACACCTCCCCTGTCTCCGCATAGGAAACCTAGGAGTGCACTTATAGAGTCTAGAGCCTTGAGATACATCAAAGATCTCTTAGGAACACTTAGTATCTCTACAACTAGTGTCCTACATCAATGGGCATCAGTTGTAAACTATCGAGTCCTTCGCAGATCCTAGCAATCTGCCGAGAACATTTATGAGAGGATTACTTAGGTATTTCTCAATGATTGAAGGGAAATCCTGCCAGGGTCAACATCAGACAGCCCTGACAGCAGGTCACTTCGGTAACCCCACAAGGGTTACGCTTAGTGTTTGCGGTGGTTCCATTACGGTCTACAGTCGTGGAGTGATCCCCAGCGACTCACCCAGTCATTGAGCTACTTAGTAGGTCTAGTAAGCTCCTTCGGGAGTATCTGATATGGGAACGGCCTGGATAAGGAATAGAAGGAGTCTTCACACTATGCTGTTGATGAGCTCTAATTCCTTATCCGTAAGTACCGGTTATTTTATTGCTAACTGTTTACTCGCAGGTACCTCACCTCCATGATGGTAGATTCCAACATGCTCATACATACATCTTGAAATCAAAGAAAGCTCCCCCAAAGATCTTAGCAACACAAAGTTCAAAGAAAGATTCTACGGCAATAAGCAGAATCTACAAAGTATAATGACAAAGATCTCAATGCATGAAAAGGAACTTCTTGTACGTGAAAGTCTAAAGTCTAAAGATGTATGAGTATGTTGGAATGACGGACAACCACCACAGACGCAGGAGTGACGAACGGCAGACAACTTCATAACTTAATCACTGCATCATCACCAAAGAACAAAGACAAAGGGCAAAGTACTCTCATTATCATTCATTTTGAAGATGTCTAAAGTTTTACATGTCACAAGTCGATGACAAAGATGAAGACGTCAAGCAACCGTGATGACCGACCCTTAGGGGGAGATTGTTGGGATCATACTTTAGTATTTAGTCAAGTCTCGGTCATTACATTTTGTCATAGGTTGCTTAAGTATTATTTATCATTATTGTTTAAGTTAATGGGCAACATGTAAAAGCCCATAAGGCCTTATAGCCCACGAAATTAAGGATAAGGGAGGAAGGGAGTGTTGCCCTAACTCCTCCCCTATAAATAGAAGGCTTATGTAAACATTTCTTTTGTTGGTTATTTGATTATCTTAAGGAAACTCTTGCACTTTCACCTTTCATATTGTCTCATAATCAACCAATCTCTATTCTCATCTTATGTCTTTCATAATCATACTTGTGTTTACTAAATGGTGACCTAACAGGATGATAGCATCCACAAAGCTTATGTCAAAATGCAAATCTTGGAAGATTTGAAAGAATTTATCCATTTGATAACTGGCTTTCTAACGGAGCTTTTGTTCATTGAAACGTGATGGGTAAGGAATAGAAGGTTTGGATTTAGGGACAGGAACTACAGGAATCTCAACGGGAGTTTCTTGAGGTTCAAAGATAACTTTGGGTGTGGGTTTGGGTTTTGGGACAACTTGAAGAAGACGTGTCCGGTACTTTGTGGGCTTGCAGATTGGACTTTGTCCTTTGTCGCCTTAGGTTCACGTTTCACTACTTCGAGATGAGAAGAGGAGGTAGAAGGAACCGTTGGTCCATCATATGAACACCACTTCTGGTTGTGATCGCCTTCACATCGCCCCTCGGGTTAGCGATCATATTGCTTGGTAGTGTTCCTGAGCCCGAGGGTCGATCATTTAAAGATTTCTTAAGTTCAGAGATCTGGTTGACAAATAACCGGTTTGTTTCCTTTTGTGATTATCAACAACTCATCGAAGGAAGATTGGGATTGAACAACGCTTTGATTTTGGGTAGGAAAGTTTTGAACACGGTTGTTTTAAAAATTCCCCTGAAAATTGTTTCCCTGATTGAAATTACCCTAATTGTAATTTCTTTGAAAATTTCCTTGGTTTGAAAAACCCTGGTATTGACCAGAATTGAAATTCCCATGGTTTTGAAAACCTTGGTTCATTCGATTTTGGATCTGATTCTGATTGAAATTTTGGTTCCGGTTTGGAGCTTTCTGGTTTTGAGATTGATTGAAACCGGGAGGTCCAAGATAATTGTTGGAATGGTAGCTTAAGAGATTACGGTCCCCCTGCGGTTGGTAAGAGTTACCCCCCGTATTGTAGGAACCTTGAGCAGCATATACGTTCTCTTGAGTGAAGCCACCAGAGGCTGGTCACTCAGTAAATGGGTGTGGACCACCACAAGTTTCACAACTTTGACTGACAACTTTAACATGATGATTTTGATTTGTTTGGTGAATCCGTAAAATCACATCGGACAAATCATCAAGCTTCTTTGTGAGAGCAGCTATTTCATTAGAGGCCGGAGTGATAGATTTACATGAATCATTCCTCTCAGCTGAGGAATCCTAGAAATTGTGGTGGGCAGTCATACTTTCAATGAGATCATAGCACTCTTCAGGGGTCCTTTTTCATGAAGGTCCCTCCAGCAGCAGCATTGATCGTGTCACGATGTCGCAGTGTGAAACCATTATAGAAGGTGTCTATGATGGTGACAAGAAGCATGTTGTGATTAGGAAATTGATCGATAGCAAGCTTATAACATTCCCACGCCTCAAATAAGGATTCTTCGGGAAGCTGTCGAAAGTTGCTGATATCGTTCCTCAACTTTGTCACCATTGATGGTGGAAAATATTTTGCTAAAGTTTGGAAACCATTTCATCAAAATTATGGATCGAATTCTTGGGAAGACGATCAAACCAGGCAGAAGCGTGATTGGTTAAAGAATAAGGGAAGAGATATAAGCGAAGGCCGTCATCGGTGACTCCATTCTACTTCATACTCTGGGTGACGGTAAGAAATTTATCAAGATTCTTGTTTGCATCGTCACCAGGTAATCCATGAAATTGGCACGAATTCTAGACTTTCTGGATCATATGATGTTTGAGTCCAAAATCCGTAGCCACAATTGTGAAGGGTGCAATAGGTCCACCCCTCCCGTGCATTGTTGGTTGACACAACTCCTCCAACGTTTGGAGATTGGGAGCTGCGTCATCCTTAGGAGGTTGTTCTTGGTTTTCATTCATGCTTGGAATAGTAAGAATCTCGGGTTCGACTATTTCGGATAGTCTTCGGCTACATCTTCGAGGAATGTTGCCGCGTTTAAGTAAAGGACTTGATGACGTAGAAGAACGAGTGCACATGCACTAAAACAAGATCAATTAAAACAAGACCGAATCGAAAACACATGGAACTTAAACCATTAATCACAAATGAATGGTCACTTTGAAAAATATCAATCAAAAGTGAACCGATTTCACAAGGGATACAAAGGCAAGTTTTAATCTTTGTTTTGAGAACTTATTATGGTCATACCCCCAGTTGGTAGGTATCCTGTCGAATGTTTCTCGAGAATGTCTTTTATTGTTATTAAACAAGAAAAATGGAAAATGTTCTTGTGAAAAGGCCGGCCTGCAAAACCCGCGAATACGTTATATATATATGATATTGGGCAAGTGATCATCCGGGTCGTGTCCCAACGAGGTGTGAATCGAGGATATCGTGTAAGGTTCGTGATTAAAATGAATGTAAGGATGATTGAAAGATTTTGATTGTTTGGTAGTGTGGAATAATAACGCAAAGCAAATAAACTAAAGACGCGCGTTGTAATTAAAAGTAACGTCAACGCGCAATATAAAAAGTGAAATATAAGCACGACTAGATCTACGTGCATACAACTAATTTTCTTACGTACTAGATGACAAAAGTAAATTAAAAAAAAGAAAATTAACAATTTAATAAAAATTCTAATTATTATGAATTAAAAACTATATAAGACTAATTAAATCCTAATAAATACTAAAACTATTCTAATAATTCTAAAACTTTTTACATAAATACTACAAGTAATTATTGAGAAAAGTTATAAGGAGAGGGGGCACAGGAGGAAATAAGCAGTAATTAAGCAAACAAAATCTGAAAATTAATAAGCAACTAAAAACTAATCTATTACAAATATTAAATAAAAGAAATCAGTACAACAAAGTAGCAATAGCACAGATGGCACAGGTTGCTGTGTGGATCAAGGAGACCAAGGTTCGATTCCTGTTATCCCTACTTTTTGCAAAGCATTTTTCTTTTCAACTTTCTTTTTGCAAAGCTTCTGAACACCAGTTGGTTAACAACTTTAGTAAAGGAAATATTTGAGAAGAGCTATAATAAGCTTGCCACAAGCTTCCATACTAAGCAGATTCAAGGATTAGCTTATGTGATATTGATAATACTAGCAGCTATCATAGTGAGCTTAAGGTTAATACACATGGAGTCAATGCTCAATCTGAAGTCTTACACAAACTCAGGAAATAGATAATGCAAACAAACAAGCAAGCAACAACAATCACAAGGCTAGAAACAAGCTTAGGCAAAAATTAAATAAGCAAAATGCACACTGATTTCTCAGTAGGCATTGGCCAAAAGGAGCTGCTATGAGGGCAAAATAAGCTGATCAAACAAGCAAATAAATCCAAACAGAATATACGTAAGCAGAGACAAAACAAAAAGCTTCACAAAACACTAAATTGCAAGTCGTAAGCTTAAAAGACGAGCTAGACAAAGATGCATGAAAATGGGTCAGCAAGAACTTAAGCTGGTGCAGGGGAGACAAAGGGCCAAATGGTTCACTTTGGGACTGATTTACACCAAGCAAATGAGTTTAAAAATTAAATCTCCCTGCTGATTCAGATACACAAGCCACGACAACAACATTTATTCAATCACAAACAAATTTAAAGCCTACACAAGATCTGGTGTTTAGTCCCATCTTGACAATAAAAATATTTTTTGACTTTTTAAATTTTTGAAAACTTTGACTAAATTGAAATTTAAATTATCCTAGATGACTAATTTTGTTGTATTAAACTAACATAAGGCTGAATTGAACAAACTACACAACTTCTACACTTAATATGATGATCATACTAACTGGTCTTAACAACTTTATGTAATAACTCAGAATTTAAGTGACTTTGACTTTCTTACTAGTTATCTACTAATTTTAACCCTTGAATACACTATTCTAACCTTAAATGTGTTATCTAAACTGGTTCTGACCACTCGCAATCACAAGAACTCAAAGTAACAGGTTATCCCAAACATTACTTTAACAACATATTTGAATATTCAAAGGAGCAAATAGGTGAATAAAGCCAAGTAATTGAAAAACAAACTGATGCTAGACCAATGTAAACTTAAATAAGCAAATAAAAGGAACAATTAACCAACCTAATAATTAAGAACAGGTAAAGCAGAGATTAGACTAAAAATTAAGAAATTATAAAACAAGAATGAAACACCTTAAAATCCCTAGCTGAACAAGGGTTAGAGAAACTGCTACAAGCTCTTCTTCTTTTCTTTTATTTTAAATTGTTGAGATCTTATGAGAGCTTATGAAAACATCTTAAACAACAGCGGAGAATAAACAAGGATTTCACTAAACCTTTAAATTTCTATTAAAACCGAAAGCGGGTTACAAAGCTTGAATTAACAACTGAAAAACTTCAACTTTAAAAACTGATTACCTGATTAATACTAGGAACTATAAATTAGAGCATACTTAAAGATATATAAAAAAAGCGTAAAAATTACATAAAACTACTGCCTTTCAAGGATTACAAGGATTTCTATTTATATTAAAAGTGACCAGGGGCCTTCTTTTCTTTGTGCTTCTTTTGGGACAGAAAACATCATTATACACTGTTTTGTGCTTCTTGGTTCCAGATCCCAGTCATTCGTTTGCTGGTGGAATGATCACAGCCCTTTAATTGGTTTTGGGCGCCAAAAGATGGGGTGGATTGCCAGCGTGGAAACAAAATATCTCATGGGATCTTCTGAGGCAGCTGGAGTAGATACGTTGGGAGGAAGAGAGGAGACAAATTGCTGGGGGATTGTGGGATATACTGGATCTGTTGGGAGGATGTGGTGTTTTGTCTGGTTCGTGATATTCTAGGGAGAGGTGAAGGAGATGGAGGCTGGGTTTTATTAATAAAACATGTTGTGGGTTAGGGATTGAGTTGTTTTGGGCTTTGGTTTATATTTTGGGATTGGGTTGGGTTAAATGGTTTATGTATAAGGATTTTATGGTTTGAGATAGGATGAATTAACTATGAGCTAATTAGGCCCATAAAAATGGGTCGGTTTCGTTTTTCCAAAATCGTTCCAAAACTATAACCCGGTGTTGACTTTGACTCCTTCTTTAATATCACAGTATGCTCTGCTTGTTACCGAGTCGCGCAAAACTGCATGCTTTCGCTCAAAATTGCATGTTTTAGCTCAGAATTCAATCCTTTGTACCTGAAACACATAAAAACGCAAACCATGGATATCTGCAGTATGTTTGGGCCCATTTGGTCGTTTTTATGCATCAAGATGGGTATAAAGTGATGAGTATTTACACACTCATCACTTGTATGAAAAATTATGATTGTTTTTCACCTATTTTTTGAGGGTAAATTAAACACGTGAATTATTTAATTAAAATGATAATAGAAATACAACAGGTTTTAAAGTTGTGGTTAACAACAAACTTTTTACTTTGTATCCAAAAAATAACGCTTTATTCAAACAGAATTGGTTATTATCTTCAATATATTATTTCTCAAACACATTTGTACTTCATTTTATTCATTGGTTGTATACATAAAAACTACATCAAGTGTTTTTAGCCATGTCTTAATGTCTATATTATTTTGCAAATAGAAAAAGTGGAGTCTGTTGTTACTATAACCTTCGATGGTTGTTGTTAGCATTTCCCTAATAATAATAATGATAATGTTTATTCGCCATTAAAGATTCATTTGTAACAAAAAGATATTAAGTAGCTAAAAACCTAAAATTAAAACAAGAAGTGAAATAGCAAAGTTAAAGATGTATTGAGCTAGTTATGGATCATTTTCAAGCTTCATCAATCATCAATGGCCCTCTAAAGTCCATTATAATGTAAATTTTTGGAAAGGAGAAGCAAAGAATTAACTACGATCTGAATCCAACCCCTGCCTGTTCTTTCAAGACAAATACATTTAGCCATTTGAGATAGCAAGCTTTGATTACAAATACTTAACGTTTAATGAATTTATCAATAAACTCAGTAGTTAAAGCTAATTTTCTAAATAATGTCGTTACTTCTACTAATGTATATCAGTAGAATACCATGAAACTGTAATTAAGAAAATAAAATGTACGACTTGGAAAAAGATCTTTCGTAGCAAAAGACCGTTTAAGCCACCCACACACTTTCGGGTCATTAGCAACGCTCTTTTTTTTTCTCTTTTTTCTTTTTTCATTTTTTTTAAAGAGGCAATAATAGAAAAGAACCAGATGCCCACACAAGACACAACCACAACTATGACTAGCCCACTCTCACATACCAGGAGGAGCTCAACAAGCAATGCCAACAACTAAAATAGCCAATGGGAGAATATAATACCAACTAGGGGTGTGTAGAACTCGGGTTTTACCCATAAAAAACTGAAACCTAATCGAACTAAAAAAAATGAAACTGAATTTGTAACTGAATCGGATTCGCAAAACCGAAGCGAACCGAATTTATTCAGTTTTTGATTCGGTTATGGTTTTTTTGTGAGGCACTAATTTCACGCTTTTTCTTTTTAGCTTGTAGGATGGATGAGTACATGACTGATGTGTTATGATCTAGTCATAAATTTATAAATCCGAACTAACCTATAAGATAAAACTAATGGACAGTGTAACCGATCAATTATAGCTAGGATGGTAAGTACGGATCATTCGCAAGGAGTGAATTGACTTAAACAAAACCTAGTGGCAATCTAATTATATAATCTAAACACTTAAAAGGGGGTTCAATATGAGAGATTGGCACGGTTTAAAAAATTCATCTAATAATTAAACTAAAAGAAGCAATAAAAGTATTATTTGGTTGTGGTCGATGG
Source organism: Artemisia argyi (assembly GCA_030686995.1). Taxonomy (NCBI): domain Eukaryota; kingdom Viridiplantae; phylum Streptophyta; class Magnoliopsida; order Asterales; family Asteraceae; genus Artemisia; species Artemisia argyi. The sequence continues at coordinate 98,799,006 of CM060687.1, forward strand.
GAGAAGATGTGCTAGCTAAGTTCATCCTACTATGCTTTCCAGATTCGTCTACAAGTGCAATGTTTGAATTATGCTTCCGTCAATGAATCAAATGCAGGCTATGCCAGATGGTCATGGTTACCTTGTCCTATGAATATTAACCAGCAAACCTCAATGGTGATGGGGTTGAGTAATCAATACCACGCATTAAGTGTGTCAACTACTCTTTACAAGTTATCTCAATAGCCTAAAGGTCATAGTACTACCAATACTCCTGCAATAGTTATCTATGAGAGAACACACGCTAACTTACTTGTTTTAGTCATAATTCGCCTAACCTAGGGCTTAGTCCACCTCTAGTTCTAATGGTAAACTACCAACGACCCTTAGTGTCCATTTGTTACTAACCTACAATATAAGGATCATAAATCACATATTTATCATCATATAATTCATAATCTAGCAATTGACAGCGTACAAAAAAAAGGACTAAAAAACATCGTTGGTCCCTAAACTTTCCACAAAATATCGCAAAGCACCCTAACGTTTAAAAAAACGTCGCCAGGCGTCCAAACCTTGTGATTTTGAGGCTGAATGTGTCCCACCACCATTTTTTGCTGTTTTGCTTTGTTTTTATTGAAGGGCATAACGGTCATTTCATATATTTGGATTATTACTCATCTACTCTTTTTCTTCATAGCATGCATACATCTATTCTTACACGATCCTGTATAAATTTTTCAGGAAACGACATTTGAGCCCATATTCAACATCCGAACTACATCCTTCTCGAGTTGAAATGTGTAATTTTGACTAGCTCCAACTTGACTTGTCTTTTTCATAGAACCGCTTCCATGTTACTCAAATGTTACATCTCTTGGATTGCAGCAGGTAACGGATTTTGCATGTCGATTTTATATTCTATATGATAATATGAAAGTACTTGTGTACAGATATTTCTACAATGAATCTATTCGTAAACATTTTAAAGCTTGTGAATCTATGATAGAAAAAAACACTCTTATTATCACTTGGTTAGAGGGTCATAATTGCACACTATTTCTTGGGTTGACTAAATAACAAGTCATATATTCGTTGAGTATGAAAATTGAGTTATCTGTTATGGCGATGCCCAGCTTCTTGATATTTGCATTGTTAACCTTCAATTTTGTGTAGCAAAGATGAAATTGTTTGGTCTAAAGATTATATGTATATATATAAATTAGCATTTGAGTAAATTAGTGGCTAAAAATTGTAGTGACCTAGATACTTTGTAGTCTTAATTCTAATTTAAGGACAATAATATATAAAGTACCTAACGCAATGAAATATGCTCTTGCAAAATGTCTCATCATCTCTTTTACATAAGTGTCATGTAGAGCCACCTCAAAGGTTCTATGTTTTGTGTAAATCTACATGTCTATAGCAAACATCCACAAAGTTACACAACCAACCTTAAACCACCTCAACATAGTACAATTAAACAAAGTTATAGCAAAAATTCCACAATACATTTCAAAGACATAAGATAAAATATTTAGATTAGCTTCTTTAAGAATCTTCCTCAACCCCGAGTGACATTCATACATTTTACACCTGAAACAAGTGTCTCCCCTAGCTAGTTAACATAATGAAATCAAGTAATTAGCTTATTTGCACGTAAACGTGCTTGTTGCATCATCATAAGGGTAGCTATAGGAAGTAGACAAGCCTTCTTGAAAATTTTTGAGTGATTCGTTGGCTTACATATTTTGGGATCATTAAACTCCCCACTACAACAATACTCTGGCTTTTGAAAAGCCAAGCATGCGCTCATGCACCCAACCACCTCACTGTCAGCCCCTTTCACCTACAAACTCTTTGGACATTTTAGGTTCAAGTGGAAGAAGAAGAAGAGTAGAGGAGGAGATTTAGATGAGTAATAATCCAAATATATAAAATGACCATTATGCCCTTCACTAAAAACAAAACAAAATAGCAAATAATGGTGGAGGGACGCATTCAGCCTCAAAATCACAAGGTTTGGACGTGTAAAACCCAAAATTTCTGAATACGTAAAATACCTAAAATACCCTTGATCTCAAATTTATACAATTCGTTTAAATATTTAAGACACTTCATCCCGATTATAACCTAAGTACTTAACACGTTAATAAATAAACATAAATACGTAATACAATATTAAAACTTATGTTTAACACATTTGAACATAATTTAAATACATGTCGCTTTTTATTTTCACCCTAGTCGAACCTTTTGAGTTTGTTACACATGAATATACTCTTGATTTTGTTCCATATTTGTGATAAAGATATCTTTAGTAAAAGTCTCCTAGCAATCCCACAATATTCGGTTCCCTCCTTAAATGTCTCAATCTAACACGTTTTCTTGCCTACTTCCTCTACAATATACACGACACATATATGATATATTACACAAATCTTAGTTTGAAAATTAAAATACATGAATTTCAATACTAAGGATAAGAACCAATAATATTGTATAAGATATCAATCACTTTTGTCAATCCTTAAATCTCGGTAGTCACTATAATGAGATTTATACGAATCCTTTATTTCCCAAACATAGTCATGCATTTTTCTCCCTTTAACTTATATACGTTTTCCTTATCATAATTCTGTACCTATCATGAGTTAATAAAACACACAAGGTATCAACCGATCCTTGTTCTCCAAATAAGCCGAAGACGCGACAGGTTGTGAAGAAGGGTAGATCATGATCGTGGTGTGGGTGCTATTTAGGGTTCAAAGGTTTTTGATTCGTGAGTCTTTGGTTCGATCGTGGTTTTGTTCGAGTGTGGTTCTACCCTCGTTATGGTTTCGTTCGTGTAAGACAATCTAAGGTACCCTCCATCGATTTAGTTTTAAAAACCTACTCAATATATATGTAACAAATCATATGAAATCAGATGTGAAGTCATCGAAATAAATAAGATAATATGAAAGTGAGTGTCACGCTTGATCTGTGATCGAACAACATAAGTATAACGCCAACTAAATTTATGATTTATAGAATTTATGCATGTCGATCTTGGGTTCTGTTATACTTTTCGGATCAGTCATCATACACACTTGAATCTGGTCTTTTAAACACTAGTTTTGATCCCTAATATACGACTAAGAAACTGATCACAAACGCAAGAAATAAAGATGGGGTGTGCATGTTTTAGACATAAATAAAGGGGTGCTAAATGAAGTGTTTGCATGTGTACAAAACCAATTTAAAAAAAAATAGAACGTAAGGGTTGTTTTAGGTTCATTATTTCATATGTGTATACAGTTATGTTGGCTGTCAACAGATGTGCTTGTGTGTGAGATTAGTGGGTCATGCAAGGTTTAAAAGGTTGTACAAATTGAAGAAGGGTCAAGAGTCGTGTGTTAGGCGTGAGTTAATAGTTCGTCACGTTTGAAAATGTGCGGGTCTCGGTGTCATTGTGAGGTCGAATGGAGATAAGTGTGGGTGTCTTGTAGGTTTAGTGATAAGGTCTTGGTGTGGTTTAAAGTCGACAAGAACGGATGTGAATGTGGATGGGTGTGTTGTGGTCGAGCTGTGATTTGCATGAGCTTTACGTGTGAGTGTGATTATTAAGGGTTGTGTCGCATGCATGATTTTAGATATCGATCATGTCTCGTGTGGGCGTTTGTGTGCGTGTGTTGGTGCCGACCAATCAAGCATTTGAGATGCGTACTAAATATGTGTTATTAATACATATGATCATATATAAAAGTTATTATATTAGAACCAATGTAAAATGGATTGAAGGAAGTGTAGAACATATTAACTCATTATTAAACTAAGAACTTTAAGGGTGATGAAAATGCATATTTATACGCTTGGGCTATTGAGAAAAATGATGATATGAATCTTACTTGTTAGTATACAACAGTAAACTATATTTTCATGGAGAGATGGATTGCATGGGAGTCTAAAACATGAAACTAAGCATGCATGAATTATACCGTAACTACAGATCGAGATAGGCAAATACGCTTGTGGCTTTGGTGTTAAAAAGGAAACTTTGCATGTAAAATGATATAGAAAGTCAGTAAACTACTTTGAAAGATATAAAACATTATGAGAATTTAGTAAAATTGTGCAACTATTATTCGACAAATTAGTTATTATAATTGGTCAATAATTATTAATTACCGAATTCGTGTAGATTCTGTGATGGAGTAACCCAAATTTTCCGAGTAAGCGTTGAATCGTTTCTAAGGTATAGATATTCTAACATTTCAGTAAGGTTTCTTATGACTCATGATTTGTTCCATTGCCACTATTAAGATTTCTTATCTTTATACGCCTGGTATCCTTGGTTCATTTGATAGTATAATTTCGTATGAAGACTCTTTTAAAAAATATATATATATAACCTGATGACTTTTGAGAAAAACTATTTTTGAAATGATTTATCTTATTACGATACGATGCCAGTGTTTTATGACTTTTATGAAATGTGTTTTTTTTAAGGAATGCTTTTACGATAAAAAGGTTTTAAATAATTTTCTAAAGTCCTTAATCTGTTTTATTCTCTAAGATTTCTCATGACTTTCTTTAACATTTTTTGATTATTTTACTTCAAAATTTGAACCTTTGCTATGAACCCCTTTTGCTATTATGAACTTTTGATTTGAACCTCATGATGTAAATCTTTGATTTGGACCTTTAACTTGAACCATTGCTATGCCTCCCTTTGTTTGATTCGTATTTGATTGATCCAGTTTTGTTACGATTTGCTTGATATTTGTTGCATGCTATAGTTCTTATTCTTATAGCATTCCTATGCCCTATTTGTTACCCATTATTAGATTAATTTGTAGCCAGTCATGGGGAGTCCATGGCCTTGCCACTGATGCACCAGTGGTATTGACACTATCTGTGGAGGTGGGTTTTTGTCCACAACATTCCCTATTATGCTATAGCATCATGGCCATTATTATTATTGTATGTATGCCTAGCCTAGAGCTTGGTATATGTATATTTGTTTTTGCAGGGAGCGTATGGATGCATCCTAGGTACTTTGTTTTGTTTTGAGTTTGGTGAATGGGTATGTGTGTGCGATACACTCCATTTCATATTTGGTACATCGAGCTAGCTACTCTATGTACAATTTGATATATGATTATTGGGCATTTCTATTACTTCTAATATATATGTGATCCTTGTTGTTTTAACTTCTTTATTGTTATTGATTTATGCTTTCCTTAGTTCATTTGCTTACACTTATGATTCGTTTCATTTTCCTTTGATTCATTTGATATTCCTTATACGTATTTCCCTTTGATCATATTTTGTTGATTCTATCATATGTTCTATATTCTTTGATATTCGCCTCAACAGGTTTGTTTGGATTCATTTCGGATTCACTTTGGTTTCCCTTTTGCTATTAGCTTTTGTTTGTTTATATCTGTCCACTGAGCTTTTTAAGCTCAGCCGCATTTCTTTTCCTGCGGCAGGTTATTTAGAAGGAAGCTCGGTTTGAGGGAAGAGTGCTTAGGAGCTTTTAGTGGACTACACGGTTGATAGCTCCCCATGGATTAGAGATGGACTTAGAGATTCCTCTTTTGGTTCTTAGTTTGTAATTAGTTTGGAAGCTGTTATGCTTAGTTTTAGCACCTTATCATTTACTAGATTTGATTTGTAACCCTTGTATTATTTAATGTATTCCGCTTGCTTATGTTCTGATTCGACCCCGTAATGTTACACTTTAGCCCTTTTGGGGTTAGGGTGTTACAATTATGGTATCAGAGATAGGCTGACGACTTGTAAAACATAAACCTGAACCTATGAGTTTTGGTCCATTAGGCTTCCACTGTAGGAACATAGGAGAACACTTTGAGAACTTGCTTTAGGATTTCCCAGTGCGAACTTAAGTTTTGACCGGTGAGGAATGGGTAGACTATAAGGCATTTTTTTTTTTTTTTTTTTTTTTTTTCTTTAGTATCGTTGCTTTCACATCACTCTGATTCGTGCCTTACTTTTGGTTAAGCCTGTTAAGAACACTTTTTGGAGATTTGAGAACTTATGATTTGCATAGTAATACCTGACACTGCTTGATCCTTATCTTCAGATTCCGACTCTGACCTCTAATCCATTCGTTTATCATTTTGATGTCTCTTCGGGCGTTATGAGAATCTCCATGACGATGATGTATTTGATGCATTATGTGGTTTATCTCTTGCTTTTGATAAGCATCTGTAAGCTATCCGACGCTTCTTGATTTTTTCTTACCCATCTCTGTCCCTATGAGAAGTCTTGTGGTATTTAACCACGAGTATAGGAATGTTCCCCTCACTTTTGAACGATAAGATTTGCTATATTGATCTGTCTTTCTTTGGAAAGTTAACTTCAATTTTATTCTGACATGGAATTAGTTGATTAAGCATTCAAGATGATGTCGACTATCCTACTATGTCTCACCTTTGGCATTTTGAACAACTGTGAACTCCCGACCATGATTACCGATTGCTAAATTTTATTACTCTTTCTTAGAATCTATCTTGTACACTGAGGGATGAACCTCACCTCGAGAGTTATTTTGTAATATGATTTCTGGATGAACCACCAAGTTTTTCACCGTAGAGTGAATTTGGAATGACGTGATGCTGAGAGGTTGTCTGGTCATCATGTAGGGATATCTTTGAGAAGTGTCAAAAAACAGAACTAGCTGAATCGAGAGAATGGAAGGAGCAGCAACCACCGATTAGAGAGTGGTTTTGTATGCCTAAGTGTATCTTTGGAGTACTTCCGTTTCATTCGCGATAAAGAAGGATGGTGGCAGGAGATTTGTATGGAGTGCTGGAAGCTGAACCGTATTGCTGTTAGGGACCATTATTTCTCCGCCTTGAAACGACTATGTATCTGTTCAACTTTAGGGCGCGAAGACTTTCCTTCAGATGGAATTATGACTTGAAGTTATTCTTAGAATTGCCTTTCGTATTCGTAACGACCGCTATGACAGTTAGTGATGCTAATAGTATTAGCTAATGCTCTGACTGTTTGTGAACCTGATAAATTGCGTCTCTCGTGAGTACTTAGACAAATGGTCGTTGAATGACTCATTAGTACATTCAGAGACGAGGAAGAACATGAGGATCATTTTCGCACTTTTTTAGGAATTTGACGATAATTTGTGTATTCTGGAAGTTTGATATTTGTTGAGACAACGGTGCTCTTAATTGAGGATATTGCTATAAATCACGTAAAAAAAATTTTGAAACTATCACCAAGAGACCAAGACCGACAACAGATTTGAGAAGCTGGAATCTTTTGAACTTGGCAGAAGGATTTTGGAAGATGTTTAAAACTTGCGTTACTGTTGATGAATTTTGTGAGCAGAGGGAAACAGATTAATTTGATTGAGAAAGGAGTTTGGAAAAGCTGAAATAGAAATTTGCCTCTATACTTTCAGGCGGTACCAATTTTGGGACGCTTCAAGAAGAGACTCGGTTATGAACGTATACATCGCGGGAAGATGATTGTTTATGCATCAAGAAAACTAGAAACATATGAGAAGAATTATGCACTGCATGACCTGGAGTTGACAACAGCGGTGGCTACCCTGAAGAGTAGAAGACATTCCATACAAGGCGGAAGTGTTGGCGAGCAGACGACAAATCTAGTCAAGATGGCGAACCTGGAGCTGATGAAGACATGCAGTCTCACTTCCCTATTCATCTTGGTTGTACTAAGATGAATTGAGAGAGGAAGCAGACTGAATGATCAAGGGATTTGAAGATCGTGCCAGAGATTCACATTACTCCATCACATTCCAAGAAGAACTACAGAAGGCTTGATGAACCAGACTCAAGTTCACAATTTTGTTTCACTCCCAGATTGATGGACAAACTAAGACAGATTACCCGGACTTGAAAAGATTAGAGATCATATACTTTGAATGGACGGATATTGAAGCAAACCTTCATGTTTGGATGAGTTGATTCTGTGAAGGATGAAGTTATTGACGACAAATTTTCACTTCCATTGACTCACTTAAGTTTTATTATCGGGTAATAAGATCCTTTAGAATGATTTAGGTCCTCTAGTAGCATCTCAGTTCCGTGTTCATTCTACATATGTTTGATGGTTTTGTTTTGGGAGTTTTGATGAATTGTGGAAGATCTGATGCTTTTGGACAACGCACCTTACTTTTGCTAGACATTATGGGAATCTGTTACTCTTACAAGTAGTTTTGTCTTCCTCCTGGTTTTGAAGTTTGAGTTTTTGACCTCTGGGACTGTAGAAGTACTAGGTGGATTAATATAGGTTGTCTTGTCACGACTCGAGACAAAGTATGACCATCATGAGGGCATATTTATGTGGTGCTAGTATTATAACGCCTGATCAACGTGATAATACTTACACCATATAACGTGCACTTATTGTGGGCATAGGATATCTTGAGGAGTGCCTGAGAAGCTTAGAATCTGATCTCCGATGAAGATTATCGCGATTAGTGAGACTTTAGGTTCATTCTATCTATGCATATGCTCTGCCTTTGTTCATTAGATATTCGGATAAGTTTAGACTCTCGATTTGCATTCTGTTGACCTCTGTATATCTGTTACAAATCTTATGCTCCTGGTATAGCTCTCTACTGTTTGATACAGTTATTCGATCTAAAATTTTGTTCATATACCATGTGTTACTTCGAGAAGATTCACCTATCATTCATTATATGTTGCATTGGCCTTTTGATCAGATTCACCCTGATTTGTCTTTTCAGAGGATCCAAAGCTATTTTTTTTGGGTTAGTCATGAGAAACAAACTATTCCGTTCGTTTAAAATTCTGTGGAGGACTGGTCCGAGTGGGTAAATCGTTTTCGTTTCTTTTCGCGGTTTGGTACCCTTCTGTTTGAACTTCCTACTTCAAATTTCGAGGACGAAATCTTCTTTTTCGAGGGGAACAGTTGTAAAACCCAAAATTTCTGAATACGTAAAATACCTAAAATACCCTTGATCTCAAATTTATACAATTCGTTTAAATATTTAAGACACTTCATCCCGATTATAACCTAAGTACTTAACACGTTAATAAATAAACATAAATACGTAATACAATATTAAAACTTATGTTTAACACATTTGAACATAATTTAAATACATGTCGCTTTTTATTTTCACCCTAGTCGAACCTTTTGAGTTTGTTACACATGAATATACTCTTGATTTTGTTCCATATTTGTGATAAAGATATCTTTAGTAAAAGTCTCCTAGCAATCCCACAATATTCGGTTCCCTCCTTAAATGTCTCAATCTAACACGTTTTCTTGCCTACTTCCTCTACAATATACACGACACATATATGATATATTACACAAATCTTAGTTTGAAAATTAAAATACATGAATTTCAATACTAAGGATAAGAACCAATAATATTGTATAAGATATCAATCACTTTTGTCAATCCTTAAATCTCGGTAGTCACTATAATGAGATTTATACGAATCCTTTATTTCCCAAACATAGTCATGCATTTTTCTCCCTTTAACTTATATACGTTTTCCTTATCATAATTCTGTACCTATCATGAGTTAATAAAACACACAAGGTATCAACCGATCCTTGTTCTCCAAATAAGCCGAAGACGCGACAGGTTGTGAAGAAGGGTAGATCATGATCGTGGTGTGGGTGCTATTTAGGGTTCAAAGGTTTTTGATTCGTGAGTCTTTGGTTCGATCGTGGTTTTGTTCGAGTGTGGTTCTACCCTCGTTATGGTTTCGTTCGTGTAAGACAATCTAAGGTACCCTCCATCGATTTAGTTTTAAAAACCTACTCAATATATATGTAACAAATCATATGAAATCAGATGTGAAGTCATCGAAATAAATAAGATAATATGAAAGTGAGTGTCACGCTTGATCTGTGATCGAACAACATAAGTATAACGCCAACTAAATTTATGATTTATAGAATTTATGCATGTCGATCTTGGGTTCTGTTATACTTTTCGGATCAGTCATCATACACACTTGAATCTGGTCTTTTAAACACTAGTTTTGATCCCTAATATACGACTAAGAAACTGATCACAAACGCAAGAAATAAAGATGGGGTGTGCATGTTTTAGACATAAATAAAGGGGTGCTAAATGAAGTGTTTGCATGTGTACAAAACCAATTTAAAAAAAAATAGAACGTAAGGGTTGTTTTAGGTTCATTATTTCATATGTGTATACAGTTATGTTGGCTGTCAACAGATGTGCTTGTGTGTGAGATTAGTGGGTCATGCAAGGTTTAAAAGGTTGTACAAATTGAAGAAGGGTCAAGAGTCGTGTGTTAGGCGTGAGTTAATAGTTCGTCACGTTTGAAAATGTGCGGGTCTCGGTGTCATTGTGAGGTCGAATGGAGATAAGTGTGGGTGTCTTCTAGGTTTAGTGATAAGGTCTTGGTGTGGTTTAAAGTCGACAAGAACGGATGTGAATGTGGATGGGTGTGTTGTGGTCGAGCTGTGATTTGCATGAGCTTTACGTGTGAGTGTGATTATTAAGGGTTGTGTCGCATGCATGATTTTAGATATCGATCATGTCTCGTGTGGGCGTTTGTGTGCGTGTGTTGGTGCCGACCAATCAAGCATTTGAGATGCGTACTAAATATGTGTTATTAATACATATGATCATATATAAAAGTTATTATATTAGAACCAATGTAAAATGGATTGAAGGAAGTGTAGAACATATTAACTCATTATTAAACTAAGAACTTTAAGGGTGATGAACATGCATGTTTATACGCTTGGGCTATTGAGAAAAATGATGATATGAATCTTACTTGTTAGTATACAACAGTAAACTATATTTTCATGGAGAGATGGATTGCATGGGAGTCTAAAACATGAAACTAAGCATGCATGAATTATACCGTAACTACAGATCGAGATAGGCAAATACGCTTGTGGCTTTGGTGTTAAAACGGAAACTTTGCATGTAAAATGATATAGAAAGTCAGTAAACTACTTTGAAAGATATAAAACATTATGAGAATTTAGTAAAATTGTGCAACTATTATTCGACTAATTAGTTAATATAATTGGTCAATAATTATTAATTACCGAATTCGTGTAGATTCTGTGATGGAGTAACCCAAATTTTCCGAGTAAGCGTTGAATCGTTTCTAAGGTACAGATATTCTAACTTTTCAGTAAGGTTTCTTATGACTCATGATTTGTTCCATTGCCACTATTAAGATTTCTTATCTTTATACGCCTGGTATCCTTGGTTCATTTGATAGTATAATTTCGTATGAAGACTCTTTAAAAAAAATATATATATAACCTGATGACTTTTGAGAAAAACTATTTTTGAAATGATTTATCTTATTACGATACGATGCCAGTGTTTTATGACTTTTATGAAATGTGTTTTTTTTAAGGAATGCTTTTACGATAAAAAGGTTTTAAATAATTTTCTAAAGTCCTTAATCTGTTTTATTCTCTAAGATTTCTCATGACTTTCTTTAACATTTTTTGATTATTTAACTTCAAAATTGGAACCTTTGCTATGAACCTCTTTTGCTATTATGAACCTTTGATTTGAACCTCATGATGTAAATCTTTGATTTGGACCTTTAACTTGAACCATTGCTATGCCTCCCTTTGTTTGATTCGTATTTGATTGATCCAGTTTTGTTATGATTTGCTTGATATTTGTTGCATGCTATAGTTCTTATTCTTATAGCATTCTTATGCCCTATTTGTTACCCATTATTAGATTAATTTGTAGCCAGTCATGGGGAGTCCATGGCCTTGCCACTGATGCACCAGTGGTATTGACACTATCTGTGGAGGTGGGTTTTTGTCCACAGCGTTCCCTATTATGCTATAGCACCATGACCATTATTATTATTGTATGTATGCCTAGCCTAGAGCTTGGTATATGTATATTTGCTTTTGCAGGGAGCGTATGGATGCATCCTAGGTACTTTGTTTTGTTTTGAGTTTGGTGAATGGGTATGTGTGTGCGATACACTCCATTTCATATTTGGTACATCGAGCTAGCTACTCTATGTACAATTTGATATATGATTATTGGGCATTTCTATTACTTCTAATATATATGTGATCCTTGTTGTTTTAACTTCTTTATTGTTATTGATTTATGCTTTCCTTAGTTCATTTGCTTACACTTATGATTCGTTTCATTTTCCTTTGATTCATTTGATATTCCTTATACGTATTTCCCTTTGATCATATTTTGTTGATTCTATCATATGTTCTATATTCTTTGATATTCGCCTTAACAGGTTTGTTTGGATTCATTTCGGATTCACTTTGGTTTCCCTTTTGCTATTAGCTTTTGTTTGTTTATATCTGTCCACTGAGCTTTTTAAGCTCATCCGCATTTCTTTTCCTGCGGCAGGTTATTTAGAAGGAAGCTCGGTTTGAGGGAAGAGTGCTTAGGAGCTTTTAGTGGACTACACGGTTGATAGCTCCCCATGGATTAGAGATGGACTTAGAGATTCCTCTTTTGGTTCTTAGTTTGTAATTAGTTTGGAAGCTGTTATGCTTAGTTTTAGCACCTTATCATTTACTAGATTTGCTTTGTAACCCTTGTATTATTTAATGTATTCCGCTTGCTTATGTTCTGATTCGACCCCGTAATGTTACACTTTAGCCCTTTTGGGGTTGGGGTGTTACAGGACGCATGGCGACGTTTTTTTAAAAGTTAGGGTGCCTTGCGATGTTTTTTAAAAAGTTTAGGGACCAACGGTGTATTTTTGTCAAAAACAAGTAAACTAATGAATCGTATTGATAAACATATAAAATACCCAAGGAAAACAAATTAAGACAAAGTAAACGAATCAATCAAATATAGTATTCATAAAATTGGCTAACACTAAATGGTGTTAGCCCATAATCTCAGTAGCAATGGAGAAAGAAATAATCAAAGTCATACAAATAGCATTCATAGTGAAAACAATACGCTAATGAATGATTAAACAATGGAACAATGATACAAGATGTTCTCCTTGGGTGGAATGGTGTTTTTTGCCTCTTCTTGCCTCTCAAAATCGAATCGACTGAGAATCACCAAGGGTGGAAAGAATGATGCCCTCAGTTGTGGTAAGGGCTTCTATTTCTAGTTTTATAAATACTAGCCCGAAAAGGTATTGGAGGTGAATATGACGTCACTACAACTATTTGAACTGTTAGGGACGACAATGTCATCCCTAGATATATGCGCATGTCGTCGCTAAGTAGTTGAGGGATGACCCGTCATCCCTAAACAGTCGCCATGGAAACCTCATCACTAAACATTATATGGACGACGCTTTTAAGCTTTAGAATGGTGGGACCCACTTTTATTCAAGAATATCACTTGATAAGGGGCCGCTACTACATAGCGATGAAAATGTCAGCGCTAAACATTATTTATATTTAAATTGTTTCATTTTAGAATAATACTGAAACAGATTTAATAAATTAAATTAATTACTTTAGCGATGACAGTGTTGTCGCTAGAGTTATTTTATATTTAAGTTATGTAGAATGTAAATAATTTAAAAAGTGACATGGTATAACTCATGTTTACTCACGACCCTATAAGCTTAGTTTAGTGACCACATTGTTGTCGCTAAAAGTGCTCGCACAAAGAAAACCAACAAATTGTGCATTTCATATTTTTTTCCCGAAAAAATTTACCCAAACAAAACCTATAAATTAGTGAATTTAGCGGATTTAGCGTCGAGGTTGTCATTGCTAAATGCATGGCGGGATAAAGTGTGACAACTGGCAGTTTAGGGAGCTATTTTTAAAACCCGCATTTCAACTTAAGTTCGTTCATAATTATTATTTGAAATTTTCATTTCACAACGAACTTGTAAGACCTATGTTATGGATATTTTAATTAATGACGTTATGAAATTCGTGAATTATGTTCATAATTCATTTTTGATTATGTGATCGGTGATGTATATTTGAATTCTCACTTGGTACTACGTTGACTTTGGCACTAGGATTACCTAACATAGTTTTATGATTCGTCTTAACGAGTCCGTTATATATTTTAATTAATTACGAGAGGTTCTCGTGTGATATGGACATTTTAAAATGAGTTCGGGTTCGGGCCACGTGTTTTTACATCTACCCACATTACCCGCTCAACCGTAATAATATCTTTATTATTACTCTTATTATTATTATTATTACATTTAACTTTTAGAAAAAAAAGAGAAAAGTTAACAAAAGGGGGCTTGGGTCCGGTTTGTAAACACACACACAACACAACACTCACTCTTTTCATCTCTCTCTCAAACTCTCTCTTCCCCACTTCACTAACCCTAGCCGCCGTGTACTGTTCCGGCCAGCCGCCGCCACACCGCCGGTCATCCAACAAAACCACCACCACCATCTTACTCCTCTCCTTCTCCTCTTTCTTTTGAGCTAGAACACGCGCCATAACTCCCCCATTAACACCAAATCCGAACCAAATAATCACAAGTTCATCATCATTTTCTTACTATTTCTTGAAGATCTCTTCGATTTGGCTCTATTTTGGAAGGTAGGACGAGTTTTAACTCGAGTTGTTGGTTCGAATCGTGACCAAGAGTCACGGATTGCATATTTTCTTTCGAATGGTTATGATTCTTGTTACAAGAATCATGTGGGTTTCAATAAAAATGGTTTAAAAAGAAGTTTGGTATCCGATTGGGTTGTGTTGGGCTCGATTAGTGGTGGATTCGCGGGATTCATGGTTTGTCGAGGGTGTTGTGACCTCGAGTTGGAGCTAGCCGAGACCTTGTGGTCTCGGGGTTATTTTCTTGCGCTCGTATGGCCATACCGAGACCCTCTTAGGGATTCTCTTTGAGTGTGGTTCGAGTCTATTGACTCGATGGTAATATGGTTCGACTCTTTGAGTCGCGGCTTTTAGCCGAGTACTTTGTGGTTTGCTGAATTGACCATGGTGGTCGAATGGGTTCTTGGCCGACGACCCTAGTAGGTCGTGTGGTATTGTTGGCTCATTTAGAGCTAGCCGAGACCATGGAGGTCTCGGGTGGGAACCATACTAGTTGTGGTGAAGTGTTGCCTCGGGTTCGGCTTGGTAAACCGACCCGAACACTAATTTGGTTAAATGTTATTTCGTGGTAAATGTGATCTAAGTGTATATTATTATTGGTTATTATTGTTATTGTTATTTTGTTGTGGTATTATTTCTCGGCCGAATACTTTGGGTCGAATTGGATTGGTTATTGGTTATGGTTTAATATTGAGGAGTTGTTGTCGATTGGAATATGATATGAGGACCGGTTATGAGACGGTCGTTAGATGACGGAGATAGGTTAGTCGGGTACCGTAGTCGGACCTTATTGTTGTAGCCCGTGGTTGAGATTGTGATTTGGACGGAGATTTATTATTTATGACTTTGGTTTATTATTGGACTTGGACAATGAGCCGAGGGTCATGACTCGGACATATGACCATTTCGTATAACTCAATAACTAATAAAATTGAAACGAGAATAATAAAACTCGTAATAATCATTATTGATAATATGAACGTTTGTATGAAAGTATATACGTGAATAACGTATATATATAACTATATAAACGCGTATATTAATAATAATAATAATCACGAGTCGTATTATAAATAATACGATTAGATATATATTAGGCTACTAAAGTGGCGTAATATTATTAAACGTATTATTATTACAAAAATTGTGTCATAAATGGGAAACTCCCGACAATTATGAAACATTTAATAAAAAGTCATTTCGAATATACAACGGATAAGTTTATTGAGTTAGGCGAAATTGTTGTCACTCGGGTCCAGGTAAGTCATTATTTGTGACATTCGTGTTGTCTCGGATATATGACGACTAATATAGACGTTTTCTATAAGTAAATAACCACTCAACCGTAAGGTTGAGCCGGGTTGTTTGGTTATATGAAACGAATATATTAGTGGGCAGCGTATCCTACGACGCCCATAGGTTGTAGTATATGTAAAGTGTAATAGATTGCGAGGGTATATATCGGGAAATCTGGCCAATTTGGCGATATATACGAGGAATTTATTAAACTATGATATATACTATATAGTAATTATGTGCTATGTGCTTTATATGTGCTTTAGATTGGGTGTAATCTTGGAACGGTATATTACGTAAATAAATATGAGGATTATCAAATCGACGGATTTGGTAAACTTTGACGATTTATTTAAATGATATATTGGGCTAATATTAGATCTATAGTTTATTATATGTTCTATGTGTGATCTTGTTGGTTTGTTTTGAGTCGACCCACCACCCATATGGATACCAAACGCAAATACACCAAACTAATACGAAATGGATTTTCGGTAATAAAACGGATTCTCGTCCGGGTTTGGGAATATTGTATATTTGAGGAAATGATTTCTGAAAGAGTTAATATTGTTAGGTCGTGCCAAGTCCGTAGTTGCTGTGTCGTGAGTTATCATACATCTTATTGCTACCTACCTCGTCATGCTATTTTCTGGACTTGAGGTGAGTCATAGCCCCACTTTTTACTCTTGAACTATGTTTTCAATGATTGGGGTGAGAAACGTGCAAATCATTTTACGTGGACTGTTATCGCTTTTATATTCTTTCTAAACTTGCTATGCGTATGGATTAGGATGTATAGTCAGCTTTAGTCACTTCTCTTGTGTACTATTCAAGGTTGGCTTATTTGTTATTGTCAGCTTTAGTCACACCTTTTGTGTGTACTATTCAAGGTTGGCTTATTTGGTTATTGGTGAATTGTCAGCTTTAGTCACATGTATGTTGTGTGTACTATTCAAGGTTGACTTATTTAGATACTGTAGTGTGCACCTATAGGTTATTACTACTTCGGAGGTTATCCGAGTATTTATTGGTATTGCGGGGGTTACCCGAATATCTATGTTAGTACGGATGGGTATCCATGTGTTTTGTTAGTACGGAAGGGTATCCGTGTGTTTTGGTTATTGCGGAAGGGTTTCCGTGTGTTATGTTGAGAGCGGAGGGTATCCGCAGGCTTTTAGCAAATCCTTAGTCTAGCTAGCAAGCGTTTTGCGTATATGTCCACTATATTATTAGTTGAACTTAAACCTATGATCTCACCAGCGAAAGCTGACTTTTAGCACGTTTTCTCAGGTAATTAAATGTTGAGGTGCATGCTTGGATTGGAAGGCTCGGCTGAGGCACATGGTTATGGATCTATATTTTCTAAACTCTGATAATTAAATTTGGACCTATTGTTATTTTATTTTGGGCCTGACTCTGAAATGATGTTGGGATAAATGTAAACCTTAAAACCCCGTATTTTGGTTGTGTTTTTACTATGTTTACTTTATCTCGTTCTATATTGTCTTGTGTTGGATACCAATCCCCGTAGCACCCCGAAAGCTTGTTAAGTCTTCCGCTGTATCGAATTTTGGGGGTATTACAGATTGGTATCAGAGCCAAGGTTATAGAGAACTAGGTAAATAAACGCCTAAACTATAACCGTATTTTTATAGGAAATGATCCTTGACTACCGCCCACCAGCCCGCCAAGCCGAAGCATCTTCTATTATTTGAGGTATTATGAGATATTTGAGACGACTTGAGGTTTATGGATTTTAGTAATAAGATGGCGTTCTCGAGGATTTATATGGTCTATATGTTTTATAAACATATTAGTAATGCGGTGTTTGAGATTCTTTTATTGAGATTATATATTGAACTATTTGATGAGTATATTTGGTATGGAATTATGAGTTGTGATTTAGTTGTTTTGAAACACTTACACCTACCCTACGCCGTTGTCACAAACCATGGCCTCCCATATGCCCGATGTCGTCGAGGATATTTTTACTGCACCGGTTTTACCTGCACAGTTCACGATGGCATCTGATGACCTTTACCAGATGGCCATGTCTTCAGCTACTGTATCACAGGCAGCTTCTACTTCAGCACTACCTGCTGCATCTACGCAGGGACCCTCATCTTTTTTAGGGCTCCCTGGTACATCGAGGCAGCTTACTCTTCATCAGGCTTTGGCTCGTGTGGCACCACGCTTTGCCCACCAAGCTACGGCACGCATGTCGGTACGCCCTACTCCATCACCTTTACAGATTGATGCTCATTCTCTTCTGTCTGAGGCACCGCCCACATCACTGCGTCGTCGTCCTAGATCACCTACTACATCTTCACATGGTTCACCCAATAGGAGACGACGAGTGATGAGGTACTCTTCTGATGAGGAGGAGGAGGAGTACGAGGGTGAGGATGAGGCTGATGACCCTGAGCGGGAGGATGACCCTCAGGAGGCTGAGCATGGTGATGATGATGACCCTGAGGAGGAGGATGACTCTCAGGAGGATGAGATGCCTGATGATGATGATGATGATGAGTTAGCACCACCAGCTCAGGCTGAGGAGCCTGATTCACCTGTACACCCGATTGAGCCCGATTCACCTGATCATCCGTTCTTGTTTGAGTTGCCACCTGGTAGTCCAGTGGAGTCGGATGCATCTTCTGAGATTTCTGCTGAGCATGCAGAGTTGGGTGAGATTGGCAGGTTGTGGGCTCGGATTACTGAGTTTAGTGACAGAGTTGCACGTGTATTTGATCGACTTGAGCGAGTTATTGGAGAGTTTTTAGCAGATTTGAGAGTTGATTTGACTGTCGTTGTGGGCAGGACTACTGAGTTGAGGAGAGTTATGATGGATGTCCACGAGCATATCGATAGTTTGCAGCGAGGATTTGTTACTGCTCGTGAGGCCGACCGCAAGCTTTGGCAAAGGAATGCCGAGCTAGAGAAGGAGGTGGCTGACCTCAAGAGAGACCGAGACACCCATAGCGTGGAGTTAGGATCGTTATGGAGGGATCTTGATGGCTTGAGGCAGGAGTTGAGGATTCTCCGTCAGCCACGTGGCTAGTTGTTTGAGTTATATTATCTTGTTGCTTTCTTAGCCGAGGAGTATTCGGTTAGAAAAGCTAGTTATCATATTTTGATGTATTCTGTACGGTATTCGTCTCTTTTGGAACGATTAGTATGTTTTGTGTTATCCGTTAGTTGGAACGATGTTAGATCGCTATTGTATGGTTGGTGATTATTAGTATATGGTATTATGTGATTTTGGGTGTTATGGAAATTGAGTCCTTATTCGCTGTAGTGATGTTACGTGGTGTATTGTTGCTATTCTTTCCATGACTTGATTTCGTTGAGATGTTTTGTTGAGCATATCGATAAGTTCTATTGGAGACTCATGAACTTGTGTGATGTTACGGATCAATGGCACCCCATCGAAACCCTGTTAGGTCTACCAGGACTGGTCCTGCTGTGACTACTCCTGCTCGTCGAGGTCGCCGACCTACTCGAAATGTTGAAACCCCTACTCCTGACAACCTGGACACCACTAACCGTAACAACAGGAATCAAAATGTTGATGTTCAGGGAGACAATGGTCATGTTCCACTTAACGCACCAACTGTGGATCAAGCAATGATCAACAAACTCGTAGAGCAAAGAGTTGCTGAACTACTAGCTGAGTCAAATCATTCCAACAATTCTGCTGGAACTTTTCCACCTGTTCGTGCTAATGGATGTTAATACAAGGAATTCAAGATTTGTGGACCCATTGAGTTTGGTGGAAATGAAGGAGTGGTTTACTTAGTCAGATGGATTGAGAAGACTGAGTCAGTGTTTAATGTCAGTGGTTGTGCGGAGAATGCGAAGGTAAAGTTTGCTTCTTTTACTTTCAAGGATGAAGCTTTGACTTGGTGGAACAACTACCGAAATGCAGTTGGGAGTGATGTAGCTTATGCTATGACTTGGGAGCAATTTAAGTCCTTGTTGATTCAGACTTATTGCCCAAGGAATGAGGTCAAGAAGCTAGAGATTGAGTTTTGGAACCACAAGGTGAAAGGTAATGATATGGCGACTTACAATCGTCGTTACTAGGAGTTAGCCTTGTTGTGCCCAGATATGGTGAAAACTGAAACTCAAAAGATCGAGAGGTATACTGATGGTTTGCCTGTAGCTACGAGGAATGATGTAATTTCTGCTAGGCCTGCAAACATCCATGAGGCAATCACAATTGCTCAACAACTTATGGATTCGTTGGAATTAGAAGAAGCTGATAAGGAGAAGAATGGAAAGAGAAAGAGAGACCGTCACTCTAAGAGTAATGATCACCGAAGCAAGAGACAAGCTAAGGCTTATGCTATTGGGAATGGAGATAAGAAGAATCAGAACGGTGATGCACCTAAGTGTGATCGTTGCCATCAGCATCACACTGGATGGTGTAGTGTGAAATGCCAGAATTGCTCAAAGAAAGGACATACAGCTAGGGACTGTAGAGCTCGACCCCTTGTAATGGTTCAAGCTGCTCCTGAGATGAGGAACAAGGCAGATGTTACCTGTTATGGGTGTGGAAAGAAGGGACACTATAGGAATGAGTGTAGAGAATCGCGGAACCGTGGAAATCAAGGCTCGGGTGGTAATGGGTACAATTATGGAAACCGTGGACGACAAGATAATGGGGACCAACGTGTGGAAGCTGGAGCTGCTCAGGGAAGAGTGTATGCACTCGGGAACGAGAGAGGAGAAGATCCGAACGTCGTTACTGGTACGTTCCTTCTCAATAATCGTTATGCTTCCATACTGTTTGATACTGGTGCCGATAGGAGTTTTGTGTCCACTACCTTTGCACCCTTACTAGAGAAACCCCCGATGGCCTTAGGAATTGGATATGATATTGAGTTAGCTAATGGAAACATAGAGAGGATTAATACTATCATTCGAGGTTGTACGTTAAATTTCTTGAACCACCCTTTCAACATAGATCTTCTACCCGTCACGTTAGGAAGTTTTGATGTAATCATTGGTATGGATTGGTTGTCGAAGTATCGTGCTCACATACTTTGCGACGAGAAGATCGTGCGTGTACCATACGGAAAGGAGGTCCTAAATATATTAGGAGACCGAAAGGATTCTAGGAGCCCATCCCGATTGGCAGTGATTTCTTGCACTAAGCTACCGAAGCTAATGGAGAAGGGATGTTATCTTTTCTTAGCTCAAATTTCTGAGAAGGGAGAGACGAAGAAAAAGGAAAGGTGCATTGGAGATGTGCCTATAGTTCGTGATTTTCCTGATGTGTTTCCCGATGATTTGCCGGGAATCCCACCAAGTAGGCAAGTGGAGTTTCAGATTGAGTTGATACCTGGTGCTGCACCTGTAGCACGAGCACCTTATCGTCTTGCACCTACCGAACTGGAAGAGTTGTCAAAACAATTGGCGGAGTTAGCCAAAAAGGGATTCATAAGACCAAGTTCTTCACCTTGGGGAGCCCCAGTCTTATTTGTGAAGAAGAAGGACGGATCGTTTCGTATGTGTATTGATTATAGAGAGTTGAATAAGTTAACGGTGAAGAATCGATACCCGTTACCTAGGATCGATGATTTGTTCGATCAACTTCAAGGATCGAGTGTGTATTCGAAGATCGATTTGAGATCGGGATATCATCAACTTCGAGTTCGTGAGGAGGATATTCCGAAAACGGCTTTCAGAACCCGTTACGGGCATTACGAGTTTCAGGTGATGCCGTTTGGGTTGACTAACGCACTAGCAATATTCATGGATCTCATGAATCGTGTGTGTAAGCCATACTTGGATAAGTTCGTGATTGTATTCATCGATGACATTCTGATTTATTCGAAGAGTGAGAAAGAACATGAGGAGCATTTAAGACTCATTTTGGAATTACTCAGGAAGGAGAAACTTTATGCCAAGTTTTCGAAATGCGAATTTTGGATTCCGACTGTACAATTTTTGGGTCACGTGATTGATAGACAAGGAGTCCACGTGGATCCTGCAAAAATTGAAGCAATAAAAGATTGGGCTGCACCTACAACCCCGACCGAAGTTCGTCAATTTTTGGGCTTAGCTGGTTATTACCGAAGATTCATCGAGGGATTTTCGAAGATAGCTAAACCATTGACCAAATTGACCCAAAAGAGTGTTACATATGAATGGGGAGATAAAGAAGAGGAAGCGTTTCAATTGCTTAAGAAAATGTTGTGTAGTGCTCCTATCTTAGCGTTACCAGAAGGTAATGAGGATTTCGTTGTCTATTGTGACGCCTCACATAAAGGTTTAGGAGCCGTGTTAATGCAACGAGAGAAGGTGATAGCTTATGCTTCCCGACAGCTCAAAAAGCATGAGAAAAACTACACTACCCATGATTTGGAGCTTGGTGCTGTGGTTTTTGCTTTAAGAATATGGAGACATTACTTGTACGGAACCAAGTGTGTTGTGTTTACCGACCACAAAAGTCTACAACACATCTTGAATCAAAAAGAGCTCAACATGAGACAACGACGTTGGATCGAGTTGCTAAGCGATTATGATTGTGAAATTCGCTATCATCCTGGTAAAGCAAACGTTGTTGCTGATGCTCTTAGTCGAAAGGAAAGAGTACCACCATTACGAGTTAGGTCATTGGGAATGACTATCGTATTGCCATTACCATCTCAAATACTTGAAGCTCAAACGGAAGCGTTGAAGGCAGAAAATAGATCTGCCGAGAACGTATTTGGGATGGCTGATAATGAGAAAGGATTTGTTGAGCGTTCGGATGGATTATTATGTTTTGGAGATCGGATTTGGGTACCGTTATATGGAGAAATTCGAGAAGTGATTATGCATGAGTCGCATAAGTCAAAGTACTCCATTCACCCTGGTCCCGATAAAATGTATCAAGATCTTAAGAAGTTCTATTGGTGGCCAAATATGAAGGCAGATATAGCATCGTACGTTAGTAAGTGCTTGACATGCGCCAAGGTTAAGGCTGAACACCAGAGACCGTCAGGACTACTAACGCAACCAGAACTTCCAGTCTGGAAATGGGAGCGGATTACTATGGACTTCATTACCAAATTACCGAGAACAGCTAGCGGTTGTGACGCTATCTGGGTAATTGTGGATCGTCTGACAAAGTCTGCTCATTTCTTAGCTATTAGTGAAGATGATAGTGTGGATAAGCTTGCGAGGTTATATGTGAAGGAAATTATTTCACGTCATGGAGTCCCGATATCTATTATTTCAGATCGTGATAGTCGTTTTACGTCAGCTTTGTGGCGATCACTTCAAACGGCTTTGGGGACGAGGCTTGATATGAGTACTGCATATCATCCCCAAACCGATGGTCAAAGTGAGAGGACCATTCAGACATTAGAGGATATGCTTTGTGCATGCATCATAGACTTTGGTAAAGGCTGGGAGAAGTATTTACCCCTTGCTGAGTTCTCCTATAATAACAGCTACCATACGAGTCTTAAGGCTGCACCATTCGAAGCTTTGTATGGCAGAAAGTGTCGTTCGCCTATTGGTTGGGCAGAAGTTGGAGATAGTCAACTTACAGGCCCTGAGCTTATTTTAGAAACTACAGAGAAAGTAACTCAGATTCGTGATCGGTTGCAAGCCGCCAGAGATAGGCAGAAGAGCTACGCCGATCAGAGATGTAAACCTTTAGAGTTCCAGGTTGGAGACAAAGTGATGCTGAAAGTCTCGCCTTGGAAAGGTGTAATACGTTTCGGGAAACGTGGTAAACTCAACCCACGCTACATTGGACCATTCTTGATCTTAGAAAGAATTGGGCCCGTGGCTTATAGGTTGGAATTACCGTCTGAACTGAGCAAAGTTCACGACGTGTTTCATGTGAGTAATTTGAAGAAATGTCTTTCTGATGAAATGCCCGTCATTCCAATGAGGGACATTCGTGTAGATGAGAAACTGAATTTCGTGGAGGAACCGATTGAGATTTTAGATCGTGAAGTTAAACGACTCAAGAGAAGTCGCATTCCGCTCGTCAAGGTTCGTTGGAATTCCCGACATGGACCAGAGTTTACGTGGGAACGTGAGGACGAGTTCAGGAAGAGATATCCGAAGCTTTTCACTTCGTAGATGAATTTTTCCGAGTGAAACCCGGGACGGGTTTCCTTCTGAGACGGGGAGGATGTGACAACTGGCAGTTTAGGGAGCTATTTTTAAAACCCGCATTTCAACTTAAGTTCGTTCATAATTATTATTTGAAATTTTCATTTCACAACGAACTTGTAAGACCTATGTTATGGATATTTTAATTAATGACGTTATGGAATTCGTGAATTATCTTCATAATTCATTTTTGATTATGTGATCGGTGATGTATATTTGAATTCTCACTTGGTACTACGTTGACTTTGGCACTAGGATTACCTAACATAGTTTTATGATTCGTCTTAACGAGTCCGTTATATATTTTAATTAATTACGAGAGGTTCTCGTGTGATATGGACATTTTAAAATGAGTTCGGGTTCGGGCCACGTGTTTTTACATCTACCCACATTACCCGCTCAACCGTAATAATATCTTTATTATTACTCTTATTATTATTATTATTATTATTACATTTAACTTTAAAAAAAAAAAGAGAAAAGTTAACAAAAGGGGGCTTGGGTCCGGTTTGTAAACACACACACAACACAACACTCACTCTTTTCATCTCTCTCTCAAACTCTCTCTTCCCCACTTCACTAACCCTAGCCGCCGTGTACTGTTCCGGCCAGCCGCCGCCACACCGCCGGTCATCCAACAAAACCACCACCACCATCTTACTCCTCTCCTTCTCCTCTTTCTTTTGAGCTAGAACACGCGCCATAACTCCCCCATTAACACCAAATCCGAACCAAATAATCACAAGTTCATCATCATTTTCTTACTATTTCTTGAAGATCTCTTTGATTTGGCTCTATTTTGGAAGGTAGGACGAGTTTTAACTCGAGTTGTTGGTTCGAATCGTGACCAAGAGTCACGGATTGCATATTTTCTTTCGAATGGTTATGATTCTTGTTACAAGAATCATGTGGGTTTCAATAAAAATGGTTTAAAAAGAAGTTTGGTATCCGATTGGGTTGTGTTGGGCTCGATTAGTGGTGGATTCGCGGGATTCATGGTTTGTCGAGGGTGTTGTGACCTCGAGTTGGAGCTAGCCGAGACCTTGTGGTCTCGGGGTTATTTTCTTGCGCTCGTATGGCCATACCGAGACCCTCTTAGGGATTCTCTTTGAGTGTGGTTCGAGTCTATTGACTCGATGGTAATATGGTTCGACTCTTTGAGTCGCGGCTTTTAGCCGAGTACTTTGTGGTTTGCTGAATTGACCATGGTGGTCGAATGGGTTCTTGGCCGACGACCCTAGTAGGTCGTGTGGTATTGTTGGCTCATTTAGAGCTAGCCGAGACCATGGAGGTCTCGGGTGGGAACCATACTAGTTGTGGTGAAGTGTTGCCTCGGGTTCGGCTTGATAAACCGACCCGAACACTAATTTGGTTAAATGTTATTTCGTGGTAAATGTGATCTAAGTGTATATTATTATTGGTTATTATTGTTATTGTTATTTTGTTGTGGTATTATTTCTCGGCCGAATACTTTGGGTCGAATTGGATTGGTTATTGGTTATGGTTTAATATTGAGGAGTTGTTGTCGATTGGAATATGATATGAGGACCGGTTATGAGACGGTCGTTAGATGACGGAGATAGGTTAGTCGGGTACCGTAGTCGGACCTTATTGTTGTAGCCCGTGGTTGAGATTGTGATTTGGACGGAGATTTATTATTTATGACTTTGGTTTATTATTGGACTTGGACAATGAGCCGAGGGTCATGACTCGGACATATGACCATTTCGTATAACTCAATAACTAATAAAATTGAAACGAGAATAATAAAACTCGTAATAATCATTATTGATAATATGAACGTTTGTATGAAAGTATATACGTGAATAACGTATATATATAACTATATAAACGCGTATATTAATAATAATAATAATCACGAGTCGTATTATAAATAATACGATTAGATATATATTAGGCTACTAAAGTGGCGTAATATTATTAAACGTATTATTATTACAAAAATTGTGTCATAAATGGGAAACTCCCGACAATTATGAAACATTTAATAAAAAGTCATTTCGAATATACAACGGATAAGTTTATTGAGTTAGGGGAAATTGTTGTCACTCGGGTCCAGGTAAGTCATTATTTGTGACATTCGTGTTGTCTCGGATATATGACGACTAATATAGACGTTTTCTATAAGTAAATAACCACTCAACCGTAAGGTTGAGCCGGGTTGTTTGGTTATATGAAACGAATATATTAGTGGGCAGCGTATCCTACGACGCCCATAGGTTGTAGTATATGTAAAGTGTAATAGATTGCGAGGGTATATATCGGGAAATCTGGCCAATTTGGCGATATATACGAGGAATTTATTAAACTATGATATATACTATATAGTAATTATGTGCTATGTGCTTTATATGTGCTTTAGATTGGGTGTAATCTTGGAACGGTATATTACGTAAATAAATATGAGGATTATCAAATCGACGGATTTGGTAAACTTTGACGATTTATTTAAATGATATATTGGGCTAATATTAGATCTATAGTTTATTATATGTTCTATGTGTGATCTTGTTGGTTTGTTTTGAGTCGACCCACCACCCATATGGATACCAAACGCAAATACACCAAACTAATACGAAATGGATTTTCGGTAATAAAACGGATTCTCGTCCGGGTTTGGGAATATTGTATATTTGAGGAAATGATTTCTGAAAGAGTTAATATTGTTAGGTCGTGCCAAGTCCGTAGTTGCTGTGTCGTGAGTTATCATACATCTTATTGCTACCTACCTCGTCTTGCTATTTTCTGGACTTGAGGTGAGTCATAGCCCCACTTTTTACTCTTGAACTATGTTTTCAATGATTGGGGTGAGAAACGTGCAAATCATTTTACGTGGACTGTTATCGCTTTTATATTCTTTCTAAACTTGCTATGCGTATGGATTAGGATGTATAGTCAGCTTTAGTCACTTCTCTTGTGTACTATTCAAGGTTGGCTTATTTGTTATTGTCAGCTTTAGTCACACCTTTTGTGTGTACTATTCAAGGTTGGCTTATTTGGTTATTGGTGAATTGTCAGCTTTAGTCACATGTATGTTGTGTGTACTATTCAAGGTTGACTTATTTAGATACTGTAGTGTGCACCTATAGGTTATTACTACTTCGGAGATTATCCGAGTATTTATTGGTATTGCGGGGGTTACCCGAATATCTATGTTAGTACGGAAGGGTATCCATGTGTTTTGTTAGTACGGAAGGGTATCCGTGTGTTTTGGTTATTGCGGAAGGGTTTCCGTGTGTTATGTTGAGAGCGGAGGGTATCCGCAGGCTTTTAGCAAATCCTTAGTCTAGCTAGCAAGCGTTTTGCGTATATGTCCACTATATTATTAGTTGAACTTAAACCTATGATCTCACCAGCGAAAGCTGACTTTTAGCACGTTTTCTCAGGTAATTAAGTGTTGAGGTGCATGCTTGGATTGGAAGGCTCGGCTGAGGCACATGGTTATGGATCTATATTTTCTAAACTCTGATAATTAAATTTGGACCTATTGTTATTTTATTTTGGGCCTGACTCTGAAATGATGTTGGGATAAATGTAAACCTTAAAACCCCGTATTTTGGTTGTGTTTTTACTATGTTTACTTTATCTCGTTCTATATTGTCTTGTGTTGGATACCAATCCCCGTAGCACCCCGAAAGCTTGTTAAGTTTTCCGCTGTATCGAATTTTGGGGGTGTTACATAAAGTAAATGAGTGGAGGAAAAATTAAAACTTTCACAAATTTTTATTACACATATAGCAATGACAATGTAGTTGCTAATTGTTTTTTATTATTATCATTTTTTTTGTTTTTGTTTTATAGAATTTAATATATTTAACTCTTGTAAATTAATTAATTATAAACAATTTAAGAATGATTTAGATTAATTATAAATAATCTAAAAATAATTTAAATTAATTATAAATTTGTTGGGTCACTGAATTCCCCAATCTTCTTCTAACAAGGATTTGAACGTAAAATAACCTAAGTGTAAACAAGTCATTGAGTGAACAGTAACTCAGTGAGTCATCTTCAGGATGCTTAGACCGAGCCTAAGAAGAAAGGTTCTCCATTCAGTGAGGTGGAACTCAGTGAGTGTGATCTAGGCCAAGAAGAAGGTGATGGGTTCAGTGAGGATGACAATAACTCACTGAACCCCAAGACTCCTCAACAACTATCATGGTACTGAAGACTTATGACTTAAAGACTGAAGTTTTGGCGAGACTGTGAGGGAAAGTTTGAACTGTTTCACTAAAGTGCTTTATCACTTTAAGGTCAAACTTTCCCCAAATGGTTAAAACCAGGCTGTCATCAGAAAGTGCCTTTTGGACTTAACCCAAAGAAGTTTCTCTTGCCAGATAATAAAATCTATCAAGATTTTATTAAGGAATGCGTAGGTCCATTGTATAATAGAGTTGTTCACATTTGTGTATAAATAGGTAGCATAAGTGAGGAGTCAAAGTTGACAAGTTTGTGCAATTAATGCAAAACATTCACAAACCACTTTTACTCCTCCAAAGAACAACATAGCCTCTGAGATAGCTCAGTGTGTCCTTAGTTGTCACTCAAACATTGCTTTGAGTTTAGAGATGAGTCAATACCACACTTGTCATTTTCAATCCCAAGTGTTATTGCGCAAACACTAGGGTACGATTCTTTTGATTAACTTCTAATAAAGAATTAAACGTTGAAAAATATTGTCTCTTATCTTTACGTTGCTTTATTGTTAATCATTATATCCATTTGAGTTAAAAGCCATATTACTTGATTACATTAGCTTTTTAGTTCTTGTTAACCAAGTAAAAGGGACCAACAAAATTATTTAAAAATAATTTAGATTAATTATAACTGATTGAAAAATGATTTAAATTAATTATAAATTATTTAAATTGGCCATAAATGAATTAAATTAAATATAAATGATTCAAATAATTATGAAAATTTTGTCCCGCTGTGAATATGGCAGTGGATTGTATTTTGATCTCAATGCTATCTATATAACCGTTGTGATGCAATGATTTTTTTTAAGAAAACTGGAAAAGACTAAACAAAACAAAATAAATGAAAGAAAAAAAAAATACTACCTATGACCAAAACATTATTAACTTTAACAAGAACCTATAGCGATGACTTGTCATCCCTAAAAGCTTTCATTTTTACAATAAAAAACAAATCTACTTAAATCTTATCCTCGCAAACTCTTATTCTCACAAACTCTTATCCTCTCAAATTCTTATCCTCCATACCACCATACTCACCACCACCTCCCCCACCACCACCTAGTTTTGTAGCTTATACAGATGGATCCATGCGAAGCTTATAAGTTTCAATGTGGAGAGGGATATATAGTGCTGAGAAAATCATCTATACCTTATAACCTTGGTAAACTTTACTATGCATGTCATTGTTCAAAGGTGAACAATCAAAAGTTTTTATATATGTAATATATAAATAGTTTGGTTGTTAAGAAGACATTTCTTATGATTTCCTTATTCTATAACAGCTAAAAACCAAGAATACGAATATGGATATTTTAAGTGTAAGGATGATCTAGATCTCTGGCTCGGTATAAGCTCGTCTTCAACACCTCAAGATTCTTTTGGATCTGCACCAACATAATGCTCAATTTGCAAGGTCAAAAATCTAATGATAGACGCTAGATGCAAGACTAAAGATAATAGAGGCAAAACTATAAATTGGAAAAATTCTGAAGACCATATGCTTTAGTGTGGCATACGTAAGTTTATTTTGATTTGTTAATGTCTAACAGTTTATCAATTTGCAATGTACTTCATATGCTTTACTTATTTGAGTGGCTATTGATGCGTGAGAATCGCAACAGGCTTTACCTCTCGAGGGATCTCGAGAAGCTTACAACCCCCACCAGGCAGTGTACCTGATCGTTGTAGTATAGTATAGTGACAAGTACCGGGGGATTGATCGTTCAGCTTAGGAATAGTGTCGCTAGGATTAGAAAACCTAATTAATAGTTCTAAAGATGAGGGATGATTATTTTTGTATTTTTATATTTTTATGAAAGCAAGTTAAATCTCGGGTTTTGGAAGAGTGGGCGTAATTAGTTGCTATTCAACTAACCCAAAACTAATATGTAATCAAAATAAAATACTAAAAATGAAAATAAACTAATTATACTAAAGTTGTGAGCAGTAATTGGAGAAATTGTGTTTACTTAGACTTCACTACTCGCTAGATATCTTTTACACATTAATTACTTGTTATAATTGTATGGATGACGGATTGTATTCGTTAATACCATTCATGGGGTGGCATACATAACTCCCCAATTCTATGAGCTCTTATCTCCTCCTACACCATGACCCAGCACAACTATAGGGATTGTAAACAGTGGCTCATGCATTAAATACAACCAATAAAGACCTAGTACGCCTCGGTTCATGTTTCTTAAGACGTTCAAGCATGTTACCATTTGGAGATCTGCCAGTTTTCTTAAGCCTAACATATAAAATCATTCATCCAAGACAAGAATAAACAAGTAATCAACACATAATCAATATCTAGGTTTCATTAGATCTAAGCAAACACAAAAGAGATCTAGCCTAGCATAATGGAATTGAGACAAGAACAAGATATAGACAACCAACACATAGACATATTGATTGAATTAGAAGAACACTTATCTCAATTACAATGCAAGGTATCAAGGGTTTGGAACCCTTGAAAAACCTGTAAAAGTTGCACCAAATTCGTCTTTAGGGTTTCACCAAAACTTCTCTCTTTTTAATGTAAAAACTAGAAAACTATATATAGGAAAACCGAGGTGACGGCGTCAAGAGCAATGGTGTGACGCCGTCATCTCGCCGCCAAATACTTCCTCGGACGGCCTTGATCTACTTATGACGGCCTATGTGACGCCGTCACCAACCACGGTATTTTATTCTTGGGACTCTGACGCCGTCATGAACACCTCTTGACGCCTTCATGCACTGTTCCCAGCATAGAAATTTGAGACTTTGCCGTTTTCTTCACTTTTATGCTCCAAAAACGTCCGAAATGGCTTCTTTTCCAGAATTCACTCTCCAAGTATCTAAAATCACAAAAGGAACGATTTAGGGCAATATTTGATCAAATAAGTTCAGATTCGGGCTTAAATGACCCCCTAAAAACGGATCATTTTTCGCCTCATCAGCTATACATTGTTTATATGATTAAAATGTATGCTTATGATAAGTTCTTATCAAGAATCCAATTTAGATCCTTATTGTGATAAGATTCTATCGATTAACTAATGAATGTTAATTGATGAATAACTTTTAACCATGACCCATGATGGCCGAACCAATATCCCACTCATCCTCAAACCATACTACTCATACAAATATCTTACATTTCATTGATAATGTCGAGAGCTCACATACGAATGTTTACTAGATGAATGTTAATTGATGAATTAATGTTATCCATGACACATGATCCAGGTGCCCGAACCAATCTCCCCTCATCTTCAAACCATACTACTTGTATGAATAGCTTGCATTTTATTGATAGTGTCGAGAGCGTACATACAAATGTTAACTAAATGAATGTTAAGTGATGAATTAATGTTAACCATAACACATGACCCCAGTGTCCGAACAAACCTCCCCCTCATCATCAAACTATACTACTCGCACGAGTACACACATACGTATGTTTTGGTTATTCGTATGTATTTTTTGAGTATTTGTTCTACGGAATATAGAAGTGGGACGGTTTTTGTCTTCGAACGCACATTATAACCACATACGCTTTAGTGTTTTTGTTTGACAATACATAATTAACTACCTTTACAACATAAACATATTATAACTTCCAAAATAATTTTCATAAATAGTAAAGTTTTATTTTGTTAGTATATATTTTTTAAAATTAATTTTTTCAATAATATATAAATTTAAAATACATATTTAAATATTTTCAACTTTAGCGGTTACATGCCGTTGCTAAAGGCATTTTCTATTAAAGAAAACAATTTTTATTCTCTTTTAAGATTTTATTTTTTCAATAAAAGAAATTAAATTTAATTGGAATATAGGTCGCACAATTTCGGCGCTAAAGTGTTGACTAGATAAAGCATAATAGCGGATGGGTGAATCTAAATTTTTATCTTTTTCTTTATGAAATAAAAGTTAAAGAATATAATAGGGATAAACGTAAGAAATCTTTATTTAAATAAAATCATTGCTTTAACATTTTTATAATGTGTTTATAAAAAAAACAAAATGAATTTAATTGGTATATATATTTAGCAACGAAATTGTCG
The DNA here is from genome assembly GCA_030686995.1 of Artemisia argyi. NCBI lineage: Eukaryota > Viridiplantae > Streptophyta > Magnoliopsida > Asterales > Asteraceae > Artemisia > Artemisia argyi. The sequence goes on from CM060687.1 coordinate 98,831,216, forward strand.
TTGCTAAACTTTAATAAAAATAAATTAAAAGATTTTAAAAACTAAATAAATAACAATAAATTGGAAAAACCAAAATCGTCACTAAAAATTGTGGGTCCAAGGTTCAACATTTAACAAAAAATTGAGTTGAAAAGTCGCCTCATTGCTGGTTTAGCGACAACATAAATAATGGTCGCTAAAAGTGTATGTTGTAGTAGTGCATATCCAAGATATCAAACGTGGGCTCTCTCAATAAAATATTCTGGTTAACCAACTTGACCTTCGGCATATAGTATTGATGGAAATGGATACGCTATATTGCATGTAATCCGGTCAGGGATCTTCTTTGGCTAGGGCTCCTATGTGGCGTTTCTTCTTATATACACCGTATTGTTCAGATTACTTGAATCTCTCAAATCGGCTAAGTATAATATACGGCGTATCTCTCGAGATAAATACGCCGTTTTCTTCAAAGTGAAGGCAAGGCTTAAAATCTTTTAAGTATGGGATACGAGATGCCACGAGTAGCATGGATACGAGATACGCCGTATTAAAATTTGTGTTTGAAAAAATCACATGTGATTTGTTATTTTAATGATTTATGAAATCACGTGATTTCTAAAATAACAAAATCACATGTGATTTTACAATACTCAAATTTTAACACAAAAACAGAAAATAAATAAAAAAAATAAGTTTGTCAAAGGTATATCGAATTGCCTATCTAATAATTATTTATTTATTTATTTTTAATGAAAAATTAGTGGTCAGAATTTGTTTATTAGATTTGAAGTTGTTAGTGCCATTGATGGTGTTATATTTGCAGTATACCAATTAGATGTGATGATTACACATATTGTAACATGTACCATTATATGCTCCCTTGTAACATGCACCATTATATGCTAAATACATTTATATGCTGCATTGGTGAACGATAAAGATGAAGATGTAGAACATGTTACACATGTGAATGCAGAATCAGCTAATCCAATTACAGGTAGAAGTTCATCTTTTACGGTAGTTGCTGTTTAGCTTGTTTGTGTTTTTTCTTGAGTTGTAAGTGGTTATGGAATGTCATAAGCACTTGTTTTAGTTTTTTAAGCTTTTTAGTTGTCATTCTTGTTATGTAAGCTTTATCGCCTATATAACGAGCTGAGATATGTGACTTCTTCACCAATATCCTTAAATGTTTTTTTTTGGAGTAAATACATTTACAAGTGCTTATATTGTTAAATATGTTTTTTCAATTACAATGGTCTTCTAAAAAAAACTCCTAGTTTAGGTTCTTAGAAAATATCGATCAGGTGGTATTGGATTTTACACCTATATTTTACTAAGTGGTTACAACTGGCCCGTTCTATATTCCCAAAATAGTACATTGTTGTGTCTTGATGTTATCACCTGGCCTTTTAATACTAATGACATATTGTTCCTTATCAGATCCATGTTTTTGTACATTTAGCATCAGAATGTTGGCTTATAAACTCCGGCAATTGTTCCAGCCAAAAGTTATCAAGCGATACAATGATGAGATTCTACTGGTTATTTCGTGTCTACCTTATGCATTAACACTTAGCACTATATGCTCCAGTTGTATCTAATCTCCCATGCTAGCATCTCTTAATCTCCTGTGCTAGCATCTCTTGCATGCAATCCATCAACAATAAAAATCTTGATTGTGTGTTGAACTACCTTTATTATTATTCGATGAATGCATGAAAAGAAAGCTTGCCTCATTGATCACAAGCACGTGACTTCCATTAAAACTTGATTCGACCATATTATATACTTCACAAAACTTAATCACCAGAAGAGGATGTGGGAGTTAAAGATAGCTGAAGGGGATGGGCCCTATTTGTATAGTACTAACAACTTTGTTGGTAGACAATTTTGGGAATTTAATCCAGATGCTGGATCGGTTGAGGAGAAACTAGAAGTTGAAAGGGCCCGCCAGAACTTCAAATGTAATCGAAGAAGTGGAGGATTTCATGCTTGCAGCGATCTTCTCATGAGGAGGCAGGTAATAAAGACCATTATCCTGAATATGTTTGCATCATATATATCAGCTACAAATTTTAATTGGTTAGTTTCATGCCAAGTAACAAAGTTCAATTTGCAAAATGAGTGGTATTTTTAGCAACAGCTCCAATTTCTAAGGAATTAAAATTGCAAAATGACACGACTTCATGCCAGTTTATATCTCAGCTTCTACTTGATATGAATGTGATAAATGAAAAATATGCAGCAAGGACACATTTACGTACATACCATGTGGGATGTTATTTAATTTGAAATTATCATTTTCATGGTAAAAGACTTGTCTAATCTCCAAGTATTGTATTTGTACATAGAACTCTATTTATCTTTCAGCAGACCTATACTCAGACTTATTTCTGCAATGAACATTATGAACATAAATCTACGGACCTGATCTTGAAGTACTTAAGAAACAACTAGAACTGATCACCAAGAAAATACTTATGAAACAACTAGAACTGATCACTACCAAAATACTTATTATCATTCATTCATATATGAATGAATTAAGTTAGCAATGTAATGGATGATAACTTTTCTTGACTGTCTAATATATTTTCATGATTGATGGTATATGACGAATAGCTGATAAAGGAAAACCGAATAAATCTTACAAGCATAACTCCAATAAGATTACGTGAAGGTGAACAAGTTAGCTTGGAAGCAGTAACAACTGCAGTTAGGAAAGCAGTCAGACTCCACCGTGCAATTCAAGCCAAAGATGGACACTGGCCTGCTGAAAATGCTGGCCCCATGTTTTTCACGCCTCCACTAGTAAGTATAACGTGTAGAAAGAAAGTCAAATACCATATGTTAATTCCTAAGTAATTATCTGATTAAATCGACTAACTTATTGTAATTAGTCTTTCAAGTAGAACCTAGATATATATCAAATGTAGGGCTGAGCATCGATATATCGGTTGGTCGTCGTCGGTCGGGATTGCTCAGCCCTAATCAAATGCCAGTTATGAAATCAGATGTAGCTACATGCATGTTTTTCAATATTTGGTCGTAAAAAGTTTTCGACAATAAGCTAGAATCATGGAAGATATTGTTATAGATATACTTAAATATATTTCCAAGAATATAATTGTACATATACTTTCTTTTCAGGTAATTGCTTTATACATCAGTGGTACCCTTAATACTATATTGTCTGAAGAACACAGGAAAGAAATGATACGGTATTTCTACAATCATCAGGTAAGCAATCAAACCGTCAAGAAAACACCAAATGCCCAATGTGGAAATATTGGCTTATTTGACCAATAACCTGGTTCTAGAGCAAACTAAACATTACGCATTAACCACTAGACTAATATTAAACAAATTATCAAGACTAATATCAACAGGACATGCATAAGTAATCTAAATCTCAAAGAGACGTTCATATGTGTCAAGCAATACTAGCCTAATATGATTTTCCGTAGGCTTAATTTTTCAAATTGAGTCGGTATGGTAGGACCAGCAAAGAATAAAACAAAAATTTTATGTCATAATTTGAGTTATCTTATAACTACAGAATGATGACGGGGGATGGGGGTTTTATATTGAGGGACACAGCACAATGATTGGTTCCGCATTGAGTTATGTAGCCCTGCGACTACTAGGAGAAGGAGAAGACGACGGAGCTGGTGCAATCACTAGAGCCCGGAAATGGATACTCGGTCATGGAGGTGCAAACTCTATTCCCTCCTGGGGAAAGGTTTATCTTTCGGTAATTATCAGTTCCAAAATTTAACTGTAACCCATGAAAACCAATAAATAAATGTTTTTAGTAGCAATCAACAAATAAATAAATAAAATATATGCATTGGTGTGGTGAATAAAAGAAGGTGGCTGTGTCATGAAACTATATATGTAACCTTTGTCTATATAGAAATAGCTCCACTATTGATCGATCACAACTTCAAATGTGTTATCTCATTTACATATTAAGGTGCTTGGAGTCTATGAATGGGCGGGCTGCAATCCATTGCCACCAGAATTCTGGCTTTTCCCTTCAGCATTTCCTTTTCATCCAGGTAAGTAACTATTTTCGAACTGGCAACTAATATTTCAAATGTGCCTTTTTTTTTTTTAGTTTTTATAACTGGTAGCCACTACAGGAATAACAACAGTTTGAAATGATATTTAAACATGTTTTCAGTTTGTCTATCTTCATGGTTTGTGCAGCTGAGATGTGGTGCTACTGTCGGACAACCTACATGCCGATGTCATATTTATATGGGAATAGGATTCAAGGACCAATCACGCATCTTGTTATATCATTACGAAAAGAAATTCACCCCACCCCTTATGAGGATATAGATTGGAATAAACAGAGAAATAATTGTTGCAAGGTTGGAGCTTTTTAAATTACCTTTGCTAAGACCTTAGACTAATAGTTGAGTTTCGCTAACAAAACTCAAAATCTGTATTTACCTCAACTTTCTATTATTTTTTTCGGTTGTGACTCTTATTGATGGAGCCAATACAAGAAAGTATATATTATTTTGTTTCACAAGTCAACAAATACACATTTATATTTGCAGGACGATTTCTACTATCCACATTCCTTTCTTCAAGATGCATTGTGGGATAGCCTTCACTACCTTACCGAGCCGTTTCTTAGATACTGGCCTTTTTCTAAATTACGAGACAGATCTCTTAATAGAGTTGTCGAACTAATGCGCTATGAATCGGAAGAGACTAGATACATGACCATAGGGTGTGTTGAGAAAGTAAGTTATTATTTCAAAAAAAAAAAAAAAAAAATATGTATATGAATATGCTTTATGGAAAGAAAAAAACATAAACAGAATTTTGTTTTATCTTTGACAGAGTTTACAAATGATGTGTTGGTGGGCCGAGAATCCAAACGGAGATGAATTTAAATATCACCTAGCCAGAGTACCAGATTACTTATGGATTGCAGAAGATGGAATGACAATGCACAGTTTTGGTAGTCAAGTATGGGATTGTTCTCTTGCAACTCAAGCAATTCTTTCAAGTAACATGGCAGAGGAATATGGCGATTGTCTTGAAAAGGCGCACTTCTACTTGAGAGAATCGCAGGTTGTTTTTTGGCAGAATGCACGACCTTATATTCAAATTTTTACAGGTTTTCTAATTTTACAGCTAAACTTATGCAGGTCAGAGAAAATCCGTCAGGAGATTTCACTAAAATGTGTCGACAGTTCACTAAAGGTTCATGGACTTTCTCCGATCAAGATCATGGATGGACTGTCTCAGACTGTACAGCTGAAGCATTAAAGGTATGTGTAACAATATTGGGATTTCATATACGTACTTAGAGTTTCTATGTATAGAAATCAATGAATAATAATTATCTCATCTTATAGTGTCTACTGTTATTATCACAAATGCCAAAGGAAATGGCTGGAGAGAAAGCCGATGTCGCCCGACTTTATGAAGCAGTGAATGTGCTTCTTTACATGCAAGTACGATACAATATTTTTAGTTGTTTAAAATTAAAAGTGCGATAATATATGAAAATAGTTCTAACCATGATATATATACTGCATGTTTAGCTTGAGGAAATACATAATAGTATGTGTGTATTGGTTATGTATTGCGAGTGAACAAATAAAGAACTAACAAATTAGTTCATTCTTTGTTTTCTCTTAATTCAGAGTCCTATAAGTGGTGGATTTGCCGTTTGGGAGCCACCAATTCCGAAACCTTTTCTGCAGTTACTTAACCCTTCAGAGATTTTTGCAGACATTGTTGTTGAGAAAGAGTAAATATCACTTCCATTCATTACTGCCCTCTTATGAACAGGAATAAATCATTAAAACCTCAAATTTCAAAAAACCTATGGAAGTGACACTAAAAATTTGGAAACGTGAATGCTTATTAGTATATGTATGTATTTGAGTGATTTAGGCATGTGGAGACCACATCCTCTTGTATTCAAGTTCTGGTGGAATTTAATCGCTTGCACCCGAGACATAGAATGAAAGAAATATTACTTTCGATTTCTAATGGAATACGGTATCTTGAGGAAACCCAATGGCATGACGGTTCATGGTAAGCTGTGACTTCTGGCTGTTTTGACAAACCTTTTGTGCAACGTGTAAAATTAATAAATGTGCATCTGGTATTAAGAAACAGTTTGGGGATATACTCACCGAAATCTATATTGGGGATTTGTTTGTACCATCGTACCTAATGTCCTGTATTCTCATCAATGGTCACCCCTATATCCCTACTCCACAAGATTCATGTAGAATAAAGCAATACGTACAATGGAAATTTTGGCCTTGTTCACCAACAGCCACTTTCAATAAGTTCGAATGTGTATGCCCCAAATACAGTCTTATATATCTATTCCATGGGATTTTCCTTTTTATATGTTAAAGTTGGCCGATGTATATCCATCGCTCCCATAACCTCCCTTCTATATATTAACTAGGTGGATGTCCATATAAAACTCTGTATTGTGCATTTCATTCTATTAATCTACCTGCATCTTTCCAATGTAACTTGATAAAAACATTTGCATTCCCAAACCTAACAGAGCGTAGTTAAGTGTAGCTGACACTACTCCAATAGTTAAGAATTTGACAAAAATATGGGAAAATCTGGCTAGTGCCTGACTTTATTTATATCATTTGTTGGCTTTTTTAATAATTCTTAGGTATGGCTACTGGGGAGTATGCTTCATATATGGAACATTCTTTGCCTTAAGGGGTTTAAGCTCTACTGGAAAGACGTATGACAATAGCGAAGCAGTTTGTAAAGGCGTAAAATTCTTACTTTCAGTACAGAATGAAGAAGGGGGTTGGGGAGAGAGCCTGATGTCTTGCCCAACTGAGGTATGATTTTTCTCTTTGCTCACAAAAATATCAACATGATAATAGCCTGATCTAGGAACATAAAAAACAAGTGAACCATATTGTTTTGTTCATATGTTGCAACCCAAATTGCAAAGCAGTCAAGCTAATAGCGAGTAGTAAACGAAAAGTGTACGTGCAAGTTATTAATTTGTCTTCCTTTCTGGTTGTTTTCATCAAGGTTTATACCCCATTGGATGGAAACCGAACAAATTTGGTGCAAACCTCATGGGCTATGCTTGGTCTTATGTATGGTGGACAGGTTAGTTTCCATGTTATTCTTTTCAATGTTCTTGGAACCACAAAATTTATCAATATCATTTTTCTCTAAACGAGTAGGTGGAAAGAGATCCTATGCCTTTACATAAAGCAGCAAAGCTGTTAATAAATGCTCAGATGGACAACGGTGATTTTCCTCAGCAGGTAAACAACCTTCTCAAGGAGATCAAATCAAAAAAACCAGGCAACTATTATCTAGTGGTTTATATAATGTTTGACATAAAGTTTTCATTTACCAAGCATTAGTTTACAAAATTATGACAATTTGATAAAACTATAAGATCTGATTTATGTGCAAACCGGTAGCAACTTTGAGTATCTTAAACTGATTTCTTTTCTAACAAGGTATGTTCTTGTGATTAATTACTTCATCTTTGATAAACCGTTTTTAATTTGGCATCACCCCAGGAAATAACGGGAGTGTACATGAAGAATTGCTTGTTGCTTTATGCACAATACAGGAACATCTTTCCACTTTGGGCACTTGGGGAGTATCGTAAACGTGTATGGCAGTGTCACAAAAGCTATACAGATACAAGTTAGCCTGCATGCACGATTGTGGAATTGTATGATAAGATGCATTCACAAAAGTAGTTTGACTCAATCCATGCATGGTATTTGTGTCACAACATATCCTTGAAATCAAATTATATATAGGTTGATTTGTAAAAAGTTTGACGACCCTTTATAGTGTCTGAATAATCTGCAAAAATGGAACCCAGGCTCCAAATTATGAATCCAGCCTCGTGGCCTAATCTGTTCCCATTTCATAAACAAGTTCACTTTTTTTTCTTTTTTTTTATGATAATGATATATGATTTTGCACGGTATATTACATGTGATTTAATACTAATATGTAAGTTCAAACACTCGGATAATGTCAAAAAACTCAATGTTCTTTTGCACCGAAAAAATAAGCATCGTTAGCTTTCTCAACCATATATAACACATGAACATTTAAATCAATGCATTTTATTAACAAAAGTTGGATAATATAGAGGATTTTGTTTTTTTTTTTTCAAATTGGTTTGATATATCACATTTTTTTTAAACAGACATATATCACATTTGATGAGTTGAGATCTCTTCCAAAATTGGAATATTTTGCAAAGCAGAAAAAGCACTAATTTGAGTGACATGTGTCCCATCAAATTTATCCTTCTCACTTTTTTTCTTAAAAAAAATTTTTTTTTGGTTAAACTGCATTTCTGTCATTTGCGTTTTTTAAGTTCACTCCGAACTTCAAACGCACATAACTTTCAAACAACAAATTTTGACGAAAAACCGATTTCACAATAATTTATGAAATTTAATACTCTCTAATTTGATATGCATTTTGATATATAAATCGCCACTTTTTTTTTTGTATATTTTAAGTGGGTTATGATGTTTTCTTGAAATTATTGGCATTTTTGAACATATTTTTGTCTAACTTAAAGGCTGAATTACACAAAACTTATAACACGAAAGTTGTAGTTTCTTGTCCGTTCTTTACCCAAAATTTGAATCACTCAATTTTGATATAATATGAGTGAAATATCGCATTTTAAAAATGACGTTTTACACATATTGAGTGGACACACGGTGTTAGATAAAATGCTTAAGAGAGATTTTCTTTATAAAAGTACATTTAAAAGCACTAATTAGTGTACGACAATACATTTTTATTTATTGTTCATGGTGAATATGCAAGTTGATGATGAAAAAAGAACTGATAAACTGATGAACAAAAAGGTCTGACTAGTCAATTGATAAACAATACTAACTGATAAACAAGACTAAATAACTAACTGATAAATAACAACTAACTGATAAACTGATCAACATTGTGACATAAATGATGAACATTATGATTTTTTTTTAGAAAACTGGTTAATTGATTAATATTATGATTTTTTTTAAACAACTGATGAACATTATGTTGTAGTTGATGAACAAAATTAAAGAGAATTGATGAACATTATGATAAACTAATGAACAACTCTTTTCATTAACTCTTTTTATTTATGAACATTTTTTATTGATAAACAAATAAATAGCTCTTTTTATTGATAAACAACACTTTTTATTTATGAACAAAAGATGCAATGAACAACTTTTTTATTGATAAACACGATGATGTAACTGATGAATAAAATTAAAGAGGCCTGATGAACATTGTGAGGAATTGATGAATAATCATTTTTTATTATGAACAACTTTTTATTTATGACGAATAACATTTTTCATCGATGACAATTATTTTTATTGATAAACAAGACTAACTGATGCAAAAGACTAACTAATAAACAAGACTGACTGTTGAACAAATACTAACTGATGAACACTGTGGTTTTTTTTAGAAAATTTATGAACAAAATGATTTTGTTAAGAAAGCTGATGAACAACGTAATCTAGCTGATTAATATTGTGATTTAACTGATAAACAACATTAGAGAAAACAAATGTACATTATGATGTTAAAAAAATGATGAATAACATTTTTTATTAATGAATAATACATTTTTTTTAATTAATGAACCCCTTTTTATTGATAAACATTGCGTATAATAAACAAACTTTTATATAAAAATTACAAACTAAAAAATTAGAAACTAAAAAATAACTCATGAAAATTACACAACCTCATCTTTCACAAATAACTCATGAAACAACTCTGCATCCTCAAACAACTATGCATCCTCATCTTTTACAAATACATAACCGGAATCTGATCATAATATCACCATTACCGATCGGAGAAACCGATACATATCAAAAGTAGTTAACACCAATTTCATTTAGCAACAAACCATTACAATCTATTGTGTATCTTAGTAATATTCCCTGTGTGTCTTGACTGTCTTCCATGTCTCATGGAAATCAGCACCAACCCAAAGCAATTTGCTACATTCAAACACAAGTAAAAGTGACCTCAGCAACTAAACTTTAATCCTTTGTAGTCACTAGATACTACGAAACTAAATTTAACAAATTAGTGAACAACTTTAAAGTCTATACAACTAAAGAAAATTCAATGAAGCATTTCATCAAACACTTCATATACATTTCCATTACCCTTTAATTTGTTTCAATTAACAAAGATTTAACTCTATCAACAATTATCTTCAAAAACTTGATGCGTGTTGTGTCACGTGTAGTATAGAGTGATTATGCCTATTCAAGTTTTAAATTTATATTTAGCCGACTTATCCTATAACGTACACACTAATGAGCAGTGTACCCAACCAATATGTATATAGTGGTAAGCAGAGTGTCGAACACTAAAAGTTAAACGTAATTCCTAGTTAATCTACCAGTATTTTAATATTCTAAGTTAGTATTATAGTCTAATCTAACGCAAGGGGGTTTAGTCTGAGAGACTAGCACAATTTGATAGTTAAACAGTAAATTAAACTAATGATAACGAATTAGTGAATAGCAAACACGTACACAAATAGATAATAGATACAGATAGAAGGCCTGTCCTGATTGTTAAATAGCTTGTCACTTGTTTTATTGATAGTTTTATATGTTGTGTATCGTAATCTAATCTGTCTCATTGGAACATAAATATAGGCGAGTAAACTCTTAATGATCACTTATGCCTATCCCACTTTCTAGATGCTAGATAAGTAGGCGAGGAGGGGGTATGGCAGCCCAAGCAAAACTCAGCTAGACACAAAGGTTATCAAAACGCATATACAAGTCACCAAAAACATCAACATATAAACTTTAATTGATGGGAAAGCAATTTTAAGGGGAGCCTGATGAATTAAAGCTTACTATTACAGATAAAACAAAACTACTTAATGAAGTAAATACATGCAGGATCTTCTTACTGCTCTAAGATCTTCTTATGAGGTGTGTCTTGTGTTGCCAAGTTGTTTGAATTCGTCTCTTTAGGGTTTCTGTCTCTCTTATTTCATCTGACTTCATGGGGTATTTATAGGTTCTGTCAAAGGGGTAAATATGGCGCATTGAATAAGTAGATGCGGCTTAACTTCGCGTGAGGTCCAAGATTAATAAATTCTGTAATATTCGTACACCGTCTTGAGATGTGGCGTAACTTAAATCTTTATGCGGCGCATGTCCTTCAGTATCTTGAATCATATTTGGTGAACTCTTGATATAGATACCGCGCATGTTGATAATCGATGCATTGTATCTGGAGTAGAACAAGTTGGTTCTCGTTGACCAAAGTTTCTTATGTGGCGCATGATATAATCTGATGCGGCACATGCTTCAAAGTCAGGCAGTGGTCTTGATGCGTAGAATTGCACCCTCGCAAAAGGTTTTACCTCTCAAGGGATCTTGAGAAGCTTGCAATCCCCACCAGGCAGTGTACCTGACCGTTGTAGTATAGTATAGTGACAAGTACCGGGGGATTGATCGTTCAACTCAAAGAATAGTGTTCGCTAGGGTTAAAACTCACTAAAACTAGGTCTAGAGATGAGGGATGATTCTTTTTGTATTTTTATATTTTAAATGAAAGCAAGTAAAATCTCGGTTTTGGAAGGAGTTGGCGGAATTAGTTGCTAATCAACTAACCCAAATAACTAAAGATGCAATCAAAATAAAATAAACTAAACTTAAACTAATTATGGCGAAAACAATAATGAGAGAAAATATGTTTACTTAGATTTCACTACTCCCTAGCTATCTTTTACCGGTTGATTAGTTTGTTACAATTGCATGCATGACGGGTTATATTCCTTAATACCATTCGTAGGGCCGTGTACAATCTTCCCTAACTCTATAAGCTTCTACCTCTTCCTATGTCGAGCCGACTACTAGCTCCTAACATGGCCTCATTAGTAGTTACCTATGCATTAAATATAACCAATATATCGTAGTACACCTCCGATCATGTTTCTTAAGACGTTCAAGCAAGTTACCAATTGGAAGTCTGACAGTTTTCTTGAGCCTAACATCGAATTCATTTATCCACAACAATTATAAACAAACAACCAAACCATAATCAATATCTAAGTTTCATTACATCTAAGCAAACACAAAGAAAACTTAGCCTAGCATGTTAAAGAGAAGACAAGCGTAAGATATAATCAAACAACACATAGACATATTGAATGATTTGATGAAAGACTTATCTTCAATTAAGTATGGATGAAACAAGGGTTTGAAACCCTCAAAATATCAGTAAATTCGTCTAGGGTTTACTCCCTTCAAAGTTACACACAATGAATGAAAAATAGAAAACTATATATAGATTTTATATTCTGACGGCGTCAAGAGTTAGGTTTGACGCCGTCAACTCGCCGCCAAAATAATACTCGCCGTTGTGATATACGTGACGGCCTTGGCGACCCTAAAGGGTGACGCCGTCATGACTCCTTTAGAAAACTCTCTGGCGCGTCACGTGTATTTAATTTATCCACCTCTTTGTCAAGTCTTGACGCCGTCATGTATAATTTCCAGCATGATTTTGAGACTTTGTCGTTTTATTCACTTTTTCTCTCAAAAAACGTCCAAAATGCTTCCTTTTGTAAATTTCCTTCCATAAGTACCTAAAATGACAAAAGGAACGATTTAGGGCAATATTTGATCAAATAATCTCGACTTTGGCCTTAAATGACCCCCCAAAAGCGGTACACTTTTCACTTTATCAAATACCCTTACACTTGAGATTTGCTTGTCCTCAAGCAAATGCGCTTTTATTCTAATCAAAATACAAGTTAGGGGTCATTTAACACTAATATAAAAGTAATTGCAACAAATAATCGTTCCACTTCAACCAAAAACAAGCACGGAAATTATACACTAGCACCACACAAATAGTGTTTCGATACTCACATCTCTCGGGTGTAATAAACTATATACCACAATAAGAAAATGGAAAACATCTCTCACTACCTGTCATAGCAAATAGATTACCATAGGCTTGGGAAAGGATCAAACCTCCACCACTTGGCGTAAGCACCTAGGATAAACTATCAAAGAGGTCTTTTTAAAGGGTTATAACATGAGGTGTATGGATATGATAAACACGGTTTTGTTGGATATAGGCAATATTTACTGGTGGTGAGTTAATCATCTTGGTCAATTACATGTAAAATGTGGCGTTGCTAAGCCAAGACTCGACTCGACTTAAGCTAATAAAAACATAGAATAAATATAAAAGGAAACGGGATGGTAGTCCGTATGTTTTTTTTCTTTATATATATATATATATATATATATATATATATATATATATATATATATATATATATATATATATATATATATATATTCCTTTTTTTTTCGATTCTTTCATTTTTTTTTTTTTTTTTTTTTTTTTTTTTTTTTTTTTTTTTTTTGCATACACTCTTGCCCTACCATCCAAAATAATACATCATACGGAATTTACATTCCTCTTACACTTGAACTTTTACATACTTTACAATCAACTATTCTAATGACTCGAATTAAGATTATCAAAACACTTAGAGTACTTTTTAATATTAACGCACATATGGGGGTAATAAATGATGTTCTTCCCCATTACTCCATAACAATAGTACTTTACCCATGAGTCCCAATCGTCCCAAAACAATATGTACAAGATATGACTCGACTTAGCAACCATGTAATCAATTAGACAATTGACTAAGGGTTTAAACATATAACAATAATGCACTAAAGATGAGTGCATACACGGAAGGCTAAGGAGATTGGGGTGGATTGTAAACAAATTATTCCTTTAAGTAAAATGCTTAAAATTAGAAACAAAAAGATAGGTTCGGAGGGGTGTACTAGGGGTATCGTGTACTAAAAATGAGTACAACGCAAAGGTGTGGGAAAATTAATTGACTTTACTAGTCAAGTAATTATGACTTTATTGGTCAAGTAATTATGATACGGGTTTAACACAAGGGTGATCCTAATGCCTCTTATCATGTAGTAAATCCTAACTACACGAATGTAGTCTAACTAGCGGTCTCGGGATGCATCACTAACGCAAGTTTTAGAATCTAAGTGCTACCGGTACACTGATAAGCACTAATAATGAATGCTTTTCCTAGCAAATCTAAAGGCGAACTTCACATATTTGGGTGGAAATCTTTTTGAGTGGTACAGTTTTTGTGCTAGTCATACAACTCCTATCCATGAGACGCTCATTAAGGCTAAAGCTTCACTCCTAAATGTTTAAAAAAATTAAATTTGGCGCTAGAATTGCCCTAACAAGTCTTTCTCTTAGTTTTATTACACAACTACTATTGAACAAACAAACTCAAATGCAATTGTATTCTCTAAGGTATCATCATTTACCATCCCCTTACACTTAGGCTGAACATTGTCCCCAATATTCAATTAAAGGATGTAAAAGTAATGAAGGTAAAAGATGAAACAAATACTCCTCTGATTCGTTCGGTGTGGATAAATGGATAACAAAGTTAAATCCTCCTCTAAGAAAATGAACGTTGAAACCTTCCCTCCATAAATATAAATCATCTTCTTGTCCAATATAACCTGTTAAACCTGAGAAAACAATTAGGGCAAACCTCATGTAAAATCGGCAGCAATCTATATCTATAAGGATATAATGCTTATGGAATGAATGTTTGCAGATTTCCTAAACTTTATAAAACTAAAGAATTAACAAAAACTTTAAGACTCCGTTAGAAAAACAAAACTCGCAAATTTTTTCAGATTTTTTTACACCTGACACCGTCAGAGTGTTCTGACAGAAATCTCATGTTAAGTTTCCAGAAAATTTCTGGAAAAACTCACGCCTTAATTCCTAGAATTCCTGCAAAACATCATTATGACTCGATACAAGCATTTGACTCAAACAAATACTAATATACATGTTCATTCAATATTGGTGTGGTTCATGTCCAATTCCGTTCTTAGAAAACAAGTTTTGATTTCCCTTACACTTAGCTTTTGTGAAATACCTTTTTATGAAGTTAAGACAAACAACAAGGTAAAGCATTTTCACAATTTATTATGAAACCTGATCCACAAACAATAAAAATAAAGCATGCATACGGAAACAAATAAAATCAAACAAACAAACAATCAAACAAAACAAATAAAACATGAGTTGCCTCCCAAGAAGCGCTTTTCTTTATTTACGAGTCTTGTAGCTAGACTCAAGGTCATGGGCTACTACGTTTCCCTTTCCCACTTTTCAATTGATTCTCTTAACCTTTGAACTACTTCCATGTCAACTTTATACTTAGGCCCAAGGGTTAAACAATTCTTATAGTAAAGGCTCCTTTTCTCCCAAACAAAAGTCATTCCTTTATTCTTATCTTCTTCGTTAATGTCCTCGATTGCACTAATGTTATCCATATCAAGTTGAGGCACATAACGAAATTCCTTCATTTTATTAGGCATCCTATAGGTGATCCTATCGATTCCATTAGAAAATTGGACCGTTCCTTCTATTTGACCGTGTTTTAACTTGGACTCCTCAATAAATGGCTTACCTAATGAAACATGGGATAAGAGACAATCTATAACATTGGCCAAGTCTTCAATAACCATAAAGTCAATGATATAAGTAAAGTTCCCAACAAAGACATGTAGACCTTTGACTCTCCCGACAAAATTACAAACTCCACCAGGGTATTTGGGATCTTTCCTAGGTCTGAGTCTTGTTTTTACTATATCATTATAGACACTTGAAGACATAATGTTGATTGGGGATTCAAAATCGATGCAGGCTTGATCAATGCATTTATACCCAATCATACATGGTATCTTCACATTCTTAGGGTCACCTCTTTTAATCCTAGGGTCAATCTTAACAAAGGGAGGCCTAGGGTTATCAATGAGATTGTTATAATAAGTGATTTCCTCCTCAGTGGGATATAAATTGAAATTCATCTAAACCCTCCTCTTCATCTTCCTTAACCTCTTCT
The DNA here is from genome assembly GCA_030686995.1 of Artemisia argyi. Lineage (NCBI taxonomy): Eukaryota > Viridiplantae > Streptophyta > Magnoliopsida > Asterales > Asteraceae > Artemisia > Artemisia argyi. Next base: position 98,847,204 of record CM060687.1, read on the forward strand.
ACAATTGCCAAGTTATTGGGTTCAAGTTCCTTATCTAAGTCCATGGCTATTGCTAAGTCATTAAGCGCATAGTCAAGCTCAATATCAACCAATCTATTGAGTTCTCGAAGTTCCCTAATCTCATTCTCAATCTGTTCACGCAACAAAGCAACCTCGCTAGGTGAAAGGGGTGGATTCGTGTTTTCCATAGTGGCCAATGGAATAATTAATGAGGATTATACGAACAAACACACAAAGAAAAGATAGACTAAAGAAACCTATAAAAATAAAATAAAAATCTTACTAGAAAGGAATCTAGCAAGTAGACCTAATAAAGAGAAATTTCAACCTAGACAATAACTATTCCCCGGCAGGGGCGCCAAAAACTTGATGCGTGGAATTGCACCCTCGCAAAAGGTTTTACCTCTCAAGGGATCTTGAGAAGCTTGCAATCTACACGAGGCAGTGTACCTGACCGTTGTAGTATAGTATAGTGACAAGTACCGGGGGATTGATCGCTCAACTCAAAGAATAGTGTTCGTTAGAGTTAAAACTCACTAAAACTAAGTCTAGAGGTGAGGGATGATTCTTTTTGTATTTTTATATTTTAAATGAAAGCAAGTAAAATCTCGGTTTTGGAAGCAGTGGGCGGAATTAGTTGCTAATCAACTAACCCAAATAACTAAAGATGCAATCAAAATAAAATAAAGTAAACTTAAACTAATTATGGCAAAAACAATAATGAGAGAAAATGTGTTTACTTATATTTCACTACTCCCTAGCTATCTTTTACCACTTGATTAGTTTCTTACAATTGTATGCATGACGGGTTATATTCCTTAATACCATTCGTAGGGCCGTGTACGATCTTCCCTAACTCTATAAGCTTCTACCTCTTCCTATGTCGAGCCGGCTACTAGCTCCTAACATGGCCTCATTAGTAGTTACCTATGCATTAAATATAACCAATATATCATAGTACACCTCCGATCATGTCTCTTAAGACGTTCAAGCAAGTTACCAATTGGAAGTCTGCTAGTTTTCTTAAGCCTAACATCGAATTCATTCATCCACAACAATTATAAACAAACAACCAACCCATAATCAATATCTAAGTTTCATTACATCTAAGCAAACACAAAGAAAACCTAGCCTAGCATGTTAAAGAGAAGACAAGCGTAAGATATAATCAAACAACACATAGACATATTGAATGATTTGATGAAAGACTTATCTTCAATTAAGCATGGATGAAAAAAGGGTTTGAAACCCTCAAAATATCAGTAAAATTCGTCTAGGGTTTACTCCCTTCAAAGTTGCACACAATGAATGAAAACTAGAAAACTATATATAGATTTTACATTTTGACGGCATCAAGAGTTAGGTCTGACGCCGTCAACTCGCCGCCAAAATAATACTCATATTGCCTAGATCCACTTCTGACGCCGTCACTCTTTACACACTATGGGCCGTCTCTCTTTGTGATATACGTGACGGCCTTGGTGACCCTAAAGGGTGATGCCGTCACGACTCCTTTAGAAAACTCTCTGGCGCGTCACATGTATTTGATTTATCCACCTCTTTGTCAAGTCTTGACGCCGTCACTAGCATCCTGTGACGCCGTCATGTACAATTTCCAGCATTATTTTGAGACTTTGTCGTTTTCTTCACTTTTTCGCTCCAAAAACGTCCAAAATGCTTCCTTTTGTAAATTTTCTTCCAAAAGGAACGATTTAGGGCAATATTTGATCAAGTAATCTTGATTTTGGCCTTAAATGACCCCCCAAAAGCAGTACACTTTTCACTTCATCAGGTCTTCGAATTCATCTAAGTATGATAGTACGACGCATCTGTCTAAAATGATGCAGCGTATCTTTTGGATTTCAGTAGATTTTTCCATCTTGATCATTTTGCTATATATTTTGTCTAAAATTGTCAAGTTTCACCAATTACTTGTTTTTAACTGAGAATTACTAAAGTAAACATTAAAAATAAGCCTCGGCCATGAAAAACTGGAATTTTCAGTTTTAAGCGTTTTTACTCAGCCGTAACCTTAGCCTATACCTGCACCGCATTTCTAAGACAATTTGAGTTTTCAACTTATTAGAAAAAGTCAACATATTTTTCCCTCCTCCTTTGACCAAAAATCATTCCTTAATTTGATAAGTCATTCCTTGATTTTTAGGCTTACGGTTTTATGTCTAAAAGACATTAAATACCAACCGACACTAGACTGAGCCCAGTCTAGACATTGTAAGTCATTTTAAATCATTATTATTATATTAGAAAAGTAACATTTTACTTTTCTCAATTTTACGCAATATTCGTACGTTTTACGTATTACGCGTTTTAGACCCGTGTTTCCAGTTTTAGTAGGGTTTTACCACCCCAATGGAACCTATCACTCATTTTATATTTTATTATGGAACATATTGACATGTTTTACCATACTTTCAAGTTCCATAATTTTACGACACCCGGTTTTACGTTTAGTGGCTTAACAACTTACGGTTAGCGATTAACGGGACCAAAACTCACTCCATAAATCAAGATAATATCAAAATGACCAACCAAGTCATCCATATAACCATATGGACGAAATTTATGCACATCACCATGCATTGGTGGCTTGGTGATGAGCCTTGGAAAGTTTTGTGGTCAAAATACTTACAAGTATAGAATTTCTAGGTTTCATGTGTTACATTTTGAACCATGTATTAGTATAAACCTAACCTCCTCATCCTAGTATAAATATAAGCTCATTCCTCTTCATTTTAATACCAAAAATCCAGCCATATGTATATTCCAAGAGAGATTCATCTTTGATTTCAAGCTACAAAGTCTATATCATTGTTGAAGCTCTTGTAAAGTTTCACATGATCCTTGTACTAGTTTTCTCATTCTTTTGGTGATCTTCCATCCACACAAGAAGTGTTCTAGTAGAGACTTCAAGTGCCTTCTCAAGTAGTCACAAGTTGGTGTCAAGAGATTAGAGAAGTTGGAAGCTAAAGATACTAGTTCAATCAAAGTCCTAATCCTTGTTCTTAACTTCCTTTCTTTAGAAAGCCCAAAGTTGTAAGCAAAACCTAATACACTTCCTTGATTAAATATCATAATCATGTTATTTACATATCATTCATGCTATATATTGTCTTGTTATCATGTCCATGATGTATAAAAATGAGTAAAACAAGTTATTATAAATGATTGTTAACTTATGTTATTTAAACAAGTAAACTAGTGACTTTCTTAGAGAACCACGACCAAAATAGTACAACTATGATATTGGACATTTACTTACTGTTAAAGAGGACCTAACAAGGAAACCATAGCAATTTGAACCACCTAAAACGAGTACACGAGTCAAAAGTTATGACCATTTGAAGTTACCAAAACTTTACGGCAAAGATGCCAAACACCTTCTGTTACAGAAACCTAAAACACGCAAAAAGAGGTCTTTCTGGTCCGTTTCATGAAAAAGTTAAAACACAAAAGTTGTCCGGAATCACGTTTTCTTCAAAAACCCAGGTGCACGTCTCCAGAAAACCAATAACGAATGAGATTTTTCTCAGTTTCTTAACAGCTATTTACATATATATAAGTCACTATATAAAGATTATGTTTTAATAAGACCAAGAGGTCTTATGACCTAGAATCAAGACCACAACCATGGATAGAGCCAAGGATGAGTCTCAAGACCATGGAACAATGACCAAAGGTCATGGCAAGGCCATGACTAAATGACCATAGAAGCTTACTTAGGCGAAAACATGAACCAAAGAATTGGCGATAACTTGAACAAGCAATTTGGATCTACTTCACTTAAAAGAACCATGAGATATTACAAAGAAAATGGTCATACAAGTTATAAGAAACTTACCCTAATAACAATCTTCATGTAATAATAAACTTTCCTAAGTTTATTCAAATATTATACATGTAACTTTTTGGATCAAAACTTATATATATATATATATATATATATATATATATATATATATATATATATATATATATATATATATATATATATATATTATCAACTACTACAATAGTAGAGAGCCTCATGTGAGGAGTTCATTATGTAATCCGTCGAGATGAGTTGTGGATTTACGAATTAAAGTGTCCTAGCTCCTCGAACGCTTATTAACATGACTTCTGAATTATGTCGGCCCGAACGGTAGTAAACGATATATAAACTATACATGTTTCATGAATCATTTCTTTTCAAAGACTTACACTATACATCATACTAGATCATGGACTAAATTGCAAGATATATATAGGCACATCTTTATATTATTTACTTCAATCCTAAGTCGCAACATTCTATTATAGGTTGCTTGTAGAAACCTTCGCGATTTGACCATCACATTCACTACTTACTACATAACTTAAGGTGAGTTCGTAGCCCCACTTTCTATTGTTTAACTATTTTACAAACCCATGGGGGGGAATACATGCTATTATTTTTCTACTCGAACACCATGCTTTCTATTGTATGCTACCCGACTATGTTTTATTGTCACTAAGTAACGATTGCCATGTTCGAAGTCCCTATATCATGAACCATTAGTCACTAGCTATAGTGAGCGCGAATATTGTGAATAGATCTATTGGGATTGACGAATCCCATTTGTGTTGAACAACTACAAGTTCAAACAAATGCACTATATTTGATAGTTTGAGGTATAATGGCAATATTACCTTGGTAGGGCTTCTATAATGCCAATTTTTGGTTCGATGTTAATGCTTTGGTTGCATGAGCTTAGTGCAATAATAACGATTTTGTTTTCTAACTATGAGTGTGAGTCTATAGCTCACACTACGATTATTGTGTTCAAACGATTTAACTAAACTCTACGAATTTCACTCAACCTTTGTGTTGACCTCTGAAGCATGTATTTCAGGTTCATGACGATCAAGGATGGCATGGGAGGGCACGGATATTCAAGAGGGCTATAAATTTTTACTATCATTCAAAGACTTAATTAATGTAATTTGTAAACATGGAACCATCTGGGACCTCATTTTGTAATCTCTGATATTTATATAATTTGAATGATAAATCTTTTAAAACGACTCAACTAGAGTTCGTTTTCTATTATTGTGACTGTTGTGCTGTCAAGTAACACCCAAGTTGAATTCCGCTGCATCCATGAATTGGGGGTGTTACAAAGCTAATACCAGATATTCAGCATACAAGAAGAAAGAGGTGGAGGCTGGAGAATCAAAATCATTGGTAACTGCTTTAGATGTTGGTGTTGACTGGAATGAGCATGACTATGAAGATGCAACAAACAGTTCTCCTCAAATCTCCTGCATGGCTAGTTGTAATGCTGACTTCGCCTTCATGGGAATCTCTCTTCAGGTATCTACTTGTGTTTGTGATTGTGAATATAAATATAAAACTCTTAAAGAAGCTTATGATGAGATGAAACCAAAATATAATACTTGTTTTATTGATGCTCAAACATACAAAGAACCTCTTAAAACCTTAGAACAACAAAAGGTGTGGTTTCAACATAATCAATTGGCTTATGAGGAAAAGATTATAGTTTTAAATAGAGATTTAGAGAATACTTGCAATGAATTAAAGTTTACTGAAAAAGAAAAAGCTAGAATCGAGTCTGAGAAAGATGTTTTGCAAGAGAAATTGGATAAAGAAGTAGCTAGGCATAAAGAGTGGTTAATACCAGGAGATAACTTAGCTAGCTGTCTTTATTGTAGCCAAGCTATAAACTCAGGGATAGGTTTAGGTTTTAAAAAATATGTTGGTTTAGAGGCAAGGAATGATGTGGGTAAATCTACACCAGCTGGCTTAGCAAATTATGTTAAAAAAGGAGAATTGCATGCTGTACCAGGACCAATTAGAGGTATATTTATGCCTACTACCAAAACCTCTGACTTTGATGGTTCACACCATCTGTTTGGCAAAAAGTCTGAAAACTTGCCAAACCTTACTTGTAAATCTAACTCTGACTCTCCAACCATAGGAACCCCTAAGCCTACATCCCATAAGTTGGACTTACTAGAATCAAAGAAGCACACTGGCATTAGGATCAATGACTCCCCTGACTCTAGAAGTATAGCTAGTAATGATTCTAATACATATGTCTCTTGCTCTTTCAGGGACAAGGCCTCAGAGACCTCTAGTTATGCCAGCTGTGATTCCAAGACCAAGTCAGACTCTCCCAAGTCCTCAAGAAAGCTTTCTGACAAGTCATCTTACAAGTCTGTGGACTCTGAAGTTGCTGCTGATGAAGTTCTTTCTAAGACAGCCTCTTCTGAAGACTTGTTATTTACTTCTTTTGAAAACAATTCCTTTCAGTATTTGCAAAACAATTCTATTTCTGGTGTTTCTTTGAATAATTCTGTGTTTAATAAGACATCTTTTGGATTTAATAAATCTTCTAAGAAGAAGAAGTGTTTAGTTTGTGGTAGAAAAGTGCATTTGATTAAGGATTGTGATTTTCATGATAAAAGAATGGGTGGTTCTGTTGTCAATAATAGACCTAGACAAAAATGGACCAATACTTGTTCCAAACCCTCATTAGTTCCACAGGCACATTACACCATCAGCAGAATGAATTCCATTCCTGCTGATTGGTATGTTCCTTCTGATAGGTCTGTTTATGCTAATAGATATATGAATACCAATAGAAATAGATATGTGTCAAGACCATTTTATGGATTTAATCATTGGTATGGATATAATGACCCAATGTTTTTGGGAAGGGCTAATTGGGATTCTGCTGAAATGTCCTCAGCAGATTGTTCTTGGACACTTAAAAGGCCATATAACTACAGGGATTCGAGGAACAATTGTGGATCCAACTCATCTTCTAGGCTACATCATAATGATCCACAGGGCAGGCTCAAGTCTTTCATGACTTAAGTCTCACACAATATTCATGTTTTTGTACATTAACTTTTTTTGTTGTAGGAACATCCTCTTCTTAATAAAGACTTAGGTATTGTTGATAGTGGTTGTTCAAGAAGCATGTCTGGGAATCAGGAGAAGCTACATGATTTTGTGCCTTTTAATGGAGGGATAGTGAGATTTGGAAGTGGGGTAGGAAGGATCACTGGTAAAGGAACAATTAGAACACCAAAGGTGGATTTTGAGAATGTCTACTATGTGAAGGAACTTAGAGGATTCAATTTGTTCTCAGTATCACAAATCTGTGACAAAAAACTTCCTGTGCTTTTCACTGAAGAGGGTTGTCTCATTCTTTCACCTGACTTCAAAATACCTGATGTCAGTCATGTATTGCTAAAGGTTCCAAGAAATCATAATCTTTACACATTCAACTTGAATGATGTCAAGCCAGAAGGTGATCTAGCATGTTTGGTGGCTAAAGCATTCTTGGATGAATCTACTAAATGGTACAGAAGGATGGCACATGTTAATTTCAAAGTGATCAACAAACTTGCTAAAGATGGACTTGCTCATGGACTCCCTTCCAAGATATTCACTAATGAACATAATTGTGTTGCATGTAACAAGGGCACTTAAAGAATTTATGGCTCTCATTAAAAACCAACTAAACAAGAAGATCAAAGGTATAAGGTGTGACAATGGGATAGAGTTCAAAAATGCTAATCTTATTGAACTCTGTGGGTTAAAGGGTATTAAAATAGACTATAGCACCCCTAGGACTCCACAACAGAATGGAGTTGCAGAAAGGAAGAATAGAACCCTTATAGAGGCTGCAAGATCTATGCTTGCTGACTCTAAACTTCCCACCATGTTTTGGACTGAAGCAGTTGGCACTGCTTGTTATGTGTTGAATAGGGTATTGATTACTAAACCTCATAATAAGACACCCTGTGAGCTTTTGACAGGGAAGAAACCTACCATTGAATACTTGAAACCTTTTGGATGTCAAGTGACTATTCTGAACACAAGTGATCACCTAGGAAAATTTGAAGCAAAAGCTGCTGAAGGGTATATTGTTGGTTACTCAGCTCATAGCAAGGCATACAAGGTATATAACTTGGATGCAAAGAAGATAGAAGAGACTCTTAACCTGAAATTTCTGGAGGAGAATGAAAATGTTCAGGGAAAAGGTCATGAATGGTATTTTGACCTTGATTACTTAACAGATTACTTGGGGTATACAAGACATAAAACTAACCCCTCTGCAGGTATACAAGTGTCATCTCCTAACACTGCAGGTACCCTAGAAAATGACTCAAACAGTGATTCAGAATGTGATGAATCCACTATTGTTGTATGTTCTCTACCTATTCATATAGCAGGTCCTCCTAACCAAGAAGCCTCTGATGCCAAAACTGCTGATGATGTGGAAAACTCAACCTATGCAGAGGATCTTGCTAGACTCAAAAAGAAAGAACATGCAGCTGCTGAGGAAGCTAAAAGACTTGGTCTTGAATTTGCTCAAGGCACTGAAGCACTCTTGAAACAAGCTGCTATTGATATCAACAGTCACTCTATTTCTGTTGATGAATCTGCTGATGAAGCTGCTGTCAATTCTGCTGCAGTTCCTGTTTCCACTGAAACATCGACAAGCTTCGATGAACCTTATGGCAGGTTTCCCATTCCCTCAGATCTTGCTAATGTTGAACAAAGTGATGGCACTTTTCAATCAGCTTCTTATGATGAAGACTTTGCTCCTACACTAATCAATCTGATACCTCCATTGATGTTAATCTTGTTACCACTAAAAGGATCAACACCATTCATCCAAAAGATAATATACTTGGTGATCCAAATGCAATGGTTCTCACCAGGAGTGCCATTAAGAATACCAAGTTTGGACAATGTACTTTTCTAACATATGTATCTACTCAGAAGAGAGGCAATCACACTGATCAGAAGCATTGTCTGTTTGCTTGTTTCTTGTCCCAAGTTGAACCAGCAAGCATTAAACAGGCTTTGAGTGAACCTAGTTGGGTTGAAGCTATGCAGGAAGAGATGCAACAATTCAAGAATCAGGATGTATAGATCCTTGTTGATCTTCCTGCAGGGAAAATTGCTATTGGAACCAAGTGGATATTAAAATGCAAGAGGGATGCAAGAGGTATTGTTGTCAGAAATAAAGCAAGATTGGTGGCTCAATGTTTCAGACAAGAAGAAGGGATTGACTATACTGAAGTCTTTGCACCGGTTGCTAGGGTTGAGGCAATTAGATTATTTTTAGCATTTGCCTCATACATGGGGTTTAAGGTATATCAGATGGATGTCAAAAGTGCCTTCCTCTATGGCAAAATTGAAGAGGAGGTCTATGTTACTCAACCTCAAGGATTTGAAGACCCCCAACATCCTAAAAAGGTGCACAAAGTTGTCAAGGCACTTTATGGACTTCACCAAGCACCAAGAGCATGGTATGCTAGATTGTCTACATTTCTTTTGGAGCATGGCTACAGAAGAGGAGCAATTGACAAGACCCTCTTTATTATGAAAAACTCCAGGGACATCATTCTAGTACAGGTCTATGTGGATGATATCATTTTTGGGTCCACAAAGGAAGCATGGTGCTGGGAATTTGAAGATTTGATGAAAGGTGAATTTCAGATGAGTGCTATAGGGGAATTAACCTTTTTCTTAGGGCTACAAGTCAAACAACAACCTGAAGGGATTTTTATCCATCAGGAGAAATATGTTAAGGACATCTTGAAGAAGTTTGACTTTGAACTTTTGAGGACTGCCACTACTCCATATGAACCACCCAAGCTTAAAAATCAAAATGAACAAGATGAGGCTGTGAATGTTCACCTCTATAGATCCATGATTGGATCACTCATGTATCTCACAGCTTCTAGGCCTGACATTACCTTTGCTATCAGTGCTTGATCAAGACATCAAGTCACTCCATTGACTTCCCACCTAAATGCAGTAAAGAAGATTTTCAAGTACATCAAAGGCCAACCCAAGTTAGGCCTTTGGTACCCAAGGGAATCACCATTTGTGCTGGAAGCATACAGTGATAGTGATTATGCAGGAGCTAATTTGGATAGGAAATCCACAACAGGAGGTTGTCAATTTCTTAGTAAACGACTCATCTCTTGGCAGTGTAAGAAACAAACCATTGTGGCTACTTCTACCACTGAAGCAGAATATGTTGCTGCTGCAAACTGTTGTGGTCAGGTACTTTGGATTCATAATCAAATGTTGGATTATGGGTTTAACTTCATGAACACTAAAATCTACATTGATAATCAAAGTACTATTTCTATTGTTAAAAATCATGTTTTTCATCAAAGAACTAAACATATTGAAATTAGGCACCATTTTATAAGAGATGATAATGTGGCCGATTTATTAACAAAGGCTTTTGATGGACCTAGGTTTAATCACCTAGTTGTCAACATTGGGATGGTTAACCCTTGAATGCTATGTTTGAGGGGAGGCATAAGCCTCAGGGGAGGCATATGCCTCGAGGGAGGATTGTACATGTTGTATAATATGTAGATTATTATGTTTACTAACTTTGTTTTACAGGTTTACTACTAATTTTGTACATTATTATTGTTGTCTTTTGTGTTATGTTTAAGTGTTTGGTTGCAGGTTATGTTCCTGCTGATGAAAAGACAAAATAAAAGGTTCTTTTATTATTGAAGAAACAGAAAGTACATCATCAACACCATTCAACATCAGGATTACAAAAGATACCATCTAACAACATTCAAACAACCTAACAACAAACCACCTTCTAAACCAAAAACATCACCACCTCCCACAGCCCAAATCTCTACTCCATCTTTCTCTTCCCTTTTCCCATGTCCTTGGGGTCAGGCATCCTCTTGTGGACCCCTCTAGATTGCATGTCTTTGTTCCAGAGCTTGGGAACAGCAAGTCCAAGGACAACCTTCAGAGGACCCTTGTTATTTTTAGAGGAATGTGGCTCTTCAGGGACAGAGATCTTCCTCATATCAGCACAAACCCTCTCCATCTCACTAGTAAGGAATGCTGTGACAGGAGTAAAATCAGGGACAACAACAACAAGAGGAGTTGGAGCTTCCTCTGTTTCCTCTGATGAGGATGGAAATGGACAAAACTCTGATGGTCCTTCACCAAGATAGTAGTATGCTATTTGTATTTTGGGAATGTCAAAAGTGGAATCAGAAGAAGAATAAGAGGAAATATCAATAATTTTGGGGTCTGATTTCATGATTGGTGTGTTTAGAAAGGCTTTGGTGTGATGGTATTAGTGTACTATTGCGTTGTGCGTAACTTTTGCCTTGAAGACTTCTTTATAAAGACTTGATTTGGGATTAATATGAGTAAATGCAAGTTAATGGGAGGTAGTTGAGTCAGTAGCAATTACTAATTGTGCAAGTTGTCCATTTATGTGGATTCTTCGGATGAAAGTCACTTGGGTTTGACCAATTGCTGCTGATAACACTTACTTTATTCTTAAGTTTGTTCCTGTTGATGGCTTATAATAGATTAATTTATTCAGGGGAATGCAAATCTTTCAGAAGAATAACAATCAAGTAAAGACAAACAAGGCAACATGTTTATTTAATCTTTAGAAGTACAAACAGGAATAAGATTGAAAGATTCATACAAACAAAACAAGCCTATCAATCCTACACTTCCTATTCTACTTTGCCCTTGCCCTTGCCTTCAGCTTTCTTCTCCTTGCCTTTGTTGATATTGAAGATTCCTTGTTGCTGGGGACAAGGCAACCCAATCACCACTTTTCTTGTCTTTGGCAATGGTGGATTTGACTTTCTTCCTCTTGATGGTCGCTTTGGACGAGAGGATTGGGGGCTTCTCAGGTGTTGTAGGGTTGTAGAGTGCATCACTCTCATCATCATCTTCATCAGAAGAAGTGAAGATGAAGGGAGACTCATTAGGATTAGGGACTCTGTTTGCCCTCTCCAATGCATTCCACTATCTCTCCATCTCTCCATCTCTCTTTGGTATTCAGGATCATCAATTTCAGATGGGTATGGTGGAAGATCCTCTGATGATGTTGAACTTAGAGCAGGTACATCATGTCTCTTCTTTTTGGCTTGCTCTTTTGTAAGACCCCGTGGGAGGGTTGGCATTCTGAGTGGTGATGGAGATGTTAGTGACTCTGATGAATCTGATGAGTCAGAAGCAAGGTTGATGATGCTCAGATTGGATGCCATGGTTCTTAATTGATTGGTGGATTTGTAATTAGGGATTTGTATTGTTAAAGTTGTGAGGTGATATTTGGGAATCATTACCCTATATTTATAAGACCATCCAAACCGTGTGTATTTATTACCATAAATGCGAGGTGATTTGTAGATAATTAAGGGTGAATCGAAATTTGAATAAAGAGATTTTCAAAGATATTTGGTTACCACTGAAGTTGTGATTCTGCTGATTGATTCTGCGGATGGTGCTGTTGAATGAATGGTTGACCGTAGTCAACAATTGATTGATTTCTGCGGACTGACCATCTAGTTTCTGCCGTTTGACTTTGTTCCTGCTGAAGAGTCAGTTTAATTGGGATAATTCAAAGTCGATTATTGGTCAAAGATTGGTTTCCATAATTTATGCCAATTACACTCCACGTTTGGTAACTTACCATAATTAACCTCGATGTGCAAATTCCACTCATAATTAACTGATTCCCACTCGCTATAATTTTTAAAAACCATTTCAACAGTATTCAGCACTCACAACCCTAATTTCTTCGTATCAATCAATGGCTGCACTACTTTTCAAAGGTGATCATAATAAGCATGCTTTTCTAGGTCGTGGTAAGGGTGATGATGACTATGTGGGAATGATGGAATTTCTCCAAAGATCCAAGATTCATTATGCCTTAACCCGTTATCCTAATATTATTTATGAATCTTTGGTTACACAATTTTGGCAAATGGCAAGGACGAGGTTTGTTGATGATGGACCAACAGAGATTGTTGCTATGGTAGATGGGGAAGAATGTGTTGTCACTGAGTCATTGGTCCGAACTCAACTACAATTGGATGATGAAGGTGGGGTGAGCGAATTAGCTATGGAAGAAATACTTGCAGGTCTTCAGGCTATCAGATATAATGGTGATGGGAAAGTGTGGTACAAGAATTTGTTTTGCCCTAAATGGAGATTTTTGACACACACTTTGCTTCAGTGTATGAGTTCTAAGTCTGGTGGATGGGATCAATTTTCAACAGACATTGCTCTTGCCATTGTGTGTCTTTCTCAGGGAAGAACCTTTAATTTTTCTAAGTATATATTTGATGAAATGCTTGGTATTGTTAAGGATACCAAACTTAAATATTTAATGTATCCTAGGTTTCTTCAAATTATTTTAGATATTCATACCACTGAACCTACCCATTTGCCTGTTAAGGGTTTATCAAGTAAGCTTTTTGCTCAAATGAAAATCAAATATACAGGAGAACACAGACCCTTACTCCCTGCTATGTTGCCTGTTGGCAATGCTCCTGAAGGAGTAGCTGCTGATGCAGCTGCTGATGCCCCTGTTGGCAATGCCCCTGATGGAGTAGCTGCTGATGTAGCTACTGGTGGTCAGGATCCTACTGATGCTCAAGCACTAGAGGATTCCCCTGACAGGACTGAAGTTGCTACTGATGCAAGTGCATCAGTTGCTCCTGATGTTCAGTCACCACCCTCTCCTAGGTAACCCACACCTACACCTTCACCCATGGCTAATACTAAAATCAATAATGGATTTCAAGTTAGCCACATGGAACATAAGAGGAATGTGCAATGAGATTAAACAAAATGAGGTGATGAAGTTTATTGATTCAGAAAAAGTTCAAGTTTGTGTTGTTATTGAAATTCATTTAAAGATTAAAAGCATCAATAAAATTTGTGACAGGGTATTTGGAAACTGGAATTGGATTTCAAATGTGATGCATAGCCCAACCTGTTGTAGAATTATAATTGGGTGGAATAGTTCTTTGGTGAATGTGATAGTTATTTGTAGTACAAGTCAAGTTGTTCTATGCTTAATTTAAATAGTGGACAAAAGGTTAAGATTTTTAGTTTCATATATGCTTCGAATTCTAACATTGATAGAAGGGAACTATGGAGGTAACTTTTGATTAACAAGAATATGGTCATTGGGCAACCTTGGGTCTCAATGGGGGACTTCAATGTTATACTTAAACCTGAGGAACAATCTAATGACTCGTCTGGTATGAGTAATGAGATGGGTGAGTTCAAAGATGCTGTCAATGAATTAGAAGTTGATGATTTATGCAATTCAAGATTTCAATTCACATGGACTAAATCTCTTAAAAATCCTCTGAATACCACTCTCAAGAAGCTTGGTAGAATTATGATTAATGAAGATTTTGTGGAGAGGTTTGAAAAAGCTAATGGAGTGTTCCTTTCTTATGGTATCTCTAATCATAACCCTGCAATGTTGGTATTTCCTGGTGGGTTGCATAAAAAGAAAAGGTCATTTAGATTTGTTAACTATGTGTCTAATAAAAGTAATTTATGAAAGTAGTGAATGAAGGATGGAGTAAAGAGGTTTATGGTTGTAAGATGTATCAAGTAGTTCAGAAATTGAAGAGGCTTAAAAAACCTCTAAATCAGCTGAACTGGAAGCATGGGAACTCATTTGAGAATGTGGCGGTTTTAAAAAAGAAGTTAGAAGAAGCTCAAAAGAAACTTGATATTGATCGTAATAATGTGGATATTAAGAAAGAAAATGTGCAATTGGTAATTGAGTATAGAACTGCTGTTGAAGATGAATTGAAATTGTTACATCTGAAAGCTAAAGTACACTGGTTGCAAGAAGGTGATAAAAATTTAGCTTATTTTCATAGAGTTTTAAAATCTTGAAAGAACAAGAGTAGAGTTGAATCGATATGTAAAGATGATGGTACAAGAGTGAATGGTGAAGATGTAGCAGAACAATTTGTGAGTCATTTTAAGAAATTTCTTGGGGAAGGTCATGATGTTCAGTATTTCTCACAACTTGGTGATATTGTTCAATTGAAGCTTCTTTAGGATGATGCAATAAATATGCTTAGGGATATCACTGAGAAGGAAATAAACGAAACTATGTTTGATATTGATTCTTCAAAAGCTGCTGGTCCAGATGGGTATGCCTCATGTTTTTTCAAAAAAGCCTGGAATTCTATTGGGAAGGATATTTGTCTAGCAGTGAAGGAGTTTTTCATTAATGGGAAGATGCTTAAGGATATTAATGCCACTTTAATTGCATTGCTTCCAAAGATTGACTCTCCTGATAAAGTGTCAGACTTTAGGCCAATTGCATGTTGCAATGTGCTATACAAATGTATTAGTAAAATCCTAACCAATAGAATCAAGGATGGATTGAGCAAGATTGTGAGTCTTAATCAGAGTGCTTTTGTGCCAGGAAGGCATATCCAAGATAATATTCTCATAACACAAGAGTTACTTAGAGGCTACAATAGGTAGAATGGTCCCAAGAGATGTGCAATGAAGATAGATATACAAAAAGCTTGTGATATAGTAAATTGGGGCTTTCTACAAGATATTCTCAGGGTTGTTGGTTTTAATGAAACAATGGTAAATTGGATTATGACATGTACTACTTCTACATCTTTCTCTATTTGCATTAATGGTGAAATTTGTGGCTTTTTTAAGGGTAGAAGAGGACTTAGACAGGGAGATCCTATTTCTCCTTATCTTTTCACCCTTGTAATGGAAGTGTTCAACATGATTATGATGAAAAATATTGGAGAAGCTTAGAAATTCAAGTATCATTATGGGTGTAAAGACCTTAAGCTTACCCATTTGTGTTTTGCTGATGACCTATTGGTTTTGTGTAATGGAGACAAGGATTCTTTGGTTGTTGTAAAGAAATCTCTTGATGAATTTAGCAGTGTGTCAGGATTATTTCCAAATATGAGTAAGAGCATAATATTTTTTGGCATTATTCCTGAGTCAAAGAAAGTTGAATTACTTGAAGTAATCCTTTCAAATGTGGCAGGCTTCCTTGAAATATCTTGGGGTTCCATTATTGACAAAGAAGGTTGGTATAAATGATTGTAAGAATTTAATTGATAGTATGGAAGGATTAACAGCTGGAAGAACAAATGCTTATCATATGCTGGTAGAATTTAGTTAATTGCTTATGTCCTGTAAACTGTGCAACAATATTGGGCTTCTGGGAATTCAGCTAAAGGAAAAGCTAGAGTTTGCGAAGCCGGTCTTTAGGCCCTAGGAATGAAAGATCCCAAGATCCTCCCTTGGTATCAAACCTTTAAGATGGTGGAATGAAGTTCTTTTGGTTACTCAAATTTGGAAGATAATTGCTAATAAAGAATATATTTGGGTCAAATGGGTTAACATAGTGAAATTAAAAGGAAATACTATATGGGAGATTGAATATCATAATTCTGATAGTTGGGGTTAGAAGCACTTGCTTCTATTAAAAGAAAAGATAAGACCTTATGTCAAGCACTTAATTGGTGATGGCTAGAGTGTCTTTATGTGGTATGACAATTGTGTTCGAATTTAACAATCAAAGTACACAAATATGGGGAAGCTAGGATCAAGTATAACATATACAAAGATTAACTAAAACATAAATAGTAACGTACCCGATGCACTTCAATAAATCTTGAATCTTGTGTAAACTAGATCAATGATAAACCCCTTACCGTTTTTGTTTTTCGATCTCTTGATAATTACTATAGTGAGTAATTACCTCATTCTTGTACACACAAACTAATACCGAATTAAAGTAATTGCAAGATTAAAACACAAGAATAATTTTGTTATAAAAATTTTGATCCAAACCCTAAGGGTTTAGGGTACGATCGGCCAAGGAAGAAACAAAGGAGGAAAACCAAACTTAGGGTATTGTGTGTGCACAAAAGGTGAGAAACAAAAGACCCTTCGGTTTTTATATATAGTATATGTAACTTGGTGAACAAGAAAGAGGCATGGGTCGATCCCCTTGGGCTAGGGTCGACCGGCCATGCACCCCTTAAGGGGTTTCCGGATCCTTCTTGCCTTCCAAATTACATTCTAGTCCCTTTCCTTATTATTTGACGATAGTTAGTCCATACATTTAATTACTAACGATCATTAGTCCTTATACTTGTGTTATTAATAAATATACATAACAATTAATATTTATTCATCTTTAATTCTCGTTTGTAATGTGTGCAATCCCGAGGTCTCGGGTTCGATACTAGTCATTTACTAATTAATATTTATACATAACTTTTAACAGCTCCCACTCGTATATCTATTAATAGTAAATTGACATTGGTTTGTGTATTACAACACTCCAATGCCCCCAGCACGACTCGAGCTAGGTTTCTTGGAAAACCTTTAATGATTCATCATTATAATTATCCTTTTCTTTCTAATACTACATTTAATAAAGATGTGAGATTATTTATTAATAGTCTGTTTCTCGTCTCTTTATGATTGAACAAAATTACCAAAACATCTTAACGTATTCCAGATAGACTTTGGGCGTGGCCACGCAAACATTTTGTCAACCCTACGAGGTGCCCAGCAGTATTAAACTTCTGAACAAATTAGAAGGAACAAATTCTCTCTTGACTACAAGAATAACCCATGAACTTTGCAACACTTCTGAAAACAACCCTTATGACTTCCAATTACGGTAAGTGGTAGATTGCCTCACAAAAATGCACTACATCCATGACACTTATCTGGTATCTCAAGTCTGAGGATAACTTTAAATATGATTCTCACATTAAATATTAAATCATATTGTTGGGATAAGTCCAATACTCAATTCATTGAATATCATGTGAAATTGGTATGACTACGCATCAATATACTTTCAAGTATATCCTTAACCAATACTCAAAATTGTCTTAGTTTAATGATATTCCCATATCATTAATCGAAAACGGACAATTTAGAATAATAACTTATTCATGGATCTTAAACATGCAAATATAGGATATATTATTAAGACAATGAATAAATAAACATAAACAATATTTTATTTCATTAAAATAATAATTGTACATTACATCCCTTATCCAAATACTAATCACAAATGGGCATGAAACCTTCAGCTAATTTAAGTCCTATTCCTTCAGCATGCTTGTAAAGCTTGGTGCCAGGTAAAGGTTTCGTAAATTGATCTGCTAAGTTTTCATCTGTGTGAACTTTGAGCATTTCGATTTCACCTATTTCGACTTGTTCTCGAACATAGTGGTGCTTAATCGGGAAATGTCTGGTGCCTTTCATGATTCCAGGTTCATTGGCAAATGTAATTGCAGCTGAATTGTCGCAATACATTTTTATAGGTCGTTGAATCGACGACATAACCCCAAGCCCTGAAAAAAACTTTCTAATCCAAACAGCTTCCATTGCAGCTTCTGAAGCAGCTATATACTCACTTTCTGTAGCAGACATCGCTAGTACACTCTGCTTTCTGCTCCTCCAATCCACAGCTCCTCAATTAATGACAAAGACATATCCCGTCTGAGACTTCGTATCATCTTTATCACCTTTCCAAGAAGCATCGCAGTAACCTGTAACATCAAGTTCGGCAGATGGAGTACCCCTATAAACTAAGAACATCTCTTTAGTAGTCCTAAGGTACTTAAGAATATTCTTAACAGTAGTCCAGTGTTTTTCACCTGGATTTTGCTGATATCGACTAGTTAAGTTCTGAGCAAATGTCACATCAGCCTTGTGCTTTTTACTGCATACATAATAGAGCCCACAGCCAAAGCATAAGGGAATCTCTTCATGCGTTGCACCTCTTCAGGTGTTGAATCACAAACTTTCTCGCTCAGGCCATGTTGCTCTTGCATCGGAAAATATCCCTTCTTGGAATTTTGCATATTGAATCTCTTCAATATTTTATCAATGTAAGCAATTTGGCTTAATCCAATTAATCACTAAGATCTATCTCTATATATCTTGATTCCTAGAATAAATGCAGCTTCCCCAAAATCTTTAATAGAAAAACAACTTCCAAGATATGCCTTAACCTTTTGCAAACTTGGAATGTCATTCCCCATGATCAATATGTCATCAACATATAAAATAAGGAAAATTACATTAATCCCACTAGCTTTGTGATATACACATGGCTCATCGAGATTTTGAGTGAATCCATACTTTTTAATCTCACTATCAAATCTCTTATTCCATTGTCGTGATGCTTGCTTCAATCCATAAATGGAACTTTTGAGCTTGCATACACTATTTGGGAATTCTGGATTCACAAACCCCTCAGGCTGCGCCATATAGATGTCCTCATCTAGGCGACCATTTAAGAAGGCGGTTTTGACATCCATTTGCCAAATCTCATAGTCATAATAAGCGGCTATGGCTATAAGAATCCTAATAGCCCTAATGTCAGCTAAAGGAGAAAAGGTCTCCTCATAGTCAACACCAAAAGTTTGAGTATAGCCTTTAGCTACCAAACAGGCCTTATAGGTGTGTACAATGCCATCCATATCAGTCTTTTTCTTGTAGAGTCATTTACTCCCAACTAACTTGGCACCCGGAGGTAGGTCTACTTCTTCCCAGACTTCATTGTCTTTCATGGATTGCATTTCCCCATTCATAGCTCCCTGCCACTTTTCCTTTTCAGGACTATTCATTGTAGCTTTATAACTTGTAGGTTCATCAAGATCTCCTATCAAGTTATCATCACACTCCATGTTAAGACATAGACGTGTTGGAGCCTTCACAGGTCTAGATGACCTATGAACGGGAACCACTTCAACTTCAGGTGGAGGACCTATACTTTCAGGTTCCACAGGAAGTTGGCTAGTGTTTTTAGAAGGTTCTACATCTTCATGATCGTCTTCCAGATCATATACTCTCCCACTGAATTCTTGAGATATAAGCTCCTTTTCCAAGAAGTCTCCATACCTTGCAACAAAAACTTTGTTTTCAGTTGGGTAATAAAAGTAGTAACCCATAGTTTCCTTAGGGTATCCTACGAAGATGCACTTCACAGATCTTTATTGGAGTTTGTCTGCCGAGTCACGTTTAACATACGCCTCACAAACCCAGACCTTAAGATAAGACAAGTTAGGAGCTTTTCCAGTCCATAACTCATATGGTTTCTTATCCACCTTCTTTGTTGGAACCATATTAAGAATACGAACCGCAGATTCCAAGGCATAATCCCAAAACGAGTAAGGAAGAGTTGTTAGATTAAACATATATCGTATCATGTCTTGTAATGTACGATTCCTTCTCTCAGATGCACCATTTTGTTGTGGAGTATATGGAAAAGTAAGGTGCTGGACAATTCCCTCCTTTGCTAAGTAATCTATGAACTCTTAACTCAGGTATTCACCACCTCTATCGGATTGAAGAGCTTTAATCTTCTTTCCAAGTTGCAACTCTACTTCTGCTTTAAACACTTTGAATGTTTCAAACACCTCATGTTTATGTTTAAATAAATAAACATAACCATAACGGCTGTAATCATCCGTAAATGTTAAGAAGTAGCTAGCACCTCTCCTTGACACATGTCTAAGTGGTACACACACATCTGTGTGAATAAGACCAAGTAGATCATCAGCCCTTTCAATCCTATTTTTAAAGGGTTTCTTTGTCATCTTCCCAGCAATGCAAGATTCACAGTTATCAAATGATTCATCATTGATCATTTCTAAAAGCCCATCATGTTGCAGCTTTTTTATGCGATCTTTGCCAATGTGAGCAAGTCGACAATGCCAAAGATAAGACGAATCTAGACCTTTCTTGATTCTCTTATTATTGTTGCTATACATTGAATTATTTTTAACAAAAGCATTATCATTATCATTCATAACAATTTCAAAGACACCATTCACAGCAATAGCATTAAAATAAAAATCACCATTTAAAGAATCTGAAATTCTATTGCTAGAAATAGTGTGATGAAAACCAAGGTTCAACAAACATGAAAATGAAATTACACCTCTAACAATTGACGGTGCATAATGACAATTATTTAAAGATAATACTAAGCCCGAAGGCAACACTAAATTAAAAACTCCTATAGCTTCAACTGCTGCATGTGCTCCGTTACCCACGTGCAGGAATTGTTGTCCATAGGCCAGCTTTCTCTCAACTCTAAACCCCTGCAAGGTATTGCAAATATGAATGCCACATCCCGTATCATATACCCATGAATTCAATTTAGGAGTAAGAGTGAATAATTTAATCATAAAGAACGCACTTGATGAACTGGGGTTACCAGCTTCATTCCCCTGCTTCTTGAATCGCAAGTCATGAATGTAGAGAGGGCAATTGCGCTTCCAATGGCCCTTTTCATGACAATGGTGACAAGCCTGATCCTTCTTGTTTGGCGGATTCACCTTGTTCTGCTTAGGCTGATGCTTCTTCACCTTGGGTTGAGGTTGATAGGCCATGACCTGCTTGCCTTTATCACCTTTCCCTTTGCCTTTGTTCACATGCGATTTCGTCTGGATTCTCCCACCATGAATTGCCAACACTTGCGGGGTAGGAGCCTTGACCTTGGCTGGTAGACTTTTCTCATAATCAACAAGCAGTGCGAATAATTCTTAGATTGTCTTCCCCGAGCAGTGCATGTTGAAATTCTGCACAAAACCAGCAAAGTCCTTATTAAGGACCCTATTGATCAAGTGCACTTGCACATTCTCGGGGTAACCAAATCCAATTTTGTGAAGCTGATCAAAAGATTCCTTCATCTCAGTCATATAATCTTCAACTGGTTTACCATCACCATGCTTGCAGTTGTGTAGCTTGTCAAGTTCATCATACAATTCAACTGCGAGAGGTTTCTCATAAGACTGCTGAAGTACTTCAAGCATATCTTTTGGGAAAAAGTACTCAAACTTCTTTTGTAATGGAGCACTCATGCTAGTGAGCATTAAACAAGCAACCTCATTAAACTTAGCATGTTTCTCCTTCCACTCCGCCTTAACTGCTTCTGTTGCATTAGCAGCAGGCTCAGCTGGACATTCTTTGGTAAAGTAATTGAGCTTACCGGCCGCCCTCAAGACAATTCTGAGCGAACGGTGCCAATCATTGAAATTCTTTCCAGTCAATTTTTCTCTCTCAAGATGACTCTTGAAAGCAGAAATCACAGTTGGGTTATCGGGTTGAGCCATATCTACAGATAAAAGTTCAAACATTAGTATTTTCGATAACAAATATCTTCAAGAAAATAAAATACCCATAGGCTATATTCATATAACCACCAAAATTTTCTTGAAAATCTAGGATCCAACTTTACATAGTTCCACCACATCAGTTGATCTGCTAGTGGTGAAAGTACAAAAGATGGTAATCTGTCAAACAATAATTGGCAAACAGGATTTCCAATTCCTAGATCATTATGGGATTTACATCAAATTGATTCATCAATTTGCCTTGTAAGCATGCTTCATCCCATCTCATGCCTTAAGTTCTAGGTCTCACGCACAACTTAATTAAGTCGTCTACCTTAGAAACTGTAAAATTACAATTATGGTCTCACCCGCTAAAAGAATTTTACCTTGTTATAATAATTTAGCATAGGTCTCACGTTTACTAAATTAAAATTCCAAGTGTTCCTTATAGATAGATGGCATGTAACTTAAATTTTAAGGGTATTCAATTTTTGATATGTCAATCAAAATATGTATAAAGATGCATGCACTCATCTTCATAGCATAATTTTCAAAACCTTTTTATTACTTATTAGTGAAATTAATACACAGTTTTACTTGAGGTTTAAAAACCCTAAGATGACTTTCTACAAGCATGATTTTAAAAGAAATTCGTTTAAGACGTATTCAAGATTGTGATAACGAAGGCAGACTCTAAGGCTCTTTTCTAAGCCTTCAAATCACGGTTATGAATATTGTCTTAAAAGAGTTACTTTTAGAAGCATGTTTGTACAAAACATCAATCAAGCAAAAGTTTATGAATTCAATCTCAAAATCATGTAATAAAGTATGAATCTTGCTAGTCTCGCCTTGGAGCGAATTACCGTACGAAGCGAACCATTGTTGGCACATAAGACTCTGCAAGATTCAATCTCTATCACTTAGGGTTTCACCATTATTAGTCCGTATTATTTTCTTTATGAAAATCACCCTTTTTATTGCTTACAACAAGTCAAACAATTAAGAAACAATAAAAACAAGTATTTCAAAGAAAAACAACAACTAATAATAATTAAAGTGAAACAAATAGCCACAGACATTCCTTATTAGAAAAGATCCTAATAAAATCAAG
Source organism: Artemisia argyi (assembly GCA_030686995.1). Lineage (NCBI taxonomy): Eukaryota > Viridiplantae > Streptophyta > Magnoliopsida > Asterales > Asteraceae > Artemisia > Artemisia argyi. Next base: position 98,870,314 of record CM060687.1, read on the forward strand.
TCTAGGTATAAACATGCATGTAATCAACTAAGGCCTTCTCCTCTTAATGGAAGAGAGTCACATACATTGACGAATCAATTGCGTAGGCCAAAGCTAATATACACACCACATAGCATACAAATTGATTTTAATATATATATGTATAGGAGTCTTCCCCAATTTTTGATCTATCTAAAACATGTGACATAAAAAAAACAACAAGATCCATGACTAACATGCATGTTTCGTCATGGATTAAACCTAACAATTAGCACATAGGTCACAAGATACGTTCACATAACCGGTTAAAGACCTAGGGTTTCTAGTGATTACAATTTAATCAAGTAAACCACAAACCCTAATTAGGGTTTTATGTGGAAAATCGAACCTCCCATAAATTAGGGTTAGGGTTTCAAATTTTATAAAAAAAATTAAAGAAAAACCCTAGATCAAAAACATGTATCTAAAACAATTAAACATCCGATTTTTATTACGTTTTAGTAATCAATTCCATGTTATACATGGCTCGTGATGCCACTGTTAGAATTTTACAATCAAAGTACACAAATATGCGGAAGCTAGGATCAAGTATAACATGTACAAAGATTAACTAAAACATAAATAGTAACGTACCCGATGCACTTCAATAAATCTTGAATCTTGTGTAAACTAGATCAATGATAAACCCCTTACCGTTTTTGTTTATCGATCTCTTGATAATTACTATAGTGAGTAATTACCTCGTTCTTGTACACACAAACTAATACCGAATTAAAGTAATTGCAAGATTAAAACACAAGAATAATTTTGTTATAAAAATTTTCATCCAAACCCTAAGGGTTTAGGGTACGATCGGCCAAGGAAGAAACAAGGGAGGAAAACCAAACTTAGGGCATTGTGTGTGCACAAAAGGTTAGAAACAAAAGACCCTTGGGTTTGTATATATAGTATATGTAACTTGCTGAACAAGAAAGAGGCATGGGTCGATCCCCTTGGGCTAGGGTCGACTGGTAGGGTTTCCGGATCCTTCTTGCCTTCCAAATTACATTCTAATCCCTCTTCTTATTATTTGACGATAGTTAGTCCATACATTTAATTACTAACGATCATTAGTCCTTATACTTGTGTTATTAATAAATATACGTAACAATTAATATTTATTAATCTTTAATTCTCGTTTGTAATGTGTGCAATCCCGAGGTTTCGGGTTCGATACTAGTCATTTACTAATTAATATTTATACGTAACTTTTAACAAATTGGAGTAATTTAGGTCCACTTAATAGCATTGTTCATAACAGAGCATTGAATGAGGCTAGGATGGGTAATAAAGATAAAGTGAATGACTTAATTGTTAATGGTGAGTGGATGTGGCCAAATGAATGGAATAGTAGTTTTCCTGAGCTTCAACAACTTAATGTTCCATTGATTTCTGATAGCAGGGATAGAGTAATGTGGATGGATAGTAATGGTAAAATAAGTGAATACTCAGTTAAAGTAGCTTGGGAAAGTTTGAGAGACAGATGGCCAAAAGTGAGATGGAATAGTGTTGTTTGGTTCTCTCAATGTACTCCTAAGCATGCTTTCATTCTATGGCTTGCAATCCAAGGTAACCTTTTAACTCAGGATAAAATGATTGCTTGGTATCAAGGGGATGATTTGAACTGTTCTTTGTGTAATAGTTGCCTGGATAGTCATAAGCACTTGTTTTTTGAATTTGTGTTCGATGCTAAGGTGTGGAAAGAAGTTAAATGCAAAGGAAGATTTATAGGAAATTGTGAAGATTTGGATAGTGTGGTAAGTTATATTGCAGATAGAGGGAATAAAAGTAATATTTGGAATGTTGTGAATAGACTCATAATTTCAGCCTCAGTGTGTACATTGTGGAATGATAGAAATAAGAGATTTTTCCAAAATGTTAGAAGATCTGAGGATGAGATAATTGCTGTGATTAACAAATATATGGAAGATGTCCTACAAAGTCTAAGAGTTAAAAGATCAAATGCAGTCTTGATGGTGGCCAACATGTGGAATTTTATATGTGAAAAAGGCAAGCTGGTACGTGCTCTTCTGCATCAAAATGGTTAAAATATCATGTTCCCTTGATAAAGGGGTGTTTGGCATAACAAAAGTTATAGTGAAAAAGATGGATCAGTGGATGTAGTGGGAATGCAATAGTGTTAGAAGATCATAATCAGAGAGGTATGAAATTTTTCTTGATGATTTTAGGAGTTTGGATGGAAATTGCACTTATCTGCTTTGTGCAAAAAATTATGCAAACCATTCAGTTTACAAGACCTTGTACCTTGAGTCTTATTGGTGTGACTGTACCTGTTGTGACACATATGACCTGCAAACTTGGCCTTGGGAGGAAGTTTGGTGAGTTTATGGTGAAGCAATAGGAGGTCTAATTCATCAAGATGTACCATAAAGTAGGATTGTACATTGAGAAGGGTGATGGTTTGGCGAATGCTGTATAATGAATTGAATAGAGAGGAATGAAAGATGATCTTCTTGGTCTTTCCAATACACCATCAAGGAGGAAATGATAGGTCTTCACCCAAGGTGTTCATTCCCATGTAGCTGAAGCCATTCTATGAGATGGAAATGTAGGTTACATGGCATAGCCCTTGCTGTGGAATGGTAATGGGTTCCTAGTGATGCCTCTTATCTATTCTGCCATGATCATTGTGGGTGGCTGGTTGAATGGTTATGGTGGATAGATATAGAGGAAATGTAGCTAGATGGTGGGTGCAAAAAAGGTAATCTCCAACTGAATCAAAGCTGGATGCAGTTGTGAAAAGAAGTTTTTAATTTTGATAGAAGTGAGATGTATCAAAGACATAGTTCTTTGTTCTATCTGTTATGGGGTATAGTCTTTTTGTTGAATACGTCGTTGGGCATGTCTAATTAGACAGCTGATACTTATAATGTACATTTGATTGATGATTAATATACCCACCCAAAAAAAATAATAATAATAAATTATTGAAATACAAAAGTTCTCAGGGGTTTTCCTATATTATATAATATAAAAGGTTAAAACTATTCATCCAACAAATTCGTTTAAATACCAGATATCTTTGTTGACATGCAAGCACCAAAACATTGGTTCTATAAACAAATGATTCTAACTTTGATGTTGCATTTTCCATGTGTACCATCGATTTCATAAAGTGGAGTTGTAGCCATTCTTTAATTTTACATGCGAAAGAAAAATCACACCAAATTTGTTTACAATAGCGTCAGCAAATATACAAATAAGATTTGTAAAATTTAACAATATAAAAAAAAAAAAAAAAAACATAACGGAAAAACACAACATAAATATTAGGTTTGCATAAATAATATAAAAGAACATAACCAAAATAATGCAATGTTTTGAAGATCACCTTTTTTTAAAAAAAATATGAATGAATGAGGAAGTTTTGCAGGCTTATGTGGAAGTAAATTTGGTGCCGAATAAGGGTATTTTTAAGACAGAATGAGGGTTTGTGTCACATCAAATTTGAAAAAGATATAACGAAGGGAATATATACCATACATATTTAGTACTTACACGATTGAACTTTTTAGGAAAATATAGGGTTTTATTTATGGGCAAATGTTTTAAAAATGTATGATACTTGGCATCATCTGTTTTTATGGGTAGCGAACAATTTTTTTTTTGCTTATACAAGTACTTTTCTTTTAAATTCGGCTTTTTTAAGATATTCTGTGACATTTTTTTGCCCCTCTCATCTAATAGGAATTTTATTTTTTCAAAGGGTAAAAATATCAAAAAATACTTTAAAAATGATCAATTTGAAAAAATAAATAAATAAATAAATAAAGATTACTCCTATAGGCAAAAAAAGAAAATGTTCGCGCTACTTAGAAAAACAATTGGTGTCAATTATAATACTTTTTAAAAATATTTGCCCTTTATTTATCTTCACAAATTTACATGTTTTATAACAGTTTTATTTTTAACACGAAATTATTATCAGAATTTAATTTTTTGCATGGAAGTTTCATTGCTCCCCCCCCACACACACACACAAATTTTTTTAAGGTTTTCTTTCTTTATAATTTTGACTCGTATACAGTATGTTTGGGTACTTTTTTTTTTAATCAAAAATCACGGGAGAAATTAAAATTCCAACATTTTATAGCAATTGGACAATCAAGAAGTTCAATTGCAAAATTGAAACCTCCAATTTGGCTAAAAAGTTGTTCCCTTATTATAAAAGACTTACATGTTCTTCTCTTATACTCTACAACTTTTGGGGATTAAACCATGTTAACGTGTCTGGTTAATGATTATGGCATGCACGTTATTGCTACAATGTCAACGATTTAATTCCGCCCTATTATTGTTTTCTTATATATATTATTCAGTTGTTATTAATAAATCTACAATGGTTGATGTTCCAACAAATTAGATAATGATAATTTTTAACATATATACCCTTAAACAGTAAAGCGGTGGCAAGTTTTAGCCGGGAACCAGAGTAGGACAGTAAGGTTTGAACAATGGGCATTGTGTTTTGAATGGATCTGTATCTGTTATAGCGAAGTGAATCTCGTGTAGCATATTCGATTTTTAGAGCCTGCTAGACTATGTCGATCTCCACCACACTACTTGCAATTGGATGGTAACATTATTTCAGTAGTAACTCTAGCTATTTTGTAATGCTTGTTTAGCTGCTAAAAAAAATACAAACATCAAAAGTCAATACCAGAGATAAATGATTACCTTTTGTTTCATCAATATACGATAAATATACAGGAGTGCCCACATGGTACCGTTTATAATTCAATTTAGTCAATTCTATCATTTTGATCTGATAATTTAAACGAGTTCATGATACTTGCCATTCTTTGCACCCTAGTAAACCCATCAAAATAATTATAAAAAAACAAAATAAAATGCCAAGTGGTGACGGCAATATCTTGGCTTGTTCAGTGTTTGTCTAAATTACTATAAATTGAGCCATATCATATTGACATTTCAAGTATCCCACGAACAATTTTAATCCTGCAAACCTTTTCAACTCAAAAATGGCTTGTTTTAAAAACTTATTCGAGATTTTAATGCTTCAGATGGTGGTTCTTACAATTATTTCTTCGCATGCAGACGGCCAAGGCTTGAAAATAGGATTTTATGAGAAATCATGTCCTCATGCCGAGAAGATTGTCTTTAACGTCATGAAGGATGTTATGGCTGTTGCACCCTCTCTATCTGGCCCATTGCTAAGATTGCACTTCCACGACTGCTTCATTAGGGTTTGTAATATGACCTCATAACCTTTTCTTATTTCTCTTCTTAGAAATTTATATATCACTTTATGAGTTTATGAACTTTGTAATTATAGGGTTGTGATGGATCAGTTCTATTGGATTCTCCAAATAATCAATCCGAGAAATTTTCAATCCCAAATCTAAGCCTAAGAGGTTTCAACATTATCGATAGGGTCAAGACTGAATTAGAAAAGTCCTGCCCGGGTGTAGTTTCTTGTGCTGACATTTCAGCACTAGTTGCCAGAGATGTCACAGTGTTGGTATATTTTTCTCCATGCATATTCGTCCTACATCTTCTCTACACATGCACAAAAAGAAAATAAAAGCTAATTTTGTAATCAATTCTATTGTTCATTATTTTATTGCCAATGATAGCTGAATATTTTTCTTAATGTTTTTCTTATGCTCAAAGACTAAGGGGCCATTTTGGGAGGTCGAGACTGGGCGAAGAGATGGGAAAATTTCCCTAATTGGGGACCCCATAAACCCGGTATCAGGGTTGCCACCGTTTTTTCTTAACATCACTGCTTTAAAGCAATCTTTTGCGTTAAGGGGATTGAGTGTAAAAGACCTTGTTGTTCTATCAGGTTTGAATGTTAAATATATAACAATATCCCTGCAACACTACCATGTCACCATGGGTATTTTTGTTTCATACTCCTTCTGTCTCAAAAGAAATGTCCTGTCAACTTTCATAGTATATAAAGTTTTAGAAAATCCCACATAAAGTTTTAGAAAATCACACTAATACACCAACCAAATATCATCCATACCCACTAAAAACTCTTTTGATTTATTGAAAACACAAAGTGGAGATTTATTTTAAAACAACACAAAATAGAAAATTGGACATTTTATATGGGACATGAGGGAGTACAACTTATTGGGTAGTAAGTTTACACAAAAACTCTTGATCATTTGTAGGAGGACACACCCTAGGTATGTCACATTGCTCGTCATTTGAAAATCGGCTATACAACTTCACGGGGATAGGTGATACAGACCCTACCATGGACCAAAACTACATTGCAAGATTGAAGTTGAAGTGCAAGCCAAATGACCAAAAGACAATAGCTGAGTTAGATCCAGGAAGCTTTAAGACATTTGATGACTCGTACTTCAGACTAGTGAATAAGAGGAGGGGACTTCTTCAATCAGATGCAGCTTTACTTGATGACCCCGAAACTAAAGCTTATACGATTCAGGCTACCAGCTATGGTTCCACTTTCTTTAAGGACTTTGGTGTGTCTATGGTCAAAATGGGCAGGATTGGTGTTCTAACAGGTTCTCAGGGTGAAATAAGGAAAGTTTGCTCCAGAGTCAACTAATCTCCTAATTTATTGTAGAAAAATAAAAACAGAGTGATATCTTTGTTGTAGAAAAATAATAACCGAGTGGACAATACTTCCTTAAATCAATTCAGCTAAAATCTCGCATGGTTGCATAGTGAGAAAAGGGATATCTTTCGAAGGCTCTCTATGCCAATCAAGTATATGGATCTCTAGCCAAGGGAATTTTTTCCATTTACTTGTGTGTTAGAATGAGCTCTACTGAAAAATTGTAATGTTTTTTGCCTTTCTATTTATGACTTTATGTTGTTTTTGTATTTGTTTATTTTGATGTTTAAAATATGATGAAATTATTCGCAAATGGAATGTGTTATAGATATTATATTACTGGAATAAAAAGGAATATTTTTATCACACACGCCTTTTGCAGAATCTTATTCGTGAAATGGTTATACCTTTATTGTTAAGAGAAAAATTTAAATGCATACTCTTATTTTGATGCATATTAATGGACAAATCTCCACCATCCATCTAGCTTTATCTAATGGTAGGGATTAACCTAAGATTAAACCCTAAAAACCTAAGTCTATGTTTTTTCTTTTTCCTTTTGTATTTCTTAATATTCTTTTGTTTTTTTATTTTTTGCTTTTTTACCAACTCACGTTCCCTTTTTTTTCCTTCTTTTTTATTTATTTATTTTTTTTTATTTATTTTTTTTTTGCTTTTTTTCCAACTCGCATCTTTTTTCTTTTTTTTTTTACCTTCTTTTTTTTTTCTTTTTTTTTTTGCTTTTTTTCCAAATCACGTCTTTTTTTTTTTCTTTTTTTCCAACTCATGCTTTTTTTTTACAACTCCATTTTTTTTATCTTGTTTTCTAATTCACGTTTTTTTTTCGCTTTCATACGTTTTCGTCATTTTTTTATGTTTTCTTTTTATTCATTTTTTTTACGCTTTCAACTATGTTTTTAAAATATCACAAGTGATAATAGTGTTCTCATATGGGTTTCGTGCTGCAAACATATTTGCATACTCTATTATTAGCTTATTTTGGTTATTCATTTCATGAAGAATGATCTTTTCAGTGTATTTCATTCTCATGTATTTCATTTCATTCCCATATTAAATGTCCACTTTGAATTTTCAAAGTCTTGTTTTATCAATTTTGACCTTAAATATTTTTATTTATGATATATAATATATGATGCAAAATATATGCATGAATTGAGTTTTAAATATATTTTTCATTGACATAATTTTTATCAAGTATTATATAATACAAACAAAAATATTTAAGGTCAACGTTGAATAAAAAAGACCCAAAAAGTCAAAAGTGGACATTTAATATGAGATGGAGGGAGTATCACAGATTCACAGGTGACACATGTGTCACAACTTCTTCCTTTTATTGAATCAGTGGTGGTGATAGAGGAACATGTGATATCACAAGTAATATAACATGTGATATATCACATGTGATACCACATGTGATATATCACATGTGATACCACATGTATCACAGGTAATACCTGATATCACTTATGATATATCACAGGTGATACCACATGTATCACAGGTGATACCACATGTAATATATCACAGGTAATACCTGATATCACTTGTGATATATCACAGGTGATACCTTTATAACCCAAAGACAAAACACCTTTATAACCCAAAGACAAAACAGAATATCACTTGTGATATTTAGAATATAACTTGTGATGTTTAGAATATCACAGAATATCACTTGTGATATTCATAATATAACTTGTGATATTCAGAATATCACTTGTGATATTTATAAACATATAAAAACGTCTGAAAATGGCAAAAAAACATTTAAAAACAGACGAAAACGAATGAAAAAACAAACGAAAACGTAAAAAAATGGACAAAAATGTATGAAAGCGGAAGAAAATGTAAGAAAGTGTAAAACATGTATGAAAAGGACAAAAATATTTGAAAACTGGACGAAAATGAAAGAAAAGGACGAAGACGTATGAAAGCGTAAAACACGTTTGAAAACGTATGAAAGCGTAAAACACGTCTGAAAATGGACGAAGACGTATGAATGGATGAATATTAGTTATGATATCCAGAATATCATTTGTGGTACTCATAGTATCACTTGTGATATTCTGCATATCACAGAAAATCACTTATGATATTCAAAATATCACTTGTGATATTCTGAATATCACAGAATATCACTTGTGATACTCATAATATAACTTGTGATATTTTGAATATCACAGAATATCACTTGTGATATTTAGAATATAACTTGTGATATTCAGAATATCACTTGTGATATTTAGAAACATATGAAAATGTCTGAAAATGGCAAAAAACATTTAAAAACGGACGAAAGCAAATGAAAATGTATGAAAATGGAAGAAAACGTATGAAAGTGTAAAAAAATGTATGAAAAGGACAAAAACGTTTTAAAACTGGATGAAAACGAAAGAAAACGGATGAAAACGGGCGGAAAAGTATGAAAACGAAGGAATATGTATGAAAACGGACGAAAACGTATGAAAGCGTAAAAACACGTCTGAAAACGGACGAAGACGTATGAAAAAATGGACGAAAACGAAAGAAAACGTATGAAAACGGACGAAAACGTAGAAAACGAACGAAAAATGTAAGAAAACAGATGAAAACGTATGAAAACAGACATTAACAGGCAAAAACGTAAGAAAGCGGACGGAAAACTTTTGAAAACAGACAAAAAGTAAGAAAATGGGCCAAAATATATGAAAACGGATGAAAACAGTAAAAAACGTATGAAAACGAAAAAAAACCGTGAATTAAAAAAAAGTGAATTAAAAAAAATTATACTAAAGGAAAAGTGGATTAAAAAAAAATAAAATAAAAAATAAAAAATAAATAAAAAGCTACGTGATTGAAATTTGAAATTACAAAGGAAAAGAAAGAAATAAAACAAGGTACGTTATTTGAAGGAAAAAAAAGAATAATAAGAAAGAGAAAAAGAAAAAAAACATGGACTTATGTTTCCCATTTAATCTTAGGTTAATCTCCACCATTAGATTAAACTAGATGAATGGTTGAGATTTGTCCATTGGTATGCACCAAAATAAAAGTATGCAAAATAAAGTGACTCTTATTGTTTAACTATGAGATTATGATTTTCAGTCTCGCTATCGGCGTAAGATAGTTGTAATTGTTTGAGAAAGTGTATTGATAGCGTATGAAAGTTTTAGTTCAAATGGATAAAGCCTATACAGTCATAACCAGCCCATTAGGCACAAAGCCTAAAAGACATCGCTTAGGAGATCAGTTTCGCATGCAAGAAAATAGGCCAAACACAAACATTCTTGTTTGTAGAACCAACTACATGGCAAGAACTGGCTTCGGATCTTAATCCCAAAACCGTTATGCGCCTATGCCACGTGTAGCTACCTCATTCATGTAGAGGTAGTGCTACAGGTATTTCTCTAGTATGTGCAGATCTTTTCCTTTATCGAGCCGACACAACCTAAAATACTCGAAACAAATCGATTTACTAAATAAATCAACTCCGAGAAACTTTACATATTAGTACTCATTTTTATCAGAAAAATTGTTCCGAACGCAATGGCGAAACTTTCGTGATTTAAAACAACCGTTTTCTTAGCAAAATGGTTCCCACATTCTTAATAATACCAAAGATTACCAATATTGTAAAACCAATCCCTGTGGTAATAATTACACTTTCCCCCCATCTAATTCCTAAAATTGTACAAATTGTAATTAATATTTTCAACCTAACTCTACATATACACATAACCCATTAGGGTTTCTCATTTTCATGCGCCTCTTTCCACGCTTCTCTTCATGATAACCGGCCTCCACCTCTCCTACCTCTCTTCCGTCCACTCCAGCTGCCACCACCATCAAACGTCGGCCACCACCATCACCATAAACACAACTATCATCCTCACCTTCGTATACCCCTGCATCACCACATCCACCATCACTCTTCTACTCTCTTCTCTCTACCACCATGGCTGCTGCTGCCGTATGCCGTTCCATCACCACAACTGCCACTCATTTGACGACAAGAGATCAAGACTTGAAGGTTTTGGGTATGTTTGTTACTGAATCCGAGCAAAGATCACGCTAGAGTTTTGAAGCCACCGCCGCAGTACCACAGTTGTTAGTGTAAAAAGTGTAGAGGGGTTAAGATTGGGTTTGATATACATTGGGATGTCCTTAATGGACCGTCCATTGCATAAGCCTTGCACTAATCCAAGTAATGGGTTGAATACCTACACAAATGGAAGCAAACCGTTAGCCTTATCGCGGGGACGGACTCTACGATTATGCTCTGGCGTAAGAGTAAGCATTCATGTTGTCAGAGGAATTTGTATGTATTAGGATGTGTGAGAAGATCGTACCTCGCGAATGTGTACTGAGATTACCTTTTATAGGTGCTCGAAATGCTAGGGTTTCCGAGTATTTCGCATATTGCTATAGTAGCCGGAGTGGGACTCTTATCGGGCAAGGGTCCGAAGTTTAATCATGACTACAGACGTGGATCATTTTCCAGACCGTGGGCCAGTTCGTAATCTTACTTTGGAAGTGTCGCTTATACGGTCCATGTGGGTCATTAGAAATCCGGGCCGCGCCCTACTCGTGGCTTGGGCTTTGGTGATGTCCGGTATTTCTGCTTTGTTGGGCCGGTGCCCAGTTGTATATGATACGATCCAGGCCCAGTGGACATGTTGTTCGTATTATATGTCATCACTTGTTTCGTTGGGCCGGGTCCCAGTTGTGTATAATATGGTCCGGGCCCAGTAAGCCTGCTATCCGTATTATACTTTACCAAGTCCCCCAGTCTAGTGCGTTCATTGCTCGCGTACTGTTGTAGCGTGCGGTGAGCAGTGTACACTCCTGCAAATATCACTTTTGCAGGCAAAAATTCATCATTGAAATATCTCAAGATATTTCATGTGTGTAAGGGCATTTAATGCCAACCGAAATATGTGGTGAGGATATGAGGGCCCAAGATATGGATGCCAGAAGGGTAAGCTACATATATTCCATTCATTAAGTGGATTCATCTACCAACCTAGGACATTAACAAACTAGATAATTATAGGATTTAGTTATGCATCTAATGTCATCAGTTGCCTTGAGACCCTGATGCATGGGAATCGCAACAGGCTTTACCTCTCGAGGGATCTCGAGAAGCTTACAACCCCCACCAGGCAGTGTACTTGATCATTGTAGTATAGTATAGTGACAAGTACCGGGGGATTGATCATTCAGCTTAGGAATAGTGTCGCTAGGATTAGAAAGCCTAAATACTAGTTCTAAAGGTGAGGGATGATTATTTTTTGTGTTTTTATATTTTTTAGAAAGCAAGTAAAAATCTCGGGTTTTGGAAGAGTGGGTGGAATTAGTTGCTATTCAACTAACCCAAAACTAAGATGCAATCAAAATAAAATACTAGAAATGAAATTAAACTAATTTATACTAAGGTTGTGAGCAGTAATTTGGAGAAAATGTGTTTACTTAGATTTCACTACTCCCTAGATATCTTTTACACATTAATTACTTGTTATAATTGCATGGATGACGGATTGTATTCCTTAATACCATTCATGGGGTGGCACACATAACTCCCTAATTCTATGAGCTCTTATCTCCTCCTACACCATGCCCAGCACAACTATAGGGATTGTAAACAGTGGCTCATGCATTAAATACAACCAATAAAGACCTAGTGCGCGTTGGTTCATATTTCTTAAGACGTTCAAGCATGTTACTAATTGGAGATCTGCCAGTTTTCTTAAGTCTAACATATAAATCATTCATCCAAGACAAGAATAAGCAAGTAATCAACACATAATCAATATCTAGGTTTCATTAGATCTAAGCAAACACAAAAGAGATCTAGCCTAGCATGATAGAATTAAGACAAGAACATGATATAGACAACCAACACATAGACATATTGATTGAATTAGAAGAACACTTATCTTGATTAATCATGCAAGGTATCAAGGGGTTGGAACCCTTGAAAAACCTGTAAAGTTACACCAAAATCGTACTTAGGGTTTCTCCCAAAGTGAAAAATTAGAAAACTATATATAGAAAAATAGGTTTGACGGCGTCAAGAATAAACTTGTGACGCCGTCACCTCGCCGCCAAAACTCTTCTCGGACTGCCTAGATCTACTTCTGACGCCGTCAAGACTTATACACTTCCAGGCCGTCATGACTCTTTTACTCTTGACGCCCTACCTACGTGACGCCGTCAAATCTGTTCTGGGTCATCATGGAAATTCATGAAATTTGCTCTTGACTCTGTCAAGGTTTTGCTCTTGACGCCGTCACCTACTGTTCCCAGCATGGAAAATTAAGACTTTGGCGTTTTCTTCACTTTTATGCTCCAAAAACGTCCGAATTGCTTCCTTTTCCAGATTTCTCTCCCAAAGTACCTAAAATCACAAAAGGAACGACTTAGGGCAATATTTGATCAAATAAATTCGGATTCGGGCTTAAATGACCCCTTAAAAACGGACCATTTTTCGCCTCATCATATACCCTTACACTTGAGATTTGCTTGTCCTCAAGCAAATGCGCTTTTATTCTAGTCAAAATACAAGTTAGGGGTCATTTAACACTAATATAAAAGTAATTACAACAAATGATCATTCCACTAATGACCACTAGACAAGCACGAAGGTCATATACAAGCACCTCACAAATAGTGTTTAGATACTCACATCTCTCGGGTGTAATAAAGTGTAAATTACAATATGGAAACGGAAGATATCTCTCACTACCTGTCATAGCAAAATAGATTACCATAGGCTTGGGAAAGGATCAAACCTCCACCACATGGCGTAAGCACCTAGGATAAACTATCAAAGAGGTCTTTTAAAGGGTTGTAACGTTAGGTGTAGGGATATGAAATACATGGTTTTGTTGGATAAAGTAAGTTTTACTGGTGGCGAGTTAACAATCTTGGTTAATTACATGTACAATGTGGCGTTGCTAAACCAAGACTAGACTCGACTTAAGCTAATAAATGAAAGATAACAAAAATATAAAATGAACATAGAATAAAAAGGGAAGGTAGTCCGTATGTTTTTTCTCTTTTTCTTTTTTCTATTTTTTTTCTTTTTCTCTTGTTTTTTTTTTTTCATTTTTTTTTTCTTGTTTTTTCGATTTTATTTTTTTTTTTTTTTATTTTTTTTTTTTGCATACACTCTTACCCTACCATCCAAAATAATACATCATAGGGGATGAGAATTCCCCTTACACTTGAATCTTTACATACTTTACAATTAACTATTCTAATGACTCGAATTAAGAAAATCAAAACACTTGGAGCACTTTTAAGATTAACGTACATATGGGGGTAATAATTTGATGTTCTTCCCCATTACTCAATAAAATAAGTACTTACCCATGAGTCCCAATCGTCTCAAAACAATATGTACAAGGATATGACTCGACTTAGCAACCATGTAATCAATTAGAAAGTTAACTTAGGGTTTAACAAATAACAATAATGCACTAAAAATGAGCACATACACGGAAGGCTAAGGCGATTTGGTTGTACATTTAAGTGGGGTGTAACAAATTCTTCCTTTAAGTAAAATGCTTAAAGTTAGAAACGAAAAGATAGGCTCGAAGGGGTGTACTAGGGGTTTCGTGTACTAAAAATGAGTACAACGCTAAGGGTGTGGGAAAAATTAGTTGACTTAACTAGCCAAGTAATATGACTTAAATGGTCAAGTAATTATAATACGGGTTTAACACAAGGGTAATCCTAATGCCTCTTATCATGTAGTAAATCCTACCACACGAATGTAGTCTCACTAGCGGTCTCGGGATGCATCACTAACGCAAGTTATAGAATCTAAATACTACCGGTACACTCATAAGCACTAATAGTAAATGCTTTTCCTATCAAATCTAAAGGCGAACCTCACATTTTTGGGTGGAAAATTTTTCTGAATATGCGGTTATGTGCTAGTCATACAATCTCCTATCCATGAGACGCTTGCTATGGCTAAAGTTTCACTCCTAAATGTTGTAAAAAAATTTAAATTTGGCGCTAAAATTGCACTAACAAGTATTTCTCATAGTTTTATTACACATCTACCATCAAACAAAACAAACTCAAGCGAAAGTGCATATGTAAGGTATCATCTTTTTACCCTCCCCTTACACTTAAGATGAACATTGTCCCCAATGTTCAAGTAAAGAATGTAAAAGTGAAAAAGTAAAGAGAATGAAATCAAATACTCCCCTGATTCGCTCGATATGGATAATAGGATGGCCAGGTTAAATCTTCCTCCAAGAAAATGAACAATCAAAGCTTCCCTTCCAGAATATAAATCATCTTCTTGTCATACATAACCTGTTAAACCTGACAAAATAGACAAGACAACCTCGCGTAAAATCGGCGGCATCCTATATAAGTTTCTAAATCCTAGAAAACAAGATAAGATATAATGCTTGTGGAATGAAGTTTGCAGATCTCCTGGAGATTATAAAACTTAATAATTCACAAAAACCATAAGACTCTGTTAGAAAAACAAAGCCGGTAAAATTTCCAGATTTTAACTCCTGACGCCGTTAAGAGTAAACTCCTGACGCCGTCAGAATGGACCTGCAGAAATTCTTATGTTAAGTTTCCGGAAAATTTCTGGAAAAACTTGGTCCTACTTCCTGGAAAATCCTGCAAAACTTCATTATGACTCAATACAAGCATTTGACTCTAACAAATACGAATATACATGCTCATTTAATATTGTGGAGAATCATGATCGGTTTGTTTCTTAAAAACATATTTGGGGCTTCCCCTTACACTTATCTTTTGCAAAAATACTTCTAGGTGGAGTTAAGACTAGGACAAAACAACAAAGTAAAGTATTTCCACTATTTAGTTTAGAAACATGATCTACCAACAATAAAAATAAAGCATGCATACGGAAGCGAATAACAATCAAACAAATAAAATCACACAAAACATGGGTTGCCTCCCAAGAAGCGCTTTTCTTTATTTACGAGCCTTGTAGCTAGACTCAAGGTCATGGGTTACTACGTGACTTCATCATCAAACGTCACATCCTCCTCACTAATCATTTCATTGTTATTTTCTTGGTAGTGTTTTATACGTTGTATGTTAACCGTGAATTCCCTACCTTCATCATCTATTAACACTACCGCTCCAAATTTAGAAGAATTCTTTACCGTGAACGGTCCATACCATCTAGACTTAAGTTTTCCCGGAAATAATCTCAACCGAGAATTGTATAATAGAACCTTGTCTCCCTCTGAAAATTATTTGGGTTTCTTAATTCTATGATCATGCCATCTTTTAGCTCTTTCTTTATATGTGATGGAGGATTCGTAGGCTTCTAGTCTAAGCTCATCAAGCTCGTGTAATTGCAAAAACCTATTATTCCCAGCAGTTGTGTAATCTAAGTTGCATGCCTTAAGCGCCCAATAAGCCTTGTGTTCTAATTCTACCGGTAAGTGACATGCCTTACCATACACCATGCGGAATGGGGTCGTTCCAATAGGTGTTTTGTAGGCAGTTCGGAATGCCCATAAGGCTTCGTCGAGTTTAAATGACCAGTCCTTTCTGTTTTGACTAACCGTTTTTTCAAGTATTCTTTTAATAGCTCTATTGGTGTTTTTGACTTGGCCATTGGTCTATGGATGATAGGCGGTGGAGAATCGATGGGGTACTCCATACCTCTTCATGACCTTTTCTATTTGTGCATTGCAAAAATGTGTTCCCCTATCACTGATGAGAGCCTTCGGAATCCCGAATCTTGCGAAAAGCTTTTTCAGGAAATGAATGACTACTCTTGCATCATTGGTCCTAAGGGCTTGTGCCTCAACCCATTTTGAAACATAGTCAATTGCGACTAAGATGTACTCGTTTCCTCCTGAGGATGGAAAGGGTCCCATGAAGTCAATCCCCCAAACATCGAATACCTCACAAACTTGTATAAAGTTCTGAGGTGCTTCATCCCTATGTGATATATTTCCGGCTCGTTGACATGCATCGCACGCCTGCACCATTTCTTTTACATCTCGGAAAATTGTGGGCCAATAGAATCCTGCATCGAGAATCTTCCGGGCGGTAACATTTATCCCATGATGCCCGCCAGAGGGACCAGAGTGACATTCCCTCATAATCTTTACTGCCTCATTTTCCGAAACACAACGCCTTATAATGTGGTCAGGACACCTTTGGAATAAAAAGGGTTCATCCCAGAAGTAGTATTTTAGCTGGGAAAAGAACCTCTTCCTTTCGTACTTAGTCAGGTGTTCAGGAACGAGTCTACTTGCGAGGTAATTAGCAAAATCGGCGTACCACGGCTCCGAGTCACTCACTAGCATGAGTTGTTCGTCAGGAAATGAATCCCTAATCTCCCTTCTATCGTGCTCATCCAAGGGGTTCTCGAGACTAGATAGATGATCTGCGGCCAGATTTTCTGCTCCCCTCTTATCACGAATCTCAACATCGAATTCTTGTAGCAACAAGATCCACCGAATTAGTCGTGGCTTAGCATCCTGCTTCGCGAAGAGATATCTAAGGGCCGAGTGATCAGTGAAGACGACTGTTTTTGAAAGGACAAGATATTGTCGGAATTTGTCGAATGCAAATACTACGGCCAATAGTTCTTTCTCGCTGGTGGAGTAGTTCTCTTGAGCGGGATTCATGGTTTTCCTAGCGTAGTAAATAGGCTGGAAAAGCTTGTCGCGTCGTTGACCTAATACAGCCTCGACAGCGAAGTCGCTAGCGTCACACATGATTTCAAATGGTTACTCCCAGTTGGGTGTGATCATGATTGGAGCTTGAGTGAGTTCCCTTTTTAAGAGATCGAATGCATCCTTGCATTCTTGGGAAAAATCGAACGGAGCATCCTTCACAAGTAATTGAGTCATTGGCCGAGCAATTTTGGAGAAATCTTTGATGAATCTCCGATAAAACCCGGCATGCCCCAAGAAGCTGTGTATTGCTTTGACAGTCGTGGGGTATGGTAACTTAGATATAGCTTCAACTTTAGCTTGGTCTACCTCTATTCCATTTCCTGAGATCTTATGTCCTAACACAATCACTTCCTTCACCATGAAATGACATTTTTCCCAGTTTAGCACCAAGTTGGTTTCCTCCCATCGTTTAAGCATCTTTTCTAGATTAGCAAGACAGCGGTCGAAGGAGTTCCCGAAGACTGAAAAGTCATCCATGAACACTTCCATGCTGTCTTCCATGAGTTCGCGAAAGATTGCGGTCATGCATCGCTGGAAAGTGGCGGGGGCATTACATAGCCCAAAAGGCATCCTTTTGTAGGCGAATGTTCCATAAGGGCAGGTAAACGTGGTCTTTTCTTGGTCCTCAGGTGCTATGGGAATCTGAAAATATCCAGAGAACCCATCCAAGAAGCAATAGTACTCGTGTCCAGATAATCTTTCCAACATCTGATCAATGAATGGTAAGGGAAAGTGATCTTTCCTCGTGGCATCATTGAGCTTTCGATAGTCGATGCATACCTGCCATCCAGTGACAGTTCTCTAGGGCACATCTCACCCTTGTCATTCTTTACTACAGTCATTCCACCCTTTTTAGGTACAACCTGTACAGGACTGACCCAGGGGCTATCCGAGATCGGGTAAATCAATCCTGCATCTAAAAGTTTTATGACTTCTTTCTTCACTACTTCCTTAATGTTAGGGTTCATGCGCCTCTGGGGTTGCACGGTAGGTTTATAATCTTCTTCCATGAGAATCTTATGTGTGCAAAAAGTTGAGTCAATCCCCTTAATGTCGGCTACACTCCATGCAAGCACCCCCTTTAATTTTTTAGGACCTCTAAGAGTTTAACTTTTTGTTAATGTTCCAAGGAGGAGTTTATGATTACCGGGAGTTGACTTTCTCCCTGAAGAAAGGCATACTCCAAATGGCTAGGGAGCTCTTTAAGATCTACGTCAGGGGGCTCGATAATAGAAGGTTTGAGCATATTTTCGGGGTTTCGGAGCTCGAGCTGCTCCGTTGCCTCTTGTCTAGGGTAGAAGGAGACGGCATTAACATCCTCCATCTTTTCTACCTCTAGCAAAGGCAGAAAGCCTTCGTCACGTAGCCAGCCTTCATCGATCCGTTCATCGACACAACTATCAATGACATCTGTGAGTTCATCTACTTCCCCGATAAAATAGAGCCGGTTGGCTGCTTCGAGGGAGAGGTCCATAGAATCCTTAATGTTGAAGGTTGTGCTATCGTCTCCTACTCGCAATGTTAATTTGCCATCGTAGACATCGATGACAGCACGAGCGGTGGCAAGAAATGGTCTACCTAAGATAATGGGTACCAAGTCATCCTCCTCCATATCCAGGATTACGAAGTCAACCAGGAATTTGAATTTCCCAACTTTGACTAGCACATTCTCGCATATCCCTACGGGGTACTTGACCAATCTATCGGCTAGTTGGATGTTCATACGGGTAGGCTTCAATCCAGCGTATCCTAGTCTACGAAACATAGAGTGGGGCATGAGATTTATACTTGCTCCTAAATCAGCAAGAGCATTCTTGATTGATAGAGGTCCTATGGAGCAAGGCAGTGTGAAGCTGCCCGGATCGTCTACCTTCTTTGGTAGCCCTCGATGGGTCACCACTGAGCATTCTTCCCCCAGGGTCACAAGACCCTCGAGTTTCTTCCTGTTAGCGAGTAACTTTTTGAAGTATGTGCTATACTTTGGCATGTGATAGCAAGCATCAAGGAGAGGTATGGTGACAACTGAGTCTTTTAGGTATGACAAGAACCTCTTGTTATCATTCTCAGTTTTCTGGTTCCTTAATCGGGACGGGAATGGGATTCTCACAGGTTGGTTAGGCAGGGCCGATGGGGAAGGGGTCGTCACGGGCGGTTGGTCTGGGGTACCAACGCCGACATCCTCCTCCTCCTCCCTAGGTTTGTCTGGATCGGGGGTGATGGGGGATGAGGTTGGGTAAGGAGGGTCCTTGGTTGTCGTTCCAGCTTGTGTGGTTATCGCGAGCATGGGGTCTTTTTTTCTTACTAATGGCGTTTGAAGGTTATCTAGAGCTGAGTTAAGCTTGTTGAAAAATTCTCCAATACCCTCCTGTTGCTCGTCGAAAAGCTCATTAAGGCCTTTCATTTGCAAGTCTTTTTCTTGAGTGAAGTGACCAAGGTCATCTTCGAAATTGCTCCTGATTTTGAATTCAGGGCCTTCCTCCCCTTCTCTTCTCTTTACCAGATTTCCCCAAAGGGTATAATCGTCATTTTGGTAGAAAGGCAAAAGGGAGGGATCAGCATAAATGTCCCCTCCTGACAAGCATGCATGTTCAGTTGTGGTTGCTCCTTCACATTCCTCCACCTCATGCGGGCCCCCACAGTAATCGCAGATCAAGTAAGGATTTGACAGCTGTTTAGGTAATTGTGATCCAGATAGGAATTCCACTCTCTTGTGAATTTTTCTCAACCGATCCGGGGTGATTCCAGAAATGCTAACAGTCAACTCAGTTTCATCCCAAGTGTCATCCTGGTCCTGAGCATATTCTTCAATCCTATCCCATCCTTCCTCAGCACTAAGATTGGCCAATCTTCCTTTTCTAGATTGGTTAATTCCGTTTCGGTCTTTAGAGGAGATATTATCGTAGAAGATTTGGACCAAGAGCCAAAGCTCAATGCCATGATGGGGAACTTGTCTTATTAAATCTTTGAATCTAGTCCACGATTTATGGAAGGGTTCATCCTTCCCCTTCCGGAAACGGAGGATCCTATCTCTAAATGCCGAGGTTTTTCCAGGTGGAAAGAACTTCTCATAGAACTTGGATATGAGTTGCTCCCATGTGAAAATAGATTCAGAAGGGAGTTTGTCATACCATTCTTGGGCTTTTTCAAATAAGGTGAAAGGAAAGAATCGCAATCGGGATGTGTTTCTAGTAGCCCCATCCGTATGGATGGTGTCTACTATTTTCAGGAAGTCCTTGATGTGTTGGATTGGATTTTCCTCGTCTAGTCCGCGAAACTTACACACACTTTTGACAAGCCAAACATCGTTTGCATGCAAGACCTCGTTGGTGTGTTCGTTTGGGTAGACAATGGCGTTTGAGAAGCCACGAGAGGTTGGGGAGGAATAGTCTTTGAGACGCTTAGGAATGGAGGTTGCGGGAGTACTAGTGTTGTCGTTGGGTAGGGAGCTAGGGGTTGAGACATGGTTTTCTGAATTTTCTTCAGAGAGAGGTGCATCAAAATCGATGGCAACGCTGGATGGTTAAGAAGTTGAGCGATATTGTCTCAATCTATGCAGTTCTCTTTCGGGTTCCGCATAAGGCAATACAAGGTTTCGAGTGGAACTACGACTCTTAGTGATCCTAAGGTTAAGGGATTCGTCATTTGCCATGATGGCACGTGGTGAAGAGTTACGAACAAAGGCACAAAGAAATGAGATAGACTAAAGAAGACCTAAAAATAAAAAATAAAATCTTACTAGAAACGAATCTAGCAAGTAGACCTAATAAAAAGAAATTCTAACCTAGACAATAACTATTCCCCGGGCTGTGGCGCCAAAAACTTGATGCGTGGGAATCGCAACAGGCTTTACCTCTCGAGGGATCTCGAGAAGCTTACAACCCCCAACAGGCAGTGTACCTGATCGTTGTAGTATAGTATAGTGACAAGTACCGGGGGATTGATCGTTCAGCTTAGGAATAATGTCGCTAGGATTAGAAAGCCTAAATACTAGTTCTAAAGGTGAGGGATGATTATTTTTTGTGTTTTTATATTTTTTAGAAAGCAAGTAAAAATCTCGGGTTTTGGAAGAGTGGGCGGAATTAGTTGCTATTCAACTAACCCAAAACTAAGATGCAATCAAAATAAAATACTAGAAATGAAATTAAACTAATTTATACTAAGGTTGTGAGCAGTAATTGGAGAAAATGTGTTTACTTAGATTTCACTACTCCCTAGATATCTTTTACACGTTAATTACTTGTTATAATTGCATGGATGACGGATTGTATTCCTTAATACCATTCATGGGGTGGCACACATAACTCCCCAATTCTATGAGCTCTTATCTCCTCCTACACCATGCCCAACACAACTATAGGGATTGTAAACAGTGGCTCATGCATTAAATACAACCAATAAAGACCTAGTGCGCGTTGGTTCATGTTTCTTAAGACGTTCAAGCATGTTACCAATTGGAGATCTGCCAGTTTTCTTAAGCCTAACATATAAATCATTCATCCAAGACAAGAATAAGCAAGTAATCAACACATAATCAATATCTAGGTTTCATTAGATCTAAGCAAACACAAAAGAGATCTAGCCTAGCATGATAGAATTAAGACAAGAACATGATATAGACAACCAACACATAGACATATTGATTGAATTAGAAGAAAACTTATCTTGATTAATCATGCAAGGTATCAAGGGGTTGGAACCCTTGAAAAACCTGTAAAGTTACACCAAAATCGTACTTAGGGTTTCTCCCAAAACTTCTCTTTTTTTAATGTGAAAAATTAGAAAACTATATATAGAAAAATAGGTTTGACGGCGTCAGGAATAAACTTGTGACGCCGTCACCTCGCCGCCAAAACTCTTCTCGGACTGCCTAGATCTACTTCTGACGCCGTCAAGACTTATACACTTCCAGGCCGTCATGACTCTTTTACTCTTGACGCCCTTCCTACGTGACGCCGTCAAATCTGTTCTGGGTCGTCATGGAAATTCATGAAATTTGCTCTTGACGCCGTCAAGGTTTTGCTCTTGACGCCGTCACCTACTGTTCCCAGCATGAAAAATTAAGACTTTGGTGTTTTCTTCACTTTTATGCTCCAAAAACGTCCGAATTGCTTCCTTTTCCAGATTTCTCTCCCAAAGTACCTAAAATCACAAAAGGAACGATTTAGGGCAATATTTGATCAAATAAATTCGGATTCGGGCTTAAATGACCCCCTAAAAATGGACCATTTTTCGCCTCATCAGACCCCCTCAAATGAATTTTCATTCAGTGTGTGAATGTTATAGGGTAAGGTTATTCAGTGAGGTTATGTAACATGATTATCTCACTAAGAGGTGTTTGTCTCGTGGAAGGATGTTCAATGAGTGAAATGCTTTATGAACTCACTGAGGATTGATGATAATTAGGGGGTTAAGGAAGTAATTACACCATGTTGTATATAATT
Organism: Artemisia argyi; assembly: GCA_030686995.1. NCBI lineage: Eukaryota > Viridiplantae > Streptophyta > Magnoliopsida > Asterales > Asteraceae > Artemisia > Artemisia argyi. The sequence continues at coordinate 98,893,059 of CM060687.1, forward strand.
AATCAGTGACCTGATTGTCAATATCCAACATACCTAATTCAGCTTTCAGTCTTGTGAAAGTAGATTTATCCAAGGGTTTTGAAAAGATATCAGCTAACTGATACTCAGTGGGGATGAAGTGTAACTCAATATCTCCATTCATGATGTGGTCCCTGATAAAGTGGTACCTGATGTCAATGTGTTTGGTTCTTTGGTGAAGGACAGGGTTCTTGGAGATTCAATTGCACTTGTGTTGTCACAGAAGACGGGAACCATCTTATACTTGATATCATAGTCACTGAGTTGACTTTTCATCCAGAGCACATTAGTACAACAACCAACAGTAGCTGCATACTCAGCTTCTGCTAAAAACATGGCCATTGATTGTTGCTTTTTAGTACTCCAGCATACAAGTTTTCCTCCAAGGAATTGACAGGATCCTGAGGTACCTTTTCTATCCATGTTGCAGCCTGGATAGTCTGAATCTGTGTAGCCTTTGAGATCAAAGCCTGAACATCTTGGGTAGTATAAACCAAGGTTTGGAGTACCCTTCAGGTATCTAATGATTCTCTTAGCAGTAGTGAGATGAGACTCTATTGGATCAGACTGATATCTAGCACATAAGCATACTGCAAATTATATATCAGGCCTTAAGGCAAGAAGGTACATCAGTGATCCTATCATTCCTCTCTATAGTATTTGGTTTATTGGTTTACCAGTGAGATCAGGGCCAAGGTTGTTTGGAGGAACCATGGGAGTTTTCACTGAAGAGCAATCAGTGAGCTCATATTTCTTTAGTAGGTTCCTTGTGTATTTCTCTTGACAAATGGAGATGCCTTTGTCAGTTTGATTGATTTGGAGTCCAAGAAAGTAAGTGAGTTCTCTCATCATGCTCATTTCCAACTTTTTAGTCATCAGTTTCTCAAACTGTTTGCAATGTTTGTAGTTTGTTAAGCCAAAAATAATGTCATCAACATACACTTGAATAAGGATCACATCTTCCTTTGTTCTATAGATAGACAAGGTGTTTCATTGAGGCAAAAGCAGTCAAATAAAGTCAACCAAGGATGTGGTCAATATAGTCAAACTCCTTAGGCTCAATGCTCCGTGGAATATAGGGTTTCCCCGGGTCGTTATGTCCCGACGAGGTGTGGATTGTATTCAAACGGCTTTGTGATCGGGTGAATTTGGACGGAAAGGGTTTGAGATTGGTTATGCTAAGGAATCTACAAAGAAATAGCTTAAATAAGCTATATGAACAAGACTAGAAGATTAGAAAAACCATAAACATTTAAAACCTAAAACGCGTACGTTTAATTTAAATTTACGTTAACGTACGAGATAAAACGCGAGTTTTAAGAAATAAAATACCTACGGATATGAAAATTACATTTTTACAATCCTAATAATAAAAGAAAATTTTTAGAAAATTAAAATTAATTTTTAAACTATTTATATAATTATTATTAATTAATTACTATTTATTAATTACTTATTAATTATTTAAAATAACCTAAATTATAACTAATTATGAAATCACACTAAAAATATGAAAAATAAATTTGGAAAAATCTAAAATATTATAAAACTAATTTTCAAACTTAAAATTTATTTTTCTTAATTTTCTAATAATTACTATTAATTAAAAACTAATTATTACTTAATTTAAAATATTTTAAATTAAGAGAAATAGAAAATGAACAATAAAAATTATAAGAAAATTCCTAAAATTATTTTACATTATATAAAATCTAGGAAAAATATAAAAACTAGGGTTTACTTTATAAAAATTAATTATGCTATTTAATACTTAATTATTAATAAAACTAATATTAAAACTAATTAATACTAAATGACAAAATAAAAATCTGAAAAAATTACTAAAAATACTTTAACATAAAAGGAATTTAAGAAAAATATAAAAATGCTAAGCACTTAATAGAAATCTAAAAATGAAAATTAAAATTTAAATTACATTAAATAGAAACTATCACTTATTATTAAATTGTTTTTTCTGGAATTTTCTTTTACAAAACTATTTTAATACTAAAAACAACTAACTTTTGTAAAAACAACTTTTTTGTAACTTAAAAATAAGCACTGTGGATGCTTAATAACTTATCAGTTGACTTATGTTGACCAAGTAAGCAAATAAGCTCAAATGAGCTTAAGTGGGACCCACAATGGTTGATTCTGGTACAAATGAGTTACTTAGACATGATTAAGCAAGATTCAATCAATTAAGCAACATGAATAAGCCAGGAAGCTAGAATAAGCACTTGATTTGCTTATGTGAACAATGAAAATGGGACAAGTTTGTGGGGTGATTCTAAGTGGGTCCCATAGGGTCTGAGGTCAAAACAATGGTCAATCTGATGCGTGAGAATTGCACCAGGCTTTACCACTTAAGGGATATTGAGAAGCTTACAACCCCCACCAGGCAGTGTACCTGATCGTTGTAGTATAGTATAGTGACAAGTACCGGGGGATTGATTATTCAGCTTAGGAATAGTGTCGCTAGGATTAGAAAGCCTAAATACTAGTTCTAAAGGTGAGGGATGATTATTTTTTGTGTTTTTATATTTTTTAGAAGGCAAGTAAAAATCTCGGGTTTTGGAAGAGTGGGCGGAATTAGTTGCTATTCAACTAACCCAAAACTAAGATGCAATCAAAATAAAATACTAGAAATGAAATTAAACTAATTTATACTAAGGTTGTGAGCAGTAATTGGAGAAAATGTGTTTACTTAGATTTCACTACTCCCTAGATATCTTTTACACGTTAATTACTTGTTATAATTGCATGGATGACGGATTGTATTCCTTAATACCATTCATGGGGTGACACACATAACTCCCCAATTCTATGAGCTCTTATCTCCTCCTACACCATGCCCAGCACAACTATAGGGATTGTAAACAGTGGCTCATGCATTAAATACAACCAATAAAGACCTAGTGCGCGTTGGTTCATGTTTCTTAAGACGTTCAAGCATGTTACCAATTGGAGATCTGCCAGTTTTCTTAAGCCTAACATATAAATCATTCATCCAAGACAAGAATAAGCAAGTAATCAACACATAATCAATATCTAGGTTTCATTAGATCTAAGCAAACACAAAAGAGATCTAGCCTAGCATGATAGAATTAAGACAAGAACATGATATAGACAACCAACACATAGACATATTGATTGAATTAGAAGAACACTTATCTTGATTAATCATGCAAGGTATCAAGGGGTTGGAACCCTTGAAAAACCTGTAAAGTTACACCAAAATCGTACTTAGGGTTTCTCCCAAAACTTCTCTTTTTTTAATGTGAAAAATTAGAAAACTATATATAGAAATATAGGTTTGACGGCGTCAAGAATAAACTTGTGACGCCGTCACCTCGCCGCCAAAACTCTTCTCGGACTTCCTAGATCTACTTCTGACGCCGTCAAGACTTATACACTTCCAGGCCGTCATGACTCTTTTACTCTTGACGCCCTTCCTACGTGACGCCGTCAAATCTGTTCTGGGTCGTCATGGAAATTCATGAAATTTGCTCTTGACGCCGTCAAGGTTTTGCTCTTGACGCCGTCACCTACTGTTCCCAGCATGGAAAATTAAGACTTTGGCGTTTTCTTCACTTTTATGCTCTAAAAACGTCCGAATTGCTTCCTTTTCCAGATTTCTCTCCCAAAGTACCTAAAATCACAAAAGGAATGATTTAGGGCAATATTTGATCAAATAAATTTGGATTCGGGCTTAAATGACCCCCTAAAAACGGACCATTTTTCGCCTAATCATATACCCTTACACTTGAAATTTGCTTGTCCTCAAGCAAATGCGCTTTTATTCTAGTCAAAATACAAGTTAGGGGTCATTTAACACTAATATAAAAGTAATTACAACAAATAATCATTCCACTAAAGACCACTAGACAAGCACGGAGGTCATATACAAGCACCTCACAAATAGTGTTTAGATACTCACATCTCTCGGGTGTAATAAAGTGTAAATTACAATATGGAAACAGAAGATATCTCTCACTACCTGTCATAGCAAAATAGATTACCATAGGCTTGGGAAAGGATCAAACCTCCACCACATGGCGTAAGCACTTAGGATAAACTATCAAAGAGGTCTTTTAAAGGGTTGTAACGTTAGGTGTAGGGATATGAAATACATGGTTTTGTTGGATAAAGTAAGTTTTACTGGTGGCGAGTTAACAATCTTGGTTAATTACATGTACAATGTGGCGTTGCTAAGCCAAGACTAGACTCGACTTAAGCTAATAAATGAAAAATAACAAAAATATAAAATGAACATAGAATAAAAAGGGATGGTAGTCCGTATGTTTTTTTTCTCTTTTTCCTTTTTCTATTTTTTTTTCTTTTTCTCTTGTTTTTTTTTCTTTTCTTTTTTTCTTGTTTTTTCGGATTTTTTTTTTTTTTTTTTTTTTTTTTTTTTTTTTTTTTTTTGCATACACTCTTTACCCTACCATCCAAAATAATACATCATAGGGGATGAGAATTCCCCTTACACTTGAATCTTTACATACTTTACAATTAACTATTCTAATGACTCAAATTAAGAAAATCAAAACACTTGGAGCACTTTTAAGATTAACGTACATATGGGGGTAATAATTTGATGTTCTTCCCCATTACTCAATAAAATAAGTACTTACCCATGAGTCCCAATCGTCCCAAAACAATATGTACAAGGATATGACTCGACTTAGCAACCATGTAATCAATTAGAAAGTTAACTTAGGGTTTAACAAATAACAATAATGCACTAAAAATGAGCACATACACGGAAGGCTAAGGCGATTTGGTTGTACATTTAATTGGGGTGTAACAAATTCTTCCTTTAAGTAAGATGCTTAAAGTTAGAAACGAAAAGATAGGCTCGAAGGGGTGTACTAGGGGTTTCGTGTACTAAAAATGAGTACAACGCTAAGGGTGTGGGAAAAATTAGTTGACTTAACTAGCCAAGTAATATGACTTAAATGGTCAAGTAATTATAATACGGGTTTAACACAAGGGTGATCCTAATGCCTCTTATCATGTAGTAAATCCTACCACACGAATGTAGTCTCACTAGCGGTCTCGGGATGCATCACTAACGCAAGTTATAGAATCTAAATACTACCGGTACACTCATAAGCACTAATAGTAAATGCTTTTCCTATCAAATCTAAAGGCGAACCTCACATTTTTGGGTGGAAAATTTTTCTGAATATACGGTTATGTGCTAGTCATACAATCTCCTATCCATGAGACGCTTGCTATGGCTAAAGTTTCACTCCTAAATGTTGTAAAAAATTTTAAATTTGGCGCTAAAATTGCACTAACAAGTATTTCTCATAGTTTTATTACACATCTACCATCAAACAAAACAAACTCAAGCGAAAGTGTATCTGTAAGGTATCATCATTTTACCCTCCCCTTACACTTAAGATGAACATTGTCCCCAATGTTCAAGTAAAGAATGTAAAAGTGAAAAAGTAAAGAGAATGAAATCAAATACTCCCCTGATTCGCTCGGTATGGATAATAAGGTAATAAGGTTAGATCTTCCTCCAAGAAAATGAACAATCAAAGCTTCCCTTCCAGAATATAAATCTTATTCTTGTCAAACATAACCTGTTAAACCTGAGAAAACAATCACAAAAACCTAAAGCATCAATCCGAACAAAGAAAACTCACAACTAGATGTAATTCCAGACTTAGGAATAGAAACAAAACAATTAAAGATATAATGCTTGTGGAATGAATGTTTGCAGATTTCCTGGAGTTTATAAAACTAAAGAATCAACAAAAACTTTAAGACTCCATTAGAAAAACAAAACCGGTAAAATTTCCATATTTTTACACGTAACGCCGTCAAGAGTAAACTCATGACGCCGTCAGAAGTGACCTGCAGAAATTCTTATGTTAAGTTTCCGGAAAATTTCTGGAAAAACTTACGTCCTACTTCCTGGAAAATCCTGCAAAATATCATTATGACTCAATACAAGCATTTGACTCTATACATGTTCATTTAATATTGTTGTGGATCATGCTCAATTTCGTTCTTATAAACAAATTTGGGTCTCCCCTTACACTTAGCTTTTGCAAAATACCTTTATATGTAATTAAGACGAAGTTAAAAACAAAATAAAGCATTTTCACAATTTACTTTGAAACATGAGCCACAAACAACAAAAATAAAACATGCATACGGAAACAAATAAAATCAAATAAACAAACAAACAAATAAATAAAGCTTGGGTTGCCTCCCAAGAAGCGCTTGTTTTTGCTCGAGTCACGAGCCTGACTCTACCCTTATTTAACGGAAATAGGGGAGGTTTTCCCTACACTTTGAATTAAGTGCGGGTGGAAGTAGCGATACATACCCTTAGGGTGGAAATATGCCACGTGAGGTGAAGGGGGTGAGTGAATGGCTTCCTTCATCCTAAAATTACCCGGATAATATTGGTTGATGGGTGGGTCGGTTCCTCTTTTGTCTCCTAGAAATTTATCTAAGGATGGAAATGTGTGTAAAGATTGAGGTTCCGGTTCATCAACACTAGGAAATTCCCTAGAACTAGGAGTAAGGTTATCACTACAAGTATTCAAACCTATATCCTCAAGTGGTGCCTGGTTCAAGGGTTCTACCTCCATTGGAATTCCTAAAGTTTCTTCTACTTCTTCTGGGTAAGTCACGGGCGCTGTGTGTACCTCAAATGATGGTAGGATTTGTGGGGTACTTAGTGGGCTTGGGTTTTCTACTATCTCTTCCATCACATCAATATCACCTATGTGTTCATCTTGTATTATGGTAGTGCCTAACCATGACATGCAACTAGGTGGCTCAACTCTAACCTCATGTATGTCGTATGTTTTGGTGAAATCTATCCAACTCATGCTACTAGGTGGTTCAGAACTAACCATCTCGTAATCTTGGTTTGATTCTAAGTCCATGTTCTTAGAAACTAGGTCTCTTTGCTCATACGAATCCACCAATTCGTTGAACTTATGGGTTATGGTTAGGAAGCTTTTCTCAAAATTCATCCAAAGTGTCTCACTAAAAGGAATTGATCCTGATAATAATCGTCTAATAGAAAACACACATTTATAAAATTCATCAAACCCATCTAACTTTACACCCATCTCCTCTTGTGTATATCTAAGATCACTTAAAAATTCATTGGAACAACAGGAGGCAAATCGATCCGAGTAAACTAATTGTTCCTGTATAGTTAATGATCTAAATAGAATTTCATCCGCCATGGAGACAAATGAAAATGGTTTCACAAACAAAGGGCACAAAGAAAAAGATAGACTACAAGAAAGCTAGGAAAAAGAAAATAAAAATCTCACTAAAAAGGAATCTAATGAGTAGACCTAATCAAAATAAATTCCAACCTAAACAATAACTATTCCCCGGGCTGCGGCGCCAAAAACTTGATGACGTGGGGATTGCACCAGGCTTTACCTCTCGAGGGATCTCGAGAAGCTTACAACCCCCACCAGGAAGTGTACCTGATCGTTGTAGTATAGTATAGTGACAAGTACCGGGGGATTGATCGTTCAGCTAGGAATAGTGTCGTTAGGATTGAAATTAATCTAACTAGTTCTAAAGGTGAAGGATGATTCTTTTTATGTTTTTATATTTTATGAAAAGCAAGTAAAAATCTCGGGTATTAGGGGAGTGGGCAGAATTAGTTGCTAATCAACTAACCCAAACACTACTAATTAAACTAATAAACAAGAAAATAAACTAAGGTTCTACAAGATAAGTGAAGCATGTCTACCTATGATATGTTACTCCTTGCAAGCTATCCAATTCTACCTATTGAATTTTCACACCCTGTTTTAATTGACGGGTTGTATTCCTTAATATCAATCATGGGGTGGCGTACTTACTTCCCCAATTCTATAAGCTCCTACTTCACTCCTATGTCGAGCCGGCTAAGAAGCTCCTAACATGGGATCACTAGAATTCGCTCATACATTAAATACAACCATAAAAACCTAGTACACATCGGTTCATGTTTCTTAAGACGTTCAAGCATGTTACCCTATGGAATTCTGCCAGTTTTCTTAAGCCTAACATTGATGAGACATTCAATCAAAACAAGAATCAATAGGAAACAAGAATTATAAACTAAACCGACTAGATCTATTGAAGTTGTCATGCCTTAATTGATGGAGATAGACACACACATCAACAAGCCCTCATTGATGGAGATAGACACAAACATCAACAAGAAATCAATGAGATCTAATCAATCATATACAAGTTTCATATAATCATAAGTAGACACAAGGTAAATTAGCAAATCATCATCAAAGAAGAGCAAACAACAATGATAATGGAAAACATAATTAAGATAGAATTATCAAACCAATACATGATGTTTAAGGAGTGATTGAAACCCTCTAAGTTGCTGGAAAAACACCCAACTAAACCCAGGAATCGACCTTAGGGTTTAGTGCTTACAAAAAGTGAAGTTATGATGTTATATTTATAGGCATGTTTTCTGTCGGCCCATCTTGACGGCGTCAGCTCGTTCTCTTGACGGCGTCATGAACAATTTTTCTTCACCAAATCGTAGATCTTTTCGTCCCGATCGTTTTCTTTTTTGAATCGCTCAAATCCGAGTTCGTATGCAAAAGTTATGGCCAAAACGGTGTCAGCTACCGCGCGCGCAAGTTGTGACAATTTACACGTGACGACCTACATGACGCCTTCATGAAGTTTCTGGGCCGTCACAAACACACGTGACGGCCTTGGTGACGCCGTCAGGTACTGTTCCAGCAAGGAAAATTGAGACTTTGCCGTTTTCTTCACTTTTATGCTACAAAAACGTCCAAAATGCTTCCTTTTCCAGAATTCACTCTAAAAGTACCTAAAATCACAAAAGGAACGATTTAGGGCAATATTTGATCAAATAAATTCGAATTCGGGCTTAAATGACCCCCTAAAAACGGTTCATTTTTCGCCTCATCACAATCCTAGAAGAGTACTAGGAGGGGGGTCAAAGAACCAAAAATGGGACTTGTGGGACCACTGTGGTGGCCAGAAACCACCACCAAAGTGGTGGTGGTGGACTGAGGTCTGCTGCAGCAGGGCAGAGACCAACCCTTGCAAGTGTGTTTAGGGTGATGGTGGGGCCCAGTAAAAAAATTCACAAAAATATAGGGACAATGGGACCTTGGAGATTAGCTGGGATACTATGATTCCTAAAAACCACAAAGCTTGAATCCTTGTATACAATTCCAAACAGTTCACCCAAGAAATGGGTTTTCTGCCTAAGGGTCACTTTGACTTTTTAACAAAACTTAGCATTTTGAATTTTTTTGGATTTTGAACTTAATTTAATGACTGAAAATGAAGTTATAGGATATAATAAATATAATTAGCAATCTAAACACTATATGAACTAATATGAGAGATCATGGAGTCCAATGACTCAACAGTTAGGCTGTGATGCAAGTTGAACATGGATTTTGATTTTTTACTTTGAACTACTGATTTTTATGACTATTATTCAACAAATACACCTAGTGAGACATGTCTAAACATATAGTAATAACAAAAACACCCTGGTCATATAGATGACAGCAAAACCAAACACACCTTAATCCAACTTATCTTTTACCTCTCCTTATTTTAAAATGATTGATCCTTAACTACATATGCAGGGTGATTAGTTATGCTATAGGGGATATGAATGAGCTAAATAGATGTAGGAAAAAGCATTATAAAGGCCTGTGATCAAGACTGCAACAACTGGCAGTGAACTAATCATACTATGTGAATATGAGATCCCAGGAACATACAATAACACAGAAACAACCAATCAACTACACTATCCTAAATAAGCAAAATAACAACAGAGAAACAGCAATATAAGCAGAGTTAAGCTATTAAGCAAAATTAGAGGAAATAAGAAACAAAAAGAAAGAAATTGGAATTTAAAACTTACACACACCTGAGCTCAGCCCAAGGGTTTACATGACTCATTCTCAAGCTCAGAAACAAAATCTAAAGGACCTAGGGATTCTTCCTGCTAGGAATAAGTTGAAGTGCTTATTGACATCTTTCTTTAGACTTTGGTTGACCAATGGTTATTTTTGGGTAAAACAGTGAACATGAACCCTCAAACTTACCAATAGCTATGTAAAGCTATCATAAGCTATTAGTAACAGGAAACAAGCTTGTGGAAGCTTATGAGATCTATTCCAACTTAATTGAAATTTTAAGCTTTAATCATGAAAGTTAACTGTAAGGGATTTAAAAGAACACTAAATTGTATTGATTTGAAAAAGATTACACAACTGAAAGAGAAAATTACAAAGCTGAGTTTAAAACATTACATTAATTTAAACTAATTTTACCCTGAATTACATTTAAACTACTAAAAATTAATTGCTACTATCTATCCCCTGTTTCTTCAATCTTCTTGACCTATATAAGCCCTGGGGACTTACTTTCTCTTTCCCACACTTAATTGGAGCCGTTGGATGTCTTTTAGATGATTACAGCCATTGATTGGCATTTTGGCGGGAAAAGTATTTTTGGCAGGTTAGGCAGTTGAGTGTAGATATATGTGAGCATTTAATGGTTTTGGACCTTGTGGTAGGCAAGGGGAGCAAGAAATGGGAGGGGTGAGTTGGAGTGATGGGAGAGGTGGAGTGTGCAGGGGGAAGCAGGCTGCAAGTTGGGGGGAGAAGGTGAAGGTCAAAGTTGGGGTTGATTGGGGGGAATATAAAAACGGGGGTGTGGGATTTTTATTATAAAAGGGTTTGGGCCAGGGTGTGTAAGTTGGGCCAAGGCAAGGGTGTTGGGTGGATTAGGTGGGCAGTGTTTGTGGATCAGGTGTTTGTTTGGGGTGTAATATTAAACAAGGGTTCATTTGGTTAAGTAGTGAAATCACAAGGACCATTTATGTACATTCTGAAAATCCAAAGAGGCTGATTTTGCACATAATTCCAAAGTACAAGTAAGGATAAAACATGCCAAGTCATCATAGTCCAAGGATATAATTTGCAATTTTCCATTTTTGGTCCTTCAGGGACTAAAACTGTAAATATGTGAAACTTTAGGGACTAAATTGCAAAATTATTCAAACTTTCATTTTAAGGACTAATTTTGACACTTATGACTTTCCATGGACCAATAATGATTTTTCTTTCAAAAATATCCCACCAGGGACCAATCCTACCAAAGTTTGAAACTCCAAGGACCAAAATTGTAAATTTCCAAAACTTTTGAGATTTTTCACCAAAGGACTAAATATGACAACTTATGATTTTAAAAGGACCTTTGGTGATTTTTCTTTTAAAATATGTGCTCTGGGACTATTTTTGCCAATCTTTGAAAGTTGGGGGACTGAAACTGCCAATTTTGCAAACTTTGTACGTTTTTCATCTGTTTTTGCTCATTTTGCATCTAAAACATATAAAACACAATTTTGAAATATTTTTAGTATTTTGATGCATTACTGAGTGTTTTTGTATGTTTTGCAGTTCAGATTTGACCAAAAATGATGAGTGTTTGAGCACTCATCAATCCCCCACACTAAACTATTGCTAGTCCCTAGCAATAAACTGTTTTGAAAACTTAATGGATTTTAAACTCTTTACCAAAAGCCATCACTTCTGGAGTAGCCCGATGTATCGATTCAAGTAAGAACTATGGTCCACCTGATAACCATGTGATTTTGAGCAAACCACCAGCTGTCAACGGATTTGATTAGTCTTTACCAAAAGCCGTTTGCTTTTGGACTAGCCAACTCTTGATGGACAAAGTCAACATCTTAGTGAGCTGTTTACTTATTATGGTTTTTCCACTGCCTTTACCACAAGCCATAATCTTGCGGGCTAGCCAACTCATTCGCTTTTTAGGATATGACGAGTTGAGGTACCATACAATTTTTGGCAAATTGCAAGCCATAAACAGATTTGATATATCTTTACCAAGAGTCGTTTGCTCCTGGATTAGCCAATCCTTTTTTCGTTTAAACATGGCGGACTAATAACCACAAAAATTTTGAAGCACAAGTGAAAAATTTTAAATTTTTTTTAAAATTTTGGCCAAAAACAGGGGTATTAGATAGTAAAATGTGATAAAATTCGCTAGAATAGCGAAATACCCCCCCCCCCCCACACTTAGAATGAATATTTATTGTCCTCAATATTCAAAGACCCGGCTATTATGCTGACTCTTTGAACGTAAAAGGGCAACATTACAAGCTAAATGTGGAAATACCATTTTGTCTTTTCACTTTATAAGTAACCATAGCATGGGTGACTCCCCCACACTTAGGGTGAAAACCCTATAAGCATGCTACTGTTTTTGTTTACCGAGTCGCTAGCTTGACTCGACCCCGAATTCAATTGTCCATGGGGAAGCATGATGTGGAAGAAATGATCTCCATCAGACTTTCATTCAAGATGTTTGGAGAAACATTTGAAGCACGTGAAAGTTCCACACCAATGATATATAATCCTGGCTCAAGATAATGGTAAATGAAAATGCCGGGGTCAAAGATGGTATCTTCATTCCTAAAGGAGTGAAGAAGAGAGGAAGGCACCTCGAGAGCAGGCTCTTAGCTTGAGTTTGGATTTCAAGGGTTAAGCTCAAAAACATCCCGGGAGGGTGGGTGGGAAGTTGCAAATCCTCATGATTGAGTGTATCTCCCCCGGGCTATCATACTCCGAAGGAGTCATGATAAGGTGATCAATGATGGGCTTAGAAGATATTTCATCGACAGCACTGATGTCTCCATAAGATAAAGAATTTTTATCAGTGGGTCAATCACTAAGCCCGGTGTTGAGATAGGAATTGAGTGATGGATCATCATTCAATAGGCTTTCAAGGAAAAGAATATCCCCCTCAGAATCAAGATAGTTATCATCAACTTCATACGAAGTTGAACTATCTAGGGCAAGGAATGCTTCGACTTCTTCCTGATCATCTTTGAGAACAAAGAGATCATCATCGCATCCCGATGGAAGTGGATTGGTATGAGTGAGTTCAACGGCGAACTCCTCGAGAAGAAAGTCAACATTAGAGTGGCGAAGGGATGCATCAACATACTCAATGTCTCCATAAGATAAACAATCATCACTGGAATCAGAGACACTCTCAATTTGATCATTTGGATTATCAGTGGGGGAAGGAATATCACACACTTGATCGAAAGTCCCCTGTGACTCTCTCGGGATTGGGACAAGGATCTCAACACTAGAATTTATTAATTCGTCCGATTCCTTATTAGGAACAGTGCTAAGATGCTCATCCCCCATGTTTAGAGAGTGAGTGTGAACTTCGGGTGTGATAACAACAGACTGAGGGAGATGAGAGGAGCTAGCATTCATGGATTGTACGAGTTCCATTTGATCTTCTGCTAGTAATTTCTCCGTCTCATTATTTTCTCCCTGTTTTTCAATGGGAGGAATCACAAATGATGAATCTGACGAACCCTTATGAAATTGAAGGATATCAAAGGGTATCTTCATTATCACTATCATCATCACAGTCAAGAAGAGCAGCTTTACGAAATTTGGCACGCGTTATAGCTGCTTGTTCTAAGACTAGCAATTCTTCCATTCTCAATTTGCTTCTAGCCTCTCGTTCTTCAGCAAGTAATTCTGCCATAGATTTCTCACGAGAGTCTTGAAACGATGTAGTAACCAACTCCTCCTTAAGTTCTTTCAATATATCAAGAGCCTTTAGTAAAAGGTCTTGCTCAGTATCATGAGGAGTGGATTGGATCATTTGGTACTATGGAGGTGGGTCTGAAAATGAATAGTTGTAATTGTTACAAGGAAATGGATTCCTTGTTTGACAATCCGAGCTAGAGTGTGGACCTCCACAGTAATCACAACAGTAAAACTGATGTGGCTGTGGGTTGTATGTGCTTGAGTTATAATTGTTATCAGGGAACTGCTCATAGACAAGCGTGCTTCCCGATTGACAATCAGAACTGTAATGTGAACCACCACAGTACTCACAACAGTAAAACTGCTGAGTCTGATGGTGTGGTAACTGATGGAATGAATCAGTCGTGTCATGGTAGGAATAGGGATTCTGGTTATAGACAGACCCGTTTCCTGACTCTACCATGCCACAGCTGGGGCAATTGCCACCATTATAAGGATTACCACACCAATGGCAAATAAGAAGGTGTGGATGAGACATAGAAAGAATCAAAAGGTTTGGGAGGGTAAGGAATGAAGAATCAAAAATGTGAGAGGGTAAAGGTGATTATTTTTGGATTTTTGAATAAACATTTTGTACAAATAAGAAAGAAAATGTTTTTGTGTTTTTTTTTGTGTTCGTTGAAAACTAAGTTTAAAATGTTTCATGAACGGTTTTGTTTTTGTATGAAAATAAGAAGGTAATATGAACAAGGGTGGGTAAATATACAATGAGTGTATATCCCGATTCACTAATATGCAAAACCGTTTAGAATAGCGCGCACACCTCCCCGGCAGCGGTGCCAAATTGATTGAGGCAAAAGCAGTCAACTAAAGTCAACCAAGGATGTGGTCAACATAGTCAAACTCCTTAGGCTCAATGCTCTGTGGAATATAGGGTTTCCCGGGGTCGTTATTTCCCGACGAGGTGTGGATTGTATTCAAACGGCTTTGTGATCGGGTGAATTTGGACGAAAAGGGTTTGAGATTGGTTATGCTAAGGAATCTACAAAGAAATAGCTTAAATAAGCTATATGAACAAGACTGGAAGATTAGAAAAACCAGAAACGTTTAAAACCTAAAACGCGTACGTTTAATTTAAATTTACGTTAACGTACGAGATAAAACGTGAGTTTTAAGAAATAAAATACCTACGGATATGAAAATTACATTTTTACAATCCTAATAATAAAAGAAAATTTTTAGAAAATTAAAATTAGTTTTTACACTATTTATATAATTATTATTAATTAATTGCTATTTATTAATTACTTATTAATTATTTAAAATAACCTAAATTATAACTAATTATGAAATCACACTAAAAATATGAAAAATAAATTTGGAAAAATCTAAAATATTATAAAACTAATTTTCAAACTTAAAATATATTTTTCTTACTTTTTTAATAATTACTATTAATTAAAAACTAATTATTACTTAATTTAAACTATTTTAAATTAAGAAAAATAGAAAATGAATAGTAAAAATTATAAGAAAATTCCTAAAATTATTTTACATTATATAAAAGCTAGGAAAAATATAAAAACTAGGGTTTACTTTATAAAAATTAATTATGCTATTTAATACTTAATTATTAATTAATTATTAATAAAACTAATATTAAATCTAATTAATAATAAATGACAAAATAAAAATCTAAAAAAATTACTAAAAATACTTTAACATAAAAGGAATTTAAGAAAAATATAAAAATGCTAAGTACTTAATAAAAATCTAAAAATGAAAATTAAAATTTAAATTACATTAAATAGAAACTATCACTTATTATTAAATTGTTTTTTCTGGATTTTTCTTTTACAAAACTATTTTAATACTAAAAACAACTAACTTTTGTAAAAAAAACTTTTTTGTAACTTAAAAATAAGCACTGTGGATGCTTAATAGCTTATCAGTTGACTTGTGTTGACCAAGTAAGCAAATAAGCTCAAATGAGCTTAAGTGGGGCCCACAATGGTTGATTCTGGTACAAATGAGTTACTTAGACATGATTAAGCAATATTCAATCAATTAAGCAACATGAATAAGCCAGGAAGCTAGAATAAGCACTTGATTTGCTTATGTGAACAATGAAAATGGGACAAGTTTGTGGGGTGATTCTAAGTGGGTCCCATAGGGTCTTAGGTCAAAACAATGGTCAATCCTAGAAGAGTACTAGGAGGGGGGTTCAAAGAACCAAAAATGGGACTTGTGGGACCATTGTGGTAGCCAGAAACCACCACCAAAGTGGTGGTGGTGGACTGAGGTCTGCTGCAGCAAGGCAGAGACCAACCCCTGCAGGTGTGTTTAGGGTGATGGTGGGGCCCAGTAAAAAATTCACAAAAATATGGGGACAATGGGACCTTGGAGATTAGCTGGGATACTATGATTCCTAAAACCCACAAAGCTTGAATCCTTGTATACAATTCCAAACAATTCACCCAAGAAATGGGTTTTCTGCCTAAGGTTCACTTTGACTTTTTAAGAAAACTTAGCATTTTGACTTTTTTGGATTTTGAACTTAATTTAACGACTGAAAATGAAATTATAGGATATAATAAAACTATAATTAGCAATCTAAACACTATATGAACTAATATGAGAGATCATGGAGTCCAATGACTCAACAGTTAGGCTGTGATGCAAGTTGAACATGGATTTTGATTTTTTACTTTGAACTACTGATTTTTATGACTATTATTCAACAAATACACCTAGTGAGACATGTTTAAACAGATAGTAGTAACAAAAACACCCTAGTCATATAGATGACAGCAAAACCAAACACACCTTAATCCAACTTATCTTTTACCTTTCCTTATTTTAAAATGATTGATCCTTAACTACATATGCAGGGTGATTAGTTATGCTATAGGGGATATGAATGAACTAAATAGATGTAGGAAAAAGCATTATGAAGGCATGTAATCAAGACTGCAACAACTGGCAGTGAACTAATCATACTATGTGAATATGAGTTCCCAGGAACATACAATAACACAGAAACAACCAATCAACTACACTATCATAAATAAGCAATATAACAACAGAGAAACAGAAATATAAGCAGAGTTAAGCTATTAAGCAAAATTAGAGGAAATAAGAAACAAAAAGAAAGAAATTGGAATTTAAAACTTACACACACCTGAGCTCAGCCCAAGGGTTTACATGACTCATTCTCAAGCTCAGAAACAAAATCTAAAGGACCTAGGGATTGTTCCTGCAAGGAATAAGCTGAAGTGCTTATTGACATCTTTCTTAAGACTTTTGTTGACCAATGGTTATTTTTGGGTAAAACAGTGAACATGAACCCTCAAACTTACCAATAGCTATGTAAAGCTATCATAAGCTAATAGTAACAGGAAACAAGCTTGTGGAAGCTTATGAGATCTATTCCAACTTAATTGAAATTTTAAGCTTTAATCGTGAAAGTTAACTGTAAGGGATTTAAAAGAACACTAAATTGTATTGATTTGAAAAAGATTACACAACTGAAAGAGAAAATTACAAAGCTGAGTTTAAAACATTACATTAATTTAAACTAATTTTACCCTAAATTACGTTTAAACTACTAAAAATTAATTGCTACTATCTATCCCCTGTTTCTTCAACCTATATAAGCCCTGGGGACTTACTTTCTCTTTCCCACACTTAATTGGAGTCGTTGGATGTCTTTTAGATTATCACAACCATTTATTGGCATTTTGGCGGGAAAAGTATTTTTGGCAGGTTAGGCAGTTGAGTGTAGATATATGTGAGCATTTAATGGTCTTGGACCTTGTGGTAGGCAAGGGGAGCAAGAAATGGGAAGGGTGAGTTGGAGTGATGGGAGAGGTGGAGTGTGCAGGGGGAAGCAGGCTGCAAGTTAGGGGGAGAAGGTGAAGGTCAAAGTTGGGGTTGATTGGGGGGAATATAAAAACGGGGGTGTGGGATTTTTATTATAAAAGGGTTTGGGCCAGGGTGTGTAATTTGGGCCAAGGCAAAGGTGTTGGGTAGATTAGGTGGGCAGTGTTTGTGGATCAGGTGTTTGTTTGGGGTGTAATATTAAACAAGGGTTCATTTGGTTAAGTAGTGAAATCACAAGGACCATTTGTGTACATTCTGAAAATCCAAAGGGGCTGATTTTGCACATAATTCCAAAGTACAAGTAAGGATAAAACATGCCAAGTCATCAGAGTCCAAGGATATAATTCGCAATTTTCCATTTTTGGTCCTTTAGGGACTAAAATTGTAAATAAGTGAAACTTTAGGGACTAAATTGCAAACTTATTCAAACTTTCATTTTAAGGACTAATTTTGACACTTATGACTTTCCATGGACCAATAATGATTTTTCTTTCAAAAATATCCCACCGGGGACTAATCTTGCCAAAGTTTGAAACTCCAAGGACCAAAATTATAAATTTTCAAAACTTTTGAGATTTTTCACCAAAGGACTAAATATGACAACTTATGATTTTATAAGGACCTTTGGTGATTTTTCTTTTAAAATATGTGCTTAGGGACTATTTTCGCCAATTTTTGAAAGTTGGGGGACTGAAACTGCCAATTTTGCAAACTTTGTACGTTCTTCATCTATTTTTGCTTATTTTGCATCTAAAACATATAAAACACAATTTTGAAATATTTTTAGTATTTTGATGCATTACTGAGTGTTTTTGTATGTTTTGTAGTTCAGATTTGACCAAAAATGATAAGTGTTTGAGCACTCATCAGTGTTGTACATCTTTCCTCTGACAAACTTGTTTCGGATCAGGAAGGCTGAAAGAGTTTCATACCTTGCCCTAGGAGCGTGTTTCAGTCCATAGAGAGCTTTATCAAACTTGTAGACATGGTTAGGGAATTCACTGCTTTCAAAACCATGATGCTGTTGCACATAAACATCTTCCTTCAGTTTACCATTCAGGATTGCACTTTTTACATCCATTTGATAAACTTTGAAGTTCATGTATGTTGCAATGCTAGGAAGATCCTGATAGCTTCCATTCTAGCAACAGGTGCAAAGGTTTCCTCATTATCAACACCTTCCTGTTGGTTGTAACCTTTTGTAACAAGTCTGGATTTGTTTTTAATGACTGTGCCATTTTCATCAGTCTTGTTCTTGAAGACCCATTTCATGTCAGTGATATAAACACCCTGGGCATTCAACTAGAGTCATGACTTTGTTTCTGTCAAAATGTTCAAGTTCATCTTGCATGGCCTGAACCTAACTTGGATGTTCCAGGGCTTCTTTGACATTCTTCGGTTCTGTCTCAGAGGGAAAGTCAACATAGAGGCATACATTGGCTAAGGCCGCTTTAAGTTTAGCAGCCATGCTTCTGGTAAGCATGCCTTTAGTAGGCTCACCAATGATATTTACAAGTTCTATTGTTTTGGACTTTGTCCAACTATCCTGAGGTCAAGGATATGAGTTGGAACTTGTAGAAGCCTGGTTTGACGTGCCTCAAGGTTTTGATTTTCAGTGTCCTCCATATGAACAATTTGATTATTGGGTTCCTGAGCATTTGGTTCAGTGTGGGTAGTCTCATTTAAGATTTGTTGGGTTTCATTGAACTCATGGATGTTTAGATATGGAAGGTTGTGAGGGATGATGTAGTATGAGATATCTGCAACTTCTTGGTATTGTGTGGAGGGATCACTCTTAGGGTGGTAATCATCAGGAGGGTATCTTGATGAGTCATCAATACCAATTTCTTCCATTGAGGAGTTTGAGAACCTAATGGCTTCAGTGCTCTCATCAAAGGTTATGTGAAAAGTTTCTTCAGTTTGTTGTCTCCTAGTGTTAAACACCCTGAAGGCTTTTGAGACAAGTGAGTATCCAAGGAAGTATCCATCATCAGATTTGGCATCAAATTTGCCTAAGTGATCCTTATGATTATGAATAAACACAGGACACCCAAACACATGAAAGTAGCTGATGTCAGCGATCCTTCTTTTGAATATCTCATAAGGAGTTTTATTGTGCCGTTTCACAATAATGGACCTATTCTGAGTATAACAGACTGTTTTAACTGCTTTAGTCCAAAAGTCTTTTAAGAGGACTGAACCATTCAACATAGTTCTTGCAGCCTCAATAGTGTCATATTCTTCCTTTCAGCCACTCCATTTTGTTCAGGAGTGTAGGGAGAAGAGAAGTTTTGAGATATGCCTTTCTCATCACAAAAACACTCTAGGTCGTGGTTTTAAACTCAGTTCCATTGTCAGTTCTTATCTGTTTGACTTTGACATCATTTTGATTTTCAATGTTTCTGACAAAGGACATGATACTTTCAGTTACCTGACTCTTTTTGGTCAGGAACCCAATTGTATCTTGAGTATTCATCCACAATGATCAGGATATACTTCTCATGATGAATTGACATTGGACTGACAGGTCCAAAGAGATCCATGTGAAGAAGGTGAAAGCAGCTTTTGATGGAGATGTTTTTTTTTAAATGAGGCCCTGTGGTGTTTTCCTTTTTCACAAGCTGAACAAGGTTTGTATTTTGTGAACACTAGGGATGGAAGGCCAGGAACTTTGTTCAGTTTGGCAAGGTGTTTGATGTTTTTGAAATTAAGATGAGAGAGTCTTTTGTGCCATAGCCATTGATTGTTTTACTTGCCTTAGTGAAGAGACAAGTCCCATTCAGTGTGAGGGTAGACATATCTAAAACATAGACATCATCCCTCCTGGGAGCAATCAACACAACTTCCTTTTTGGCATTAAAGATAGTTCCTCTTTTATCATCAAAATGAACTATGTACTTTGCATCACATAGTTGGCTAACATTGATGAGATTGTACTTAAGACCATTAACATATGCTATTCTTGTAAAAACTATACCATTTCAGTTTATTGAACCATAACCTTCAGTGGGACATGATGAGTTATCACCAAATACTACCTTGGGTCCTGGTTCCTCAACATATTTGTGCAGATATTGCTTCACACCAGTCAGACTCCTTGACCATCCACTGTCTAGATGCCAAATAGGTTCTCTCGTATGTTTCTACACAAATAATCAACTGGGTTAGTATTTCTTGTTAACCCACTTCTTAGTGGGCTTGGGTTTTGATGGACTTCTTAAACTTTGTAATGGACTAATGGTCAGTGGAGGAGTGAACAGTGCTTCCACAAATCTTGCACTTAGATGTGAAAGAGGACTCAGTTGACTGAGATGTGTTAGTTGTCATCTTCCCTCTGGCGAATATGGAGATCCCTAAACCCTTAATCGTTTTCTGCCTCTCTTCTAATTGATCCTCATAATTCTCCATCACAATTCTGATTTAAGTTTAGTTTTTATCTTTTGATTAACCTATCTTAATCCGTATTGTGTTCCTGGTTAGTTTTAGGATCAATTTTTAGATTTTTAAGGGTTTCTTATACTCGCTGGTGTAGGGTTTCACTGAACTCGGTTTTGGTTGTAATTAATTCCATTCTTATTTGCAATCATTACCGATTCTCTGATCATGTAATTAATTATGCACGCTTATCTTATAAACCCTAGGTTTTCTAGGGATTGAATCGTTTGCTTTCTGATTAAGCGTGTTCTTCTTTTTCTGATTATACGATCTGGTTGTTAAAGGGTTTTTGGTTGTATTTTAATGTCGAATTTGGGAGAGGAGCAAAATACTTTGTCACGCCCTATGGCTGAAGATAACAATGCTACTATTGATTTGTCAAAGGTGACCATGAGGAAACATAAGAAGTCTAAACCTAAGGATGTTACAGGTGTGGCGACGCAGCCTATAGTTGTAAATTCTTGTGATACATCTCCTCATTTTTAGGTTGATGATAACATCCGTGAAAGGTATGTGGAGCCGATTCCACATGCTGCTAATGCTAACGAGGTCACTGATGAGGCGTCTTCATTCAAGATGAAACATGACTATATTGTTGATTTATTCAGTGTCTCGATTAATACCCTAGAGGACATCAATGAGCTTACTTTGAGGTGTGAGGCTGGTAAATGTTCGGTATGGGCTGATTTCGATAATAATGCTCGCACAATGGTTACGGATACTCTTGTTGATTTGTGGAATGCTTTTGCGGCTGAACTTAAAGCTAAATCTACGACTCATAAACCTACAAATGTATCTCCTGTTGTCCAAGCTGTGGACATCAATACTAATGCTACATCTTACGTTGGAGCTACAGGTTTGAGGGATGCTCAACCTATTATTGATACTTCGTTTCGTCCATTGGTTGCTGAACCTGTTTTTGAAGGTGTTAACATATGTATCCCCTGCAAAGTGGTTGAAAAGGTTAGTACACGGTTGGAACACACATTGTATGGTTATTTTATTAGAAATAGGATAGCGTTTCCAGTTGTTGAATATTATGCTAGGAACAACTAGGAGAAACATGGGTTGAAAAGGATTATGATGAATTTTAAAGGTTTCTTTTTCTTTAAATTTGATACATTAGCTGGGTTAGAAGCTGTTTTGGAAGGTGGTCCGTGGATGATACGCAAATCTCCAATAATCCTTAAGAAATGGTCTATAGATACTAGTCTGCATAAGGAAGAATTAACTCGTATTCTGGTATGGGTTAAATTGCATGATGTTCCTCTTCAAGTTTTTGAAGAGGATGGTATTAGTTTGATTGCTACATTTATTGGAAAACCTATTATGCTTGATTCTTATACGAGCTCTATGTGTAAGGATTCGTGGGGAAGAAGTAGTTTTGCTAGGTGTCTTATTGAAATCAATTCTGAAGCTGATCTTGTGGATGTTGTTACTATTGGGTTTCCTTCACTTTCTGGGGAGGGTTTTACTAAAGCTACTATCCGTGTTGAGTATGAATGGAAACCTCCTAGGTGTAATGTATGTATGATTTTTGGTCACACTCATGATCAATGTCCTAATAAGGTGGTGAGTCCTCGTGTTGTTTCTACACAACAAGTTGCTAATCCAAGTGTGGTGCTGGATAAAGACGGTTTCCAAATGGCAGGTAAGAATAAGAAGAAGAGTAAAGCTAAGTCTACTAATGGTAATCGATTTGTTGGTCCATCGGTTAAACAGAATGTCAAATATGTCCCCAAGGTGGCAACTCGTGAACCTAAAAAGAATACTACTTCTATGGGTAAAGCTTATAATTCGTCGTCTATGTTGAAATCTACTAGTACTACCTCTAAGGAAGGTAATATAACTACATCTAATCCATATGCTGCATTGGTGCTGAATGATGATGATGAAGAAGAACGTGTTGAAAATGTGTATGATGAATCGGCTAACTTATTTAATAATCCACATACCGGTGAAACTTCATCTTTCACGGTATCTGCTGGTTAGCTTGGTTCAGTTGATTGTTTGGTTTAGGTGCATCATTTGTTCCTAGAGTTGTAAGTGCTTTTCGCATTTCATAAGCACTAGTTTTAGATGTCTATCAAGTTGTTAAGCTTGAGGTAAATATGGTATCTCAGCCATATTCCATTTGTACTTAATTTTTTCGGTTTTAATATTATTTACCGGGGTAACCCTTTACCCAAAAAAGACATGTTAGTTGTCAGTCCTCTTCTAATATGAATGACCTTGTCATGTCCTGATGCCTCATGCGAGGGATCTCCACATATGTCATAGCAGGGATACATGAGACAATCATCAGGATGATGGTCATTGAATCCACAGTGTGGACATGGTTTGAAAGGCTTAGCCTTTGGTTTCAGTGATTGTTTTGATGCTAAAGCATACTTATGAGCCTGAGCTTTAAAGTTTGCTTGAGTATTTAATGAGGTAAGGTAGGATATGTGACCTCAGGTCCTGTGATCTTCTTGCTTGCATACCATGCAGAATAGGATCCTATAGCAATCATCAGTGGAATGATTTGTGTAATTGCATAGTTCACATCTTTTTAGAGGCTTGTGTGTGGGTTTTGGTTTGGTGGAACTTGAGGAAGCTAGAGTTGGTTCCTTATCTTTTGATGAAGGTTTTTCAGATGATTCCAACTTTTCACTCAGCTTCCTGACAAGTTCAGCCAACTGATCATATTTTGAGTCAGTGCTTTCAGATTTTACTTCTGTAGGGACTGAAGGTGTGTGTGTTTTCATGGGAACTGAGACTTCAGTGTTTGAGGTGGATGTTGGTCTTTTCAGGATTGTTCTTCCCAAACCTGATTTTTCTTTGGGAGAGTGTGGTTGGTAAACAGATGGGGTAAGGTTAGAAAAAGGTGTTGCTCCTAGCATAGTTTTGATAGCCTGACTTTCAGGTTCCAAAATTTTCCCAGTGTTAAAGTTAGGAAGTTTACTATCAGGATTGACTCTTTCAACCCAATCACTGGATTTTGGATTCATTTCCTTATGAAAAGGTATGCCAGCAGGCAGAAAAGCTTTTTCACCATGACTCTCACTTGAGGATTTAGTGAGTTGATTCTCACCTAGTACAATTTTCTTGGTACTAGGTAAGAGACTCATGGCTTCATAAAGCCTGTGGTTTTTCTAAGTCCAGGTTTCAATGACAGTCTTTTCTTTCTTAAGTTCTTGCTGAAGAGCATGATTTTGTTTTACAAGTTCAGAGTTTTGAATTTGTAGTGTGACACTTTCAAGTTTAGCTTGTTTTAAAGCAAGAAGTACATCTCTACACTTATTTAATTCAAAAGCTAGTTTGTTGTACTTTGAAAATAGATTTAATCTTTGCTCCTCAACATACTTAAGATCAACATTAATATAATTCAAATAAGACTGCCAATCATCATCATCATCCATAGAAAGTAAAATATTTACCTTTCTCATAGTGATGTTGACCCATTCACCATTTCTTGCACGACTTTTTCCCACAGCTAGCTTGTTGTCATCAGAGAGTTCCATCAGTGCACAGATGATAGGTGGGAATTGCGCCCTCGCAACAGGTTTTGCCTATCAAGGGATCTTGAGAAGCTTACAACCCACACTTGGCAGTGTACCTGATCGTTGTAGTATAGTATAGTGACAAGTACCAGGGAATTGATCGTTCAACTCAGGAATAGTGTCGCTAGGATTAGAAATCCTACTAAACTAGGTCTAGATGTGAGGGATGATTCTTTTTGTATTTTAATATTTTATAGAAAGCAATTAAAATCTTGGGTTTTGAAAGAGTGGGTGGAATTAGTTGTCAGCCAACTAACCCAATTAACTACAGATGCAATCAAAATAAAATAAAATAAATGAAAATAAAACTATTATACTAATGTGGTGGAAACAATAATGAGGAAAGTTGTGTTTACTTAGATTTCATTACTCCCTAGATATCTTTTACAGGTTGATTAGCTTGTTACAATTGCATGGATGACGGGTTATATTCCTTAATACTAGTCGTAGGGCCGTGTACAATATTCCCTAACTCTATAAGATCCTACTTCACTCCTCTGTCGAGCCGTTAGAAGCACCTAACATGGGATCATTAGAATTCTCTTATGCAATAAATATAACCAAAAATCGTAGTACACCTCCGATCATGTTTCTTAAGACATTCAAGCAAGTTACTAATGAAAGTCTGCCAGTTTTCTTAAGCCTAACATCGAATACAATCATACGTAACAATTATAAACAAACAATCAACCCATAATCAATATTTAGGTTTCACTACATCTAAGCAAACACAATAAAGATCTAGCCTAGCATGTTAAAGAGAAAACAAGCGTAAGATATAATCACACAACACATAGACATATCGAATGATTTGAATAAGTACTTATCTTCAATTGAATATGGAAGAATCAAGGGGTTGAAACCCTTGAAAAGCTGTTAAAATTTGTCTAGGGTTTATTCCCTCAAAGTTGCACACTAATGAATGAAAATTGGAAAACGATATATAGATTTTACACCTTGACGGCGTCACGTTATAGCTTGTGACACCGTCAACTCGCCGCCATGATAAAAATCATATTGCCTAGATCCACTTCTGACGCCGTCATGTAGAGAAAAACTCTGGGCCGTCACGTGTGTTTGGACCCTGACGGCCTTGGTGACGCTGTCAGGCCAATAAGCTTGAAAAATTTCTAGGCTGTCACGTTATAAGTTCCATATCCACCTCTTTTGTCACTCTTGACGCCGTCACGTGTAGAAGCTTGACGTCGTCAGGTACTGTTCCAGCAAGGAAATTTGAGACTCTGCCGTTTTCTTCACTTTTATGCTCCAAAAACGTCCAAAATGCTTCATTTTCCAGATTTATCTCCAAAAGTACCAAAAATGACAAAAGGAACGATTTAGGGCAATAATTGATCAAATAATCTCGAATTCGGGCTTAAATGACCCCTTAAAAGTGGTACACTTTTCGCCTCATCAAATACCCTTACACTTGAGATTTGCTTGTCCTCAAGCAAATGCGCTTTTATTCTAATCAAAATACAAGTTAGGGGTCATTTAACACTAATATAAAAGTAACTACAACAAATAATCGTTCCACTAAAATGCAAAAACAAGCACAGAGGTCATACACTAGCACCTCACAAATAGTGTTTAGATACTCACATCTCTCGGGTCTAATAAAGTATATATCACAATATGGAAATGGAAAACATCTCTCACTACCTGTCATAGCAAATAGATTACCATAGGCTTGGGAAAGGATCAAACCTCCACCACTTGGCATAAGCACCTAGGATAAACTATCAAAGAGGTCTTTTAAAGGGTTATAACGTTAGGTGTAGGGATCTTGAGAAGCTTACAACCCCCACCAGGCAGTGTACCTGATCGTTGTAGTATAGTATAGTGACAAGTACCGGGGGATTGATCATTCAACTCCTGGGGATTGATCATTCAACTCAGGAATAGTGTCGCTAGGATTAGAAAGCCTACTAAACTAGGTCTAGAGGTGAGGGATGATTCTTTTTGTATTTTTATATTTTATAGAAAGCAATTAAAATCTCGGGTTTTGAAGGAGTGGTCGGAATTAGTTGCCAGCAAACTAACCCAATTAACTACAGATGCAATCAAAATAAAATAAAAGAAATGAAAATAAAACTATTATACTAATGTGGTGGACACAATAATGAGGAAAGTTGTGTTTACTTAGATTTCATTACTCCCTAGATATTTTGTACAGGTTGATTAGCTTGTTACAATTGCATGGATGACGGGTTATATTCCTTAATACTAGTCGTAGGGCCGTGTACAATATTCCCTAACTCTATAGGATCCTACTTCACTCCTATGTCGAGCCGTTAAAAGCTCCTAACATGGGATCATTAGAATTCTCTTATGCATTGATGAGGCAAAAAGTGTACCGCTTTTAAGGGGTCATTTAAGCCCGAATTCGAGATTATTTGATCAAATATTGCCCTAAATCGTTCCTTTTGTCATTTTAGGTACTTTTGGAGAGAAATCTGGAAAAGGAAGCATTTTGGACATTTTTGGAGCATAAAAGTGAAGAAAACGGCAAAGTCTCAATTTTCCTTGCTGGAACAGTACCTGACGGCGTCAAGACTCTCCACAAGACGGCTTTAAGAGTTACAAAAGAGGTGGAAGTGGAAAATACACGTTACGATCCAGTGAGTTTTTAAGCATAGGACATGACGGCGTCACCAAGGCCGTCATGGTCCAATTACTAGTGACGACCCAGAGCACAACTGCACATGACGGCGTCACAAGTAGATCTAGGCAATACGATTTTATTATGGCAGCGAGTTGACGGTGTCACAGGCTAACACATGAGGCCGTCACGATTTGTAATCTATATATAGTTTTCCAAATTTTATTCATTAGTGTGCAACTTTGAGGGAATAGACCCTAGTCTGAATTTTATCTGCTTTTCAAGGGTTTCAACCCCTTGAATCTTTCATGTTCAATTAAAGATAAGTATCCCTTCAAATCATTCAATATGTCTATGTGTTGTTTGATTATATCTTATGCTTGTCTTCTATTTAAAATGCTAGGCTAGATCTTTATTGTGTTTGCTTAGATGTAGTGAAACCTAGATGTTAATTATGGGTTGATTGTTTGTTTATAATTGTTACGGATGATTGTATTTGATGTTAGGCTTAAGAAAACTGGTAGACTTCCATTGGTAACTTGCTTGAACGTCTTAAGAAACATGATCGGAGGTGTACTACGATTTTTGGTTGTATTTAATGCGTAGGAGAATTCTAATGATCCCATGCTAGGAGCTTCTAACGGCTCGACATAGGAGTGAAGTAGGATCCTATAGAGTTAGGGAATATTGTACCCGGCCCTACGACTAGTATTAAGGAATATGACCCGTCATCCATGCAATTGTAACAAGCTAATCAACTAGTAAAAAATATCTAGGGAGTTATGAAATCTAGGTAAACACAACTCTCCTCATTATTGTTTCCACCACATTATTATAATAGTTTTGTTTTGTTTTCTTTTATTTTATTTTGATTGCATTTGTAATTAATTGGGTTAGTTGGCTAGCAACTAATTCCGCCCACTCTTCTAAAATCCAATATTTTACTTGCTTTCTATAAAAGATAAAAATACAAAAAGAATCATCCCTCACCTCTAGACCTAGTTTAGTAGACTTTCTAATCCTAGCGACACTATTCCTGAGTTGAACGATCAATCCCCTGGTACTAGTCACTATACTATACTACAACAATCAGGTACACTGCCTGGTGGAGGTTGTAAGCTTCTCAAGATCCCTTGAGAGGTAAAACCTGTTGCGAGGGTGCGATCCCCACGTATCAAGTTTTTTCGCCGCAGCCTGGGGAATAGTTATTGTCTAGGATAGGATTTATTTTTATTAGGTCTACTTGCTACATTCCTTTCTAGTAAGATTTTATTTTTATTTTTATTTTTAGATTTTCTTTAGTCTATCTCATTTCTTCGTTCCTTTGTTTGTAACCATCACCATCCGCCATCATGGCAAATGAAGATCTCTTTAACCTTAGAGTCACTAGGAGTCGTAGTTCCGTTAGAAATCTCGTTTGCCATATGCAGAACCTGAAAGGGAAATGCATAAGCTAAAGCAATCTCTCTCAACACCCGAACCATCTAGCATAGCTATCAACTTTGATGAGGCCCTTTCTGAAGAAGATTCAGATACTCACCTCACACCCTCTAGCCCCCAATCCAACAACGATATGAGCACCCCCGAAACTCCTACCCCTAAGCGCCTTAAGGATTACTCCTCCCCGAATCCTCGTGGCTTCTCAAATGACATTGTTTTCCCAAACGAACACATCGATGAGGTCTTGCGTGCAACCGATGTTTGGCTTGTCCAAAGTGTATGCAAGTTTCGTGGACTAGATACCGATGACCCAATTCAACATATCAGGGATTTCTTGAAGATAGTGAACACCCTCCATACGGATGGGGGCACCAGAAACACGTCCCGACTATGATTCTTCCCTTTCACTCTTTATGAAAAAACCAATGAGTGGTATGATAGACTTCCCTTCGAGTCTAGTTTTACATGGGAGCAACTTATATCCAAGTTTTATGAGAAGTTCTTCCCAGCAGGAAAAACCTCAGCATTTAGGGAAAGGATCCTCTGTTTCTGAAAGGGAAAGGAAGAACCCATCCATAAATCATGGATTAGATTCAAGGATTTAATAAGACAAGTTCCCCATCATGGCATCGAACTTTAGCTTCTGGTCCAAATCTTCTACGACAATGTCCCCCAAACGACCAGAACGGAATCAATAATTCAAGAAAAGGGAGAATAGCTAATCTAAGCACCGAGGAAGGGTGGAATAGGATTGAGGAATATGCTCAAGACCAGGACGATACTTGGGATGAACCCGATTCGACTATGAGCACTTCCGAAATCACACAAACACCCTCAGACCGGCTAAGAAAAATTCATGAAAGGGTGGAATACCTTGCAGGGTCGCGAACAACTAAACAACTTTCAAATCCATACTTGATCTACGACTACTGTGGGGGCCCGCACGAGGTAGAGGAATACGGAGGAGAAACCATGACCGAACATGCGTGTTTGTCAGGACATGACATCTACGCTGACCCCTCCCTTTTGCCTTTTTACCAAAACGATTATTACACCCTTTGGGAGAATCTGGTGAAAAGAAAAGAATGAGAGGAAGGCCCTAAATACAAAATTAGGAGCACTTTTGAGGATGACCTTGGTCACTTTACTCTGGAAAAAGGCTTACAATTGAAAGGGCTTGACAAGTTCATCGCTGAGCAACATAATGACATGGAAAAATGGTTCAATAAGCTTAATGCCACCCTCGATGGCCATAACAGGCCCCCAGTAAGCCAAAAAGCTCCCCTGCTCGCGGTGACTACTCGAGCTGGAACAACAACCAAGGACCCTCCTTATCCAAGCCCACATCTTGTCACCATTAAGCTAAACGATCCCCACGAGGAGGAAGGTAATGTAGAAACGAGGCTCCTGAACAACCTCCTCTGGTGACCTCATCTCCACCAACTCCACCTAACCAACCTGTGAGAATCCTATTTCCATCCCGCCTAAAAAACCAGAAGATTGAAAATGATAATAAGAGATTCTTGTCATATCTAAAAGATTCAGTGGTCACCATACCTCTCCTTGATGCTTGTTATCACATGCCCAAGTATAGCTCATACTTCAAAAGATTGCTTGCAAACTGAAAGAAACTCGAGGTTCTTGTGACTCTGGAAGAAGAATGTTCGGTGGTGACCCAACGAGGGCTACCAAAAAAGGTAGACGATCCAGGCAGCTTCACCTTGCCCTGTTCTATAGGATCTCTATCAATAAAGAATGCTCTTTTCGATTTAGGGGCAAGCATCAACCTCATGCCCCACTCCATGTTCCTCAAACTAGGAAATTCCAGACTAAAGTCTACCCGTATGAACATCTAGCTAGCCAATAGATCGGTCAAATATCCCTTAGGGATATGCGAGAATGTGCTAGTCAAAGTAGGGAAGTTCAAATTTCCGGTTCACTTCATGATCTTGGAGATGGAGGAGGATGACCTGGTACCTACCATCTTAGGGAGAACCTTTCTTGCTACCGCTCGTGCAGTCATTGATGTTCACGATGGCAAGTTAACCTTACGAGTAGGAACCGATAGCTTGACCTTCGATATTAAAGACACTATGAATCTATCTCTCGAAGCAGCTAACCGGCTCTATTTCATCGGAGAGGTCGATGAACTAACTGATGTCATTGACAACTATTTTGATGAACAAATCGAAGAAGGCTGGTTATGGGATTAGAGTTTCCTCCCCATAATGGAGGAGGAGAAGACGAAGGGCGCTAGCACAGTCTCCTTCTATCCCAGACAAGAGACCACTGAATAGATCAAACTCTGTAAACCCGAAAACAAGCTAAAACCCTCCATTATCGAACCACCTAAGCTAGAAATTAAAGAACTCCCAAACCACCTGGAGTATGCCTTCCTCCAGGGAGAGGATCAACTGCAAGTGATCATAAACTCTTCCCTCGAACATGAGCAAAAGGACAGGCTTTTAGGAGTCCTAAAGAAATATAAGGGAGTCCTTGCATGGAGTGTAGCCGACATTAAGGGGATTGACTCAACCTTTTGCACTCATAAGATTCTTATGGAAGAAGACTATAAACCAGCCGTGCAACCCTAGAGGCGGGTGAATCCCAATATTAAGGAGGTGGTGAAAAAAGAAGTTATAAAACTCTTGGATGCAGGGCTGATATACCCAATTTTGGATAGCCCATGGGTTAGTCCTATACAGGTTGTACCAAAGAAAGGAGGAATGACTGTGGTGAAAAATGACAATGGAGAGATGGTACCCTAGAGAACGGTTACTGGTTGGCGGGTATGCATCGATTATAGAAAGCTCAATGATGCCACCAGGAAGGATCACTTTCCCCTCCCATTCATTGACCAAATGTTGGAAAGATTATCCGGAGCCCCTGAGGACCAAGAAAAAACCACGTTTACTTGCCCTTGTGGAACATTCGCCTATAAGAGGATGCCTTTTGGGCTATGTAACGCTCCCGCCACTTTTCAGTGATGCATGACCGCAATCTTTCACGAGTTAATGGAAGACAACATGGAAGTTTTCATGGATGACTTTTTGGTCTTCAGGGACTCTTTCGACCGATGTCTCGCTAACCTCGAAAAAATGCTCAAACGTTGCGAGGAAACCAACTTGGTCCTAAATTGGGAGAAATGCCATTTTATGGTAAAAGAAGGGATTGTGCTAGGGCATAAGGTCTCAGGAAATGAGATTGAGGTGGAACAAGAAAAGGTTGAAGCTATATCTAAACTACCTTATCCCACGACTGTTAAAGCAATACGTAGCTTCTTGGGTCAGGTCGGGTTCTACAGGAGATTCATTAAAGACTTCTCTAAAATAGCTTGGCCAATGACTCGATTGCTTGTAAAGGATGCCCCTTTTGATTTTGATGACGTGGGGATTGCACCAGGCTTTACCTCTCGAGGGATCTCGAGAAGCTTACAACCCCCACCAGGCAGTGTACCTGATCGTTGTAGTATAGTATAGTGAGAAGTATCGGGGGATAGATCATTCAGCTAAGAATAGTGTCGTTAGGATTGAAATTAATCTAACTAGGTCTAAAGGTGAAGGATGATTCTTTTTTTTGTTTTTATATTTTATGAAAAGCAAGTAAAAATCTCGGGTATTGGAAGGAGGGGTGGAATTAGTTGCTAATCAACTAACCAAAACGCTACTAATTAAATTAATGTGCAAGAAAACTAAACTAAGGTTCTACAAGATAAGTGAAGCATGTCTACCCATGATATGTTACTCCTTGCTAGCTATCCAATTCTACCTATTGAATTTTCACACCTTGTTTTAATTGATGGGTTGTATTCCTTAATACCATTCGTGGGGTGGCGTACTTACTTCCCCAATCCTATAAGCTCCTACTTCACTCCTATGTCGAGCCGGCTAAGAAGCTCCTAACATGGGATCACTAGAATTCGCTCATGCATTAAATACAACCACAAAAACCTAGTACACATCGGTTCATGTTTCTTAAGACATTCAAGCATGTTACCCTATGGAAGTCTACCAGTTTTCTTAAGCCTAACATTGATGAGACATTCAATCAAAACAAGAATCAATAGGAAACAATAATTATAAACTAAACCAACTAGATCTATTGAAGTTGTCACGCCTTAATTCATGGAGATAGACACACACATCAACAAGCCCCTCATTGATGGAGATAGACACAAACATCAACAAGAAATCAATGAGATCTAATCAATTATACACAAGTTTCACACAATCATAAGTAGACACAAGGTGAATTAGCAAAACATAATCAAAGAAGGACAATCAACAATAATAATGAAAGACATAATTGAGATAGAATCATCAAACCAATACATGATGTTTATGGAGTGATTGAAACCCTCTAAGTTGCTGGAAAATCACCCACCTAAACCCAGGAATCGACCTTAGGGTTTAGGGCTTACAAAAAGTGAAGTTTTGATGTTATATTTATAGGCATGTTTTCTGTCGGCCCATCTTGACGGCGTCATCTCGTTCTCTTGACACCGTCAGGACCATTTTTTCACCAAATTGTAGATCTCTTCGTCCTCTTCGCGTGGGCTTTTGAATCGCCTAAATCCGAGTTCGTATGCAAAAGTTATGACCAAAACAATATCAACTACTCCGCACGCAAGTTTTGACAAGTTAACACTTGACGGCCTTGGGTGACGCCTTCACGTTTCTTCTGGGCCGTCACCACTTTTACTCTTGACGCCGTCAAGATTTTCTTCTTGACGCCGTCATCCACTGTTCCCAGCAAGGAAAATTAAGTCTTTTGCCGTTTTCTTCACTTTTATACTCCAAAAATGTCCAAAATGCCTTCTTTTCCAGAATTCACTCCCAAAGTACCTAAAATCACAAAAGGAACGATTTAAGGCAATATTTGATCAAATAAGTTCAATTCCGGGTTTAAATGACCCCCAAAAACTGGTTCATTTTTCGCCTCATCATATACCCTTACACTTGAGATTTGCTTGTCCTCAAGCAAATGCGCTTTTATTCTAATCAAAATACAAGTTAGGGGTCATTTAACACTAATATAAAAGTAATTACAATAAATAATCGTTCCACAAAAGACCAAAGATAAGCACGGAGGTCATACACTAGCACCTCACAAATAGTGTTTAGATACTCACATCTCTCGGGTGTAATAAAGTATAAATTACAATATGGAAACGGAAGATATCTCTCACTACCTGTCATAGCAAAATAAATTACCATAGGCTTGGGAAAGGATCAAACATCCACCACATGGCGTAAGCACCTAGGATAAACTATCAAAGAGGTTTTTTAAAAGGGTTGTAACGTTAGGTGTAGGGATATGAAATACACGGTTTCGTTGGATATAGGCAGTCTTTACTGGGGGCGAGTTAACAATCTTGATTAATTACATGTATAATATGGCGTTGCTAAGCCAAGACTCGACTCGACTTAAGCTAATAAATCAAAAGTAACAATAACATAAAATGAACATAGAATAAAAAGGGATGGTAGACCGTATGTTTGTCTCTTTTCTTTTTCTTTTTTTTTTAATTTTTTTTTCAATTTTTTTTTTTTACATACACTCTTACCCTACCATCCAAAATAATAAATAATAGGGAATGAAAATTCCCCTTACATTTAAATTTTTACATACTTTACAATAAACTAATCTAATGACTCGAATTAAGAAAATCAAAACACTTGGAGTAATTTTAAGATTAACGCACCTATGGGGGTAATAATTGATGTTCTTCCCCATTACTCCATAAAATAAGTACTTTACCCATGAGTCTCAATCGTCCCAAAACAATATGTACAAGGATATGACTCGACTTAGCAACCATGTAATCAATTAGATAATTAACTTAGGGTTTAACAAATAACAATAATGCACTAAAGATGAGCGCATACACAGAAGGCCAAGGCGATTTGGGTGTACATTTAAGTGGGGTGTAACAAATTCTTTCTTTAAGTAAAATGCTTAAAGTTAGAAACGAAAAGATAGGCTCGGAGGGGTGTACTAGGGGTTTCGTGTACTAAAAATGAGTACAACGCTAAGGTGTAGGAAAATTAGTTGACTTAACTAGCCAAGTAATATGACTTAAATGGTCAAGTAATTATGATACGGGTTTAACACAAGGGTGATCCTAATGCCTCTTATCATGTAGTAAATCCTACTACACGAATGTAGTGTAACACCTAAAATCTGAGAACATGTGAAAAGACCAAATTGCCCCTGAAACTTTAAAATCTAAATAAAACATATGTAAAGCACCAAATAAATTCCAAACTTCTGGTAGTGGACAAGATATGATACCAAATAATTTTGACAACTCCATTTAATATTTTTACAAGCCATGAAATTACCAAAATGCCCTTTGGGCGTCGAATAAAAATTATATTATTAATATTATGATTTTTTAAAGGTAATTAAAATGCATTTAAAATAGCAAATCAAATCAAATCAATTTCCTAACTTAAATCCCGAAATTTTGGTCAATTTCCTCCCCTAGACTCGGCTATCTACCCTATATATTTTATACATTTATTTTCTTTCCTTATTCACTTGCCGAGTAAACCCAAATCAACAAATAAATCACCATTCATCCCATACGAATTTTCTGAGGTCCAAGCATAATATTTCTGAGTTCATGGTCGTGCTAGGAAGCCAAGAAAATTGGCCATTCGATTTAAAAATCCCTGAATCTTTTATTGTCGAATTTTGTTCACAAGTAAGGTAATATTCCATTTTAATTCGTACGACCTCTTATAAATTTATTTTCTATTTTTCCTGAGTTCCTTACATCATATATGATATTCGAAAAATGATTAGAAGGTTTTTTGGTCGCGTTTGTTCTCGTGGGAATTTTGGTGTCGTATTATCCAATTCGAGAGGTGTAATTCGTCCAGCCTATTCTATTTGTTCCAGATCTGGTCTGGTATTTGTCTCACGTCTCTTACATCATATAAGTCTCAAATAAAATGTTCTAATCGATCCATGCATGCTCTATAACGTTTTGGTGAATTAAACCCTAAAAACGCAACAAAACTCTATATCATTGTATATGAATTTTCTGGATATGAATGATAATTTTTATGAACTTCATATATTAATTTTGATCTCATAAAAATATGGGTCTGAATTATAGAAGCTTAAATCTCGTGTTGTGATTTATTTTATAAATCGGCTAATTAAGAAAACAATGAAGAAAATAAAAGAAACCTTAAATCGAATTAGGGTTAGGGTTTTATATGTTTGGATCTGGTAATTAATGCATAATAATGATTGAGTAATGATTGTATAATGATGGTATAATGATTTTATGAAATTAGGGTTTGGTTTTGGTAACTTTAAAATAAATCCGATTGGAAAATAAAGTACAAGGGTGTGTTTTGCCAACTTTGAAACATCTGGGATATTTTTGTAAGATCATATATATCAGTAGGAATATGGGAAAAATATAACTTGAGGGTTCTAAGTGTAAATATTACAAGAAATGAGTTAATTGTATTTAATTGGTGCGATTTGTAATTAATTAAAGTAGAGGGACTAAAACTGTAATTTCTGGAAACTTGGAGCTGTTTTGAGTATTTAAAAGTATTCAAGGGGTTTTGTGATAAATTGGTAAATAAATGGCTTAATATGTAATTATTAAGAATTAAAAGTTGAAATTGTAAATTAAAGGGTTAAATATGTAACCTTGATAACTTGAAGGACTTAAAGTGTAAATTGTGAATACTTGAAGGTATATTCGTATAACAAGATAAAATAAGGGATCATTATGTAAAATGGATAAGTTAAGGGTTTAAAGTGTAACTTTGAATACTAAAAGGTTTAAAATGTAATTTTGGAAATATAAGGGTGTAAAAGGTAAAGTTTTGAAACCCTAAGGACCAAATGTGTAAATATGTTAAAAGATACTTTGATTCCATTAATAATGACTCAACTTTCTAATTATGGAAACTTTCTAAAAGTGGAAACTTACTATTTATGGAAACCTGCTAAAAGTGGAAAGTCACTTTAAATGGAAAGTTACTAAAACTGGGAAGCCGACTAAAATGAGAAATCTGAATTGAATAAGTTATTAATAATAAGCCGATCATTAATTCGTGTAGATTCGCTGAAGAAGGAGTTTTGCTTTCGACCTTTATGTTTCTGTCATGTG
This sequence comes from Artemisia argyi, assembly GCA_030686995.1. NCBI lineage: Eukaryota > Viridiplantae > Streptophyta > Magnoliopsida > Asterales > Asteraceae > Artemisia > Artemisia argyi. The sequence continues at coordinate 98,929,731 of CM060687.1, forward strand.
TGCACTTGCGGTTTAAGGTACAGATATTCTGACCTTTCTCAAAAGGTTTCTCATGATCTCTTTCATATTCTGATCCGTTAGTTCCCGAATTGATGCCATTGCTATGATTCCCTTTACTTGAACTTTCTCTGTTGATCCCACTTGATATGACCTCCGTTATGAAACCATGCTATGAAAACCTTTTAATTATGCCATGGAAATGTTTTGAGAAGAACCGATTTGAAAAGATGTTTATAAATGATGCTAAAATTCTTTTTAAAAGAAAGGTTATTTAACTTTCATGAACCCTATATTTTGAAAGACCATTTTTATGAAAACTGTTTTAAAAGATTATTTAAATTGGACTTTTAATAGAAACTTTTGAAACGGACTTTTGAACTGAACCATGAATTGATTTTTGAATATGAACCTTGACCTGATAAACTCTGATTGGACCTTGAATACTATTTCTGATATGAACCCTTTGTTATGAACTGCTATTATGAACCTTTGATATGATTCTGAGATACACCTTTGCTATATGACCTTTTGTATGATATGAGACCTGACTCTTAGTTTGATACCCGAGCCATTTCTGTTTTCCCTACATATGGAGGTACCATAGGCGTGTCTGTGATGCACCACTGGCATGACTAGAGTGTGGCCCTAGTGATTTGGCTACACCGTCCCCTTTCTGATATATGATATGCGCGCTTTATGATATGATTTGTTATGGCCACTATGATTTCTGCGGGGGCGTATGGATGCATCCTAGATCTGTTCTGTTTAGTGGATTTAACTATGATTATGATTATGATATATGTCTGGTGACTGGTACTGTGTGCTATACATGCCTTTCACAATTTCTGGGAGTTCGCTACTCCACCTATTTGAAGAATGAGGACACCCCTCATATTATCTGATTATCTGAGAGGACTCCCCTCTATATGATTATGAAGAATTATGGTATTGACGGCTTATATGATACGATATGTTTCTGGGCTCGTGGTAGATGACTATCCTTTCTTCTTTCTATTCTATTACTCTTTTATCTATTCCTTATTCTATTTCCCTAATGCACAATATTTCAGTTTTGTTTCATTATCATTGCTTTGTATATGTATCTGTTCACTGGGCTTTTTAAGCTCAGCCGCATTTCCTTTTTCCTGCGGCAGGTTTTAGTAGGAAGCTGGGTTATGGGAAGAGAGTGTGACTGGACTTAGAAGACTATGCTTTGGACTAGAGACGATTAGATGAAGTTTCATTTTATTAGACATAGTATTTATTGTTTTGTAACCTTGTAGTTTCATATTTTCTTTTGTAACCCTGAATTTCGTTGTATGTATGAATCATATGCTTGTGTTTGTTCTGATATGTCACTGTAATGTAATACTTCTACCCTTATTGGGTTGGGGTGTTACAATTATGGTATCAGAGACCAGGCTGCGATTCGTAATACATTTACCCTTGACCTGTGAAGTTTGGACCCCTAAGTTTCACTGTACGCGCTCATAAGACAACCTTTGAAACTTTACATTAGGATTCCCCATAGGAACCTAAGTTATTACCAGTGAGGAATGGGTAGACTAAGACACTTATGTAAGTATCATTTGTTTCCGTATCACTCTGATCGTGCCTTTGCTCTTAGATAAGCCTTATAAGGACCTTTATTTCAGAAGTTAGAAGTTTTGCAACTTAAGCTTAGTAACCAAGTATGTTTGGAATACCTCGGAAGGCTACCTGGATACCTTACACATTTAAGTTTCACCTTCAGATTTTGATCTCCGCCTCCGATTTGTTTGATAAGCTGTTTGACACCTTTTCGACCACATCGTAGGTCATTCAACCACAATGTGTTCGACACATTCTGTAAATTCATTACTTATGCTGGGTATGAATGTATCATCCGATACTACTTAACTCTGTATGATCCATTATTACTCCTATGAGAATTTTGGTAATTATGAACCACGAATATGAGAAGTTTTGTTTCCTCTCTTTGAATGATGAACCTTGTTCTGCCAACCGTTTCCTTTGGAAGGGTATGATGTAAATACTATCTCTATATGGATTTGTTAACTAAGCATGATGATGCTAATAACTGAGATTCTGTACCTCTCACAATTGACGATTATACGATATTCGTATTACCAATGATACACATCCTACCTGCTACTTATGCTAAGAAGCTAAACGAAATTCCCACACACTGAACTGTTCGTTTATCCATCCCAACATTTTTGTTGAACCATGTACTTGACTCTGATATATGAACTATCTGTATGATTTGACGACTGTATTCACTCTATGAATCCTTTGACTTGAGATGTCTGATTGTACGGTCTTTTGGACTGGATGGCTATTCGTGAAGATACCATAGACTACCATATCTGAAATGTGACCTTAAAAATCTGCTTCATCCTATTTCATTATGATGACTCTCTGCATCTGCTGAAATTTCTACCACTATGGAAAACCCCAAACCCGAACTCATGTGATTATCAAGTTTTTCCTGAAAACCATTATTATCAACCCTTAGAAAGTTCTGCTATTAGGAAATATTTTGTCATACGAATATTTTCCGGTATTCTCTGATGAACCTTTTGGTACTCCTTCCTGCTTAAGAAGTAGAGTGGACATTGAACTGATATCAGTAAAGAAACCATGGTGCCATAGAAGTTGAGAGATTGAAGGAGCTGATGGAATATGATTTTTAACCTTGGTGATTCTCCTTAGATGCTCTTGTTTGTTATGAAGAAGAACGAGAGAAGTATGCGATGACGTATCGACTATCGTAAACTTAAACGTACCACTATCACTAATCATTATCTGTTTCCGCGTATCAATAATTAATTTGGTCTTCCTTTGAAACTCCGCGTCTGATTGCATCATTTTAGATTTGAAGGACTGAAGAAGCAACCACAAAAACTTCTAAGAAGGGGGTTAACTAACCGAGAGTAACCTTTGGGAAGTATTTCAGTTCCTGAAGAAGAAAGAAGGCGATGTGAAAATTCCCTGAGATGATTTCTGAAGTTGCCTTTGCACTCGTTATAACATTTATGAACTTGAATGATGCCAATGGTGTTGGCTAGAATAATCATGTTTTTCGCGTGTTTTGGACAAATTGTCATAGTATGACATTGTGTTGTGTTCTTAAACGAAAGAAGAACATAGAGATTATTGGTGAGACGACCCTTTGTTCTGGAAGAGAAATTTGATTGACGTTCAGAAAGGATAATAGACAACACTACCCTGTATAATGTGAAGACAGAGCTTTCACAAGAGGGACCAAGATCGAAGACCGTTATCGGAGTTAGAAACCTGGTGGAAGAGTAGTAGAAGGTGGTTGCGAAAAGCATTACCATGGAAGAAGCATATAAGAAGAAGAGAGGAACTGGGATAGTGCTCAATCATACATCATGCAACACGTGAAGATTTCAGTTTGGGCACCAAGACAACCAGACCAAAGAAGACGAACCATTCAACACACAACCTGGAGTCGACAACAACATCATGTACCTTAAAACCTGGAGCCATGACAGAAGACCTGTCGAAGACACGCAGTCTTGTTTCTCTATTCATTTTAGTTGTACTAAGATGAATTGAGAGCCGAAGCAGACCTGCGGATGGAGGGATGCACCGTGATCGTGTCAGAGACTGCAGCTACGACGCCACAGTACCAAGAAGAGTTGCTGAAGGCTTGAGGAACCGGACTCGAATTTTAAATTCTCTTAATCATGAGGTAAGACGGACAAGAATAAACAGACTACTCCAACTTGGAAAAAGGATTTTGAAATTTGTAAATGAGTGGACGGATTTGAAAGCGGACATTGTGTTTAGACGAGATGATGCTGTAAAGAATTGACGTTACTGATGACGTACCTTAATTTTGAATGACATTCTCGGATCTCCGTTACTCTTCGAGTAATTTCGTTCTCTTAGTTATGTTGTTTGATTTTGGTGACCTCTGAGACTATAGGTGGACTAGGTGGATTTAAATAAGTTTGGGTGTTCACGACTTGAGATAAAGTATGATCATCATGAGGGCATATGTATATGATGCCAGTATTATGACGCCTGGCCAACGTGATAATACTTACATCATATAACGTGCACTTATGGTGGGCATATGATATTTTAAGAAGTGCCTTAGAAGCCTTAGAATTCTGGCATCTGATCAAGATCATCTGAGTTTAGTGAGACTTTAGGTTCATCCTACCTATACGTTTGATCTGCTGTCCTTGTTATACGATTCGATACGTTTGGACTCTCGACACGTGTTTTGCTGATCTTTGCAACTTCTGATAAGGATCTTAGGTTCCATTATGAAATTTCTGCCGTTGACGATATCTAACGATATGCTTTCTATCCGTATACGATTCGCATTCGTGAAGTTGTTCATTATGATCTGCTATGGGTAAAATATGTGATTGTGGACTTTGAGGAAATGAGACCTGTTTGTTTATGAGAATACCTTTGGAAGGTTATCTAAAACCGAGACTATCTGAGAAGCTGAAGGGTTAAACCGTATATCACCCCATGTTTGCTACAATTCAATGTATTCTCATCTGATTCGCCTAATCAATTCGATGAAAATCCTATGTATTTTTATACCTCTTCCTGGAGAATTCGTTTATCATCCGTTATGTTTGGTACATTATCCTTTTGATTCAAATTCAATATGATATGCCCTTCTAAGAAATCTGAAACTGTTTTGACAATAATTACGAGTCATGAGAAACCAGTTGGTCTGAATATCTTTTGGAAGAACCTCCCCGGGCGTGAGAATGTTGTGACGACTTTTGCGATTTGCTACGACTTCGTCTAACTTTGCGACTTCAAATTTCGAGGACGAAATTTTTTTTCTTTTTAGAGGGGAAGAAGTTGTAACACCTAAAATCTGAGAACATGTGAAAAGACCAAATTGCCCCTGAAACTTTAAAATCTAAATAAAACATATGTAAAGCACCAAATAAATTCCAAACTTCTGGTAGTGGACAAGATATGATACCAAATAATTTTAACAACTCCATTTAATATTTTTACAAGCCATGAAATTACCAAAATGCCCTTTGGGCGCCGAATAGAAATTTTATTATTAATATTATGATTTTTTAAAGGTAATTAAAATGCATTTAAAATAGCAAATCAAATCAAATCAATTTCCTAACTTAAATCCCGAAATTTTGGTCAATTTCCTCCCCTAGACTCGGCTATCTACTCTATATATTTTATACATTTATTTTCTTTCCTTATTCACTTGCCGAGTAAACCCAAATCAACAAATAAATCACCATTCATCCCATACGAATTTTCTGAGGTCCAAGCATAATTTTTCTGAGTTCATGGTCGTGCTAGGAAGCCAAGAAAATTGGCCATTCGATTTGAAAATCCCTGAATCTTTTATTGTCGAATTTTGTTCACAAGTAAGGTAATATTCCATTTTAATTCGTACGACCTCTTATAAATTTATTTTCTATTTTTCCTGAGTTCCTTACATCATATATGATATTTGAAAAATGATTATAAGATTTTTTGGTCGCGTTTGTTCTCGTGGGAATTTTGGTGTCGTATTATCCAATTCGAGAGGTGTAATTCGTCCAGCCTATTCTATTTGTTCCAGATCTGGTCTGGTATTTTTCTCACGTCTCTTACATCATATAAGTCTCAAATAAAATGTTCTAATCGATCCATGCATGCTCTATAACGTTTTGGTGAATTAAACCCTAAAAATGCAACAAAACTCTATATCATTGTATATGAATTTTCTGGATATGAATGATAATTTTTATGAACTTCATATATTAATTTTGATCTCATAAAAATATGGGTCTGAATTATAGAAGCTTAAATCTCGTGTTGTGATTTATTTTATAAATCGGCTAATTAAGAAAACAATGAAGAAAATAAAAGAAACCTTAAATTGAATTAGGGTTAGGGTTTTTTATGTTTGGATCTGGTAATTAATGCATAATAATGATTGAGTAATGATTGTATAATGATGGCATAATGATTTTATGAAATTAGGGTTTGGTTTTGGTAACTTTAAAATAAATCCGATTTGAAAATAAAGTACAAGGGTGTGTTTTGCCAACTTTGAAACATCTGGGATATTTTTGTAAGATCATATATATCAGTAGGAATATGGGAAAAATATAACTTGAGGGTTCTAAGTGTAAATATTACAAGAAATGAGTTAATTGTATTTAATTGGTGCGATTTGTAATTAATTAAAGTAGAGGGACTAAAAGTGTAATTTCTGGAAACTTGGAGCTGTTTTGAGTATTTAAAAGTATTCAAGGGGTTTTGTGATAAATTGGTAAATAAATGGCTTAATATGTAATTATTAAGAATTAAAAGTTGAAATTGTAAATTAAAGGGTTAAATATTTAACCTTGATAACTTGAAGGACTTAAAGTGTAAATTGTGAATACTTGAAGGTATATTCGTATAACATGATAAAATAAGGGATCATTATGTAAAATGGATAAGTTAAGGGTTTAAAGTGTAACTTTGAATACTAAAAGGTTTAAAGTGTAATTTTGGAAATATAAGGGTGTAAAAGGTAAAGTTATGAAACCCTAAGGACCAAATGTGTAAATATGTTAAAAGATACTTTGATTCCATTAATAATGACTCAACTTTCTAATTATGGAAACTTTCTAAAAGTGGAAACTTACTATTTATGGAAACCTGCTAAAAGTGGAAAGTCACTTTAAATGGAAAGTTACTAAAACTGGGAAGCCGACTAAAATGAGAAATCTGAATTGAATAAGTTATTAATAATAAGCCGATCATTAATTCGTGTAGATTCGCTGAAGAAGGAGTTTTGCTTTCGACCTTTATGTTTCTGTCATGTGTGCACTTGCGGTTTAAGGTACAGATATTCTGACCTTTCTCAAAAGGTTTCTCATGATCTCTTTCATATTCTGATCCGTTAGTTCCCGAATTGATGCCATTGCTATGATTCCCTTTACTTGAACTTTCTCTGTTGATCCCACTTGATATGACCTCCGTTATGAAACCATGCTATGAAAACCTTTTAATTATGCCATGGAAATGTTTTGAGAAGAACCGATTTGAAAAGATATTTATAAATGATGCTAAAATTCTTTTTAAAAGAAAGGTTATTTAACTTTCATGAACCCTATATTTTGAAAGACCATTTTTATGAAAACTGTTTAAAAAGATTATTTAAATTGGACTTTTAATAGAAACTTTTGAAACGGACTTTTGAACTGAACCATGAATTGATTTTTGAATATGAACCTTGACCTGATAAACTCTGATTGGACCTTGAATACTATTTCTGATATGAACCCTTTGTTATGAACTGCTATTATGAACCTTTGATATGATTCTGAGATACACCTTTGCTATATGACCTTTTATATGATATGAGACCTGACTCTTAGTTTGATACCCGAGCCATTTCTGTTTTCCCTACATATGGAGGTACCATAGGCGTGTCTGTGATGCACCACTGGCATGACTAGTGTGTGGCCCTAGTGATTTGGCTACACCGTCCCCTTTCTGATATATGATATGCGCGCTTTATGATATGATTTGTTATGGCCACTATGATTTCTGCGGGGGCGTATGGATGCATCCTAGATCTGTTCTGTTTAGTGGATTTAACTATGATTATGATTATGATATATGTCTGGTGACTGGTACTGTGTGCTATACATGCCTTTCACAATTTCTGGGAGTTCGCTACTCCACCCATTTGAAGAATGAGGACACCCCTCATATTATCTGATTATCTGAGAGGACTCCCCTCTATATGATTATGAAGAATTATGGTATTGACGGCTTATATGATATGATATGTTTCTGGGCTCGTGGTAGATGACTATCCTTTCTTCTTTCTATTCTATTACTCTTTTATCTATTCCTTATTCTATTTCCCCAATGCACAATATTTCAGTTTTGTTTCATTATCATTGCTTTGTATATGTATCTGTTCACTGGGCTTTTTAAGCTCAGCCGCATTTCCTTTTTCCTGCGGCAGGTTTTAGTAGGAAGCTGGGTTATGGGAAGAGAGTGTGACTGGACTTAGAAGACTATGCTTTGGACTAGAGACGATTAGATGAAGTTTCATTTTATTAGACATAGTATTTATTGTTTTGTAACCTTGTAGTTTCAGATTTTCTTTTGTAACCCTGAATTTCGTTGTATGTATGAATCATATGCTTGTGTTTGTTCTGATATGTCACTGTAATGTAATACTTCTACCCTTATTGGGTTGGGGTGTTACATGTAGTCTCACTAGCGGTCTCGGAATACATCACTAACGCAAGTTCTAGAATCTAAATGCTACCGGTACACTCATAAGCACTAATAGTAAATGCTTTTCCTATCAAATCTAAAGGCGAACCTCACATATTTTGGTGGAAAATTTTTCTGAATGGTACGGTTATGTGCTAGTCATACAATCTCCTATCCATGAGACGCTTGCTATGGCTAAAGTTTCACTCCTAAATGTTGTAAAAAATTTTAAATTTGGCGCTAAAATTGCACTAACAAGTATTTCTCATATTTTTATTACACATCTACTATTAAACAAACAAACTCATGCGAAAGTGTATCTGTAAGGTATCATCATTTTACCCTCCCCTTACACTTAAGATGAACATTGTCCCCAATGTTCAAGTAAAGAATGTAAAAGTAAAATAGGTAAAGAATGAAATCAAATACTCCCCTGATTCGCTTGGTATGGATAATAAGGTAATAAGGTCAGATCTTCCTCCAAGAAAATGAACAATCAAAGCTTCCCTTCCAGAATATAAATCATATTCTTGTCAAACATAACCTGTTAAACCTGAGAAAACAATCACAAAAACCCAAAGCATCAATCCGAACAAAGAAAACTCACAACTAGATGTAATTCCAGACTTAGGAATAGAAACAAAACAATTAAAGATATAATGCTTGTGGAATGATTGTTTGCAGATTTCCTGGAGTTTATAAAACTAAAGAATCAACAAAAACTTTAAGACTCCATTAGAAAAACAAAACCGGTAAAATTTCCATATTTTTACACGTAACGCCGTCAAGAGTAAACTCATGACGCCGTCAGAAGTGACCTGCAGAAATTCTTATATTAAGTTTCCGGAAAATTTCTGGAAAAACTTACGTCCTACTTCCTAGAAAATCCTGCAAAATATCATTATGACTCGATACAAGCATTTGACTCTATACATGTTCATTTAATATTGTTGTGGATCATGCTCAATTTCGTTCTTATAAACAAATTTGGGTCTCCCCTTACACTTAGCTTTTGTAAAATACCTTTATATGTAATTAAGACGAAGTTAAAAACAAAATAAAGCATTTTCACAATTTACTTTGAAACATGAGCCACAAACAACAAAAATAAAACATGCATACGGAAACAAATAAAATCAAATAAACAAACTAACAAATAAATAAAGCTTGGGTTGACTCCCAAGAAGCGCTTGTTTTTGCTCGAGTCACGAGCCTGAGTCTACCCTTATTTAACGGAAATAGGGGAGGTTTTCCCTACACTTTGAATTAAGTGCGGGTGGAAGTATCGATACATACCCTTAGGGTGGAAATATGCCACGTGAGGTGAAGGGGGTGAGTGAATGGCTTCCTTCATCCTAAAATTACCCGGATAATATTGGTTGATGGGTGGGTCGGTTCCTCTTTTGTCTCCTAGAAATATATCTAAGGATGGAAATGTGTGTAAAGATTGAGGTTCCGGTTCATCAACACTAGGAAATTCCCTAGAACTAGGAGTAAGGTTATCACTACAAGTATTCAAACCTATATCCTTAAGTGGTGCCTGGTCCAAGGGTTCTACCTCTATTGGAATTCCTAAAGTTTCTTCTACTTCTTCCGGGTAAGTCACGAGCGGTGTGTGTGCCTCAAATGATGGTAGGACTTGTGGGGTACTTAGTGGGCTTGGGTTTTCTACTAACTCTTCCATCACATCAATATCACCTATGTGTTCATCTTGTATTATGGTAGTGCCTAACCATGACATGCAACTAGGTGGCTCAACTCTAACCTCATGTGTGTCGTATGTTTTGGTGAAATCTATCCAACTCATGCTACTAGGTGGTTCAGAACTAACCATCTCGTAATCTTGGTTTGATTCTAAGTCCATGTTCTTAGAAACTAGGTCTCTTTGCTCATACGAATCCACCAATTCGTTGAACTTATGGGTTATAGTTAGGAAGCTTTTCTCAAAATTCATCCAAAGTGTCTCACTAAAAGGAATTGATCCTGATAATAATCATCTAATAGAAAACACACATTTATAAAATTCATCAAACCCATCTAACTTTACACCCATCTCCTCTTGTGTATATCTAAGATCACTTAAAAATTCATTGGAACAACAGGAGGCAAATCGATCCGAGTAAACTAATTGTTCCTCTATAGTTAATGATCTAAATATAATTTCATCCGCCATGGAGACAAATGAAAATGGTTTCACAAACAAAGGGCACAAAGAAAAAGATAGACTACAAGAAAGCTAGGAAAAAGAAAATAAAAATCTCACTAAAAAGGAATCTAATGAGTAGACCTAATCAAAATAAATTCCAACCTAAACAATAACTATTCCCCGGGCTGCGGCGCCAAAAACTTGATGACGTGGGGATTGCACCAGGCTTTACCTCTCGAGGGATCTCGAGAAGCTTACAACCCCCACCAGGAAGTGTACCTGATCGTTGTAGTATAGTATAGTGACAAGTACCGGGGGATTGATCGTTCAGCTAGGAATAGTGTCGTTAGGATTGAAATTAACCTAACTAGGTCTAAAGGTGAAGGATGATTCTTTTTATGTTTTTATATTTTATGAAAAGCAAGTAAAAATCTCGGGTATTGGAAGGAGGGGCGGAATTAGTTGCTAATCAACTAACCCAAAAGCTACTAATTAAACTAATGTGCAAGAAAACTAAACTAAGGTTCTACAAGATAAGTGAAGCATGTCTATCCAAGATATGTTACTCCTTGCTAGCTATCCAATTATACCTATTGAATTTTCACACCTTGTTTTAATTGACAGGTTGTATTCCTTAATACCATTCATGGGGTGGCAAACTTACTTCCCCAATCCTATAAGCTCCTACTTCACTCCTATCTCGAGCCGGCTAAGAAGCTCCTAACATGGGATCACTAGAATTCGCTCATGCATTAAATACAACCATAAAAACCTAGTACACATCGGTTCATGTTTCTTAAGACGTTCAAGCATGTTACCCTATGGAAGTCTGCCAGTTTTCTTAAGCCTAACATTGATGAGACATTCAATCAAAACAAGAATCAATAGGAAACAATAATTATAAACTAAACCAACTAGATCTATTGAAGTTGTCACGCCTTAATTCATGGAGATAGACACACACATCAACAAGCCCCTCATTGATGGAGATAGACACAAACATCAACAAGAAGTCAATGAGATCTAATCAATTATACACAAGTTTCACACAATCATAAGTAGACACAAGGTGAATTAGCAAAACATAATCAAAGAAGGACAATCAACAATAATAATGAAAGACATAATTGAGATAGAATCATCAAACCAATACATGATGTTTATGGAGTGATTGATACCCTCTAAGTTGCTGGAAAAACACCTACCTAAACCCAGGAATCGAACTTAGGGTTTAGGGCTTACAAAAAGTGAAGTTATGATGTTATATTTATAGGCATGTTTTCTGTCGGCCCATCTTGACGGCGTCAGCTCGTTCTCTTAACGCCGTCACGACATTTTTTCACCAAATTGTAGATCTCTTCGTCCTCTTCGCGTGGGATTTTGAATCGCCTAAATCCGAGTTCGTATGCAAAAGTTATGACCAAAACAATATCAGTTACTCCGCTCACAAGTTTTGTCAAGTTAACACGTGACGGCCTTGGTGACGCCTTCACATTTCTTCTGGGCCGTCACCACTTTTACTCTTGATGCCGTCAAGATTTTCTTCTTGACGCCGTCATCCACTGTTCCTAGCAAGGAAAATTAAGTCTTTGCCGTTTTCTTCACTTTTATGCTCCAAAAACGTCCAAAATGCCTTCTTTTCCAGAATTCACTCCCAAAGTACCTAAACTCACAAAAGGAACGATTTAGGGCAATATTTGATCAAATAAGTTCAATTCCGGGCTTAAATGACCTCCTAAAAGTGGTTCATTTTTCGCCTCATCAGATTTCTCTCAAGAATGCAAGGATGCATTCAATCTCCTGAAAAAGGAACTCACGCAAGCCCCAATCATGGTTACACCCAACTGGGAGTTTCCTTTTGAAATCATGTGTGACGCTAGCGACTATGCTGTTGGGGCAGTATTAGGCCAAAGGTGTAACAAACAATTCCAACGTATATACTACGCTAGCAAAACTATGAATCCCGCTCAAGAAAATTATTCTACTACCGAAAAAGAACTATTAGCCGTGGTGTTCACTTTCGACAAATTCCGCCAATATCTTGTCCTTTCAAAGATGGTCATTTTTACTGATCATTCGGCTCTCCGATACCTTTTTGCTAAGCAAGATGCTAAACCACGACTAATTCGGTGGATCTTGTTGTTACAAGAATTTGATGTTGAAATTCGTGATGAAATGGGGGCAGAGAATTTGGCTGCTGATCACCTCTCTCATCTCGAAAATCCCCTCCTTAGTGAGCTTGATAAAAGTGAGATTCGGGATTCATTCCCTGACGAACAGCTCATGTCAATAACATATTCTGAACCATGGTACGCTGATTATGCTAATTATCTTGCGAGCAGGCTCATTCCGGAACACATGACTAGACTCGAAAAGAAAAGGTTCTTTGCCCAACTAAAATACTACTTCTGGGATGAACCCTTCTTATTCCGAAGATGTCCTGATCAAATAATCAGGCGCTGTGTTTCGGGAAAAGAAGCGATAAAGATCATGAAAGAATGTCATTTGGGCCCTTCTAGGGGCCATCATGGGATAAACACCACCGCACGAAAGATTTTCGATGTAGGATTCTATTTGTGGAAAACTAAAAGGGGGGGTTGAATAGTTTTACGTCCTTTTTAAATTTATTACCAAAAATATTTTGTAGCTTATTAAAAACTTTCGATTCGATCTCAAGTGAATTCAAGTGACAACCAATATAAGCAATTCTAATCATGAAAGTATTGAAATGTAATGAAGAAAAGATAGAGTTAGAAAGATCAAACCACAACACGCGAATTTATAGTGGTTCGGCTACAAGGACACCTTCCTTGCCCTACTCCACTCCCCGAGTACCACACTCGAGAGTTTTCTTCACTATGTCAACAAACTCCTTATGGTGGAGAAACCTTACACACCTTGGCTTACACGAGTTAACGACACTAAGCTAAATGTCGAGTTCTAATCGTAGCTAGAACCAATCTCACAACTTCTTCACAACTTCACACCTTCTTCACACCTTCACAACTTCTTCAAGACTTCACACCTTCTTCACACCTTGTCAACTTCACACCTTCTTCTAATCACAACTACTAAACTACTTTACAACACACCTAGTTTCTACAAACAACAAATTCACACAACACTTTTACAAAGATCTAACACTACTACAATATGAAACTAGCTAATCACAACACTACTACAATTAGATGGATGTAGAGGAGTGTTCTTCTTCTTGCACTTGAATGGATGAAGCTTTGGATCACTTGGAAACAAAGACTTATGAATTATATGATCAAAGGATTTTAGATCTAGAAATGGAGGTTGGATCAGAAAGTTTATAGTGCAAAAAGGTGAGAAAAATATGTGAAATGATCCAATATTTATAGGGCCAGAAAATACTGTTCTGGAGCGTGCCGGTCCCCTTAATTAGGGGGAGTCCCCTTAATGATTAAGGGGGCCGCCTAGTAAAATTTAGGGGGCCGCCCTCCTGAACGTTGGAAAAGTTTTTCTGGATAAAATTTTCCCTTTTTGGTTGGAAATTTGAAATCATATCTTTGTAGTTTAATATAACAATACCAAAAATGATTTACAAATACATATAAAATGTTAATATCATTTTATAAAAAGTTATGTATTAAGACAAGGTTTCCTTTGATCATGTAATGCATAAGATGTTTAGTTTATGCATACCTTAAGTGATATTAGATGTAGAGGTAAATATTTGTTACCAAATACTTGTTTACGTATTAATCTTGACTTAATTTGATTTGAGTGTTGTGATTATCAAAACATAGGTTTATTGAGAGATATTAATAACATTTTTAAACATTATTTATATCAACAATCTCCCCCTTTTTGATGATTACAAAACTTAAACTCATTAACTCAAAAATTAGTTTTTAAACAAGTATTTTAGTGAGTTTATATTTACTTCTCCCCCTTTTTGTAGAATCAAAAAGGATATGCCGACAATTTTCAAACGTGAAAATTTGACGGGAAGTTATCTCCCCCTTGATGTGTACTCCCCCTAGTTTGGGGGCACCAAGAGAACGAGATATGGAATGCTTTGCAACACAAAAATATTAGAAGCACAATTATATTCATGCAAACATATATTGGGTGATAAAAAAAATAAGCATGGTTTAAAGAAAGCATTCATATAAAAGAAATGGTTGTGTTAAGACACAACATACAAGTAGCAATAAGGATTACAAGTAGAAAAGCTAGTACACAACTAAACAACTAGGAGAATACATCATCATGCAAAGAGTACATGGTCTTCATAGAGCTTGCAAGCAAAAAGGGTGGTAGAGGCTTTATTTATTAAGCATATCAAATGCTTAATTTGGAGAGCATGATGGTGATGGTGGAGGAATGGGTGAGAATTATTGTGGAGGAATGATTGGAGAGGATGGTGGAGTTGGTGGTGGTGGTGGGTTGGTAAGCAAATGTTCAATATATGAAAACATATATTGAATTTCATCTCTAAGGCCAAAGATGACGGTGCGGTTGTGGATACAACAAAGACAAGTATCCCCATGGGATTCAAGTAGCCTCCAAGGCACGGGATTGGCAAAGAATGGTGTAATTTGTGGAGATGAGAGATGAGCATCAAGAGGTGTTGTTGGTGAAAGTGAGATGGTAATATGGGTGGAGATAGGTTCTTGTGTAGGAAGTGGTGATGATACTTGTGGTGACAAGTGTGTATTGATGTAGTCATTGATTGATGAGGTTGAGGGTATGGAGGATGAGGAAGTTCCATGAGTGGAAGGTGTTTTAGATGGTGCATTTGGTGCACTTGGGGATGAACATTTGGGTGGAGGTGATGGGGTTTTATCTACTTCATTTGTTAAGTCAATGAAGAGTTGTTTTGGGGGGATGACCACAAGATTTTGTTTCTTGGAGGCTTTGGAGTGTGAGGTGCTTGGTGGAGTCATGATGATTTAGATGATGAATGATGAGATGAAGAATGGTGATTATGGAGGGAATTTATAGTTTGGAAATGGTTATTTTAGGTATGTATTTGAAATGGTTGAATGAGATTCTAAAATCAGTTGGGTTAAAATGGGAAATGGTAGCTGATACTAGAGAAAGGGTTCCCAAGATGCAAAAGAAAATAATGAACCCAATTCCATATGGCCGGTCCCCTTAATTGTATGCCGGCCCCCTTAATGATTAAGGGGACCGCCTAGGGAATTAAGGGGGCCGCCCATCTGGTGTTTTCCCAGCCGACCAGAAACCCAAAATTTGCAGAATTTGGTGATTTTTCAAGTGTGTTTTTCCAGCAAGCTCTATTAGAAGTATATACTCTAGGAATGATGATATATAAACATATATATATATATATATATATATATATATATATATATATATATATATATATATATATATATATATATATATATATATATATATATATATATATATATAACCAAATTTTGCATGCAAATTAACATATTATAATCCACATTGAAAAGAAACATAGCATAGCATTAAGATAGTAGCATGATAACAATTTAAAGTCTAAACATCATCCAAGAGATAAGCAAGAAATAACACAAGTATTTCCGAATAAATCGGACAAATAGCAAACCATACAAATGTTTAATAGAAACAAATAATAACAAGTAGTAATACGTCAATATCTTCTACTTCTTCTTCTTTCCAAGCATCTTCCTAAACATTTTCCCAACAGATTTGAATCCTCCTCGAAGTTCTTCATGTATTTGTTGTTGTCGGTTGATGATGGACGTTTGGCGAGTGAAGAGAATCTCATCGGTACGTTCATGAGGAAGAGGAACTTGATACTCGGTATCGTCAATATCGGAAAGATTTTCAACAAAGGTCGTGGGGGATGGAGTACTAATACGTGAGGTGTTTTCCTCCTCATCATCATCATCCTCACGATGAGATGTAGAACCACGAGGCCTAGAATACAAAGGAACACGAGATTTTCCTTTGTCACTTCGAGAACGATGAGTACGAACACGAGTAAGTTGGTTCAAAGTGGGAAGGATATGAACGTAGTAATCTCTTTGAAGATGAGGGTAATGTTCCATGACATAACGATAAAGTCGTGTAAGGAACATACCATAAGGAAGATCGGCATTTGCGGTGTTTTTGGCGGACATGATTCGATGAATAAAAAGATAAGCCAAATTGTATTGCTCTTCAGCAATTACACAATATAACATGTGGGCAATGTTCGCCGTGACATGATCACGGTGACCACCCGTACCAAACGCATTCTCACGAATGAGTTCTTCCCACTTCTTCATATCTTGGCTTAACTCTTTGAGGAGGATTTGATTAGCATGAATATCGACATTCTTCGACTTGATTACTCGACTAGTCGTACGACGTTCTAGTTCAAGCATTCGACGAATGTCTTCAGGACTAGGAATCTCAGAATAGTAGGGGCCATCCTGAGGACTATTTCTTTCAAGAGAGGAAAGATCCCATTCATTTGAGAAAACGGCTTGGCCGTTGAATGGGATTCTAAGAATTTGTCCAAATTGAGCAAGATTAAGAGTGATGAATTGATTTTGAATCATGAAGGAAATGAGGAGATGACCATAGGGATCGGTTTGCACCGTCACTTGGCTATAGAAGTCGAGGATAAAATGAGGAATGATTGGTTCGTTGATTTGGAAAAGACATTCAAAACGGATATTGGAGAACATTCGTTCTGTTTGATCATTTTCATAGAAAGATGGATCGACAATTCTTCCTTCGTGAATGTTTTTATTTTCAATAGGACGATAGAAACATGCAACTGAAGGAGACATGCCGTGAGTATAAAAACAACTATCATGCATATGTTATATATATATATATATATATATATATATATATATATATGTATATATATATGTATATGTATATGTATATATATATATATATGCAATATATGTGGAACGAAATTCTACTTCGACACAAAAAAAAATATTCAATGAAGTAGTTTCATAGTGTTCCTTTTATTTTGATTTTAAACTCGTTTAGAATATATGATATCAAAGAGTATGATATCATAATTCATTTTGAAGTAAGTCTAGATATATATTAGATTATATATCTTCCATTTCATAAGAGTTTGACACAACATAAGCTTGTTTAAAGGATTAAAATGCGAATTTTAATTTTCAAAAATATCTTTTTCGAGATAAACCAAACGCTCCCTTAACTAGATAAGATTATCCTAAAACATCAATATATATATATATATATATATATATATATATATATATATATATATATATATATATATATATATATATATATATATATATATATATATATATATATATATTGATTATATATCTTGATGACATCTATTGATTCTAGTAGTATTAACACATATTTTGAGCTAGTTTTAAGTTTCAAATAACCACATATAGTTATAGTTTGTCCATGAACCAAACGCCCATGTTGTCTTCATGAACCATTTTATAACGAATTGAAAAGTATGTTTTGATTGTTTATAACATTAAAACAATGTAATGTAGTAGGTTTTAAATAGATTTTAAGAGTTATATCAACAATGTGTCTTTTGAAAAATAAAATTCAACAAGTGTTTATGGGCGATTAATGATTTTGACAAAATGATATGTTATACTAAATTTGAGTTGCAATACATCGTCCTAATCCTATGGGAAGCATTTGGTAGTTCAATTCCTAGCTTCTATTCCACTAAAGTTTGAATTAAAATAAATTTTAATAAAATGCCTAATTATTGATTAGACACCAAATTGAATGAAATGTGATGAAATGCATGTTGGAAAACTTACAAAATATGTTGTTATATGTTTGGTTAGCGTTTGCCCCTTGCGAAATAACCCCGGATTGGTGATATGGTGGAGGATTTTGATGGTTTTGGGTGTTTTGGTTCATACTCAGCAGTGATGAGGAAGAAATATATGAGCAAATGGAGTGTTTGGGAATGGAAATAAGGTGGAAAACGGATTTGGAAGTGTCAGATGGCCGGTCCCCTTAAACATTAAGGGGACCGCCCTCGATAACAAGCCGGTCCCCTTAATCTTTAAGGGGGCCGCCTTTGAAATTTTTGAAATTTCGCAGAATTAGTTTCTGGAACAAATATATTTATACGTATATAATTAGATTTATAATATATCAAAAATAAGTAAACGTTTATTGACACGATGATAAGATACTTAACAATTTTTAATTACCGTTTCGATAATTAAAATGTACCTTTGACAATTTTGGATAAAATGATCAAAGTGTTAAGTGGATGAGGGGTTTGAGGTGTGTTCGGGAATATGTGAATAAGTGTATATATATATATATATATATATATATATATATATATATATATATATATATATATATATATATATATATATATATAAGTGTAAATGTGAGTTAAAGATGAGTTGATGGCTGAGGTTTGAAAGATAATAGCGGAGATAGGATATAGTCGGCGAGAGGAGTTTGTTTCATCCATAGTGTTCACGTGCGAAGGCGTTCTTGCATGATCGAACAAATAGAGAGAAATAGCAAGCTATATCTATGCAGACAATGTAATCAAATAATGCATATTTATCTAAGCATGGGATTGAGTTATGAAAGAATGGCGTACCCGGTGGTCTTCAAAAAATCTTCAAAATCATCAAGATGACCTATAGACTTTGAAAAAGTCTATGTTGAGAGAAACTTAAAGATTGCCTCAAGGAATGTTCGTCTAGTCATTTGATCCCCATTGTCTCTTTGGTCCAAAGTTGTTTGGTCCAAACATGTTTAATATTTGACTAGGATGCATGAAAGGTGGTAGTATACCCCAAGGATTGTAGCTTTGTTGGTAGTTCCACATTTGATTACTATTGTTATTATCGTTTTGCCTATTTTGGTTTCTTCTTGGTTGAGATGTTTTAGACCTAGGATTAGGATTATTTGGTTTTCTAGGTGGTGGTGTTTTAGATCTTGTCTTAGGTTTAGAAGATCCTACCTCATTTTTTAAAGACGGTTTACAAAAAACTTTTACTTCGTCATTGTTAGCAAGAGGTATTTTTCTATCATTAATAAGTATATACTTAGGATTAGATCTTAGAGGTTTTTGTTTATTAGGTTCATTTTCGAATTTGACATTTTTAATCTCACTTGTTGAAGCTTCATTTGAATTATATCCTAAACCGGTTTTATCTCCGGATGTTCTTTGAATACTTATTATTTTACTAAGTGAGTGACTACTATTTTCAAATTTATCAAGTTTGAGAATTTCTTCCCTAAGTATTTCGTTTTCATTTTTAAGCTCTTGACATGATTTACATTCTTCAAAAATTTCTTTACCTTTTTCAAGTTGATGTATTTTAATTTTTAGTTCTAGTACTTCATTTTCCAATTGATTGTTTATGTATTTTAGTGATTTGTTTTTGGCCATTACTAGTTGTCCTAATTTGCTGTCACAACTCACCATTTCAGGTCATTTCCCAAACTTCGACATTTTACTATTCATCGAAACACTATTCATCGTTTTACTATTCATCGTTTTCGAGGTCAATTTGATATTCTGAGGAACATTTGAGAATTTTACTACTCACTGAATACTATTTATTGCCGGAAAAAATTTCACTATTCACTTGCATTACTCATTTCATCGTAAATTTAGTTTATGGGTATTCAAATTCGCGTAACCGGATTGGTTTTGGTGTGAATTCATTTCATTATTAGTAAGGACATTGCATACGGACTAGAGACAGTCTGCATATCATCATAATAGCATTTTCATGTTATACCACTCTTAGGATTTTTAAATTTATATATTTGATATATTTAACGTTTTACGTATAATTATTTATAAATAAACATTAACACCCGATTAATAAACATGACGAATATATCTAAATATTACCACAATGGTCCCGACATATTTTTATATCCATTATATCATCGTAAAAGTCATAATATTCATTTACCCAGTATTTTGGAAATTTATTTTATTTATAACGTAAGTTTATAAATATTACGACGGTTTTTGTAAAAACTAAACAATAATCACCCGAACACTCAGTACTTGTACCCAACATATTTTTAATATTTTTACAACTTTATTTTATCCCGAGTAACTTCGTTAACATTTATTTCTATCAAACCCGGTACCCGATTTTAACAAATAACACATATGTACACTTATACTACACAAGATTTCCTAATTAAATCCAAGCTACCCCAAACCCCCCCCCCCCCTCATGCACCCTTGGCCGGCCCCTAAAGTCCTCACCAAGGCAATTACATTTTGTTTTCCTAACCTCTAGCATTTATGTACACATATTATACAATATAACTTATCCTAAATATCTAGAAAAACCTCAAAAACATAACACGTAAAAAATTTTAGAATCAAAAAGCTCATATCCTCATCTCTTCCATCTCAAACCCACGACCAAACCCAAAATCCATGATCAAGTGATTATTTTCCAAAGTTTAAAGCTACAAAGTTGTTCCTTTTGTCATTCTAATCAAGATTCTTGCAACATAAACACAAGTAACACAAGATTTCTCATCATCTAATCATCTATTATTTCAAAGTGAGTTATCAAATTTATTTTCATGATTTCATCTAATTAATACTTGTATCTTATGGTTTTCATGCTTAATTTCATGTACAAGTTAGCTATACCACATTATTTTTGTTAACTTTTTGAACATACAAACCCTAGATTTTGATTTAGGTGTTCCTTTGTTAAATTAACATGATTAGTAGTGATTAGGAACCCATGGCACCCTAAGAAGGCGTATGGTAGGATTAGTATAGCTTTGTGGTGTTTTCAAGAGATTTGGTTGAAGTAGAAACTAGTTTTGAACATGAAAAATGGAATTGTAACAAGTATATAAGCATTCTGTCCCATTTTTGTAAATCCAGGAAAATCAGTAAACATAAAGGAAACTTTGGCAAAAATTTTAGAAAATACTTTCAAAAACGAATCCGTAGGCGAAAGAACGGATTAAAAAGAGTTTATAACGAAGAAGTTATGATTTTTGCAAGTTTATTGACGAAAAGTATATTTTCTGAAAATTTTTGCTGTTGGACGTTTTTCGTCAGACAAAACGAGACTTTAGACGTAACCCGGAGGAGCCGAGCTTTCCAAAATATATTACTACATACTAAGACGTAACCGTGGATATAAAGAACAAGTAAAACGGACTTATAACGACAAAGATATTCACGTTTCAATATCGGCAAAACTTATATTATTTTGACAGCTTTTGCAAATAATAATACTAATACTACGTAGTAACTCTAGAATCTAGAAATAATACCAAGTACCCAAATTCATAACTAATGAAGTATTAGTGATTACAAGTATATTTTTATCACTACAAGGCGTTATTTCAAGGATTTCAAACCGAGGGTTTCAACACGAACATTGATACATACGATATATATATATATATATATATATATATATATATATATATATATATATATATATATATATATATATATATACTAGATTTCGAAGCCCGCCCGATGGTCGGGCATGACTTGTAATTATTTGTTGCTTAATATTAGATGGTCGTTGAATAAATGTAATAATTGATTAGGTGTGATTAAATATCAATTTTTTATATGGATGTATTGTTTCTCTTTATGTTTTTTTTATATAGCAATGAGTTATGAGGAGTAAGATGCGAGTATTAGATGTGAGCAGTAGCAACAGATCACATCTCATTGCATATGGAAATGTACTGTATGAAATTGTAGACCGCATAATGATAGTTTTGTTATTTGGAGTTTCATGCACTGTACAAGTATTTTAAGCATTAGGTCCATGATTAGGCCCATGTATTGGTCCCCCTATCAAGGTTCTTGTTATTTTTATAAACATAAACATGTTTTTATAAGTGATTGATTTGTGATTTCATTTAAAAATGACATATTAAGTATTGATATAATGTAGTCGTTATGGTATATAATTTGTTTATATTTGTATTTTAGTACAATGAATAAATAAACTTTTTTTTTTTTTTAATCTTAAGATATGGTTATGTATTAAGGCATATAAGCCCACCCGTTGGGCGGCATTATTTATAATTATTGTGAAATATGTTTGTATATCGTAAGAATGGTTGCAAAAAGTGGACATAAAAAGATATAAACGTACCCGTATATTGAATGCATAACAATCAAAATAAATGAATATCAAATGAACGTTAAAATTTATAGAACAATTAAAAAATACAAAGTAAATTTATGTAAATTTACAAAGTTTAATCTCAATGACACATCACATACGTATATTTAGTACTGATATTACATGCAATTTAATATGAATAAATCTCCGCAACTTTATCTTGTGTCGAAATAGGACCATTCATAAACACAATTGGCTTGTATCCATCTTAACCGAACCATGCACGTCATTTGACTTTGTTCATCTCTAATATGCAAGTATATATAACTTTGTGTTTGTGTTATAAAGTAGTTAATGTTAACATTTACACAATCAGGTAATCTTGTTTACCAACTTTTTATTCAAATGTGAATGTTATATAGTTACCACATGAATTCATTAATACCTACTACAACAACAATTGTTGTTTTTTATGATAGAAAGCGTTGTCATATTTATAAAGGATAATTCCATATTTACCCAATCTAAACACGAAAATGTCATATATATATACCCAAAATACAAGTTTTGAATGCATGATATACAATGCATTTAAAGCATGTTTTGGGTAAATATGGCATTATCATGTTTAAGTTGGGTAAATATGGAATTGGTCTATTTATAATACGATCACTCAAATGCAAGAAAATTTATACGCTTGCTTTGCTTCAGCCGGCGAACATCTATGTCTATTGTTCTCGGACGCACTACTACACCCCTTTTGTAATAGTTAATTAATATCTTCCAAAAAATAAAATGTCAACCAACGTTTATAATGAATACGTATAGCTGTAACACAAAATGAAAAATAGACAAAAGATAAAGACCTTGAATTCATTAGTATTAGGTAATCTGTAATACATATTGGTTTCCTCTTCTATCATGTGAATATCAAGACTAATAAAAGATCATATAGGAGAATATTTTGAGTTAGCTCATAGCTTCCAACTTATTTTGTTAACCCATAATCATATATACTTTGTCCAAAAAAAATAATTCATAAAAAATAAAAATAAATAAATAAATAAAAACAGTAATGATCACTTATAAAGGATGCAAGACTATGTAGTTCACACCAAAATTTGAATTATATAGGGGTATTTGGCATTATGCTTTGAAAGTGATTACCCTTATAAGAATAATTGCTTACATGCTCAACTTGCTGAGCTAGCTTTTCAATCAGTGTTTCTTTTGTTATCAAGCGATTCAAGACCTTCTGAAGTATATGCATCAATATAATATAACTAAAAAAACATAATGTACAAATACCCAGCCTCCAACATACTGCCAAAGCTCCTTATGTGTAGGTGCTACAGCCTCTCGTTTTCTATCCTCTGCGATTAATTGAAGCTTGTCCATTCCAACTTATAGCTTTGCAAGCAATTCGATTGCATGGTCTTTCTTCGATTCTGCCAATCCTGCTATAATCATGCTCTTCCCCAGCTTGAGAGCTCTTGAAGCTTGTTTGAAATTCTAAAATTCACAAACATATCAATCTTATCAGCATTTTCCCATATTCGTCTAATAACCATTCACACTAATATATTTTAGGAGATTGTTAGTGTGATACAATCCTCTATATCATTTGCTGACTCATTTTAAAGTGCCAAAGTAATCAGATTTTACGACAAAACAAAAGAATTCTCATAAAAAATGTATACTGAGCTAATAATCCCTAAATCTAATCACTTTGTTGTAGTTTATTATCTAACTCGAACATCACACTAATCACTATAAAATCACATATCCAACCACCCCATTTCTAACTACCCTCTTTTGATGTAATTCATCATCTAACTCTGATTAAACATGGCTTAAGTTTGCCCACTGCCGTGATTGGTGGACAAACACGAAGAGGTACTGGATTTGAAGTTTTCGATTGCCAAATTTGGTACCGGTGTAGTTGCTACAGGTGCAACAACCTTCTGACCGAGATCAGCAAAATCTTGCGTCAATCCAAGACTAAAAGTTGGCATATCAGTCATGTCAAAATGTTTAGATCTTTTAATTGCATCGTCTACATCATCTACACTTCTTTCAATCTCTTTTTGTGTTTGAAGCCCCATAATGTATTCGGGTGTATCAAGGCCAGAAAATGAATATTTTCCACCAGTTCATTCGCTAAAGTCTGAGTTTCAGGTCCTATATTATATGTTGGTGCACCAACTATATCAACATTTACCATTCCACCTTCAGCCATACCAATATCAGCATCTTCGTGTCCTAGACTTTGGATGCCTTCAACTATCATAGCTTCAACACTCCCCAAACTTGCTCCCTCATTCAAAGCCGTGCCTTTCCTTACCTATAGAGTTAACATAATTGTTTAACTTCCATAAATATCCCTGAATCATCGATTGCATTAGTGTTAATATGGACAATAAATTGGGATGGAAAAAGTAATTTTTAATGTGGCAATGTAGGAAAAAAGAAATATCATTTGACTCGCCATTTAAAATGATTACTAATTTGCTGAATCTTTGTTACTATACACATATCCAGGAGCTCACGCCAGCACCAACCTTTGGGAGTTCTGGTTCAGGGCAACCATATCAAGAAAAGTTTGAAACACGGACTTTTTAATACCTGATCAGCGTGCCTAAGTAGAACATGTGCATTATTGAATAACACCGCATTTAACACCTTATAAATGCATTACTAATTGAAATTTGCATGAATGTAGTATTTATGTACTCAAACAGCTTAAATATATACTACTAATAGTGAGTTCTAGTGTATGAAAGGTTGTTTGGCATTGCGGATTACATCTAAATGGTGAATTATAGTGTGTGAGGGGCTGTTTGGATTGTTATTAACACTAAAATATGATATAACTATTGAGAATAATAATTCTCATTAGCTGTTGAAGATAAGTATTTAGAAAAAAATTGGAAAGTAAATTTAACCCGCACAAACCATCAAGAAAACTTTCTATAATAATTTTTTTTTGCAAATTTAATACACAACTGTAATAAATTTGTATTATGTAGTATCTGTTATTCGTAAAATGAAAAGAAGCTAAATAAAAAATCTAATATGCTACTGTTTTATCACAACCTTTCTAAGCAGTCGAGTAGCTGCACCCACATTTATGGCAGGCAAGGGTATAAATTTCATTTCCATAAGAGCAATACTTCATCATCCGAAATAAGGAAATGTAACAGCTGTGAACACGTCATAATGCTCCAGCATCTAAATTATAATACATGATTACACCAAAATTATACTTTGCGATCACTCCACCTATAATTTTAAAAAGGTGTAGCTTTTGGTTGAGCCCTGATTGGTTGCAATGGTCGGCTCTTGTCCATATTCTGGTATTTAAATGGCAGACTAATAGGAGAGCGGTTACCACCATCGTGTCTGTTGTGGAGAATTATGAGACCACCTTCCTTGAAAAAATTACATGAGCAAATAGCTTGGTATTAAGATACTAATACGTTATGATGTATTTTGCTAAAGAACGTCAATTACTTTGAAATCATTGCTGCAAATTGGAAAACAACCCACCTATGTTAATATCTTGGGACCCTTTTCTTCAGGTGTGATGTCCATGCAGCCAATTCAATTGAACAATCCAAAAGAAATGCTCCCACAGATTAGCCTAAATACTGGGCTGCAAGCTACAAACATGACATCTACTCGTAATGTGAGGAAAATTGTTGTAGAAAAGAATTGGATTCCCCCACTTACAATTGAGATGAAGAAATTTGAAGTTTCTAGTCTAAGAGTCTCTAGGTTTCATGATCAATTATATCTCTTAATTGCTCCTATATCCCCTCTTTGTCTATCAAAAAACTTTGAAGAAATTGTACCGATTTCCATTTGTATTCTTGTGTAGAGTTACAGAACCAAAGATAAAGCCACTTGGTTCCTTGTTACCCAAGATTTGACATCCATTAAAATATAAATTAAAAGGGTGTTTGGATTTGCACCATATTCATTATGAATGTAAAAAAAGACAAAAAAAGAACGATTTCATTAAACGTGTGTTCAAACTGATGATGAATGTATAAAGTTTATAAACCACTGAAAATTGATACCTGATAATTATTTCCCTTTGTCACACAAATGATGTCGATCATTTCATCTTTCTGGAAAACAACATCAATGGGGACCTGATTCTCAAAGAAACTGTAACCAAAGTCCACTTTCTGTGCGATATCACCACCGTTCACTTGAATCTCCATCAAATGAGCCTTTTTTTGCTTCAAACATTTCACCTTTGGGTATGATGGTCCCACCAGGTGATGTAACGTCTCACTGACCTGGATGCTTCCCTTTTTGGGTAGTCATAGATGTTGCTCTCATAACCTTCAACAACAATCCACAATCAGTTATTCTATCAATCTTACAACTCAAAAGTGATGCAAAAACTTAACAGTTTGAGAGGCTAAACCAAGTGACCATATCACATCAAGTAATAATGAAGTTAAATTTAGCTTGATATAAAGGGCGAATATGCAAAGAAGAAGGAAAGTAAGGGGTCTTTATACTTACAATGAATATATAAATAAACATGTTTTTTAGATGCTTACAATCTATGAGCTAGCATATGATTCCATCTTGGTCTCACAACTTGTGAATTTGAGAAGTGAAATTAGAGAAAATGAGAGTACAAATAACAATATCATCTGTCACATAATGGATACATGTTATAACAATTCACTCATATTAAGAATTTAGTAAAATATGTAGAAAATAAAGGGAGATATCGAGTTCAAGGCTACTAACATACTATAGCAATTAACTTCCCAGCATTAGTCGAGCTACCTATGAGAGCAACGGTTAGGCTAGGGACTACATATAGCTAAGCAATTGTGTTGTGTAACCTTTAGGATTCCCCACCAGCTGGAAGTCATGTGAAGATAACTGTTTCATTATGTTAACATGTATAATTTCCAAAAGAATATTATACTGAATCCGAGTTTTCATACGAAATAAACCAATGAAGCATTAATTAAGGGAAATCTGGAATTCAAAGTACCTAATATATGTGGAATTCAAAGTACCTAATATCATGCAAAATCTGAGGAATCCCTTTAATAGAATTCATTCCTTTTTGTCCCACGAGATTGAGCTGGTTTACTATTGGGTTCATCTTGAGCAGTTAAATCATGCATTATTTCGGGAATGAGGGTGCGGGAGGGTGCTGGAGTGGGGGTGCTTCTCCTGGTGGTGATGTAACTCCATTAGTATGTCGTTGTTGCCCCCATACCACACTTGGAGTAAACATGAGCCCCGGGACAAAGCGTATGAGGTCTGTACCCCGTGAACCCACCCAATGAATACACCAACTGAACCAACACTCATTGAATGCCATAAAAGATCTCTCTGCTCAGCAAGTAAAAGCCTCAGTGCACTGTCATTGTCATGAATAGAAGCATGCAGGTTTAACCATTTAACCTATTACATATATTTCTATCATATAAGCAAATCATAATATTTGGTCATCATTAACAAATTACTGCTTACCTGGTACTTATGTTTTTGAATTGTTGAATCCAGTAACCACTCACCATAGTGATGTTTGCGATGCAGACTTGGAACCTAAAGTTGTAATGGTAAACTAAATGTCGCTAAAAAAAAGTTATACTCACGCATGAGAGAAATATTTCTTTATGAGAGGGATGGTTTAACATTACATACCTTCATTTGATCAAGAGCCAAATTTGTTCCAAGCAGTATGTATGGCTTTTCAGGGTGCTCATTCACCCATCTTTCAGCCCAATTAGTAAAGTTCCCTGAAGCGGGTAACCCGACCATAATGAAGTATACCTGGAACATGCCGTTGTGGGTCAAATGAGGGAAAAATCATGGCAGCCCCAACCAAGCGGAAAAAAAGAATTACATAAAAGCATGAACCTATCATACACTGAGTTTCAATTTAATATAATATTTTCTATGCTTAGTACGACTGGGTATGAGTTCGGGTTCGCCTTGAGAAGACACTGAGTTATATCGATGTATAGATATAACGACCGCGCTACAGCCACAAAATGGATGTCATTGCACTCCAAAATCAAGCCCTGTTTGCCAAATGCAATGATCAGTTCATATAGATACCGCAGGAAATCCATAAACGGTAATTCTATT
Source organism: Artemisia argyi (assembly GCA_030686995.1). Taxonomy (NCBI): domain Eukaryota; kingdom Viridiplantae; phylum Streptophyta; class Magnoliopsida; order Asterales; family Asteraceae; genus Artemisia; species Artemisia argyi. The sequence continues at coordinate 98,958,336 of CM060687.1, forward strand.
TTCTCCATTCTTGAGTTTTCTTCATGGAGAATCTAACAACTAAGAAACAAAAAACAATGCAATAACATGTGTATGCAAGAAAGCCTACTAACAAAAAGTGGAGCATATGCATACATGTCAAACTGCAAAAGGCTGCAAAGAAACAAAAAATATCTAAAAAATATAAGAGATCAGTAGGGCTTTTAGAAAAATAGAGACATACCTAGGGCTGAGAAAAAAAAAACGACTTGATCTCGATTCGTAGAAAGTGGCGGCAGGTTCATAGTTCGAATAATAATATGAAAATTAGGTCTTGTTGTTCATTATGGTGGGACGGTTAATAATGTTAATCCTAAACACTTTTTTAGTTTCAAAATCCCTTTATTTACTGCATCAGGCGTTGGACCTCTTTATCAATTTTGACTTACAAACTGTATAACAAATATTGTTATGCTCTAGTGGTGGATACGTTTGTTATTGTTACAAATAACCTGTGTTCGAGCCTCTCCAATATCGTTTTTTAATTAATCCGGATTTTTGTAAAAAAATATTCATGCTTACATGGTTAGTAAAAAATATTCGCTTACATGGCCACTATCTGATGACATGGCGAAAAATGAATTACTGGGCAATGAGGTGGCGTTTATGTGGCATTATCTACGTGTAACGCCTCCTGTTATATATAATAATAAAGATATATATATATATATATATATATATATATATATATATATATATACATTTTAACTAGTTTTATTTTTCTAGTAGCCATATTTTCCTAAGTCTTGGAAAATGTATATATTTTTTATAACAACAAGAGTAGAGTGGTATAGGAAACATGTGCATGGACATTCATAACATCATTTTGTGATCTAAATTAGATCGTTCATCATTCATATTAGGTTGAGGCAGCTAACCGTTCATTGTTATTCATTTCACTTCATCACAGTATCATCAGTTTAAGGTGAGTTTTCATAGCCCCGTATACATTTTATGATTGTTTTCAAATCCCACGGGGGAGAATACATTGCACCATTTTAGTACGAGCCCAAGTATCAAAACTTATGTACATACCTTAAGTTGCTTATCTGCCTTGTGATAGTCCCCTATTATTATCATGAACCGTTAATTTGCCTATTTAGCGAGAGTGAGTGGATAGATCTATTGAGGGTGACGCCTCCATCCGTGATAGTATTTACCAACAGTAAGCGGATGCATTTCTTGTCTGTCACATTTGAGTGTTTGGGCAGAACACTCAGGAGGGGCATATATTTCATCAGTCTACCTTCGGTGTCATGAGCTTAAGGTCTATTGTACTATTTTACGTGACTTTTGTCATGCACTTATACTTGTGGTGGCCGTACAACATTACATTTTATAAACCTATGATTATTCACCAACTTTATGTTGACCGTTTTCGCAATGTAATTTCAGGTAACTAAGACATTATCATATCATATGCATGGAGTCACATTAGGGTGTGCCAGGGATGACGCACTACATTTTGGATTTTTCATACACTTGTATATTATCGTTTGATCGTACCAGACTTATTTCCTTAAACTTGTCCAGACTTTGGGACCTATGTTTTGTAACACTAGATGTTTTTAAATAAATCAAACGATGTATTTTTCAAACGACACTTTAGGTCGTTCAATATATCCTTGTTATGGTGCTATGACAGTTACACCCCCAGGCATTCCATTCTGCTGCAAGTCAGGTAAATTGAGGATGTGACAGATTGGTATCAGAGACAAGGTTATAGCGAACTAGGATGCATCATGATAGAGTGTATGATGTATACGATCCCTAGACTATAACCACATTATCATAGCATCTCATCATTTCATCATAAGTGCATGTTCATTGTTTTAGGTGATTCCATAATACGAGTTATTTATTTTATTTCACATTGATTATCACAGAACTATGTCTTCAGACCCGAACATTGTCATACTGTACTCTGTCTCAGACTCCGATGTTGAAGGCTCTATATCTTCCACTGCCTTTTCACCACCACCCATTCCTCTTGTACCTGTGTTGCCACTATCGGCATCAGGTGAGGAAACCGAGCCTTTTGAGGAGGAAAAGACGGCTCCTACTCCTCATGTTTCCCCTATTGCACCACCTGAGGTTACCCGTGCACCCACTGACATATCATCCTCTGCTACCACTATTCCATCAGAACCTAGACTTATGTTTCCCCGTAGGAAGACGACTATAGGTGCTAGTAAGAGAGTTTGCCCTGCTACATCTACCTTTAGGATCCCTGCTATTCCTGTATTACCTGCACCACCAGGCATACCCGCTACTACATCCATATCTACTTCACTATTGCCGCTTAGGAAGCGTGCGAGGTTTATTACACCAGCTTCACCTACTACAGAGTCAGAACCACCACTAGTATACCATGTAGGTGAGAGTTCGAGAGCAGCTGCTGCTAGGGAGCCTACAGATGTTACATTAGAGGATCAGTTAGGGGCTCAGCAGGAGCAGGTTGATAGTTTGGGTTGTAGGGTTGATGAGATTATCACTACTCGACTTGAGGCGGTTGAGGAGCAGGTCGAGGGTTTGCTTTTAGGCAGAGTTAGCATCGACGTGTCGTATCACGGACTTAAGGCACGACAGGAGAGACATCCGGAGATACGGGATAGAGCTCAGACTACATAGGAGGCTCAGGGAGAGCAGACACACCAGTTGGCAGTAGCACAGGAGAGGTTGGCTATGATGGAGGCTAGAGATGCTGCTCTTCAGCTTCGAGTTCAGCATTTAGAGGAGATTGCCGTTATGATGGATAGGGAGATTCGTCGTCTGAGGAGTGCACCTGGAGCATCTGGAGCTCCTGGACCATCTAGAGCACCTGGAGGAGCCTAGACATAGACTTGTATTGTATTAGCTTTTACTATTTCCTAGTCCCGAGGTGTGGGACATAGTTCAAGAACTTGTAGTCTTTTGGTTGTTGTACAAATAAATATATCAAGTGCGACTCTACTATGTTGGAAATGTTGTGCTATATATATATATATCGGTCCATGTAGGCCGAAATTTTCATGAATTATATTCATGTTTCGTGGTTGCTCTTTATTGTTAACGTATTTATACTTGTTATGGTTGTATCTATACGTGTCGTGGTTGTATTATTACAGGTTGTGGTTGTACTCGTACATGTTGTGGTTGTATATATACATGTTGTGAGTGTATACTTTTTGTACGATGACTATTTCTATTATGGCTTTCTCATGGTTGTTGTCGATTATTATTTATCAGAAGTATGGCGCCAAAGAAAGCAAAGGCTACATCAGAAACACCCGCTATGACTCAAGCCGCTATCCGCAAGTTGGTCAGGGATAGTATAGCAGAAGCTCTGGAGACTGAGAGAGCTGAAGTTGTTGCTAGGGCTGCTGAGATTGCACCTAATACTAAGGTGGTTCAACCCACTACTAGGCGTGAATGTACTTGGAAGGATTTCGAGATTAGTGATCCAGTCAAGTATAAGGGCACTGATGAGTGTGTAAATACTCATCATTTTTACCATTTCTGAACTGCCAAAACATCTAAAAACACTCAATAATGAATCAAAATAGTGAAAATATCCCAGGAAAGTGTTTTACATGTCTCAAATGCAAAAATACCAAAAACAGATGAAAAACACACAAAGTTTGCATAATTGGCAGTTTCAGTCCCCCAACTTTCAAAAGTTGTCAAATCTAGTCCCTGGTCATTCTAAAAACTTCAAAAAGTCACCAAAGGTCCTTATAAATCAAAAAGTTACATGAATAGTCCTTTGCTGAAAAGTTTCACAAAAATGTCAAGTTTAGTCCCTGAACTTTGAAAATTGTCAAAAACGATCCCTGGGATATGAAAAACTTTGAGAAAAAAAAATTTTGTCCTTGCACTAATCTCTTATGGCAGGTTTGGTCCCTGGGTAGAAAGTTTGGTGAAATTACAAGTCAAGTCCCTGAAGTTTGGTGAATTGGCAGATTTAGTCCCTGGGGTTTTATAAAGTGAAAAATTCAAAATATAACCTCATACTATTCATCATTGGCATATTACACCCTTTAAATCAAATTGGAAACATGCCAAAACCCAACCCCCAACTTTAGGCTAATTACAAAATAGGTCCTTGTATTAACAAACCAAATCCGGACCAAAAATACTACTCCATACATTTCCAAACCCAATCCAACACTTTAATCCAACTTAGGCCCAAAATAATTACCCAGTCCACCACCTTAGCCCACCCATTCCCTAAAACCGTTTTAAATAACCCCCCTCGGTCAAACCCAGTCAAACTCCCCCAAAACCGCCAAACCACCATCCTCTTCTCCCCTGGTTTTGCAGCTCCACCACCACCACTTGCAGAGTCATCATCACATCCCCACACCTCCCTGCACCTACCCTCACATCACATTTAATGCACCACCCCCCCCCTTGCCTGAAACAGTCCAAAAGCTTACAAACTAAGTTTCCCGCCAAAAACACGTGTCTTGTGATTAGAGAGTTGCAGTGATCCAATGGTTGAGATTCAGGGTGGGATATGATCAGAGGCTTAGGGAAACCCTAATGGTCAGCTATAAAAGGAAAGAAGATGCAAGGATTTTAGTGTGTAGTTTTAATTTAGTTTTTAGTTGTATCGAATTTTAATCATTCTGCAAATTAGTGTTAACATTTCAAATTCAAGCATTGTACTAGTTAAATTATTGTATTGCAACTCTTTTTATGTTATAAAATCATCAGTTTCAGTTTGATTCAAGTTTATGCAAGTTATTTCAATTTTCAAATTTTCTTTTGGTTCAATGGTAGCTTAAAGCAAGAATTATGGACTGAGTAGGATCATATAAGCTCCAATAAGCTTATCAAAGCTTTAGAGACCCTATAAACCAGATTCATTAGAAGAAAATCAAAAATAGAATAAAAAGTCAATGAAAGTCAACTGTGTGCATTTTGAGTTTGTTTCAGGTTTTGAGCATCATTGAGGAGCAGGATTGAAGTTGAAATTTGCCTATCTAAAGATAGGCTTCAAAGGAAAATCCCTTGTTCATGCTAGGGATGGACTTGTAAGATTTGCTAATTTGAAATTTCACTAAAAATCTTAGTTCTCAGTTATTTCTAATTGCCTGCTTAAATCTGTTAATCTATGTTGATTTGTGTTGTTTGTGTATTGCTTGAGTAGATAATAGCTTGGTAATCATAGCTTATCTTATAAGAGTAATTAGTTGTTGGAACTTAAAAGTTTAACTGTCTTATTTGCTTCAGTGATCAAATTTGCATAAGTATTGTGATAATCTAATTTCTAAACACTCAAACCAGTTAATCTTAGTCATAAATGTTGTTTGGAATTAAGCTTGCACCTGCTAGAGTCCATATGCTTTGAAAATCATTAAACAGTCCACAAGAAGTAGTGTTTGGATTAACTGATTGCTTGGTGTTAAGCTTAGTTGTTGTCACAACTTTTGGTTTCTGCATGCTACATTAGTATAAATAAGATCATATAGGGTATAAAATCAGTAGCTATAAGTTCAAAAAGTCAAAAACTTGGTTAATCACCTCTCACAGTTAACTGTGAAAGATTTTAGGTTCATAATCCCATCATTTAGCTTATAAGACATAACTCTAGCTTAATTTAGGTTTAATATAGCTTATAGTAACTTATTAAGTCAGTATTAATGATTAGAATCTCACATAAGTCAAAGTATCAAGTTCATACAAAAAGTCAAAAGTTTCATTCTCAGATTTTTGCTAAAATTCCAAGATTAATTGTGAGTTGTGTAATGGAAATTAAGAGTTGAAATTTGTTGTGATAAGAGTCTACCAGCTGATCTTTGACCCCTAATTTTTGCTTAATTTGTGTGGAAGCTTAAGTGGGTCCCACAGACCCTCAAAGTGAGTTGCAGGGCAAGAAGTGTGCCCTGCTCACTCAGACCCAGTCTATCACCACCACTTTGGTGGTGATTTGTGATCACCTCAGTAGGCCCCAGACATCCTAGTTAGCATTTTCCAACCCCCCTCCTACCAGGGATTAGGGATTGACCCTTTGTTTGACCTGGTACCCAGTGGACCCCACAATAAGTTGCCACAAAGTTTGTCCCAAGTCTGAGTTGTTTGAGAAACTGCATAAGTGCTTATTTGGTTTGAAACAGCTTAATTGTGCTTAATTCTTGTTATTCTTGGCTTATTCAAGTTTGTCAATCTTGCTTGTACCCTTTTTAACCATTGTGGACCCCACCCAAGGCCATTTGACCTACATTGACCACACAGTCAACATAAGTCAACTGTGTAAGCCAAGGGGGTGCTTATAGCTTATTTTTATGCTATCTTGAAAAGTTTTTTCATAAAAGTTTGTTATTTTAGGGTATAAAATAGTTCTGTAAAAGAAAAATCCAAAAAAATCAAAGTTAAAGTAAGTGATAGTTTCTATTTAATTCAATTTAATCTTAATTTTCATTTTTAGATTTTAATTAAGTCACTAGTGTTTTTATATTTTTATTAAATACCTTATATAGTAAAGTAATTTTGATAATTTTTTTTAGATTTTTATTTTGTCATTTAGTGTTAATTAGATTTAATTTTAATTTTCTTTATTATTAATTAATATCAAGTAATAAATAGCTTATTTAGTATTTATAAGGTTAAATTTAGTTTTTATATTTTTCCTAGCTCTAATATAGTATAATAAGTTTTTAGAAAATATAATTTGAGATTCTACTATTCATTCTCTATTTTTCTTATTTTATTTGTTTAAAATAGACTCAAGTTAATTAAAAGGTAAATAATTAGTTGTTTAATCTTAAAATATAATTTTTAGAGTTTTTATAATTTTGTAGGATTCCAGTGATGGTTAAGTAATTTTATAAATTTTATCTTAATTTTCTAAGTTAATTTAGTATTAATATAAATTAAAAGTAGTTTAATTAGTTTAATTAAGTTAAATAGTTTTTATTTAATAACAAAACCACAAAAAGACAAAAATATTTATTTTTATTTTTTATACTTTCTTCAAGTTCTAATTTAGGTTTAGAAAATATTTTTGTTAATTTTTAGTTTAATTTAAATCATTTGTCATTTTTAGTTTATTTAAATTAGATTTTAATTTAGATTTTAAATAGTTTAATTAATTAAATAATATTTTAATAGTATTTTAATCATTTTTATAATCTCATTTTCATTTTTAATTTTAAGTTTTGAAAAGTGTCAAAAGCACCCCCTGTAGTTTGATAAAAACCAAAAACCCACTTTTCCAGTCCGATACGTTATCTTAATTGTGAATTTGTGCATATATCTGGTATCTGATTTTTGTGAATATTATATCTGTGTACCAATACCAAAATAACAGTAGCAGAATCAATTCCATATCATCTGGGCTACTGTCCTCAGTCCCACTCACTCATAAACGATTTCAAAAGCACCATTTCAATCTCGCTGGGACTTTAACGACCCGGGGAAACACTACACTATCTACGGAGTATTGGCTTGATTAGTTTGACTTTTACAGTTGACCATACACAAGTGGTTGACTAATAAAAGTTGACTAGTTAAGGGCCAATCAAAATTTGGCGCCGCTGCCGGGGAGGTTGTTGCGTGTTTTTAAAATCGTTTTAAGTTTAGTGGTTTTCAAAACCCTCCCTGTAAAAAGTTTTGTAAAAACATAATCACATCAAAAACGTTCATTAACACTTTTCCTAAAGTGTTAAAAACACCAAAAAAATCAAAAACAACAAAACAAACTGTGAAGTTAAATTACTTCGTTTCCTTTAAGATTACAACCTGAAACAGTTGGTTTAAGGTAAGTTCTGACATTAAATTGCGAACTGAAGAGGAAACCTATTTACTTCCTCCCGCCAGCCTGCGAGTAATCTTAAAAGAACGATTTCGGTTAACGAATCAGTTCCAAAAATAATTCCCTAGTTTTCTGCACACACACCCGTAAGCCTAAAGCAGATTTTCAAAATAATAAATACATAAAAGCTTACCACCGCAAACCAAGGCTGAACACCTACCAACTGGGGGTGTGAACATAATAAGTTCCCAAACTTAAGATTTAAAACTTGCCTTTGTATCCCTGTGAGTAGTGTACCTTTTTCAAAGAAGCTGCTCACTTGTGATTGGTTTAAGTTCACTGTGGTTTTGCCTCGAACTTGTGTTGAAAAATTGTTTTTAGTGCATGCGCACTCGGTCTCAAGCAAAGAATAAAAAACAGAAAGACGTACCCGAGCTACGTTATAATACAGAAACCGAAATGGCCGCTGGGCCACCACCACCATTACCACCCCCTGACCCTCCTAGGGATGAGCCAGCTCCCGATCTCCGAACGATGGAGGAGCTGTGCCAACCTACCATGCAAGGGCGGGGTGGGCCTATTGCACCACTCACTATTGGGGCTGCGGACTTTGGCCTCAAGCATCACATGATCCAACAAGTCCAGAATTCGTGTCAATTTCACGGATTACCGGGTGACGATGCCAACAAGAATCTTGAAAAATATCTTACGGTCACCCAAAGCATGAAACAGCATGGTGTCACCGATGATGCCCTTCGGCTGTACCTCTTCCCCTATTCTCTCACTCATCATGCCACTGCATGGTTTGCCCGACTCCCAAAGAATTCTATTCGTACCTTTGATGAAATGGTAACCAAGTTTCTAGCAAAATATTTTCCACCATCCATGGTTACCAAGTTACGAAATGATATCAGCAACTTCCGGCAACGTCCCGATGAGTCTCTTTTTGAGGCTTGGGAGCGTTATAAGCTAGCCATTGATCGGTGCCCTAACCACAATATGTTACAAGTTACCATCATAGATATCTTCTATAATGGTCTGACATTGAGGCACCAAGACATTCTCAATGCTGCTGCTGGTGGGACCTTTATGAAAAGGCGTCCCGAGGAGTGCTATGACTTAATCGAGAACATGACTGCCCATCATAACTTTTGGGATTCCTCTGCGGAGAGGGATGCGTCATGTAATTCCGTTACTCCCTCATCATCATCTCCTGAAATAATTTCTCTTACCAAAAAGATGGATGATATTTCTACGGCTGTGTTGAGAATGAACCAAACGATGCAACATCAGGTTCAAAATCAACAAGTGAAAGCCGTGGCCCGAAGTTGTGAAACTTGTGGGGGCCCACATCTGTATTCCGAGTGTCCAGCTACTGCTGAATTTCCTCAAGAGAACGTTTATGCTGCTAACGGTTCCTACAACACGGGGGGTAATTCTTACCAACCGCAAGGGGACCGTAATCTCTTAAGCTATCGTTCCAACAATTTTCTCGGACCTCCCGGTTTTAACCAAAATCAAAACCGTAACGCGAATCAGAATTTTAACCAAGGTCAAAACTCAAATTTCCAAAACCCGAACCAAAATCAAGGCCAGTTTAATCAAAACCATTTTCAAAATGGCAATCAAAACCAAGGTTTTCAAGGAAATTTTCAAAGAAACCAGAATCAAGGGAATTACAATCAGGGTAATTTCAATAAGAGAAACACTTTTCAGGGTAACAACAATCAAAATCAAGGGAATTTTCAAAACAACCGTGTTCAAAATCCCCCTGTTCAAAATCAAAACGTTGTTCCACCCCCGTCTTCCTCCGATGCCGAGATTAAAGAATTCATGAAAGCACAAGAGGAAACAAATCGGTTATTGATCAAGACGATCTCTGAACTTCAGAAGTCTTTAAATGATCGACCCTCGGGCCCGGGTACATTACCGAGCAACACGATCGCTAACCCGAGGGGCGATGTCAAGGCGATCACTACCCGAAGTGGGGTATCATACAATGGACCCTCGATTCCTTCTACCTCTTCTTCTCCTCCTAAGGTAGCGAAACGTGAACCTGAGGTTACTACGGACAAGGTACTTCCTACTAATAACGGAGGTACCAACAACGTCCAACCTCAAGTTGTCCCGGTTCCGGCTCGTAAGCCGAAAGTTGTATTTGATCCTCCTGTGTGTTCTGATGAAATCTCAAAGAATGATCCTAAGCCGTCAATTCCATATCCTTCACGATTGAATGAACAAAAGAACCGCGAAAAAGCTAACCATCAGATGGAAAAATTTTATCAAAATTTCCAAGAATTACACTTTGATATTAGCTTCGCGGATGCTCTTCTTCTCATGCCTAAGTTTGCTTCGACAATCAAAAATCTGATAAGCAACAAAGAAAAACTTTGTGAGATGGCAAAAACTCCTCTTAACGAGCATTGCTCAGCAGTGCTCTTGAAAAAGCTTCCCGAAAAGCTTGGAGATCCCGGGAAATTTCTCATTCCTTGTGTTTTCCCTGGGATGGTTGAATGCTTTGCCTTGGCCGATCTTGGCGCAAGCATTAACCTGATGCCTTACACAGTCTGGAAAAGACTCTCACTCCCTGCTCTCACTCCGACCTGCATGACACTCGAGCTTGCAGACCGTACCATATCCCGTCCTCTCGGCATTGCCGAAGATATCTTCGTGAAAGTAGGAAAGTTCCATTTTCCGGCAGATTTCGTGATTGTTGATTTCGATGCTGACCCAAGAGTTCCTCTCATTCTCGGGAGGGGATTCTTAAGAACGGGTCGTGCTTTAATCGATGTATTCGAAGAAGAAATCACTCTACGTGTTGGTGGCGAAGCCATCACATTCAATCTTGATCAGACCTCAAGATACTCCTCCAACTATGACGCTAAAACGGTTAACCGAATTGATATCATCGATGTTGCGTCTGAGGAGTATTCTCAAGAGGTCCTTGGTTTCTCATCCAGTGGCAATCTTTCTACTGACCCTATCATTTCCGACTCTTCCCCTTCCCTCACTCCGTTTGAGGGAAGTGACTTCCTTTTGGAAGAGCTCGAGGCTTTTCTTGCTCAAGATAGCTCAATTCCCGATGGAGTTGATGAAAACTATCTTGACCCGGAGGGGGACATTCTTCTCCTTGAAAGATTGTTAAATGACGATCCTTCACCCTCTCCGTCTCCACAAATACTTCATAAAGCGGAAGTCAAAAATGTTGAAATAACTGAAGACTTTCCCGAGGTTGAGCTCAAGGACTTGCCTCCTCATCTAGAATATGCATTTCTGGAGGGTGATAATAAATTACCCGTCATTATTGCCAAAGACTTAAAAGATGAGGAAAAGGCTGCACTCCTAAAGGTTCTTAAGTCAAACAAGCAAGCAATTGCTTGGAAACTCTCCGACATTAAGGGCATAAGCCCGAACTTTTGTACTCATAAAATATTAATGGAGGATGACTTTAAGCCAGCTGTGCAACATCAGAGAAGGGTAAATCCCAAAATCCACGAAGTTATCAAACAAGAAGTTCTTAAACTTCTTGATGCGGGATTGATTTACCCTATATCTGACAGTCCTTGGGTTAGCCCAATTCATTGTGTTCCCAAAAAGGGTGGCATCACCGTTGTCACCAACGAGGATAACGAGTTGATTCCAACTCGTTTGGTCACGGGTTGGCGTGTTTGTATTGACTATCGAAAGTTAAATGAAGCCACCCGTAAAGACCATTTTCCTCTCCCTTTTATGGACCAAATGCTCGAAAGACTTGCGGGGAATGAATACTACTGCTTCCTTGATGGCTTCTCGGGTTACTTCCAAATCCCCATTGATCCCCAGGATCAAGAGAAGACTACCTTCACATGCCCCTATGGAGCTTTTGCTTACAGACGTATGCCTTTCGGCTTATGTAATGCACCAGGCACGTTCCAGAGGTGCATGATGTCTATTTTTTCCGACATGATCGGGAAAACTATGGAGGTATTCATGGATGACTTTTCAGTCATCGGGGATTCATTTCAGACTTGCCTCTCCCACTTGGAACAGATGCTTAAACGTTGCAAAGAAACGAATCTAAGTCTCAACTGGGAGAAGAGCTACTTTATGGTCAAGGAGGGCATTGTCCTCGGCCATAAAATTTCAAAAAACGGGATCGAGGTTGACAGAGCTAAAATCGATGTCATCGCCAAATTACCTCATCCCACCACCGTAAAAGGTGTTAGGAGCTTTTTGGGTCATGCCGGCTTCTACCGTAGGTTTATCCATGATTTTTCTAAGATTGCCCGGCCTATGACCCATCTCCTCGAGAAGGATGCTCCTTTCATCTTCTCTCCTGAGTGCATCGAAGCTTTTGAAACATTAAAGAAAAAGCTTACCGAAGCACCGATTCTTGTTGCCCCCGATTGGGACCAACCTTTTGAACTTATGTGCGATGCTAGTGATTTTGCCATAGGTGCGGTCTTGGGGCAACGAAAAGCAAAATACTTTCAGCCCATACACTACGCAAGCAAAACTATGACTGAGGCTCAAGGTCATTACACCACCACTGAAAAAGAACTCCTAGCTGTGGTGTATGCCTTCGAGAAATTCCGGTCATATTTAATCTTGACTAAATGCGTAGTGTACACAGATCACTCGGCTTTGAAATACCTATTTGCAAAACAAGATGCAAAGCCGAGGCTTCTCCGTTGGGTTCTCCTCCTTCAGGAATTTGATATCGTTATCCGTGATAAAAAAGGAGCCGAGAACCTTGTTGCTGATCATCTCTCACGATTAGAGAACCCTCATCAAGATGTGTCCGAGAAAAAGGAAATAAATGAAACGTTTCCTCTCGAGACACTCAATGCGGTTGCTTTTCGTGGTGACTCTACGACCCCATGGTTTGCAGACTTTGCAAATTACCATGCGGGTAACTTCATAGTGAAGGGGTTGACGTCCCAACAAAAGAGAAAATTCTTCAAAGACGTTAAACATTATTTCTGGTACGACCCTTTCCTCTTCAAAATCTGTGCCGATCAAGTCATCAGGCGATGTGTATACGGACAGGAAGCCACTGATATTCTCAAGGCTTGCCATGATGGACCCACCGGGGGCCACCATAGTCTTAACTACACCGCCAAAAAGGTGTTTGATTCTGGTTTCTATTGGCCCACAATCTACAAGGATGCCCACGAGTTAGTCAAAGCCTGTGATGCTTGTCAGCGTCACGGGAATATTTCACAAAAGAACGAAATGCCACAAAATGCTATTCAAGTTTGTGAAATCTTTGACGTCTGGGGCATTGACTTTATGGGGCCATTCCCATCTTCTCGTGGAAACAAATACATACTCGTGGCTGTTGACTACTTGTCAAAATGGGTTGAGGCTAAGGCCTTATCCACTAATGATGCCCGAGTAGTTGTGAAATTCTTGAAATCCCTCTTTGCTCGTTTTGGAACCCCACGTGCCATCATTAGTGATCGCGGTACTCACTTTTGCAATGATCAATTTGCAAAAGTCATGCTTAAGTACGGTATTACTCATCGTCTTTCCACCGCATATCACCCCCAAACAAGTGGACAGGTGGAGGTTTCCAACCGTGGTATTAAATGGATTCTTGAGAGGACAGTAGGTGAAAACCGTGCTTCCTGGTCGGATAAACTAGATGATGCACTCTGGGCCTTCCGTACAGCTTACAAAACACCCATCGGGTGTACTCCATACAAGCTTGTATACGGGATGGCGTGTCATTTACCGATCGAGCTCGAGCACAAAGCCTACTGGGCCTTGAAACATGCAAACTACGACCTTCATAAAGCGGGTGATCACCGTAAGGTTCAAATCAATGAATTAAACGAACTTCGTTATCAAGCCTACGAGAACTCTTTGATCTACAAAGAAAAGACAAAGAAGATTCACGACTCTAAGATTAAGAACCGAGTTTTCAACGTCGGTGACAGAGTCCTTCTTTTCAATTCAAGATTAAAGATCTTCTCGGGGAAATTAAAAACCCGATGGACTGGACCATTCACTATTGCTAAAGTTTACCCATACGGGACTGTTGAGTTATCTCAACCCGAAGGTCCCAACTTCAAAGTGAATGGTCATAGATTGAAACATTATTTTGGAGAGGACATACCACCCATGGTTGTCCCGGATCTCCAAACCTTCCCCATGGACCAATGAATTCGGGGATCGAGTCAAGCTAGTGACTCGGTGAACAAAAATTAGCAGCATATATGGGTTTTCACCCGTATTTCTGACTTCTTTCTACTTTCTACCACCCTAGTGTGGGGGAGTGGCTATCCCCCACCGTTTCAAAAGTAAATATGTTTCAAAATTCAATAATCATAATAAATAATGAATTTTGTATGTATATTATATATTTTATCATTCAACTCCCGGGCTGTCAGGGCATATTTATTACAGTTAATCATTCACAAGTGATTAGCTAGCGTGGTAAACCTGACACAAGCCTGGGAGGTAGTGATTAAATATATCATATTTCAAAAAAAAAAAAAAAAAAAAAAAAAAAAAAAAAAAAAGAAAAAAAAAAAAAAGATTGTATGTACAGATAAAATAAAGTGAAAAATAAAAATTTCCACAGTTAGCATCGAATATTAGCTTTTCCCATTCAGAGATTCGGCATAATAGCCGGGACTTTGAATATTGAGGACAATATTCAGTTCTAGTGTGGGGGGGGGGGGAAATTCTTGCGAATTTTATCACAAAACTTTCTAAGTACCCCCATTTTAGGCCTAAATTTTTCAAAAATTTTTCACTTTATCTCAAAATTTTCTGGTAATCAGTCCGCCAAAGTCTAAATGACAAAGGGATTGGCTAGTCCAGGAGCAAACGGCTCTTGGTAAAGACATCTCAAACCCGTTGATGGCTGGCAATTTGCCAAAAATTGCATGGTTCCTCAGCTCCCCCGTATCCTCATAAGCAAATGAGTTGGCTAGCCATCAAGATTATGGCTTGCGGTAAAGGCAGTTGAAAATCCATAATTGGTATTCAGCTCACCAAGATGTCGACTTAGTCCATCAAGATGCTGGCTAGTCCAGAAGCAAACGGCTTTTGGTAAAGACAAATCAAATCCGTTGACAGCTGGTGGTTTGCTCAAAATCACACGGTTATCAGGTGTGCCACTGTTCTTACACCTGGCTACTCCAGAAGTGATGGATTTTGGTAAAGAGTTTCAAATCCATTAACTTTTTTCTCAAAAGATTGCTAGGGACTAGCAATGTTTTAGTGTGGGGGATTGATGAGTGTGTAAATACTCATCATTTTTACCATTTCTGAACTGCCAAAACATCCAAAAACACTCAATAATGAATCAAAATAGTGAAAATATCCCAGGAAAGTGTTTTACATGTCTCAAATGCAAAAATACCAAAAACAGATGAAAAACACACAAAGTTTGCATAATTGGCAGTTTCAGTCCCCCAACTTTCAAAAGTTGTCAAATCTAGTCCCTGGTCATTCTAAAAACTTGAAAAAGTCACCAAAGGTCCTTATAAATCAAAAAGTTACATGAATAGTCCTTTGGTGAAAAGTTTCACAAAAATGTCAAGTTTAGTCCCTGAACTTTGAAAATTGTCAAAAATGATCCCTGGGATATGAAAAACTTTGAGAAAAACAAATTTTGTCCTTGCACTAATCTCTTATGGCAGGTTTGGTCCCTAGGTAGAAAGTTTGGTGAAATTACAAGTCAAGTCCCTGAAGTTTGGTGAATTGGCAGATTTAGTCCTTGGGGTTTTATAAAGTGAAAAATTCAAAATATAACCTCATACTATTCATCATTGGCATATTACACCCTTTAAATCAAATTGGAAATATGCCAAAACCCAACCCCCAACTTTCGGCTAATTACAAAATAGGTCCTTGTATTAACAAACCAAATCCGGACCAAAAATACTACTCCATACATTTCCAAACCCAATCCAACACTTTAATCCAACTTGGGCCCAAAATAATTACCCAGTCCACCACCTTAGCCCACCCATTCCCTAAAACCGTTTTAAATAACCCCCCTCGGTCAAACCCAGTCAAACTCCCCCAAAACCGCCAAACCACCATCCTCTTCTCCCCTGGTTTTGCAGCTCCACCACCACCACTTGCAGAGTCATCATCACATCCCCACACCTCCCTGCACCTACCCTCACATCACATTTAATGCACCACCCCCCTTGCCTGAAACAGTCCAAAAGCTTACAAACTAAGTTTCCCGCCAAAAACACGTGTCTTGTGATTAGAGAGTTGCAGTGATCCAATGGTTGAGATTCAAGGTGGGATATGATCAGAGGCTTAGGGAAACCCTAATGGGCAGCTATAAAAGGAAAGAAGATGCAAGGATTTTAGTGTGTAGTTTTAATTTAGTTTTTAGTTGTATCGAATTTTAATCATTCTGCAAATTAGTGTTAACATTTCAAATTCAAGCATTGTACTAGTTAAATTATTGTATTGCAACTCTTTTTATGTTATAAAATCATCAGTTTCAGTTTGATTCAAGTTTATGCAAGTTATTTCAATTTTCAAATTTTCTTTTGATTCAATGGTAGCTTAAAGCAAGAACTATGGACTGAGTAGGATCATATAAGCTCCAATAAGCTTATCAAAGCTTTAGAGACCCTATAAACTAGATTCATTAGAAGAAAATCAAAAATAGAATAAAAAGTCAATGAAAGTCAACTGTGTGCATTTTGAGTTTGTTTCAGGTTTTGAGCATCATTGAGGAGCAGGATTGAAGTTGAAGTTTGCCTATCTAAAGATAGGCTTCAAAGGAAAATCCCTTGTTCATGCTAGGGATGGACTTGTAAGATTTGCTAATTTGAAATTTCACTAAAAATCTTAGTTCTCAGTTATTTCTAATTGCCTGCTTAAATCTGTTAATCTGTGTTGATTTGTGTTGTTTGTGTATTGCTTGAGTAGATTATAGCTTGGTAATCATAGCTTATCTTATAAGAGTAATTAGTTGTTGGAACTTAAAAGTTTAACTGTCTTATTTGCTTCAGTGATCAAATTTGCATAAGTATTGTGATAATCTGATTTCTAAACACCCAAACCAGTTAATCTTAGTCATAAATGTTGTTTGGAATTAAGCTTGCACCTGCTAGAGTCCATATGCTTTGAAAATCTTTAAACAGTCCACAAGAAGTAGTGTTTGGATTAACTGATTGCTTGGTGTTAAGCTTAGTTGTTGTCACAACTTTTGGTTTCTGCATGCTACATTAGTATAAATAAGATCATATAGGGTATAAAATCAGTAGCTATAAGTTCAAAAAGTCAAAAACTTGGTTAATCACCTCTCACAGTTAACTGTGAAAGATTTTAGGTTCATAATCCCATCATTTAGCTTATAAGACATAACTCTAGCTTAATTTAGGTTAAATATAGCTTATAGTAACTTATTAAGTCAGTATTAGTGATTAGAATCTCACATAAGTCAAAGTATCAAGTTCATACAAAAAGTCAAAAGTTTCATTCTCAGATTTTTGCTAAAATTCCAAGATTAATTGTGAGTTGTGTAATGGAAATTAAGAGTTGAAATTTGTTGTGATAAGAGTCTACCAGCTGATCTTTGACCCCTAATTTTTGCTTAATTTGTGTGGAAGCTTAAGTGGGTCCCACAGACCCTCAAAGTGAGTTGCAGGGCAAGAAGTGTGCCCTGCTCACTCAGACCCAGTCTATCACCACCACTTTGGTGGTGATTTGTGATCACCTCAGTAGGCCCCAGACATCCTAGTTAGCATTTTCCAACCCCCCTCCTACCAGGGATTAGGGATTGACCCTTTGTTTGACCTGGTACCCAGTGGACCCCACAATAAGTTGCCACAAAGTTTGTCCCAAGTCTGAGTTGTTTGAGAAACTGCATAAGTGCTTATTTGGTTTGAAACAGCTTAATTGTACTTAATTATTGTTATTCTTGGCTTATTCAAGTTTGTCAATCTTGCTTGTACCCTTTTTAACCATTGTGGACCCCACCCAAGGCCATTTGACCTACATTGACCACACAGTCAACATAAGTCAACTGTGTAAGCCAAGGGGGTGCTTATAGCTTATTTTTAAGCTATCTTGAAAAGTGTTTTCATAAAAGTTTGTTATTTTAGGGTATAAAATAGTTCTGTAAAAGAAAAATCCAAAAAAATCAAAGTTAAAGTAAGTGATAGTTTCTATTTAATTCAATTTAATCTTAATTTTCATTTTTAGATTTTAATTAAGTCACTAGTGTTTTTTTATTTTTATTAAATACCTTATATAGTAAAGTAATTTTGATAATTTTTTTTAGATTTTTATTTTGTCATTTAGTGTTAATTAGATTTAATTTTAATTTTCTTTATTATTAATTAATATCAAGTATTAAATAGCTTATTTAGTATTTATAAGGTTAAATTTAGTTTTTATATTTTTCCTAGCTCTAATATAGTATAATAAGTTTTTAGAAAATATAATTTGAGATTCTACTATTCATTCTCTATTTTTCTTATTTTATTTGTTTAAAATAGACTCAAGTTAATTAAAAGGTAAATAATTAGTTGTTTAATCTTAAAATATAATTTTTAGAGTTTTTATAATTTTGTAGGATTCCAGTGATGGTTAAGTAATTTTATAAATTTTATCTTAATTTTCTAAGTTAATTTAGTATTAATATAAATTAAAAGTAGTTTAATTAGTTTAATTAAGTTAAATAGTTTTTAATTAATAACAAAACCACAAAAAGACAAAAATATTTATTTTTATTTTTTATACTTTCTTCAAGTTCTAATTTAGGTTTAGAAAATATTTTTGTTAATTTTTAGTTTAA
The DNA here is from genome assembly GCA_030686995.1 of Artemisia argyi. Classification (NCBI taxonomy): domain Eukaryota; kingdom Viridiplantae; phylum Streptophyta; class Magnoliopsida; order Asterales; family Asteraceae; genus Artemisia; species Artemisia argyi. Next base: position 98,976,857 of record CM060687.1, read on the forward strand.
TTTAAATCATTTGTCATTTTTAGTTTATTTAAATTAGATTTTAATTTAGATTTTAAATAGTTTAATTAATTAAATAATATTTTAATAGTATTTTAATCATTTTTATAATCTCATTTTCATTTTTAATTTTAAGTTTTGAAAAGTGTCAAAAGCACCCCCTGTAGTTTGATAAAAACCAAAAACCCACTTTTTCAGTCCGATACGTTATCTTAATTGTGAATTTGTGCATATATCTGGTATCTGATTTTTGTGAATATTATATCTGTGTACCAATACCAAAATAACAGTAGCAGAATCAATTCCATATCGTCTGGGCTACTGTCCTCAGTCCCACTCACTCATAAACGATTTCAAAAGCACCATTTCAATCTCGCTGGGACTTTAACGACCCGGGGAAAGACTACACTATCCACGGAGTATTGGCTTGATTAGTTTGACTTTTACAGTTGACCATTCACAAGTGGTTGACTAATAAAAGTTGACTAGTTAAGGGCCAATCAGGCACTGAGGGAGCGGTTTCTTTGATCCGCTGGTTTGAAAAGACTGAGAATGTATTCCTCATGTGCGGTTGCCCGGATGTTAACAAGGTAAAATTTGCTACTGGTATGCTTCTTGATGAAGCTATGTCTTGCTGGAATTCTTATGCTCAGCCTATTGGTATGGAGAATGCCTACAAGCTCACTTGGGATCAATTCAAGAAGCTGATGACTAAGAAGTTTTGCCCTCGTACTGAGGTGCAAAAGTTGGAAACCGAATTCTATTAGCTGGTAACAAAAGGTGATGACATTGAGAATTATATCAGGAAGTTTTAGGAGTTGGCTGCAATATGTCCAACTATGGTTCCGGACGATGAGAAAAAGATGGAGAATTTTACTGGAGGACTACCCGAAAGCATCCGAGGGGATGTGATGTCTTTCGACCCACAATCAATGGAAGAGGCTATTCATATAACTCAGAAACTTATGGTCCAAGTGTTAAAAGGAAAATCTGCTGCAAACAACAACAATAACCGTTCAAACAACACCAACTACAACAACACTCGAAACAACAACAACTATAACAATAACTGAAACCGCAACTACCCCAATAACCAAAACAATAACAACAATAACAACAACAGCAACAAGAGGAGGTTTGACTACAACCAAGGTGGAAATGCTACCCAACCAGCACCTAAGAGACAGGAAGTGGCAAAGGCCTATGCTGCAGGGCCAACAAAGGGAAAAGGATATGCTGGAAAACTACCCAAGTGTAATAAGTGTCAAACTCATCACAACCCTGGGAATTGTCCTAGAGCTTGTGAGAACTGTGGAAAAGTTGGTCGTCCAACTAGGGAATGCAAAGCACCACGAGGGGTAATTAATCAGAACCAACCAGGAGCATGTTATGGTTGTGGAGAGTTGGGTCATTTCAAGAACAATTGCCCAAAGAGGAAGGATCAAGGAGCTGGAAATCAGGGAGGAGTAGCTCGAGGAAGGGCTTATGTTATGGGAGGAGAAGATGCCCGTAAGGACCCGAATGTTGTTGCGGGTACGTTCCTCGTTAATAATCATTATGCATCCATTTTATTTGATTCAGGAGAGGATAGAAGTTTTGTTTCTATTGCATTTGCACCTTTACTTAACATAGAACCAACTACCTTAGACATTCCCTATATAGTTGAACTAGCCGATGGGTCCCTAGTTAAAACCAACACCGTTATCCGTGGTTGCACCATCAATTTCCTAAATCACCCATTCAATATAGACCTTATGCCCGTAGAACTTGGAAATTTTGACGTTGTTATCGGTATGGATTGGTTGTCTCGATATCGTGCAAGAATCATTTGTGAAAAAGTTGTTCATCTTTCTTATGGCGGTGAAACTTTAGTTGTTCGCGGAGAGCGAAGTGGAACTAGACTCAGTATCATATCATGCATTAAAACCGAGAAGTACATAAAGAAGGGTTGTTATGCATTCTTGGCTCACATCACGGAGAAGAAGTCGGATGAGAAACGACTTGAAGATGTGCCTATTGTTAAGGAATTTCCAGAAGTCGTTCCGGAAGAATTGCCAGGACTTCCGCCTACACGTCAAGTTGAGTTTCAAATTGAGTTGGTGCCAGGAGCTGCACCAATTGCACGAGCACCGTATAGACTTGCACCTTCTGAGATGCAAGAATTGTCTAACCAATTACAAGAACTTCTAGACAAAGGATTCATTAGACCGAGTTCCTCGCCTTGGGGAGCACCGGTTTTGTTTATGAAGAAGAAGGATGGATCTTTCAGAATGTGCATAGACTATCATAAGCTGAACAAGTTAACGGTGAAGAATCGTTATCCACTCCCTAGGATTGATGACTTGTTGGATCAGTTACAAGGTTCTTGTTTTTATTCCAAGATCGATTTAAGATCCGGTTACCATCAACTCAGAGTTCGGGAAGAAGATATCCTGAAGACGGCATTCAGAACACGTTATGGTCATTATGAGTTTCAAGTGATGCCTTTTGGATTAACGAATGCACCTGCCGTATTCATGGATCTCATGAACAGAGTGTGAAAACCATATCTTGATAAGTTTGTGATCGTATTCATTGACGATATCCTGATTTATTCCAAGAGTAAGAAAGAGCATGAAGCACACCTCAAAACAATATTGGAACTACTCAAGAAGGAGCAATTGTATGCCAAATTTTCAAAGTGTGACTTTTGGATACAAAGAGTTCAATTTCTTGGCCATGTCATTGATAGCCAAGGATTACAAGTCGACCCAGCAAAGATTGAGGCAGTAAAGGATTGGGCTACGCCCAAGTCTCCTACAAAAATTCGTCAATTCTTAGGACTTGCAGGATATTACAGAAGCTTTATTGAAGGGTTTTCCAAGATAGCGAAGTCGCTGACTAAGCTGACACAAAAGAATCAAAAGTATGAGTGGGGAGAGAAACAAGAATCTGCATTTCAGTTATTGAAGCAGAAGCTTTGTAGTGCACCGATTTTGTCACTACCAGAAGGTATTGAGAACTTTGTGGTATATTGCGATGCTTCGCATAAAGGACTTGGAGCTGTGCTAATGCAAAACGAGAAGGTGATAGCTTACGAATCTAGACAGCTTAAGACACACGAGAAAAATTACACTACACATGACTTGGAGTTGGGTACTGTTGTTTTTGCACTCAAGATTTGGAGACACTACCTTTATGGTACTAAATGTGTAGTTTTTACCGACCACAAGAGCTTACAGCATATACTTGATCAGAAGGAACTTAATATTAGACAACGTCGTTGGCTAGAATTGTTGAGTGATTACGATTGTGTAATCCGATATCACCCAGGAAAAGCAAATGTTGTAGCAGATGCACTTAGCCAAAAAGAACGACTCAAACCTTTGAGGGTTAGGTCATTAGGAATGACTATTATTTCACCATTACTATCAAAAATTCTAGAAGCTCAGATTGAGGCTCTCAAGGAGGAAAATCGACCACAGGAAAAACTTTATGGTATGCCCGAGAACAAAAATGGCTTTGTAAAGAGAGCAGATGGAGTGTTATGCTTCAAGGACCGAAGTTGGATACCACTCTATGGTAGAGTACGAGAATTGATTATGCATGAATCACACAAGTCGAAGTACTCTATTCACCCAGGTTCTGAAAAGGTGTATCAGGATCTCAAAAAGCTGTATTGGTGGCCGAACATGAAAGCAAAAATAGCTATGTACGTCAGCAAATGCCTTACTTGTGCTAAAGTGAAACCCGAGTACCAGAAACCGTCAGGACTACTTCAACAACCACAAATTCCACAATGGAAGTGGGAGCGTATTACAATGGACTTTGTCACTAAACTTCCCAAGACGTTAGGAGGTTACGATGCTATTTGGGTAATTGTCGATCGTCTTACTAAATCAGCCCATTTCATACCTATTAGAGAGACTTATTCCATGGAACAGCTTGCCAGACTTTATGTCAAGGAAATAGTCTCGAGACATGGAGCACCAATCTCCATTATTTCTGACAGAGATAGTCGTTTTACTTCAAACTTTTGGAAGTCATTACAAGATTCTTTTGGATCCAAGTTAGACATGAGCACTGCTTACCATCCTCAGACTGATGGTCAGAGTGAGAGAACTATTCAGACACTGGAGGACATGCTGAGGGCATGTGTGATTGATTTTGGGAATGGTTGGGCTAACCATTTGCCATTAATCGAGTTCTCTTATAACAACAGTTACCATTCAAGCATTAAAGCAGCACCATTTGAGGCACTTTATGGTCGTAAGTGTCGATCCCCAGTTTGTTGGGCAGAAGTTGGGGATGTACAATGCACAGGTCCAGAGATGGTACGAGAAACAACAGAAAAGATAATCCAGATTCGAGAAAGACTTGAAACTGCTAGAAGTAGACAGAAAAGCTACGCAGATGTTAGACGCAAACCATTGGAATTCCAGGTCGGAGACAAGGTCATGTTGAAAGTCTCGCCCTGGAAAGGTGTAATGCAATTTGGAAAACGCGGAAAGTTGAACCCGAGATATATTGGTCCATTTAAGATACTGGAAAGCGTTGGTCCAGTAGCTTACAAGCTTGAACTTCCATCAGAACTCAGCAACGTATATAACACGTTTCATGTCTCAAACCTCAAGAAATGACTTTCAGATGAGTCTTCAGTTATACCATTAGAAGACATTCAGCTAGATGACAAGCTTAACTTTGTAGAGGAACCAGTTGAAATCATGGACCGAGAGGTCAAACAGTTGAAGCAGAGTTGAATTCCGATCGTTAAGGTTCATTGGAATTCTCGAAGAGGACCCGAGTTTACATGGAAACGAGAAGACCAAATGCAACGCAAGTATCCACATCTTTTCACCAAACCTATTACCGAGACCAACACTAGCTGAATTCAGGGACTGAATTCCTTTTTGGGTGGGCGACTGTCACAACTCACCATTTCAGGTCATTTCCCAAACTTCGACATTTTACTATTCATCAAAACACTGTTCATCGTTTTACTATTCATCATTTTCGAGGTCAATTTGATATTCTGAGGAACATTTGAGAATTTTATTATTCACTGAACACTATTCATTGCCCAAAAAAATTTCACTATTCACTTGCATTACTCATTTCATCGTAAATTTAGTTTATGGGTATTCAAATTCGCGTAACCGGATTGGTTTAGGTGCGAATTCATTTCATTATTAGTAAGGACATTGCATATGGACTAGAGACAGTCTGCATATCATCATAATAGCATTTTCATGTTATACCACTCTTAGGATTTTTAAATTTATATATTTGATATATTTAACGTTTTACGTATAATTATTTATAAATAAACGTTAACACCCGATTAATAAACACGACGAATATATCTAAATATTCCCACAATGGTCCCGACATATTTTTATATCCATTATATCATCGTAAAAGTCATAATATTCATTTACCCGGTATTTTGGAAATTTATTTTATTTATAACGTAAGTTTATAAATATTACGACGGTTTTTGTGAAAACTAAACAATAATCACCCGAACACTCAGTACTTGTACCCAACATATTTTTAACATTTTTACAACTTTATTTTATCCCGAGTAACTTCGTTAACATTTATTTCTATCAAACCCGGTACCCGATTTTAACAAATAACACATATGTACACTTATACTACACAAGATTTCCTAATTAAATCAAAGCTACCCCAACCCCCCCCCCCCCCCCCCCTCATGCACCCTTGGCCGGCCCCTAAAGTCCTCACCAAGGCAATTACATTTTGTTTTCCTAACATCTAGCATTTATGTACACATATTATACAATATAACTTATCCTAAATATCTAGAAAAACCTCAAAAACATAACACTTAATAAATATTAGAATCAAAAAGCTCATATCCTCATCTCTTCCATCTCAAACCCACGACCAAACCCAAAATCCATGATCAAGTGATTATTTTCCAAAGTTTAAAGCCACAAAGTTGTTCCTTTTGTCATTCTAATCAAGATTCTTGCAACATAAACACAAGTAACACAAGATTTCTCATCATCTAATCATCTATTATTTCAAAGTGAGTTTCAAATTTATTTTCATGATTTCATCTAATTAATACTTGTATCTTATGGTTTTCATGCTTAATTTCATGTACAAGTTAGGTATACCACATTATTTTTGTTAACTTTTTGAACATACAAACCCTAGATTTTGATTTAGGTGTTCCTTTGTTAAATTAACATGATTAGTAGTGATTAGGAACCCATGGCACCCTAAGAAGGTGTATGGTAGGATTGGTATAGCTTTGTGGTGTTTTCAAGAGATTTGGTTGAAGTAGAAACTAGTTTTGAACATGAAAAATGGAATTGTAACAAGTATATAAACATTCTGTCCCATTTTTCTATATCCAGGAAAATCAGTAAACATAAAGGAAACTTTGGCAAAATTTTTAGAAAATACTTTCAAAAACGAATCCGTAGGCGAAAGAACGGATTAAAAAGAGTTTATAACGAAGAAGTTATGATTTTTGCAAGTTTATTGACGAAAAGTATATTTTCTGAAAATTGTTGCTGTTGGACGTTTTTCGTCGGACAAAACGAGACTTTAGACGTAACCCGGAGGAGCCGAGCTTTCCAAAATATATTACTACATACTAAGACGTAACCGTGGATATAAAGAACAAGTAAAACAGACTTATAACGACAAAGATATTCACGTTTCAATATCGGCAAAACTTATATTATTTTGACAGCTTTTGAAAATAATAATACTAATACTACGTAGTAACTCTAGAATCTAGAAATAATACCAAGTACCCAAATTCATAACGAATAAAGTATTAGTGATTACAAGTATATTTTTATCACTACAAGGCGTTATTTCAAGGATTTCAAACCGAAAATTTCAACACTAACATTGATACATACGATATATATATATATATATATATATATATATATATATATATATATATATATATATATATATATATATATATATATATATACATTTCAACTAGTTTTATTTTTCTAGTAGCCATATTTTCCTAAGTCTTGGAAAATGTATATTTTTTATAACAACAAGTATTTTCTCAAGAGTAGAGTGGTATAGGAAACATGTGCATGGACATTCATAACATCATTTTGTGATCTAAATTAGATCGTTCATCATTCATATTAGGTTGAGGCAGCTAACCGTTCATTGTTGTTCATTTCTCTTCATCAGTTTAAGGTGAGTTTTCATAGCCCCGTATACATTTTATGATTGTTTTCAAATCTCACGGGGGAGAATACATTGCACCATTTTAGTACGAGCCCAAGTATCAAAACTTATGTACATAGCTTAAGTTGCTTATCTACCTTGTGATAGTCCCCTATTATTATCATGAATCGTTAATTTGCCTATTTAGCGAGAGTGAGTGGATAGATCTATTGAGGGTGACGCCTCCATCCGTGGTAGTATTTACCAACAGTAAGCGGATGCATTTCATGTCTGTCACATTTGAGTGTTTTGGCAGAACACTCAGGAGGGGCATATATTTCATCAGTCTAGCTTCGGTGTCATGAGCTTAAGGTCTATTGTACTATTTTACGTGACTTTTGTCATGCACTTATACTTGTGGTGGCCGTACAACATTTATTTTATAAACCTATGATTATTCACCAACTTTATGTTGACCGTTTTCGCAATGTATTTTCAGGTAACTAAGACATTATCATATCATATGCATGGAGTCACATTAGGGTGTGCCAGGGATGACGCACTACATTTTGGATTTTTCATGCACTTGTATAGTATCGTTTGATCGTACCAGACTTATTTCCTTAAACTTGTCCAGACTTTGGGACCTATGTTTTGTAACACTGGATGTTTTTAAATAAATCAAACGATGTATTTTTCAAACGACACTTTAGGCCGTTCAATATATCCTTGTTATGGTGCTATGACAGTTACACCCCCAAGCATTCCATGCCGCTGCAAGTCAGGTAAATTGGGGGTGTGACATTTGCATAGCCTATTATATTCATTATCTAGATCTTTTTCATCTAATGATAAGCTTTCATCACTAAAATATTCGGTTTCGGAACGTGCCTCATTTGATGTATTCGCCATAAGACACTTCTCTTCTTTTGTCGTTTCTTTCTCATCTTCATCACTATCACTCCAAGCGCCTCCAACAAAAGCTCTTTGATTTTGATCTCTTGTCATCATTGGACATTTTCCAATGAGGTGATTTGGATCACCACACTTAAAACATTTCCTTTCAATCTTTTTGTTCTTGTCATCCTTAATCTTTTGAAATGTTTTCTTTTCATCATGTGGTTGTCTTACGAATCTTCCTCGCCTTTTGAAGAATTTCTTGAAATCTCTTACGGCCATGGCATATTCTTCGTCATTACTTTTGGAAGATGAGCTATCTTCGATACTAGATTCCTTTCTAGCTTTCAAGGCGATTGACTTGCTTTACTCTCGTTTTTCTTTGACCATTTCGAAATCCTTCTTAATAATAACTTCGTAAACTTTTAGATTTCCAATTAATTCATCAAGTTGCAATGTTGACAAATTCTTTGATTCTTCAATAGCCGTCACTTTAGCTCGCCATTTTGGATGAAGAGCCCTAAGAAACTTCCTAACAAAATTCTTACTAGAAAAATTCTCATCAAGTGCTTTTAAACTTGTGATGATAGTGTTAAATCTAGCAAAAGCATTATCAATTGATTCCTCTTCCGGAATCGTGAAATGCTCATATTGTTGAACAAGTAGATCTATCTTATTATCTTTGACTTGACTATTACCATGGTGAGTAATTAGTAAAGAGTTCCAAATTTCTTTTGCGGTTTCACACATAAAGATCCTTTCGTACTCTTTACGTGGTAGCGCATTATAAATAACCATTTTTGCTTCATTATTTTTAGCAATTATTCTTTTTAAATCATCACTTTATTTTTCAAAAGGTACAATTTCATCTTTTTTTGTTTCGGGGTTATTTTGAATAGGTAAAAAATCACCATTAGTAATAACATGCCAAAGATCTAGATCTTTTGACTTCACATAAGTTTCGAATCGATTTTTCCAATATAAAAATCCATCACTTAAAATAGTGGTGGTCTTTGCATAGATTGCCCTTATAAATATTTTTCAGATTCCATAGATCGTTACAAGTTTTAAAATACAATATATTTTAAAGATCTTGCTATACGTGGCTCCTGATACCAATTGTGGAAAACTAGAAGGGGGTTGAATAGTTTTATGTCCTTTTTAAATTTATTACCAAAAATATTTTGTAGCTTATTAAAAACTTTCGATTCGATCTTAAGTGAATTCAAGTGACAACCAATATAAGCAATTCTAATCTAATAATGAAAGTATTGAAATGTAATGAAGAAAAGGTAGAGTTAGAAAGATAAAACCACAACACGCGAATTTATAGTGGCTCGGCTACAAGGACACCTTCCTTGCCCTACTCCACTCCCCGAGTACCACACTCGAGAGTTTTCTTCACTATGTCAACAAACTCCTTATGGTGGAGAAACCTTACACACCTTGGCTTACACGAGTTAACGACACTAAGCTAAATGTCGAGTTCTAATTGTAGCTAGAACCAATCTCACAACTTCTTCACAACTTCACACCTTCTTCACACCTTGTCAACTTCACACCTTCTTCTAATCACAACTAGATCACGACTACTAAACTACTTTACAACACACCTAGTTTCTACAAACAACAAATTCACACAACACTTTTACAAAGATCTAACACTACTACAATATGAAACTAGCTAATCACAACACTACTACAATTAGATGGATGTTGAGGAGTGTTCTTCTTCTTGCACTTGAATGGATAAAGCTTTGGATCACTTGGAAACAAAGACTTATGAATTATATGATCAAAGGATTTTAGATCTAGAAATGGAGGTTGGATCAGAAAGTTTATAGTGCAAAAAGGTGAGAAAAATATGTGAAATGATCCAATATTTATAGTGCCAGAAAATACTGTTCTGGAGCGTGCCGGTCCCCTTAATTAGGGGGCGGTCCCCTTAATGATTAAGGGGGCCGCCTAGTAAAATTAAGGGGGCCGCCCTCCTGAACGTTGGAAAAGTTTTTCTGGATAAAATTTGCCCTTTTTGGTTGGAAATTTGAAATCATATCTTTGTAGTTTAATATAACAATACCAAAAATGATTTATAAATACATATAAAATGTTAACATCATTTTATAAAAAGTTACTCCCTCCGTCCCTTATTAAATGTCCAGTTTTGATTTTTTAAGTCTTTTTTCTTTAACTTTGACCTTAAATATTTTTGTTTGTATTATATGATATTTGATAAAAATTATGTCAATGAAAAGTACATTTAAAACCCAATTCATTCATATATTTTGCATCATGTATTATATATCATATATAAAAATATTTATGGTCAAAGTTGATAAAACAAGACTTTGAAAATTCAAAGTGGACATTTAATATGGGACGGAGGTAGTATGTCTTAAGACAAGGTTTCCTTTGATCATGTAATGCATAAGATGCTTAGTTTATGCATACCTGATGCGTGGGAATCGCACCTTGCTTTACCTCTCGAGGGATCTCGAGAAGCTTACAACCCCCACCAGGCAGTGTACCTGATCGTTGTAGTATAGTATAGTGACAAGTACCGGGGGATTGATCGTTCAGCTTAGGAATAGTGTCACTAGGATTAGAAAACCTAATTAATAGTTCTAAAGGTGAGGGATGATTATTTTTGTATTTTTATATTTTTATGAAAGCAAGTAAAATCTCGGGTTTTGGAAGAGTGGGCGGAATTAGTTGCTATTCAACTAACCCAAAGCTATTATATAATTAAAATAAAATACTAAAAATGAAATTAAACTAAATTATACTAAGGTTGTGAGCAGTGGTTGGAGAAATTGTGTTTACTTAGACTTCATTACTCCCTAGATATCTTTTACAGGTTAATTACTTGTTATACTTGTATGGATGACGGATTGTATTCCTTAATACCATTCGTGGGGTGGCATACATAACTCCCCAACTCTATGAGCTCTTATCTCCTCCTACACCATGACCCAGCACAACTATAGGGATTGTAAACAGTGGCTCATGCATTAAATACAACCAATAAAGACCTAGTACGCCTCGGTTCATGTTTCTTAAGACGTTCAAGCATGTTACCATTTGGAGATCTGCCAGTTTTCTTAAGCCTAACATATAAAATCATTCATCCAAAACAAGAATAGACAAGTAATCAACACATAATCAACATTTAGGTTTCATTAGATCTAAGCAAACACAAAAGAGATCTAGCCTACCATAATAGAATTGAGACAAGAACAAGATATAAACAACCAACACATAGACATATTGATTGAATTGAAAGAACACTTATCTCAATTACAATGCAAGGTCTCAAGGGTTTGGAACCCTTGAAAAACCTGTAAAAGATACACCAAAATCGTCTTTAGGGTTTCACCAAAACTTCTCTCTTTTTAATGAAAAAACTAGAAAACTATATATAGGAAAAGTAGGCTGACGGCGTCAAGAGTTACATGTGACGCCGTCACCTCGCCGCCAAATACTTCCTCGGACGGCCTTGATCTACTTATGACGGCCTATGTGACGCCGTCACCAACCACGATATTTTATTCTTGCCACTTTGACGCCGTCATGAAGGCGTTTGACGCCGTCACCACCTTCGGTAATTTATTCTTCATGTCTGACGCCATCAAGATATTACTCTTGACGCCGTCACCTTGTATCTTCAGCATGGAAATTTGGTACTTAGCCGTTTTCTTCACTTTTATGCTACAAAAACGTCCGAAATGGCTTCTTTTCCAGAATTCACTCTCCAAACACCTAAAATCACAAAAGGAACGATTTAGGGCAATATTTGATCAAATAAAGTCGGATTCGGGCTTAAATGACCCCCTAAAAACGGATCATTTTTCGCCTCATCATATACCCTTACACTTGAGATTTGCTTGTCCTCAAGCAAATGAGCTTTTATTCTACTCAAAAGACAAGTTAGGGGTCATTTAACACTAATATAAAAGTAATTACAACAAATAATCGTTCCACTAAAGACCAATAGACAAGCACGGAGGTCATACACAAGCACCTCACAAATAGTGTTTAGATACTCACATCTCTCGGGTGTAATAAAGTAATATAACATTATGGAAATGGAAGATATCTCTCACTACCTGTCATAGCAAAATAGATTACCATAGGCTTGGGAAAGGATCAAACCTCCACCACATGGCATAAGCACCTAGGATAAACTATCAAAGAGGTCTTTTAAAGGGTTGTAACGTTAGGTATAGGGATATGAATTACACGGTTTTGTTGGATAAAGGAAGTTTTACCGGTGGCGAGTTAACAATCTTGGTTAATTACATGTACAAGATGGCGTTGCTAAGCCAAGACTAGACTCGACTTAAGCTAACAAATGAAAAATAACAAAAACATAAAATGAACATAGAATGAAAACGGGATGGTAGTCCGTATGTTTTTTTCTCTTTTTCTTTTTCTATTTTTTTTTTCTTTTTCTTAATTTTTTCGATTTTTTTTTTTTTTTTTTTTTTTTTTGTTTTTGCATACACTCTTACCCTACCATCCAAAATAATACATCATAGGGGATTAGAATTCCCCTTACACTTGAATCTTTACATACTTTACATTCAACTATTCTAATGACTCGAATTAAGAAAATTAAAACACTTGGAGCACTTTTAAGATTAACGTACACATGGGGGTAATAATATTATGTTCTTCTCCATTACTCCATAAAATAAGTACTTACCCATGAGTCCCAATCGTCCCAAAACAATATGTACAATGATATGACTCGACTTAGCAACCATGTAATCAATTAGAAAGTTAACTTAGGGTTTAACAAATAACAAAAATGCACTAAAGATGAGCGCATACACGGAAGGCTAAGGCGATTTGGTTGTACATTTAAGTGGGGTGTAACAAATTCTTCCTTTAAATAAGATGCTTAAAGTTAGAAATGAAAAGATAGGCTCGAAGGGGTGTACTAGGGGTATCGTGTACTAAAAATGAGTACAACGCTAAGGGTGTGGGAAAAATTAGTTGACTTAACTAGCCAAGTAATATGACTTAAATGGTCAAGTAATTATAATACGGGTTTAACACAAGGGTGATCCTAATGCCTCTTATCATGTAGTAAATCCTACCACACGAATGTAGTCTCACTAGCGGTCTCGGGATGCATCACTAACGCAAGTTCTAGAATCTAAATGCTACCGGTACACTCATAAGCACCAATAATAAATGCTTTTCCTATCAAAACTAAAGGCGAACCTCACATTCTTGGGTGGAAAATTTTTCTGAATATACGATTATGTGCTAGTCATACAACCTCCTATCCATGAGACGCTTGCTATGGCTAAAGTTTCACTCCTAAATGTTGTAAAAAAATTTAAATTTGGCGCTAAAATTACACTAACAAGTATTTCTCATAGTTTTATTACACATCTACTATCAAACAAAACAAACTCAAGCGAAAGTGCATATGTAAGGTATCATCTTTTTACCCTCCCCTTACACTTAGGATGAACATTGTCCCCAATGTTCAAGTAAAGAATGTAAAAGTTAAGAAGTAAAGAGAATGAAATCAAATACTCCCCTGATTCGCTCGGTATGGATTATAGGTTGGCCAGGTTAAATCTTCCTCCAAGAAAACGAACAATCAAAGCTTCCCTTCCAGAATATAAATCATCTTCTTGTCATAAATAACCTGTAAATCCTGACAACAATAGACAAGGCAACCTCGCGTAAAATCGGCGGCATCCTATATAAGTTACTAAATCCTAGAAAACAAAGTAAGATATAATGCTTGTGGAATGAAGTTTGCAGATTTCCTGGAGATTATAAAACTTAATAATTCACAAAAACCATAAGACTCCGTTAGAAAAGCAAAACCGGTAAAATTTCCAGATTTTAACTCCTGACGCCGTCAAGAGCAATACTCTGAAGCCGTCAGAATGGACCTGCAGAAATTCTTATGTTAAGTTTCCGGAAAATTTCTGGAAAAACTTTGTCCTACTTCCTGGAAAATCCTGCAAAACTTCATTATGACTCAATACAAGCATTTGACTCTAACAAATACGAATATACATGTTCATTAAATATTGTGGAGAATCATGATCGGTTTGTTTCTTAAAAACATATTTGGGGTTTCCCCTTACACTTATCTTTTGCAAAAATACCTTTAGGTTGAAGTTAAGACTAGGCCAAACAACATAATAAAGTATTTCCACATTTTAGTTGAGAAACATGATCAATCAACAATAAAAATAAAACATGCATACGGAAGCAAATAACAATCAAACAAATAAAATCACATAAAACATGGGTTGCCTCCCAAGAAGCGCTTTTCTTTATTTACGAGTCTTGTAGCTAGACTCAAAGTCATGGGCTATCGTGTATCGCTTATGCTCACATAACCAAGTGTGAGCCATCTAATTGTCGCCTCATCTTTCTTATATTCTTCTCCTAACTCTAGGCACCCGCGATAGTACTTTTTATTCTTTTCATGCGTGTACTTAAATCCCTTTCTCTTATCATTCTCACTTAGCATTTCCATGGGCGGATATCTACTACACTTTTCCATGGAAAAATCTTTGAACCTAGGGTGTGCGCTGGGCATTTGATAGACAAAATCTTCATCCCCATCCGAGAATGTAATTAGCCCTTCTATGAGTTTTTCATCAAGGTTGGTCAACCGTTTGAAGGGTTTTCCAAACACAACTTGGGTCAATTTATTATCAATAAATTCTCCTAGATTCTCCATAACCATGAACTCAACAAGATAAACCAACCTTCCTACAAACACGTGCAATGGTATTGCCTTAGCAATAATGTTGTCCTTTTGTATTCTAACTCATCTACCATGATTTTATTGTATTCGTTACGTGAAATTATGTTCATCGGAAGAGATGAGTTGAGATAGGCGTTAAAGCTCTTAAATCCAATCTTACAAGGGAATTGCATGTTAAATGAACTATCGCACTCGATCCTAGTTCTAGGGTCAACATACCTAAGAGGGTTTATTTCCTCTTCCATTCTATCCTCATTGATTACGTCACCATCATCAAGATCCTCATCGGAGTCTGAATAGTAAAAAGGACTAGCCCTGCGGTCATCATCATGATCAGACTCTTCTAGCTCAGAATTATTGTCAAAGTGGTGGTTGGGTGAGAGGTTAGGTGGGTTCTCATTTTCTGTTAAAGGAAGTGGGGCGGGCAATTGGAACATCCTACGACGAAAAACACGAATAACATGAATCAGCCGATCAATGTTATTGTTATCCATCGAAACAATTTACGAACAAAAACACAAAGAAATAAGATAGACTAAAGAAGACCTAAAAATAAAAAATAAAATCTTACTAGAAAGGAATCTAGCAAGTAGACCTAATAAAAAGAAATCCTAACCTAGATAATAAGTATTCCCCGGCAGCGGCGCCAAAAACTTGATGCGTGGGAATCGCACCTTGCTTTACCTCTCGAGGGATCTCGAGAAGCTTACAACCCCCACCAGGCAGTGTACCTGATCGTTGTAGTATAGTATAGTGACAAGTACCGGGGGATTAATCGTTCAGCTTAGGAATAGTGTCGCTAGAATTAGAAAACCTAATTAATAGTTCTAAAGGTGAGGGATGATTATTTTTGTATTTTTATATTTTTATGAAAGCAAGTAAAATCTCGGGTTTTGGAAGAGTGGGCGGAATTAGTTGCTATTCAACTAACCCAAAGCTATTATATAATTAAAATAAAATACTAAAAATGAAATTAAACTAAATTATACTAAGGTTGTGAGCAGTGGTTGGAGAAATTGTGTTTACTTAGACTTCATTACTCCCTAGATATCTTTTACACGTTAATTACTTGTTATACTTGTATGGATGACGGATTGTATTCCTTAATACCATTCGTGGGGTGGCATACATAACTCCCCAACTCTATGAGCTCTTATCTCCTCCTACACCATGACCCAGCACAACTATAGGGATTGTAAACAGTGGCTCATGCATTAAATACAACCAATAAAGACCTAGTACGCCTCGGTTCATGTTTCTTAAGACGTTCAAGCATGTTACCATTTGGAGATCTGCCAGTTTTCTTAAGCCTAACATATAAAATCATTCATCCAAAACAAGAATAGACAAGTAATCAACACATAATCAACATTTAGGTTTCATTAGATCTAAGCAAACACAAAAGAGATCTAGCCTAGCATAATAGAATTGAGACAAGAACAAGATATAAACAACCAACACATAGACATATTGATTGAATTGAAAGAACACTTATCTCAATTACAATGCAAGGTCTCAAGGGTTTGGAACCCTTGAAAAACCTGTAAAAGATACACCAAAATCGTCTTTAGGGTTTCACCAAAACTTCTCTCTTTTTAATGAAAAAATTAGAAAACTATATATAGGAAAAGTAGGATGACGGCGTCAAGAGTTACATGTGACGCCGTCACCTCGCCGCCAAATACTTCCTCGGACGGCCTTGATCTACTTATGATGGCCTATGTGACGCCGTCACCAACCACGGTATTTTATTCTTGCCACTTTGACGCCGTCATGAAGGCGTTTGATGCCGTCACCACCTTCAGTAATTTATTCTTCATGTCTGACGCCGTCAAGATATTACTCTTGACACCATCACCTTGTATCTTCAGCATGGAAATTTGGTACTTAGCCGTTTTCTTCACTTTTATGCTCCAAAAACGTCCGAAATGGCTTCTTTTCCAGAATTCACTCTCCAAACACCTAAAATCACAAAAAGAACGATTTAGGGCAATATTTGATCAAATAAAGTCGGATTCGGGCTTAAATGACCCCCTAAAAACGGATCATTTTTCGCCTCATCAATACCTTAAGTGATATTAGATGTAGAGGTAAATATTTGTTACCAAATACTTGTTTACGTCTTAATCTTGACTTAATTTGATTTGAGTTTTGTGATTATCAAAACATAGGTTTATTGAGAGATATTAATAACATTTTTAAACATTATTTATATCAACACTATTGGCCCACCATATTTCGTGATGTAAAGGAGATGATACAGGCATGCGATGCATGTCAACGGGCCGGGAATATATCAAGTAGAGATGAAGCGCCTCAGAAGTTTACACAAGTTTGTGAGGTTTTCTATGTTTGGGGAATTGATTTCATGGGACCCTTTCCATCTTCAGGGGGAACGAATACATTTTAGTGGTCATTGATTATGCTTCAAAATGGGTAGAGGCACAAGCCCTTAGGACCAACGATGCTAGGGTAGTTATTCATTTTCTAAAAAATCTGTTTGCTAGGTTCGACATTCCTAAAGCTCTCATTAGTGATAGGGGACCCACTTTTGCAATGCGCAAATGGAAAAGGTCATGAAGAGGTATGGAGTTTCCCACCGGTTCTCCACCGCTTATCACCCACAAACCAACGGTCAAGTCGAAAACACCAACAGGGCAATTAAGAGAATATTGGAAAAGACGGTCAATCAAAACAGAAAGGACTGGTCATTTAAACTTGATGAGGCCCTATGGGCATTCCGAACGGCTTACAAGACACCTATTGGAACGACCATGTTCCGCATGGTTTATAGCAAGGCGTGTCACCTTCCGGTGGAACTTGAACACAAAGCCTATTGGGCACTTAAGGCATGTAATTTGGATTATATGGTCACTGGAACGAATAGGTTCTTTCAACTCCATGAGCTTGATGAGTTAAGGCTAGAAGCGTATGAATCCTCCGTTACATATAAAGAAAGGGAGAAAAGATGGCATCACAAGCGAATTAAGAAACCTAAGGAGTTCTCAGAAGGAGACAAAGTTCTATTGTATAGTTCTCGGTTAAGGTTATTCTCCGGGAAACTCAAGTCTAGATGGTATGGGCCCTTTACAGTGAAAAGTTCCTCTAAAACGGGCGTTGTTGTGTTAATGGACGATGAAAATAGAGAGTTCACTGTCAACATACAACGCGTATTGGGAGGCAACCCATGTTTTGTGTGATTTTTATTTGTTTGATTGGTATTTGCTTCCGTATGCATGTTTTATTTTTATTGTTGGTAGATCATATTTCAAACTAAATTTTGAAAATGCTTTATTTTGTCGTTTAACTTCGTCTTAACTTCATATAAAGGTATTTTGCAAAAGCTAAGTGTAAGGGGAAACCCCAAATTTGTTTCTAAGAACGAAATTGATCATGATTCGCCACAATAATAAATGAACATGTGTATTAGTATTTGTTAGAGTCAAATGCTTGTATCAAGTCATAATGATGTTTTGCAGGATTTTCCAGGAAGTAGGACATAAGTTTTTCCAGAAATTTTCTGGAAACTTAACATAAAGATTTATGCAGGTCACTTCTGGCGGCGTTAGGAGTTAACTCCTGACGGCGTCATGTGTAAAATTCTGGAAATTTTGCGAGTTTTGTTTTTCTAATGGAGTCTTAAAGTTTTTTGTTAATTCTTTAGTTTTATAAACTCTAGGAAATCTGCAAACATTCATTCCACAAGCATTATATCTTAAATTTCTTTCTAGGACTTGTTAGTATATATAGATTGCTGCCGATTTTACGCGAGGTTGCCTTGATTGTTTTCTCAGGTTTAACAGGTTATATATGACAAGAAGATGATTTATTTTTCTGGAAAGGAAGCTTTGAATGTTCATTTTCTTGGAGGAAGATCTAACCTTGTTGCCACACTATCCACACCGAACGAATCAGGGGAGTATTTGTTTTTATTCTTTTACCTGTTTTACTTTTACATCCTTTAATTGAACATTGGGGACAATGTTCATCCAAAGTGTAAGGGAGGGTAAATGATGATACCTTATAGGATACAATTGCACTTGAGTTTGTTTGTTTGATGGTAGGTGTGTAATAAAACTAAGAGAAATACATTTTAGTGTAATTTTAGCGCCAAATTTAAAATTTTTTACAACATTTAGGAGTGAAACTTTAGCCTTAACAAGCATCTCATGGATAGGAGTTGTATGACTAGCACAAAACCATACCATTCATAAAAATTTTCCACCCAAATATGTGAGGTTCGCCTTTAGATTTGATAGGAAAAGCATTCATTATTAGTGCTTATGAGTGTACCGGTAGCATTTAGATTCTAGAACTTGCATTAGTGATGCATCCCGAGACCGCTTGTGAGACTACATTCGTGTAGTAGGATTTACTATATGATAAGAGGCGTTAGGATCACCCTTATGTTTAAACCCGTATCATAATTACTTGACCATTTAAGTCATATTACTTGACTAGTAAAGTCAATTAATTTTCCCACACCTTAGCGTTGTACTCACTTTTAGTACACGAAACCCCTAGTACACCCCTCCGAGCGTATCTTTTCTTTTCTAACTTTAAACGTTTTACTTAAAAGAAGAATTTGTTACAACCCACCCAAATGTGCAACCAAATCGCCTTAGTCTTCCGTGTATGCACTCATATTTAGTGCATTATTGTTATTTATTTAAACCCTTAGTTAATTATCTAATTGATTACATGGTTGCAAAGTTGAGTCATATCTTGTACATATTGTTTTGGGACGATTAGGACTCATGGGTAAAGTAATTGTGTTATGGAGTAATGGGGAAGAACATCATATATTACCCCCATATGTGCATAACTCTTAAAAGGTACTCCAAGTGTTTTGATTATCTTGATTCGAGTCATTAGATTAGTTTATTGTAAAGTATGTAAAAATTCAAGTGTAAGGGGAATGTACATTCCCTATAATGTATTATTTTAGATGGTAGGGTAAGAGTGTATATAAAAAATAAAAAAAATAAAATAAAATAAAAAAATCAAAAAAATTAAGAAAAAGAAAAAAAAAATAGAAAAAAAGAACAGAGAAAAAACATACGGACTACCATCCCGTTTCATTCTACGTTTATTTTACGTTTTTGTTATTTTTGATTTATTAGCTTAAGTTGAGTCAAGTCTTGGCTTAGCAACGCCATATTGTACACGTAATTAACCAAGATGATTAACTCGCCACCAGTAAATATTGCCTTTATCCAACAAAACCGTGTTTTCCATATCCTTACACCTAACATTATAACCCTTTAAAAGACCTCTTTGATAGTTTATCCTACGTGCTTACACCAAGTGGTGGAGGTTTGATCCTTTCCCAAGCCTATGGTAATCTATTTTGCTATGACAGGTAGGGAGAGATGTTTTCCATTTCCATATTGTAATATATACTTTATTACACCCGAGAGATGTGAGTATCTAAACACCATTTGTGAGGTGCTAGTGTATGACCTCCGTGCTTGTCTTTGGTTTTTTGTGGAACGATTATTTGTTGTAATTACTTTTATATTAGTGTTAAATGACCCCTAACTTGTATTTTGATTAGAATAAAAGCGCATTTGATTAAGGACAAGCAAATCTCAAGTGTAAGGGTATTTGATGGGGCGAAAAGTGTACCACTTTTAAGGGGTCATTTAAGCCCGAATTCGAGATTATTTGATCAAATATTGCCCTAAATCGTTCCTTTTGTCATTTTAGGTACTTTTGGAGAGAGAAATCTAGAAAATGAATCATTTTGGACGTTTTTGGAGCATAAAAGTGAAGAAAACGGCAAAGTCTCAATTTTCCTTGCTGGAACAGTACATGACGGCGTCATGAATCTCCACATGACGGCGTCAAGAGTTACAAAAGAGGTGGAAATGGAAAATACACGTGACGATCCAAAGTTTTTAAGCATAGGACATGACGGTGTCACCAAGGTCGTCATGGTCCAATTACTAGTGACGGCCCAGAGCACAACTACACATGACGGCGTCACAAGTAGATCTAGGCAATACGATTTTATTATGGCGGCGAGTTGACGGCGTCACAGGCTAACACATGATGTCGTCACGATGTGTAATCTATATATAGTTTTCCAAATTTCATTCATTAGTGTGCAACTTTGAGGGAATAAACCCTAGTCCGAATTTTATCAGCTTTTCAAGGGTTTCAACCCCTTGACTCTTTCATTTTCAATTAAAGATAAGTATCCCTTCAAATCATTCAATATATCTATGTGTTGTTTGATTATATCTTACGCTTGTCTTCTATTTAACATGCTAGGCTAGATCTTTATTGTGTTTGCTTAGATGTAGTGAAACCTAGATGTTAATTATGGGTTGATTGTTTTATTATAATTGTTACGGATGATTGTATTCGATGTTAGGCTTAAGAAAACTGGCAGACTTCCATTGGTAACTTGCTTGAACGTCTTAAGAAACATTATCGGAGGTGTACTACGATTTTTGGTTGTATTTAATGCGTAGGAGAATTCTAATGATCCCATGTTAGGAGCTTCTAACGGCTCGACATAGGAGTGAAGTAGGATCCTATAGAGTTAGGGAATATTGTACACGGCACTACGACTAGTATTAAGGAATATGACCCGTCATCCATGCAATTGTAACAAGCTAATCAACCTGTAAAAGACATCTAGGGAGTAATGAAATCTAAGTAAACACAACTCTCCTCATTATTGTTTCCACCACATTAGTATAATAGTTTTGTTTTCATTTCTTTTATTTTATTTTGATTGCATTTGTAGTTAATTGGGTTAGTTGGCTAACAACTAATTCCGCCCACTCTTCCAAAACCCAAGATTTTACTTGCTTTCTATAAAACATAAAAATAAAAAAAGAATCATCCCTCACCTCTAGGCCTAGTTTAGTAGGCTTTCTAATCCTAGCGACACTATTCCTGAGTTGAACGATCAATCCCCCGGTACTTGTCACTATACTATACTACAACGATCAGGTACTGCCTGGTGGGGGTTGTAACCTTCTAAAGATCCCTTGAGAGGTAAAACCTGTTGCGAGGGTGCGATCCCCATGTATCATGCATTAAATATAACCAAAAATCGTAGTACATCCCGATCATGTTTCTTAAGACGTTCAAGCAAGTTACCAATGGAAGTCTTCAAGTTTTCTTAAGCCTAACATCGAATACAATCATCCGTAACAATTATAAACAAACAATCAACCCATAATCAACATCTAGGTTTCACTACATCTAAGCAAACACAATAAAGATCTAGCCTAGCATGTTAAAGAGAAGACAAGCGTAAGATATAATCACACAATACATAGACATATTGAATGATTTGAATAAGTACTTATCTTCAATTGAACATGGAAAAATCAAGGGGTTGAAACCCTTGAAAAACTGTTAAAATTCGTCTAGAGTTTATTCCCTCATAGTTGCACACTAATGAATGAAAATTGGAAAACTATATATAGATTTTACACCTTGACGGCGTCACGTTATAGCTTGTGATGCCGTCAACTCGCCGCCATGATAAAAATCGTATTGCCTAGATCCACTTCTGACGCCGTCATGTAGAGAAACACTCTGGGCCGTCTCGTGTGTTTGGACCCTAACGGCCTTGGTGACGCCGTCAGGCCAATAAGCTTGAAAACTTTTTGGGCCGTCACGTTACAAGTTCCATATCCACCTCTTTTGTCACTCTTGACGCCGTCACGTGTAGAAGCTTGACGTTGTCAGGTACTGTTCCAACAAGGAAATTTGAGACTTTGCCATTTTCTTCACTTTTATGCTCCAAAAACGTCCAAAATGCTTCCTTTTCCAGATTTCTCTCCTAAAGTACCTAAAATGACAAAAGGAACGATTTAGGGCAATAATTGATCAAATAATCTCGAATTCGGGCTCAAATGACCCTTAAAAGCGGTACACTTTTCGCCTCATCGACTGACATGAACTTTTTCATCATCTGAGGATACAGCTTCCTTATCACAGTCAAATGTTTCAGCCACCAGTCCTTTGTTTTTAGCCTGAACAGGGTTAGAGGCTTGAGGAGACTGAGAGATTGAGGGAGCAACCTCAAGAATTACTACTAGTTTAGCTTTTACTTTTCTATACTTTGTTTCAAAATATTTTTGAGAACTTTTCTCAGCTTTGTTTTGAAAATATTGAGGAGACTGAAGCATTTTTTGTTGAACTTTGCCAGATCCTGAGGAAGAACTTTTTCTAGAAAACTTGTATAAGGATTTTGAGGTTGTTTTAAAGAAACAATCTTTTGCAAAGTGACCTCTTTTGCCACAATTATAACATTCCATGTTTTCATTAACTTTTGCATTAGAAAAGGTTTTTTTCTTTTAATAAAACGTTTAGAGTTAGCAAGGAGTGCTCTTTCTTGAAATTCATTTTGCAAATCATTTAAATACTCCTTACTACTCCTCTCATCAGGCTCATCATCAGAATTTTCTTGAAAATCCTGCACAATACCATTAGAATAGAAAGCAGTGGATATGGGTGAAGAGGTCAAGGTCTTTTTGGACTCTTGAGCTTTATTAGAATCAGGATATCTCCTTGAGATTAAGTTTTCCTCATAGAGGAACTTTCCATAAATTTCAGGAACCTAAAGATTTTAAAGGTGATTAGCATTTCTCAAACCCTGAGAGAAGTTTAACCACTTCTTAGGGAGACTGTTGACAAAGCCAACATTGATTTCATGCTTACACAAGGTGACACCATCATTGGTCAGTTCATTGAGAAGGGTCTTATAGCGGGTGTAGGTCTTTGAGAAGCTTTCAGACTCTTTGGCCCTGAAAGAGTTATACTCAAGTTTCAGGTCCATGATGTTAATACAAATAATGTCAAAAACGTTATTTGCATTATTCGGTCTCTACTAGTTTTGATAATCACAAAATATAAAGACACGTTACGTAAAACTGTTAAGACCAAGAAACACCTTCGGGAGGTCGAGGTTGATCGAAATACACCATTGTTCTAGAGAGAGAAAGTAGAGAGAGAAAGGTGAAGAACTATGTGTTTATTAAATATGAAATGAAGTGAAACTTTACACACACTTTCCCACACCCCTCATGGAGAGTCATGAGGGGTATTTATAGGCTCCTAACACTACATGTTTGCCTACTTGACAATAGTAGTCCTTGTAGTTTCTAATCTAGTCCAATTCACTTGTGTGACGTTATCTTTATAAAAAAGTGAGGCTAACAATCTCCCTCCAAGATATCGTCACACGTGAATGGTTACAATGAGACCTATAAATGCATAAATAATGTAAATTACAACAATAGCAAACTATGTTGACGTTGTTGAAGTGCAGAGTCTCTGTAGTCTAGATACTGAGGCAGACTTGAAGTTCTCTCTTCCGAAGATCTCGGCGTATGATCTTTGACACTGACGGCAAAGGTCTTTGTAGCTCTCAACTTCAACTGTAATGGTCTAGTTAGGTTATTACTCCCTCCTAACTAGTGAGCCTTTATTCTTTTTCCTGCTCCCTCCTGAACCAACAACTCTTCTTTCATCTCGCAGCGGATAAAGTAGAGTCAAAAGTGTAGGAACATGGTTATCATACGGGTAGCAGCATAACAACATAACTCACATAACATTGCATAGAAGGTTGGTAATAAGCTCTGATGAACACATACTTGGTACCTCATGGTACTTCTCTGGTATTAAGCATAGTTCCCTCGATCAACCATCATACTGAAGACAAAACACTATTTCTTTTGGCATGTTCTTCTCCCTCTTGATGGTTGCGAGTTATCGGAATCATCATAATCTTGTGTACATGCCATAAAATTACCTGTACTTTACATTTCTAATGCAATTTAGAAGCCATAAAAGCTTTTTGGAGCACATTCTGTGAGTATATGTCGCTAAGATATGACTCTATTTTTCTACAATCTCATCTCTTCTCTTCAACCTATAAGCGACGTCTTCAAATTCCAACCAGCTAGTAAATGACCGTTGACTAGAGAAACAACCCAATATAACCAATTTGAAAATGAAGTAAACATCCCTTAGATATGTGACTTAATCTTGTACGATGGTGTGACTAATTAAGAACCTATACTGAGCACTACAACGTAACTCCTTTAAGCATAGGTAGATCCATATACTCAAACCCACAAACAGTATATGAAATCTCTGCCTCTTGAACTATCCACAACTTCGTGTGACACTGAGTACTACAATGTAACTCCTTAAAGTGATAGCTATAACCCGTGAGCACTACAATGTAACTCCTTACGTCGGGTATAACTAGATAATCCAAGTCTTAATCACTATCTCTACCAGTGTTTGCCCAAACAAGTATCTTCGAAAATCATGCATCCATCCACCCCTAGACTTTGAGATAAATAACTACACATGCCCTTGGAATGAACTTTAAACCCAGAAAAGTGATAAAGAATTATCCCCATAATCACAAAATCCGATACTAGCCGTTGTCATTTGAATGTGATTCTTGATCAGGATCTTTTAAGCAATCTGTGGTGTGTTTTTGTTGTGTAATATATTGGTATTAGGATAATGAAACAAGAAATTGAATCATGTTCTATAAAATGTTTACCAATTATATCAAGTGTTTTAGGTGAAGTGGAAATTAGGGTTTAGGGTAATAGATCAATGCTTACGTTACACGATGAGGTTTAGGGTTTTGTTTATGTGATACACTTTGGTTATTTCCTTACTCAAAATCCCATATCCTTGCTCGATATCCTAAGTCAATTTCGGCAAAGTTTCATTTAGGTAAGTCCCAAGTGAAGTCCTTACTCGATATATGATAAGGTATAATGGCTAACTCACCAAATGTGATCTTGATTACCAATAATCCCTAACTCACAAACTTTCCCTAACTCGCGAAAAAATTTTCTAACTTGATAAAAAAAATTTCTAACTTAATAAAAAAATTTCTAACTTGATAAAAAAAAATTTCTAACTTGATAAAAAAAAAACTAACTTGATAAAAAAAATTCTAACTTGATAAAAAATTTTCTAACTCGCTAAAAAATTTCTAACTCGCTAAAAATTTCTAACTCGCTAAAAAATTTTCTAACTCGCTAAAAAAAATTTCTAACTCGCTAAAAAAAATTTCTAACTCGCTAAAAAAATTTTCTAACTCGCTAAAAAAAATTTCTAACTCGCTAAAAAAAATTCTAACTCGCTAAAAAATTTCTAACTCGCTAAAAAAATTTTCTAACTCGCTAAAAAATTTCCTAACTCGATAAAAAAATTTCTAACTCGATAAAAAACGATCCTAACTCGATAAGATCGTAAGTTTTCCGAGAAAAAACACCAAAAAACACGATTTTACAACCAAAAACACCACGATTCGTCCCCGGTTAGCTCTGATGCCACTTGTTAAGACCAAGAAACACCTTCGGGAGGTCGAGGTTGATCGAAATACACCATTGTTCTAGAGAGAGAAAGTAGAGAGAGAAAGGTGAAGAACTATGTGTTTATTAAATATGAAATGAAGTGAAACTTTACACACACTTTCCCACACCCCCTCATGGAGAGTCATGAGGGGTATTTATAGGCTCCTAACACTACATGTTTGCCTACTTGACAATAGTAGTCCTTGTAGTTTCTAATCTAGTCCAATTCACTTGTGTGACGTTATCTTTATAAAAAAGCGAGGCTAACAAAAACTATGACTAATCAGTTTTTAATCAAGAAAACTCGTTTTCGGTTTCAACATCACTTAAGGTATGCATAGACATCTACCAACTTGTGTATGTAATCAAAGAACAGATTTTTCATCTAAACATCACATTTTCATAGGACAAAACAATTTTACAAAAGTATTTTTGTATAATTAAAAGAAATGTTTTATTAAGAAAATAAGTTTAAAAATTAAATTTGCAACAGCCATATTTCCGGCTAAAAACCGGCAGGAATTTTTCACTGAATAAACTTTCACCACATTAGGACAAAAAGAGGAGCGTCTGTCGGGATGGTCCCTTAGTGATAAGGACCGTCAGATGTTTAAGGGACCGTCACCTTCTCTCCTGGCGCCTATAAATATAGAACTGTTCACTTTATGAAATCTCACCTCTTATGCACTGAAACTCTCTGTATTCCAAAATCACTCAAATAATCTTCTTAGATCATATTAACAGGTTCTAGGTTGTTTACAAGTGATCACATCTATACTTCCTCTAAAGTGTAAGACAAGAACACTCGTAGTCATCAAGAAGAAAAGTCCTTCACCTCTCAAGCTGTTGTTACGGATCTCTTATAAACCCTCATTCTTATCTTTTGATTCTTGTATGTGATTGGACTTGTGTGCAAGTTCCAAGTCGTGTGTTGTGTTGTTTCATGCCATCGTGTTGGTATGAGGTGTGTAGCCACATGGGCTTTGAAGTAGATTGGTTCTAGCTAGGATTAGAACTCAACATTTCGCTTAGTGTCGTTAAACTTGGTGTAAGCTTGTGTAAGGTTTGTTCCACTATAAGGGAGCGTGTTGATATAGTGTTTGTGAGACTCTCGAGTGTGAGACTCGAGGAGTGGAGTAGGGCGAAGAGTAAGCTTCGTAGCCGAACCATTATAAATCTCCGTGTCCCAGTTTGATCGTTTCTTTCCCTATCTTTCTTACTTACTTATTGTTATATTTATTTGTTTATAAGGTGATATCACATAAAGATTGAATCGAAAGGTATTATAAAACAAACTTGTAAAAGGCAATTTTCTGAAACGTAAGTAAAAACAGTGAAAGAATTCAACCCCCCCCCCCCTTCTAGTTTCTAAAATTAGTACGAGAGATACATTACTCAAGTGTTTTAATGTATACTGTGTTTTAAATTTTGAATCGATCAATGGATTTTGAAAAATATCAAGGAGGGAAATCTATGCAAAGACCACCACTTTTTGAAGCCGATAGTTTCATTTATTGGAAAACTCGATTCGAAACTTATGTGAAATCAAAAGATCTTGATCTTGGTCATGTTATTACTATGGGTGACTTTCAACCTATTGAACAAAACCCGGAAACAAAACAAGATGAAATTATTCCTTATGATAAACAAAGTGAAAATCTTAAAAAGAAATTGGCTAAAAATGATGAAGCAAAAATGGTCATCTACAACGCTTTACCTAAAAAGGAATTTCAAAGAATTTTCATGTGTAATACAGCTAAAGATATTTGGAAAACCTTGTTAGTCACTCATCAAGGTAATAATCAATTCAAAGATAATAATATCGATCTTTTAGTTCAACAATATGAACAATTCGTCATTCCTGAAGACGAATCTATAGATAGTGCTTTTGCTAGATTCAATTCTATTATTACTAGTCTAAAGGCACTTGATGAAGGTGTTTCTGTCAAGAGTTGTGTTAGGGAATTTCTCAGGGCATTACACCCAAAGTGGAGAGCAAGGTCACGCGAATTGAAGAATCTAAAGACTTAGCTTCACTATCATTAGATGAGCTCATTGGAAATCTAAGTGTCCATGAGTTAATCATCAAAAATGATTCCAAGATAGTCAAGAGCAAAGTTGAAAGTAGATCACTCGCTTTGAAAGCCAAAAAGGAATCAAGTGATGATGAAGACTCAAGCTCGGAAAGTGAATACGGGGAGTACGCAATGGCGGTTAGAGATTTCAAGAAATTCTTTAAGCGAAGAGGTAGATATGTAAGACAACCATGGGATGAAAAGAAAGCTCCTCAAAAGACCCGTGATGATAGATATATCAAGGGTGATAAAAGATGTTTTGGATGTAGAGATCCATGACATTTGGCAGGAGATTGTCCATACCAAACAAAAGAGAAGAACAAAAAGGCATACGTAAGCGGCGCTTGGAGTGATAG
Source organism: Artemisia argyi (assembly GCA_030686995.1). Taxonomy (NCBI): domain Eukaryota; kingdom Viridiplantae; phylum Streptophyta; class Magnoliopsida; order Asterales; family Asteraceae; genus Artemisia; species Artemisia argyi. Next base: position 99,005,445 of record CM060687.1, read on the forward strand.
CAACGAAGATGCCAAAAACGAAGCTTGTCTATTAGCCGGAAATCAAAAGAGATATGTTTGGGAATTGACTTGGAGCCCGACGAATGGGTCAAGGATAGTGATGCACTAATCACATGACGGGAAATCGCAAGCTATTCTCATCATATCAACCATCCAATGGAGGGACATTTAGTGAACGTCAGAGTTGAAGGAAAACCGTTGATTAACCAAAGTCTATACTTAACATCCTCATATATAATACCGTGCCACCAATTGTCTCCTAAGTCATGCCAACACCGATCTACATATGCATAGTCATATGTCCACGTGTGTCGTGAAGCACTTATAATTATGTTGGCCACCACAATTATAAATGTTTCCTTTCACAGGTGTACATATCACCAGGCACACATATCTCAGTGGTAGACGTTGCTTAAATGGGTATCTAGGGAATGTCACGCTCAGTACGAAGGAACAAAGGATTCTCCCTTAAGTGCTAAAGTCACTGGGTAGTCTAGTTTCTAACGGCTTCTAAAGAGTAACCTCAAGAGAACTCCCATCCTCGGGCGAATCATCAAATCTCTACAGCTAAGTAATAACCTTCATTTAACTTAGTCTCATGTCTCATCAAACAAGAACTGTCACAAGATTAAGTTAAATGATCAGTTATTACCGAGCTCCATATTTCTGATAACTTGCCTAGATTTTGGGACTTCCCCATCGGTACCACAAAATATCTAATAGCGTAGGTCTAAGAAAATTATCAGCAAGCGTACGTGTATGAAAAAAATGCAAGGCGATAGGGAGGAGAGTCTAAATGTATGTAGTTATAGTCTAGACTCTAAAAAAAACAACCTAGTTCTCTATAACCAAGGCTCTGGTACCAATCTGTAACACCCCCAAAATACCGCAGCAGAAGACTGTGTCATAGGGATGCTACTTCAGGGCACAAAGTACAAGATATAGAAAACGAACTCTAAATGAGACGTTTTTTTAAAAAGTTACCATTCGAATAGATAAAAGTCATTGTTTACAAACCAAAAGATCCCAAATTAATAGTACATAAGTTTTTAAAAAGTATCGAATGGTAAAAGATAAAAGCGAAAGTCTTCAAAATGCATGCCCTAAGACTCTCCGCTCCACATACCTGCTATCGCCCTTCTAACCTGAGATAAACATGCTTAAAAGTGTCAACACAAAGGTTGGTGAGTTCATAGAGTTGTTTAATGAATAAAGTTTAAAGAAGAATGGTCACACAGCAAAGGCATCGTAAATCCACTCAGTTACAAGTCCCGCCATAAGAGACTTGTAACCTGTGTGTTCACAACCCACTGCTACAATATATAGTATGAGTAAAATATGTATAAGTTTATCACAACAGTTAAACAATTAGTCGTGAGTCTATACTTCATCTCCGAAGACCCCACGTTTGTATGTATGTTTCAATGGTTGTGCCCAGCAACTTAATCTGGGGCCATTGGTAGCCTCAATGGTTGTGCCAAGCAACTTAATCTGGGGCCATTGGAAGTCTCAATGTTTGTGCCCAGCAACTTAATCTGGGGCCATTGGAAGTCTCAAGAATACCCCATCACAGTTTAGTATAACACAGTTAAGTATAGCACAATCATGTATGTATGAAATCAAGTATAAAACAATCGAGTATAAAACAATCAAGTATAAATGTTTTGAGTATCAAGAAAATATGTTTTGAGTATTTATACTAGTAAGCAAGTAGTTGAGCATGTATCTCCCCCAAAGAGTTAAAACAAGTATAAAGAGTAAAAGTGGGGCTATGACTCACCTGGAGTGAAGATACAAATATGCGTAATGATAAGGACAACAGGGAGCGAACACTATCCGCAACCTAAAATGAATGATAGTGATCTAACTTAGATCAAGCCGAAATGAAATGAATTCACATGCACATGATACTCATACCACTCGTAATTTGGAAATACTAGTTATCGTCATAGTAAAATAGTTTCCATACTTAGGAAAAATAATTCCATTTAGAGAAGTATATAACTTATCATATTAAGTCGTACGAAAAAGTTAGCGTTATAATCCTCGTATCAAAACCTTAGAATGACGTCGTCATGTCGTATAAATATTCCTTCGGGTCGTACGTATTCGTTTGTTAAGAAAATAGTCATTAGTAACGTTGCTAGGAAAATATACCATTTAGTACGTACGTTATTATTTTTATTTGTGACTATATATATATATAGTTTTGACAATGTTAAAACGGGTATAACTCGGTCGTTTTAGGCTCGTTTTCCTTGTTCTTTATGTCCACGGATTCGTTTTTGTGTATACTAGTATATTTTTGATAACTCGGCTCCTCTAGGTTACGTTTAATGCCTCTTTTTACCCATTGAAAACTGCCAAACAGCAAGCAGTTTCTACAAAAAAAATAGTTTTCGTCGTCAAATTTGCAAAAATCATAACTCCTTCGTTATAAACTCGTTTTAATCCGTTCTTTCGCCTAAAGTTTCGTTTTTGAATGTATTTTCTAAATCTTTGGTCAAAAATTAGCCACCATCTACTGATTTTCCCACGAAATTAAAATAGGGACAGTAGGTATATCAAAAGTTTCAAAAACCATTTTCAAGTCTCTAAACTAGTTCCATCTTCCATCAAACCACTTTCAAACACCACAAAACTAATCTAATCCTACCATACACCTTCTTAGGGTGTCATGGGTTCCTAATCACCAAAACCAAGTAGATCTAACAAGGATCTAACCAAAAATCATTTCTAGGGCTTGTATGATCAAAAGTTTACAAAAAAATAAAGTGGTATAAGTTAATGCATGTATGAGATCTTGCAAGAAACATGTATAAACATAGTAATAACTTTGTAAAAATTATGAAATGAGTTTAGTAAACTTACTTGTAAGATTAGTGAAGTTAAGATGATTAAAACCTAATAATCCTTGAGTTTTTATTTCAAAACTCTAACAAGGATGCTATAAGAACAAGATTTATACTAAGATCTTGGAAAAACTTTTCTTGTCTTGCTCCTCTTTGTTGTGGCCATGGTTCAAGAGAGCAAAAAGAGAGAGAGCAAACTTTTGAGATGTTGAAAAATGAGATGAAAAAAAATAAGATATGGTATATGTATTATTGTTATTATTATTATTATATAAATTAGTTAGTGATAGGCATTAATGAACAAGGAGTATGTTAGTAACTTTGTAATAAAAAGGGTATGGGGGGCGGCTAAGTCAAGGGGGGGGGGAATGGGGTAAGACTTTAGTGATAAAAATGCATTATTAAGTGTTTTGTGTAGTTTTAAAAATGTACCGGGTACCGGGTTAACTAAAAATAAATTTTAACGGAGTTAACCGGGTCATAATAAAGTTATAAAAATAGGTTGGATAAAATTATTGGGTGTTTAGATAATTATAGTTTCATTTCTACGAAAACCGTCGTAATTTTAGTAATCTTAAGTTAATAATTAAAATAAATATCCAAAATACCAGGTAAATTAATATTATAATTTTTATATTATAAAAATGAATATAAAAATATATTGGAATCATAGTCGGGAGTGTTGGACGTGTTAGTCACATTTATAGTTCGCGTATTAGTGTTTATTTAAAATAAACATACGTAAATCGTTAATTATACCAAAAGTATAAATTTAGTTATCCTACGAGTGGAATAGTATGCAAGTGCCCTAATGATGATATGTCGACTATTTCTAGTCCGAATAAAATGTCCCTGATAATAATGCATGAATTCGCTCCTGAACCAATACGGTTACGCGAATTTGAACACTCGTAAACTAAATTTACGATGACATGAGTAATGCAAGTGAATAGTGGTTTTCTCTCGGAAATGAATAGTGTCAAGTGAATAGTAAAATTTCTGAATGTGTCTCGGAATGTCAAATTGACCTCAAAAATGATGAATAGTGATTGATGAATAGTAAATGATGAATAGTAACTTGTGAATAGTAAATTGTCGAGGTTTGGAAAAATGACCTAAAATTACGGGTTGTGACAGTCTCTACCCCTTAAGGGAACTTCGTCCCGAAGTTCAGCTCATTCATTCCACATATGTTCCTAGTATTCAGCTCATTCCTTCCCAAACTCGTTAGAGTTGCTTACACCAATCAAATCATCTACTATCAATATAACTATATTAATGATGCTAGGTCTCAGATTAGTCGGGGTTGTGTATAAGTTCTATACCAAGACTTAAGTGCTACGAAAATAATATAGTTGTTCAAGAGAATGTACCCGTTATGCTATCGTGAACATGTTGGGTGATAGGATTTCCTAGGAAGTAAGCTCTGCCACGCGCGGGTGGAATCTCAACGGCCTCATCTTGTGGCCCTTCAATTGCTGCTGCTAATTTTGGACGATTGCCTCCTTGGTTAAGATTCCTTTTTAACTTAGGACAGGTGTTCCGAAAGTGATCTGGGCTGTTACACTCATAGCATGTCTTTTGATTGTTCGTCATATTGTCTACATTCACTGGTTCTCTACACTGGTTTGCATAATGACCAGACTGTCTGCAATTAGCACATATACGGCAGGGCACAGTCTTTTGGTGATGAAAATTACATTTCGTACACTTAGGTTGCGAGCCTAAATACTCTCTCTGACCAGAACTAGTTTCCGCAAAGGTCCTTGCCCTTTTGTTGTCAGCTATTGCGCCTATATGCTTGTTCGACTCGCTTGTTCCCTTCCTTTTATCACTGTTCTTCAAGCTTCCATTTCTAACCATCTCATCTGTCAGAGTCCCTGCTCTCAATATTGCACTCTGAATTGTAGAAGGCTCAGTTGCTTTCACAGTCCCACGAATTTCTGGGACAAGACCATATATGTACCTCTCGATCCTCTTGGACTCAGGGGTAACCAGGTGTGGAACTAGTCTGGCTAATTCATGGAATCGATCTGTATAGGCTGCATGTCCAGCCCCTATCATAGAGTGATGATAAAGTTCATCCTCTAGCTTTTGCATTTCATTGTCTGGGCAGTATTCCTCCTTCAGTAATGCCTTAAAATCATCCCATGTCATACCTACAGCTGCCTCTCTACCCCTAGCTTGAACCTGCGTATTCCACCATGTCAATGCCTTTCCTGATAGCAAGCATACGGAGTACTTCACCATTTGATGTGGTGCACAGTCACTAATGTCGATCACCGACTCCATCTTTTCAACCCATCGAGTATACCCTAACGCGCCTCCTACACCATCGAACTCAATTGGCTTACATGATGTAAATTCCTTATACATACATCCAGTCCTAATGTTGTTGTTGCCATTACCATTCTGGCCTATACCATTGGTGTTGTTAATTCCGCTTTCGTGATTTGCCAAGTTATTCATATGATCGCCAACTTGAGTGACAATAGTGGGGAGAAAGTTTTCAAGTTGTCGAGCGATGATGGCTTCAAAGTCAGTATTTCCACTGTCGTTGTTATCATTGTTTTCAACGCCGTGACCACCTCCTCTACCTCCACGTCTACCAGTTCTTCCACCATCGTTACTTGGGTTACTAGTGTCATGAGCAGCTCCTCTACCTCCTCTACCTCCACGTCCACCAGTCCTTCCACCCCTTGGTGTTGCGCCTCCTCGACCAGAGCTACGAGTCACTCTCCTTGGCGCCATGATTTCCTGAGAGGAAGGACATTTAGTGAACGTCAGAGTTGAGGGAAAACCGTTGATTAACCAAAGTCTATACTTAACATCCTCATATATAATACCGTGCCACCAATTGTCTCCTAAGTCGTGCCAACACCGATCTACATATGCATAGTCATATGTCCACGTGTGTCGTGAAGCACTTATAATTATGTTGGCCACCACAATTATAAATGTTTCCTTTCACAGGTGTACATATCACCAGGCACACATATCTCAGTGGTAGACGTTGCTTAAATGGGTATCTAGGGAATGTCACGCTCAGTACGAAGGAACAAAGGATTCTCCCTTAAGTGCTAAAGTCACTGGGTAGTCTAGTTTCTAACGGCTTCTAAAGAGTAACCTCAAGAGAACTCCCATCCTCGGGCGAATCATCAAATCTCTACAGCTAAGTAATAACCTTCATTTAACTTAGTCTCATGTCTCATCAAACAAGAACTGTCACAAGATTAAGTTAAATGATCAGTTATTACCGAGCTCCATATTTCTGATAACTTGCCTAGATTTTGGGACTTCCCCATCGGTACCACAAAATATCTAATAGCGTAGGTCTAAGAAAATTATCAGCAAGCGTACGTGTATGAAAAAAATGCAAGGCGATAGGGAGGAGAGTCTAAATGTATGTAGTTATAGTCTAGACTCTAAAAAAACAACCTAGTTCTCTATAACCAAGGCTCTGGTACCAATCTGTAACACCCCCAAAATACCGCAGCGGAAGACTGTGTCATAGGGATGCTACTTCAGGGCACAAAGTACAAGATATAGAAAACGAACTCTAAATGAGACGTTTTTTTAAAAAGTTACCATTCGAATAGATAAAAGTCATTGTTTACAAACCAAAAGATCCCAAATTAATAGTACATAAGTTTTTAAAAAGTATCGAATGGTAAAAGATAAAAGCGAAAGTCTTCAAAATGCATGCCCTAAGACTCTCCGCTCCACATACCTGCTATCGCCCTTCTAACCTGAGATAAACATGCTTAAAAGTGTCAACACAAAGGTTGGTGAGTTCATAGAGTTGTTTAATGAATAAAGTTTAAAGAAGAATGGTCACACAGCAAAGGCATCGTAAATCCACTCAGTTACAAGTCCCGCCATAAGAGACTTGTAACCTGTGTGTTCACAACCCACTGCTACAATATATAGTATGAGTAAAATATGTATAAGTTTATCACAACAGTTAAACAATTAGTCGTGAGTCTATACTTCATCTCCGAAGACCCCACGTTTGTATGTATGTTTCAATGGTTGTGCCCAGCAACTTAATCTGGGGCCATTGGTAGTCTCAATGGTTGTGCCCAGCAACTTAATCTGGGGCCATTGGAAGTCTCAATGGTTGTGCCCAGCAACTTAATCTGGGGCCATTGGAAGTCTCAAGAATACCCCATCACAGTTTAGTATAACACAGTTAAGTATAGCACAATCATGTATGTATGAAATCAAGTATAAAACAATCGAGTATAAAACAATCAAGTATAAATGTTTTGAGTATCAAGAAAATATGTTTTGAGTATTTATACTAGTAAGCAAGTAGTTGAGCATGTATCTCCCCCAAAGAGTTAAAACAAGTATAAAGAGTAAAAGTGGGGCTATGACTCACCTGGAGTGAAGATACAAATATGCGTAATGATAAGGACAACAGGGAGCGAACACTATCCGCAACCTAAAATGAATGATAGTGATCTAACTTAGATCAAGCCGAAATGAAATGAATGCACATGCACATGATACTCATACCACTCGTAATTTGGAAATACTAGTTATCGTCATAGTAAAATAGTTTCCATACTTAGGAAAAATAATTCCATTTAGAGAAGTATATAACTTGTCATATTAACTCGTACGAAAAAGTTAGCGTTATAATCCTCGTATCAAAACCTTAGAATGACGTCGTCATGTCGTATAAATATTCCTTTGGGTCGTACGTATTCGTTTGTTAAGAAAATAGTCATTAGTAACGTTGCTAGGAAAATATACCATTTAGTACGTACGTTATTATTTTTATTTGTGACTATATATATATATATATATATATATATATATATATATATATAGTTTTGACAATGTTAAAACGGGTATAACTCGGTCGTTTTAGGCTCGTTTTCCTTGTTCTTTATGTCCACGGATTCGTTTTTGTGTATACTAGTATATTTTTGATAACTCGGCTCCTCTAGGTTACGTTTAATGCCTCTTTTTACCCATTGAAAACTGCCAAACAGCAAGCAGTTTCTACAAAAAAAAATAGTTTTCGTCGTCAAATTTGCAAAAATCATAACTCCTTCGTTATAAACTCGTTTTAATCCGTTCTTTCGCCTAAAGTTTCGTTTTTGAATGTCTTTTCTAAATCTTTGGTCAAAAATTAGCTACCATCTACTGATTTTCCCACGAAATTAAAATAGGGACAGTAGGTATATCAAAAGTTTCAAAAACCATTTTCAAGTCTCTAAACTAGTTCCATCTTCCATCAAACCACTTTCAAACACCACAAAACTAATTTAATCCTACCATACACCTTCTTAGGGTGTCATGGGTTCCTAATCACCAAAACCAAGTAGATCTAACAAGGATCTAACCAAAAATCACTTCTAGGGCTTGTATGATCAAAAGTTTACAAAAAAATAAAGTGGTATAAGTTAATGCATGTATGAGATCTTGCAAGAAACATGTATAAACATAGTAATAACTTTGTAAAAATTATGAAATGAGTTTAGTAAACTTACTTGTAAGATTAGTGAAGTTAAGATGATTAAAACCTAATAATCCTTGAGTTTTTATTTCAAAACTCTAACAAGGATGCTATAAGAACAAGATTTATACTAAGATCTTGGAAAAACTTTTCTTGTCTTGCTCCTCTTTGTTGTGGCCGTGGTTCAAGAGAGCAAAAAGAGAGAGAGCAAACTTTTGAGATGTTGAAAAATGAGATGAAAAAAAATAAGATATGGTATATGTATTATTTGTTATTATTATTATTATATAAATTAGTTAGTGATAGGCATTAATGAACAAGGAGTATGTTAGTAACTTTGTAATAAAAAGGGTATGGGGGGGCGGCTAAGTCAAGGGGGGGGGGGGGGGAATGGGGTAAGACTTTAGTGATAAAAATGCATTATTAAGTGTTTTGTGTAGTTTTAAAAATGTACCGGGTACCGGGTTAACTAAAAATAAATTTTAACGGAGTTAACCGGGTCATAATAAAGTTATAAAAATTATAAAAATAGGTTGGATAAAATTATTGGGTGTTTAGATAATTATAGTTTCATTTCTACGAAAACCGTCGTAATTTTAGTAATCTTAAGTTAATAATTAAAATAAATATCCGAAATACCGGGTAAATTAATATTATAATTTTTATATTATAAAAATGAATATAAAAATATATTGGAATCATAGTCGGGAGTGTTGGACGTGTTAGTCACATTTATAGTTCGCGTATTAGTGTTTATTTAAAATAAACATACGTAAATCGTTAATTATACCAAAAGTATAAATTTAGTTATCCTACGAGTGGAATAGTATGCAAGTGCCCTAATGATGATATGTCGACTATTTCTAGTCCGAATGAAATGTCCCTGATAATAATGCATGAATTCGCTCCTGAACCAATACGGTTACGCGAATTTGAACACTCGTAAACTAAATTTACGATGACATGAGTAATGCAAGTGAATAGTGGTTTTCTCTCGGAAATGAATAGTGTCAAGTGAATAGTAAAATTTCTGAATGTGTCTCGGAATGTCAAATTGACCTCAAAAATGATGAATAGTGATTGATGAATAGTAAATGATGAATAGTAACTTGTGAATAGTAAATTGTCGAGGTTTGGAAAAATGACCTAAAATTACGGGTTGTGACAGTATTAGTCAAATATGTGATAATAATTGTAAGGTAATCTTTATCGAAGATGGTAGCGAAGTCATAAAGGATGGAAAAGTAATTGCCAAAGGAATTAGGAAAGGTGACCTATATGTCATGAAGATAAGTAGTAAACCTAGCAAAAATCTATGCTTGGCTACGGTTAGTGATAATTCAACCTTGTGGCATAGAAGATTAGGACACTCTAACATGCTTCTACTTCAATCTTTAGCTTCTAAGAATTTAGTTAGAATCTTCCTAAACTTAAGTTTGACCATCACTTATGTGATGCTTGTAAAGTAGGAAAACAAACACACTCTAGCCATAAACCTAAGAATATGGTCTCAACTTCTAGATGTCTAGAACTTCTTCACATGGACCTCTTCGGTCCATCCGCCGTACGGAGCTATGGAGGATATCTTTACACCTTAGTAATAGTTGATGATTACTCTAGGTATACATGTACGAAGTTCCTTAAAAACGAAACTGAAGCTTTCGAGCAATTTAAAACCTTTAGCAAGAAAATTCAAAACCAACTAGGATGCTCCATAGTTTCCATTAGGACTGACCATGGTAGAGAATTTGATAATGAAGTGCAATTCGGAGCCTATTGTGATGCTAATGGTAATACCCACAACTTCTTGGCTCCACGCACTCCACAATAAAATAGGGTAGTCGAAAGGAAAAATAGAACCCTACAACAAATGAGTAGAACAATGCTCTATGAGCAATCCATTCCCCAAAAATTTTGGTGCAATGCAGTTGACACCTCCACACACATACTCAATAGAATCCTCATTAGGCCAATTCTAGGAAAAAACCCTTATGAAATCTTGAAAGGTAGGAAACCCACTCTAGAATATTTCAAGGTATTCAGAAGCAAGTGCTACATCCTAAACATCAAAGATTATCTCACCAAGTTTGACCCAAAGTCTTACGAAGGTGTATTCCTAGGATATTCACATAATAGTAAAGCTTACATTGTTCTAAATAAGGAAACAATGGTCGTCGAAGAATCATTCAACGTGACCTTTGATGAGACTCCTCCTCCACCTAAGACATTACCTTTGGTAAATGATGACTTAGATGAAGAAAATGCTATAGCAGTAAACATGGAGAACCTAGACATAAATCATCTAAAGGAAACCATAGAAATAGATGAAACCACAGATATTAAGGAATAAGGAAATCATCCCTTAAATAATGTCATAGGAAACCTCAACCAAAGAACCTTAGATCACAAGTACAAGACAAAAGCAACTTCTTTTGTTTTGTCTCCATCGTAGAACCCAAGAATGTTAATGAAGCATTGAAAGATGAAAATTGGATCATCGCAATGCAAGAGGAACTAAATCAATTTAAGTCAAATGATGTCTGGGAGTTAGTACCAACTAAGTGGGTATTTAGAAATAAATTAGACGAAAATGGTGTCATGTCTACTAATAAAGCAAGGTTAGTAGCACAAGGCTATAATCAACAAGAAGGAATTGATTATGACGAAACCTATGCACCTGTAGCAAGACTATAATCTATTAGGATATTACTTGCATACGCATGTGCGTTAGATGCGTTAGATTTTAAGTTGTTCCAAATGGATGTGAAAAGTGCATTCCTAAACGGTTTCATCAATTAGGAGGTATATGTTGCTCAACCTCCAGGATTCATTGACTTTGAGAAACTGGAGCATGTTTATAAACTTAAGAAAGCCTTATATGGTCAGCAAGCTCCTAAAGCTTGGTAGGATAGGTTAAAAGATTTTCTTATTAAACATGAATACTCAATGGGAATGGTAGATAACACTCTTTTCACTAAGAAGAAAGATTCAAACATCATAATCGTCCAAATATATGTTGATGACATTATATTTGGATCAACTTGTCAAGACATGTGTGATGAATTTTCTAAAATCATGCATGACGAGTTTGAAATGAGTATGATGGGCGAACTTAACTTCTTCCTTGGACTTCAAATAAAACAATTAGATGATGAAATATTATTTAATCAATCTAAGTACATTAAAGAAATGCTTAAGAAACTTGGATTAGAAGATACAAAACCTATGAAAACACCTATGGCTACGGACACAAAGCTCACCAAGGATGAAGAGGGTGAATCCGTAGATAGTACTAAGTATCGAGATATGATAGGAAGTTTATTATACCTAACGGCAAGTAGGCCCGACATCATGTTTAGCTTCTACCTTTGTGCTCTATTCCAAGAAGATCCCAAAACTTCTCACCTCGAAGCGGTTAAGTGTATGTTCCGATACATTAAAGGCACTACACACTTAGGATTATGGTATCCTAAGGGGACCGGCATAGAAACCATTGTATATGTTGACTCTCATCACACGGGAGATTATTTGGATCAAAAAAGTACTAGTGGGATTTGTACCTTTATGGGTTGTTGCTTAACTTCTTGGTTCAGCAAGAAACAAATGGCACTAGCTATCTCCACGACCGAAGCCGAATATGTAAGTGCCGAAAAGGCATGTCAACAAGCACTATGGATGAAACAAGCTCTCATAGACTATGGCATCTCACTTGACAACATTCCAATCATGTGTGACAATAAAGGAGCCATCGACTTAAGTAAGAACCCCGCGAAACACTCTCATACTAAACACATAGAAATTCGTCACCACTTTCTTAGGGATAATGTACAAAAGGGTAACATCTCTATAGAAAAGGTTCCTTCCGATGAAAACATAGCTGACATCCTTACTAAAACTCTTAAACGGGAACCCTTTTTCTACCTTTGTCTAGGATTATGCATGATGGAACACATTTCCTCTTAAGTCTCGTAAATACTTCACTTCTTCTATTCTGATTCTAGGATTCTTTTTCGCACAAAGACATTTAAAATTAGGGAATCATTTCTTTCTTTTTCTTAACAACCATTATTGCATGATGAAAATCTAATCAAAAGTTATCATGTGCATGAAAACCTCAATTCATTCCTATCAAAATCTTATCACGATTAGGAAAATCATATTTTTTTACATTGTTAATACAATTAAAAAACGTTTTTCTCATGCATGCATGCATGCATAATGAGCTCAACTCCTTTATAGGATCATGTAACTAATATGTAATCCGACATGGAAGAAATCAGCAAAATTGAACATAGGAGACTTTAGATTATCTCTTAGGATTTTCTTCTTCTAGAGTCGAGATAATCACATCTCCACATATGTTTCATGTAAGCACACACTAGGAACATTTTCTGAAAACTGACCTGCTTACTGGTAGCGGTCCTTTATCGCCCGACGGTCCCCCAAACGATAAAGAACTGTCCACCCAATTGCGGGACCACCTATATATTTTTTCTCATGACTCATTTTTATATTTTCCTGTCTCTGCACCATTGACCATCCTACCTCTTAGTCGTATCCCACTTCTTTATTTGCTTAAACATAATTTGAATTTGTGAAACTCCACATGCATGCTTTGTTATTCTTGCCTTCTTCTACCTCTACTTAATCCCTCATTTCTCTTATCCATTTTCATTGCGTAATCTTCCTTCTTCTCCATCACATTCATCAAAATGTCATCCCCTAGAAAGCCTAGGATGTCGGTTGAACCCATTTGGAGGAAGAAACAAAGTCTTGGAATTTTAATGAATACTTCAAACACCTCAAACAACCACAATACTAATTCCAATCCAACTTCACACCAAGAGGCTTCATCCTCATCCTTCTCCTTCTTTGCCTCTCAACCATAAAATGAGTATCCATCCACTCACAAAGACTATCTAAATCCGAGTCCTCAAGATCATCCTTTACCACCCTCATATCCGCCTCAAATGACTAATGTCAACAATATAAACTCAATCAAGGCACAAGAATTTCAAATCTAGTGACTTGAATCTCCTAGATATCATCCAATCTCAAAAACTTCATCCTCCAACAATGTCACATCCCACTCTTGCTCAAGTGGATGCTCATGGGGGCTATTATGATTGTTGCATTTACAATCACAGCCACTTTCAAAAGATGAAGAATGATCTTGACTTCATCATTTCCATTCTCTTGTCACCCGGGTTTTTACCACCTTCAACCAAAACTCCTTCACCACCACATCTCCGCAAGTCTTAGCAAAGCATGCATGCTCAATAATAAAATCGGACTTTGCTTAGGATATCCTAGAAGACTAGACTAGGATTATGAATGTAGTATTTTTTTGTAATAGTAATATGTATGACTTTGTTGTTTCTTAATGAATGGGCTAGTTTATGCATGCTTTCTTAAAATTATATCCCTGACATCTTTCTAGCGGTGGTCCTCCACCATTGTGGCGGTCCTTAATCACTATGGGACTGTCCATTTATTTAAGGGACCGTCTCCATTACATGCTTTATCTTTTGTCTTATCTTCATCTCTTATGTGCAGTTTATCCTTACTTGCTTGCATGTGTCTTCTAACTTGTTTTTGTAGCACAATACCATCGATCGATTCCTCGGTGTCCTCATCTAGGGGGTGCTTTAAGCAAGGGAGAGTCATCATGATGCCGTCGACTTCTTTCTACTCTACTCTCGATGAAGCCTTTCTGATTCCACAAAAAGGGGGAGAAGAAAAAAAACTCATTAACAACTTATTAATGCCTAGTTTTATTTAAAATTAATTTATATTTTGTAATCATCAAAAAGGAGAAGATTGTTAATACAAATAATGTCAAAAACGTTATTTGCATTATTCGGTCTCTACTAGTTTTTATAATCACAAAAAATAAAGACACGTTACGTAAAACTATGACTAATCAGTTTATAATCGAGAAAACTCGTTTTCGGTTTCAACATCACTTAAGTTATGTATAAACATCTACCAACTTATGTATGTGATCAAAGAATATATTTTTCATCTAAACATCACATTTTCATATGACAAAACATTTTTATAAAAGTATTTTTGTATAATTAAAAGAAATATTTTATTAAGAAAATAAGTTTAAAATTCAAATTTGCAACAGCCATATTTTTCGATCAAAACCGACAGGAATTTTTCACCAGATAAACTTTCACCACGTCAGGTCAAAAAGAGGAGCGTCTGTCGGGATGGTCCCTTAAATGACTGATGGTACCTTAGTGAAAAAGGATCGTCACATATTTAAGGGACCATCACCTTCTCTCCTGGCGCCTAAAAATACAGAACTATTCCCTTTCTGAAATCTCAGCTCTTATGCACTGAAACTCTCTGTATTCCAAAATCACTCAAATTAATCTTCTTTGATCACATTAACGGGTTCTATGTTGTTTACAAGTGATCACATCTATACTTCCTCTAAAGTGCAAGAGAAGAACACTCGTAGTCGTCAAGAAACGAAGTGTTGAAGAAAAGTCCTTCACATCTCAAGCCGTTGTTACGGATCTCTTCTAAACCCTCATTTTTATCTTTTGATTCTTGTATGTAATTGGACTTGTGTGCAAGTTCCAAGTTTTGTGTTGTGTTGTTTCGTGCCATCGTGTTGGTACGAGGTGTGTAGCCACGTGGGCTTTGGAGTAGATTGGTTCTAGCTAGGATTAGGACTCCACATTCCGCTTAATGTCGTTAAAATTGGTGTAAGCTTGTGTAAGGTTTGTCCCGCCATAAGGGAACATGTTGATATAGAGTTTGTGAAACTCTCGAGTGAGAGACTCGAGGAGTGGAGTAGGGCGAAGAATGAGCTTCGTAGCCGAACCACTATAAATCTCCGTGTCCCAGTTTGATCGTTTATTTCCCTATCTTTCTTACTTACTTATTGTTGTATTTATTTGTGATAAGGTGATATCACATAAAGATCGAATCGAAAGGTTTTATAAAACAAACTTGTAAAAGGAAATTTTCCAAAACGTAAATAAAAACAGTGAAACTATTCAACACCTCCCCCCCCCCCCCCCCCCCGCTCTTCTAGTTTCTACACATGATCTTGTTTTCTTGGTATCTGAGGGACCTTCATAGCTATGAACGAAGTCAGTCCAAGTCTGTTTGGCAGTTGGACAGTTAATGACTAATTCTATTATATCTTTAGGAAGACATGATATAATGATTTTTTTTCAGGCGTTAGTCTTGGTTTACCACCTCTCTCATCTAAAGTCCACTAAGCATCAGGTTTGAATAAACCTTGAGCAGTTTTGGGGACATATAGGCCTTAATTAATGAGCTTAATGTAATAAGGCTCCATCCCAGTCAAGTAGCAAAGCATGCGCTTTTTCCACTTATTGAATTTTCTAACTTCAAGTCGGGGAGGGAGCAGTAACAGTATAGCTTCCTCCCTTTTTATCGACTAGTTGGGGTACATCACTATCAGCCATGGTAGGATCTTGATTTTAAAAACTTTGAGCTCTTTTTTTTTTTAAAGTTTTACAAATCAGAGGCTCTGATACCACTTGTTGTTCCCTTAAACTTAATTAGTATTTTTAAAGTTAAACTAACCAAGTTTCATGGCATAGTAATGAAAGATTGATTAACAATAAGTAAATAAAATGTAAAGATAAAAGACAAAGTATTTCTCAACGTTTAATTCTTCTTAGAAGTTAATCAAAGAATTTACCCAAGTGTTTGCGAAATAATACTTAGTATTGAATGACAAGTATGGTGTGTCTCCTTGCTAAACTTAAGCTACGCTTAAGTGACAACTAAGGTACAACTGAGCTATCTTAGGTACATGGTTGTTCTTTGGAGGAGTAAATATGTTTGTGAATGTCTAAGCATTAATTGCACAAACTTACATTCACTCCTCTTTATGATCCTATTTATACACAAGTATGGGTTAACCATTACCTAAAATACAATGATGGCATAAGCCTACATTGGACAAGATGCATAGGCGTTTTGTCATTGTTACATGTTCTATAAGTAGTAATGGACAAGACTACTTTAATATCTTCAGTGTTGACACACTTCTTGGTTTTATACCGACCTTTGCATGATAAGGACCTTCCCTTATCCATTCAAACTTATCCCGCCTTTACTTCAGTCTTCATGTCTTTAGTCTTGAGTTTCTTAGTCTTCATTATTGGTGAGGAGACTTGGGGATTCAGTGAGCTATTGTAATCACTCACTGAATCTATCACCTTCTTCTTTGGCTCAGGTATCATTCACTGAGTTCCACCTCACTGAATGGTGAACCTTTCTTCATAGTCCCATCCTGAGCATCTTAAAGGTGACTCACTGAATGAGTGTTCATTCAGTGACTTGATTGCGTTTCAGATTATTATACACTTAGGTTATTTTATGTTCAAATCCTAGTTTAAGGAAGTTTGGGAATTTACTGACCCAACAACTTGCTTCAAATACACTTTAGTTGATTGTTATGTGTTGTTGTTTTCGAATTAGGTAGTGTTAAATATATTGCATAGATGTAAAGTGTTTTATGATTATTAGGACACAAATGCTATTAAGTAAACTACATATGATAGAATGTCTTTTATAACACTAAATTTGGTCCTAACAAATAACCTATGTATTAGGACCCTTTACTTAGAGGGTGAGGAATGATAACGCAAAACATGCGTTATTGCCTACATGGCACTCCCACAACGCCGGTTTCCCGTTTTCCCCATTTCCTCCCCTTCTGCGTTTGTCCGGCGTTTCCAAATGCGTTAACATGTTAACTCGCGTTGAGAAGATTGGACCAAAGAAAAAAAAAAAATACAAAACAGCCCCTAGCGTTTAAATGTTAACGTTAACATTTGAATTTCAAAAAAAAAAAAAAAAAAAAAAAGCACCTCACATAACTGTTTGAAAATAACGGCTAGATTTCATTTTTTTAAAACTTATAAATACAACACATCATTTACAAATATATTCACACTTAACATATTCACAGACAATTATGGCTTGTAAACTCCCACATACCATCGAACAACTGCAACAATATATCAGAAAAGAAACTGAGAAAGGCGACAAGGATCGCCAAATGCTATTGTGGAAGTCATCACGAAGTTTGAACTTGCGAAACAACTGAAATGTCGACTTAGAGAATGATACGCAACGTACACAGACATCTCAGATGATAGGAAATATGTGATCGACCAGTTCTTGTACGATGAATATAGTAAAGATGCTGCTATTGTTGAATCGTTGTGGGTTTGTGTCAACCAGATACAGTCCCAAATCTCCAACAAGATCAGTTGGAGTTTTGAAGAAAATGTGGAAGCTGCTATGGTTGAACAAACAGTGTGATCGTCTCCAGTTTTTAGCCGCAATTGTTTGTAAATAGTACTGAAGTTGTGACATTCACAATTGAGTCTGTTCCATTTACTCGTGACTATAGCGTTGTTTCGATTGACATCGTCAGAAAGATTGTTGAACATGGATACAACCCGGTTCCAAAAAGAGTTTGCATTGTAGTTGACAACATCTTCATGAACTACAACCCAAACTTTAGCTACCAAGTTTTCTTTTTCTACTGACCAACGATTATTCATTTCAAAGGTTAGAAGTTTGAAACAATTTTGTAAAATGGTGTGCTATTGATAGCCGTTTGAAACAATAGGAGTGGAATATTTTAAAATTCAAATTCAAATACGAGCGGCATGTATTTAAATTTTAAATTCAAATATGAGTGGGATATATTTAAATTTCAAATTCAAATACGAGCAGATATATTTAAAATTTAAATTTTAATAATATAGTGTTTGAATGTTTAATTAATGAAATTGTTGAGGGTAGAATTTGTAAATTGTTATTTTAAAAAAAAGTGAGTCCCTGAAAGTGGTGTTATTGGGTGTTATGAGTTCCTGATGTTTTTGGTGTTATGTTATTTAGTGTTAAAATGATGTGGCGCTGACGTGGCGTGAGTGTTGGTATTATAACATATTATGATTCCCTAAGCTTTTAGTACTAAAATAAGGATTTCTCCTTTATGTATTCGTCCTTTGAAAATGTATGTTAGGACCCGTGAAAGTGTCCCAAAACATAACAAATGGGTAAGCATATATTAGAACATCGGGTAGCATCATATAATATGGTCTATTTGGACACCTTGTTGGTTGGATACACATTTTTATCAGACCAAAGAATTAGTTTTTAAAATGTTCGAGTTTATTAGGACGCCGATAAATTTCTTAAATATCTATTACAACCTTTTTCAACCGGACACTTTTATTTTGGTCATATCAGGCTAAGGTCCTATACACATTGCAATTTGATGTCATTTTGCAAAAGATCTGCTACACATTATAGTTTGGTTGTTCAAGTTCATTGCAGGTTTTGTGCTATTTTACTAGTTTTATTGTATTCTATCTTAACTATCTATAAAAGAGAAATGGTCAATCTTAAAAGTGGAATATTGAAAGTTGGTCAAACATTAAAAAAGTGAAATACTTATTAAAGGAAATCTACTATCTATATAAAACAAAGTTTTGCTAAAATTTCTCCCCTCAAAATTCCTCAGATAATGACATGTGGATATTCAGCCTATCCGACGGTCCTGGTGCATTTCGTTTCTAAAGCAGTAATTGCAAAGAAAAAATTAGGCGGCATTACCCTACTATTCTTCATTTGGTATCTTAACATAAAAAACACACACAAATCCTCTCAAGATACCTTTCTCAATCCCTAACCGAAAATCACAAAATCAATAGTATATCAATAAAAATTAAATAGAGCTTTTAGAAACCATCATCTCCCTCAAATCGGTTCAAAAGATCATCCAAACAAAAACCATAATTACAAAAAAAAAAAAAAAAAAAAAAAAAAAAAAGGAAAAAAAAAATCAGATCTACAAGGAAAGAAACCGGATCTGGGAAAAAAAGAATAAAAACATGCCACAATAATAAGGAATCAACAAAGTTTTGATGATAAGAAAACGGATTTAAACGAAATTACGTGTTCTGCCTATGAGTTTTTCTATCTTAATTTCATTTTTGTAAATAAACCCTAATAAGTTGTTTTAGTTAAATATTGCTTTGTATGATCTGTCACATTTTCTTGTGTTCGTAGATTATTATACGATGGAATCATAAAAACCCTCATTTTTAAAGTCATAATCAAATTGTTGAATTGTTACTCCATCACCATATTCAAAGTTGTCAAAACAATGGTTAACCGATTTAATATTGTACATGAGTGGATTCATTGATAGTAGTATTTAATATTTGTTAATGGCATTTTTGATCTTATTTATAGTTTTCTTATTCTAAGGATGCATTTTATCGATAAGTTTTTTACCCATTTTATTTAATTTTTTATGTTTAATGTGTGATTTAATTCTTTATATTATTTGCTATGAATTGATTATGTGTTTTATGCACACCATGTGTTTGATGAAATGTGTGTGAAGGTAAATTCGTTATAAATTGCACTTTGTTTAGGTTGTTGAATTCACTTAATGTTTTAAATTCGTTATAAATTTCACTTTGTTTAAGAATCAGATGCGGCTGAGCTTTTTATCAAACACTATATTATTGAAAAGTGTCTTGACTTTACTGGATTAGTTCATGGTTTGGATTTTAGACCATTCAAAACAATAACTGAACTACAAGTTGAGGAAGATGGACAATTTGGTATGCATTTACATGATCTGTTAGTAATTATATTTGTAAATTATCAGTCACCATAATTACTTTATTATTTATGCAGATATGATTGGACAAGTTGTGGCTTGTGATGAACTTGATAACTTCGAAAAGAATGGAAAATATGAAAAAAAGAAACCTCTTACACTCGATGTGGGGTAAGTTTTCATTTTGTGCCTTAGACTCATTGTTGTCCTATCACTATTGAGTCAAATTATATGCACCATTTTCATATTTTGCATACTATTTGTAGGGGAAATGAAAGGGAATGTTTGCTGATCAGTTTTGTTAATTTCTGAATTCGTGTACTGATCATGGGAAAATTATCTTTGTGCTACAACTCACCATGATGAAGAAATGGGATGGTAAACATCTATGCCTATTTCAATTCATAATTCATTATACAAACTATGTGGTTATTGTAATAGTCTTTGTGTATCATTAGATTCTGTATTCAGTGTTGCGCCAAAGACGAGACCGTTTATAAGCTTTGGTAATTAAACTACTTTTGGACTAATCCATCACCTTTTTGGTAAGTAAACTACTTTTGGAGCCATCACCGATCGTATTTTCTTCCTTTAAACTTTACTTATGCTTACTTACAGGGGCAACATTAACAAATGGGGAGTCGAATATGAAGGACCTGTTGGCAATGCTTTTAGACTTGCTCATATTGACGAATCGGCGTTTTTTCATGCACACTACCATAGGTGTGTGTATTTTTTTTATATTAACACATTAATTTACAGCAACATTTTGGTGGAGAAAACCTTCCGGTCATTGTAGTTTTGTTGTACAAGGTTACCAGCTAATTGGAATACACAAATGGAGTGATGCACTAAAGAACTCCTTCATTGAAATACCACACCGAGGATTGTTAATTACTGTATATTTAGCGGACTCCAAGTAGTAAGTAATTTTATGCTTTATTGCTTTATTATATCAGGTTTTGATGGATCTGCTGAGATGGTTAAAAGGGTCAAACTTGACTTTAGTCAAAGCGGATAATTTTTTGGACTGGTTAGTTTTGGTTGATTAGGAGCACTTTTTACAAAAAGCAACATTGTTGATTACGGAGTATTAGTTTGGCAAATAATATAATGACGGTTTTTATTCTTTTAGTTTTAATCTAACTAATTTTTCTTTAATCAAAATGTCAGAAGGTCTTTATGAATAAAAATAAAAAACAAAATATGATCCTCTTGACCCATGCTACCTATTAATTTATGTTAACCAAATATCAACGATGCTTATGATTATCTTTGTTTATTTACAGAAATGTCAAGAAACTTCTATGCAAATACTCCCAAACAACTATGAAACGTTTAGCGATCCAATTGCATGGGTAGTTGCACAATTATCTACTTGCTTTGTAAACAAATCCAATTTAAACTCTTTCATTTTTCATTCAAGTCATGAAATCGCAGAAGTGGATAGTGTGACCCATTTATGTTTCTTTTATGGAATAGGTATTAATTTATGGTATTAATTTCATGAGATCCTTGATGGCTTTAAAAACTTAACACAACATGCAACTAATTATATTTTGATATTATGTAATATATGACCCAATTGACACTTAACACAACATAGTAACAGTGACACTGTAAACGTCGTATATGATATGAACTAATATATGTAACAACAACCTCAAACAACTGCGAGGTAAGCCACATGGTTTGTGTGTCAAAATGGGTATGGGTCTAAACAAGTCAATCTTCTTGGTGTTGTAACGGGTCAGCCATGTTGGATCGTCCAAAAACTTTTTTACCGGCTAAATTAAAGTTTCACATAAACATATTGTTATGTATTGTTGGAAACAGTTTATTAGTGTAATATCTAGCTATTTTAAATCAATCTATTTAGTGTAATAATTTTCTCTTACATAATGTTTATTCATGTACTATTCATCAACTTTTTAATTATTTATATTCTAAATCGAGGTGTTCGCGTAAACTTCAGTTATCTACTTCATTACATGTTGAAATGTGCTTCTCCTTAATTGCTCCATCGACGCTCTCTCATTATCCATAAGTCCATAACACTTGATCAATCTCATCATACTTGATCAAAACTATAATTTCTGCTATCTAGACGTGTTTCAGTGTAAATGTAACTAACTTTGACTATCCCTTATAGTATATTTAAATATCACATTGTGACAAGATAGTATATTTGATTACCAATTCCCTAATAATATAAGAAGAACATGCATGAACTATCTAATGGGGACTTGAATTGACTTATTATTTTAACAACATAATATAGATCATAATTCATGAGTATGTTAGATCATGTTAGGATTATTTAGGGTATGCCTAAGCCTAGGGATGAGCACGGTACCGGTACCGTACCGATCCCGTACCGAATTAGTGGTACCGATTTTTTTCCGAGCATAAATTAGGGTACCGGTACCGTACCGAACGGGATTCGGGTACCGGTACCGGTATCGGTACCGGTACCGGTACCGGGAAATCAGGATTTTCCGGTTTTTTTTCGGGAATTTCCTGATTTGGTACCGGTCCCGTACCGAATTAGTGGTACCGAATTTTTTTCCTCCTTATTTCGTAGTACCGGTACCGTACCATATATCAGGATCGGTACCGTTTCGGTACGGTACCGGTACGGTTCCGGTTCGGTTCCGGGATTCGGTTCGAAATGCTCATCCCTACCTAAGCCTTTCAACTATGACGATGTTGCTCAAATTACTCAAATTCTGATCAAGGTAAGCAACAAGATGTGATCCTAGACACATCGAATAAGATCATCCATTGGTTACGATTTATGTTTGTCGTTGGTCCGATATGATAAAGAAATAACTAAGTCATTTACGTTGTTGGTTAATGCAGGGACTTTCCAATATAAAGGTTGGGGCTACAAGCATTAATTCCAAAAGTTGAAGATCACATATTGTGTTACATTTGTTATCGAGTCTTGGTGCAAGGTTCTTACTTCATTACTACTTTTGTCTAATGTTCAAGAATATAAAGAGATAACGACTTTGGTTTCAGATATACATTACCATTATAGTTGAACAACTTCAGTTGTTTTAAGGGACATCATATACTTGTGAAACATATGTATTGCCTTATGATCTTGCTATCAGATACCATAATCATGTCGTTTACCTTTTTGAGTTGCTATGAGTAATCCATCACCTTTCATTTGTTGATTATTAATTTCAAGCTTTAGGAAAATGCAAATATGTTTTATGTCCAACGGGGTGTAAAGGGTAAATCTTTGTAAAAATATGACTACTAAAATTAGCTTAGGTTATTGTTAGTTTGTTGGATAATAAGAATTCTTCATATATTTTAACATTATTTATTCATCATTTTATTACTTACCCTTATATTGTTAATAATTCTTAAAGCTAGCCGCCCATCGGGCGGGCCTTGAGGCTAGTTATGAAATGTAATTAATATTCTTATTAAAATACCTCATTACTTAAAAGTACAACGATTTATTCACATTGTACAACTAATTAAAAATATATCTACCAAATTAAATACAACCAATTAAAACAATTAATACAAATGACAAACCGGGTTGACCCGGGACACTTCAAACCCGACGGGTTGAACCGGTTTAATTTGACCCATTTTCAACCCAAACTAGCAAGTTGACCCGGCTTAAATCGACAAAATTTTCGACCGGAACGGTTCACGCTTCAAACCTGACGGGTTGAACCGGTTTAATTTGACCCGCTTTCGACCCAACCTAGCAAGATGACCGGTTTAAATCGACAAATTTTTCGACCGGAACGGTTCAACCGGTTGAACCACCCGGGTCGAACCGGGTTTCAAAACTTTATGTTTAATTCTTAAATCTTCAAACTTTTATTATTTTTCATTTATAACCTATAAACTTTTTTTTATCAATAAACTATCTATCGCTATAAAATCTCGTTTCTATGTACGGGTAATCGTCTAGTATAAATATATGTTTTGAAAAGAATTATTTCTAGTATTACAAACAAATAAGATAAAAGACAAAAGCAACTCACCATGAGTCATAACCATAACCGAAAGTACCAAAATAACATAAAACATCAACTAAACAACTTACATGACACATAGTACCTTCATTTCTCTTCTCCAACCCAACCTACTGTCTCTCAAATCCTCCTTGAAATTCCCCCACATTCTCTACGCTGCCACCACCATCACCATCGCCATCTTTTTCGGACCACTATAAAGGGTTGTGTTAACCCAACGGGGTCTACTCGCCCGGTCCCACCTATTTTTAGTCAAATGTACAAGTATTAAAGCAGACAGTACAGGCGGCGGCAGCACAATTCTTCCACACACCCTCCCTATACCCCCGTGGGGTTAACCCCTGCCACTATAAATTATCCAACACAAACGTTGTACTTGCTTCTAAGCCGAAAATAGAAGGTGGGTTTTCTGAAAAAGAATCACGTTTTTTTTTTTTTTTTTTTTTTCCCTATCATTGTTATACATTTGTATTTCACATCTATATATTATATCAAAATCTTGATAAAATTTGATTTTTTTTAGTTGGCTCCACGTTTGATTAAATTTAATGGTTGGTAATTACTATGTTACTGAATTTTAACTCTTTACAGATAAAACAAAGGAAGGTGCCCATTTGGATAGGGAAAGTTGGGTATCCTCTAATGGAGTCAACGGATTGTGGTTATTTATACCCTTATAAAAAGGGTACACAGAAGATTTTATTTTGTGATGAAAATTTGAACATGAATTCTGATAGCTTTCAAGTTGATATGGAACATTTCTCACATCTCAGCACCAAAGACAACACCGTTAATTCAAGATTCACTGTAAGTGTATATATTTGTTCTGTTTTTTAAATAATTTTTTTTTTATAAAGACTATGGTTAACAAAAAAAAAATGTAATATAAGGTGGTGCATTTAGTTGGTTGAGAGTAGTTAAAGTTACGAATGAACGCTTATTCTGAAAGTTCAAGCATTATTATGCATGTCCGAATTTTTTTAAATACAGCCCGTTTTTAGCATTTTCCTTTTTTAAAAGATAAAATGGTTATTATTCTTGACTAATTAATTTCGAGTTGTCTATAATATAAATTCGACTACGATAACAAGGTGACAACATTCAAATGACATCAAGGCATTTACAAATTTTGATATGTTTCTTATTTCGTATTCATTAACTTTTAATTCCTCTTTTAGTTGAATTATAATTTTTATTATTGTGACGAGTAGCTGCAGAGGAGTTTTTCAAGAAAAGTAGAAGAGAAGAAGATGAGCTGCCCAACCGTTGACATAGAAAGAGATGCCATTTCTTCACCAAAAGGTGACACCTTTATTCTATTGTGATATATATTTGTTTTTCATTATTTTTAAGATTTTGCTGACGAAGGTTATTACCTAAAAAGTTATGATTCATTATACCTTGTTTTAAGTAGACTATTTCATTTTGTTAACTACAAAGTGCTAAAATTCATCATACTTTGATTTAAGTTGAGCATTTCTTTTTATTAACTACGGATCATAAATTGCTTTAAGTAGAGCATTTTTTTTATTATTATTATTATTTTTTTTTTGTTAACTACAAACTGATAAAAGTTCCTTACAACAATATATATTGACATTGTGTTTCAAATATAATAGTACTCTCTACATCTTAAGATAATACTTAAAAATAAATAAATAAAATAAAATATATTCAGTCAAATTTTGATTAATTATGGTAGGTAAACTAATATATATCAATGTATTGTATTGTATAGTAAAATTTATGGTAGGTAAACTACCAAGAAAGAACATACTATTTTAACCTATTTTAAATGTATTTGAACGGTAAAAATAGGTGAGTATATTTAAGAAGTAAAGATAGAGTAAATTAATCGATAGTAAGCAAATTTCTTAAAAAGTAAAAACGATTATAAGTTTGAAGAAGATAATTGGCATTTTATGATAATTGATTGTTTGCTATTTAGTACTTAACTTTCCAAAGAGTATACGTGTCAAATGATATTGTATATTGACAAAAAGAATACGTAGTAATTCATTATAGTTAAAAGTGTACTATTTAAACTAATATTAAGACTAAACAATTATTGAAAGAAAAAGGTTCCTAGTAATAACCAACAAAAATGATAGAAGATTCTCTCAAGTTAAAAAAATAACTTGACTCAAATTGAGTGTTTGTAATCCATTAGATTTGATCCAATGGCTCAAATAAAAATAACTTCTTTTGATTTGAGCCATTAGATCAAATATAATGATTCACATTCCCCCGACTTGAGTCAAGTTATTTTTTCAACTTGAGAGGATCTCCTTCCAACAAAAATAACAAATCACAAATGAAGCTCATGATTTCATGTGTCTTTTTATAAGATAATCGCATCATTTATTAAATACTAGCAGGGTATTTAGGTGTAGCGACGATAGGTAATTTGAAATAAAATTTTCTGTTGAATCATATATTCTAATTTATTTGACAATGATTTTACGGATATCAATAATTACATGTGTCGTATTTTAACTCTTTAAATAATGACAGTGTTTTTCATTATATGATTGTGATAATAAATATTTTATGAGTAATGTTTTTTTGTCGTTCAGAATATCTATTTAATCTATATAATGCTAAGTTTTATAAATACAGGATTACAGGTGTTAAAAAGATCTGTAAAACCGACAAACCGAGCTGACTTGTTCAATTCGAAACCGCAAAAAACAATAACCAAGAAATCGAATAAAGTAAACCATAAATCGATAAACCATCTAATCGCGGTTTGATTTCGGTTTTTATTATTAAATATCAGCGATTACCCGGGTCGAACCGTATTTTATATACATGTAGTTTTAAACAATTGAGGCTGGATTAAAAATATGTTCAGTAGGATAAAATATACAGAAAAATATTTTGGTAATTGTAGCTTTAATATTTGTATTTTTTTAAATTGTAGTTTTAGCTATTTGTGACTACAATCCATGTTTAAATACATATTTAATGCATCAATTATTTG
Organism: Artemisia argyi; assembly: GCA_030686995.1. Lineage (NCBI taxonomy): Eukaryota > Viridiplantae > Streptophyta > Magnoliopsida > Asterales > Asteraceae > Artemisia > Artemisia argyi. The sequence goes on from CM060687.1 coordinate 99,032,410, forward strand.
TAAAATTGTATTTTATATTTCTTTCCGAAATTCTCACCATTCGCTTTTTTAAATCTAATAATCAAATTATTCAGCTTACAAATAAGCTTTACTAACTAGCCATAATTTTTTTTTTTTATTTTTTTATTTTTTTTTATTTTTTTTTTATAGGTCACGCACCAAATGTAATTCCATAATTTCCCTTAAATAAACTTCAAAGTACGTGATAATCAACATCTGAATAATAAACGTTTAATATATGAAACTTCAAGCAACAATCTAATCTCTTCTAAACATACATATTATTTATTTAATTATTTATTTAATAAGAATGGATCCGGTTAGAAATAAACTAAAATAAAAAGTGGTGAGACCACTCACTTGAGATACTACGACTTGAATTTGATGCACCTCTATTAATTTGGATGCACCCCCTTGAGTTTCTAAATTTATTTTGAAGTAAAATGCGCAAATTGATTTTTATGATTTCGTCACATGTAAAAGAACAAAATAACAGAGTAACCATGAAATGTGCAAATTGATTTTTATGATTTCGTCACATGTAGAAAAACAAAATAAAAAAGTAACCATTATATGCATCTAAGATAATAAAGATGCATCTAATTTAGATCAGTGCATCTCAAATATGCGATTATATTTACCTTTCATCTTTCTTATTTTAAAATTATTTCTCAAATGATCCGAACTCTTTCATTTAATTACATAAACTATATATTACAACTCAACTCAAGTAAATAGAATTGTTCCATTTTGTTCCTATCCATATGACCCAAATTGCACATGTATCTTAGAATTATTCGATACGGTTGCATGCGGTGGAAAAGACGTTTTTTTTTTTTTTTTTCTTTTTTTTTTTTCTTCTTCTTCTTTTAAGTTCAATAATTTCTTATATTCAATTTTTAAAGTATTCCAACTATATTTATTTAACTTATTCATTGTCATTTTTGGATATCAAATGCAGATGTCATGTCCGACAAATTGATACCAATAACGACAGGGACGAATGAGCAAGAAGTCCATCAAATTAGCATAGTTACCACCACCATCGCGACCAATGGAACACCAACAAAATGTAGGCTGATCAACAGAAGATCAAATAGTTTCAAGCAGTCGTCCATCATTAATCCTAGAAGCATCATGTTCTTCTTTGCAACCTTGTAAGCACATTTCGACCCCTTATGTCCGTTTTTTGTCCATAGATAGTAGCTTTTTGATAAGTATATATATAGTTCATGTAGTTACACTGATCTTTTCGACCCCCTCTTAAAATTTTAGAGAATTTTTTAAAGATGATAGTTTGGCTACAATTTTTGTAGCCAATTTCCCTACAATTCTTCATAAAAATAACATAAGAAAAAAATCAGAGACCAAATAAAAAAACTCGTGAACCTACAAAACTCACAAATTATAAAATAAACTGTAAGAAGTTGGCTACAATGCAATTGCAACTAATGTATTCCGTTTTTTAAATAAACCAACAACCAACAAGTTGTATATTTCATGAATAACCTTGAAATAACTTTAAAAATATCATAATATGTTTTATCAAAATTAAAACATACTTAACCACGCTATATCAAAAGAATATGTTCGCAAAAGTTATACACTGAATTGCAAAACAATTCTTTATAACAGGGGTAGCGTATCATAGTGGAAGCTTTTTGGCCCACGAGTGCTTCTTTTGAGTTGCATGCTTGCCTTGTCCATCATCAATACATAAGATCATCCTCAATGTATAGTATATTTGAGGGTGCAATACAATGCCACGTTAGCATTGAACACTTCAATACCAAACCTCCAAAACCATTCAACTTGATTTATAATAGATGTGGCAAAAATCACCGTCCCACTATAGCATACACTTATTTTTTAAATAACAAAATGGAAAAAAGAATGTTCATTGACTGGTTGTGCAGAAAGGCACGAGAATTATTTACGTTGGTATAGAACTACTCACAATGAATTGACCGAAGCCACATAGGTTTACTTTTTCTATTGAACGTATGCCAGCTAAGCCTATTGTGGATGCTCTTTAAAAACCATCGTTATTACTATTACTGTAATATTTCTTTATATCAATTGGCAACTGGCAATCGGCAAAGTTACCTTTTCTAATAAGTAGTAACAACTAAAACATTAATGTTTTCAAGATCGAGATCCTACCAGGATCATTTTCGTCTTTGCAAGATCGTGATTGTAAAATCGGATCGGGATCTTAAGATTTTACTATAACATCATTTTCTTAATAGTTTTTGTAATATTATACAAATTTAGAAATTATTATATATCATAAACACAAAATTATATGAATATTCCATCAAAATGTAATACTAAATTATGGTTATAAAATGTTTAATAAGATTAACATTTTTTTTAAAATTCTATAAAAAGTAATATAGAAATTTGCAGTTTTTTAGTTTATTATCCAAGAAAAGTAGGTTCGGATCGTATTAGATCTTATGATCCTATGGTCAAGATCGGGATCCTATAAGATCTTAAGCTTTCAAAGATCCTATGTAAGATCCGGATCGCTTTTGCTTTGCAGTATCGTAAAATCGTAAAATCCTAAAGATCGGAATCCTGAAAACCATGCATCATTCTATCAAACCACGTTACACACCTTATTTTTTTATTTTTACTATAAAGCATGTTCTTTTCATGGTACTATGTTTATTTATATATTTTTTGTTCACCATATCATTAACTCACTATTATGGTTGTTATTATCTATTTATCTTTAAAGTTGGTGTTATGTTTTCATTTGTGTAGTTTTATGTGAGACTTTAAAAGACTAATAATTTGAACTCAAATCAATTAGAAAGATGTAAATACTTTAAACCAAATTATAATACATACTACGTGCTTTGAATATGTTATGGCTTAACTAAATCAAACACACTTTACGTTCACACTTAGTAAAACGAAAAATTAAAAGGGTGAGATCCTAGGATTTTTTGCATACAAGAGTTCGATAAAATAAATAAGAATTATCACAAAAGATATATTCCGATATAACGTGCGGGCAAATATACACCATATATACATTTCATCAACCAAAGTTTACTGTTCATAAATACTTTGACCGACTTTAAAAAAAAAGAGTAGTATATGTATTATTGTTTGAAAACTAAAAAACCAATTACCATCTAGCACAATTGTTGAAGCTTTTAACTTACAACATTGCCCGTCACAAACTCAAAACTTGCTCCTTCCATCTTTCTAAACGTTCCCTTTTATAAATTATATTTTGTTATTACTCTAACCAGACGAGTACCCGTGCATAGCAACGGAATTTTATAATGGCATATAGTTTTCGTGGTAAATTTTTTTTTATATATAGTTATAAATGAAAAATAATAAAAGTTTAACGGTTTAGGATTAAACATAATGTTCTGAAACCCGGTTCAACCAAGATGGTTCTACCGATTCAGTCAAAAAACACGTCAATTTAAACCGGGTCAACCCAACGGGTTGGATCAAAAAACGGATCAAATTAAACCGGGTCAACAAGTACAAGCGTAGGACTCAATGTATAAACTCATATTAATACAAACAAATAGTAAAACCAACATTTTAAAATCATAATTTGTTTATATCTTAATTAGCAAGCATAATACTCCTAGCGTTTACATGTCTTAACTTACTTATATTTTCATAAAATATAGATTTTCTGCTATTGTTTTCCATATACATGTATTCAATCACCTAAATAACTTTCGTATAAGGTTGATAGATTAGGTTAATATGGTAGAAGTGTTCGACTCCCTTCTATGATTCTTTTAGTTTTGTAATTGTAATAAAACTTTATAGTACCATATTTTATTCCGCTCACTATATGCACTATTTTCTTCTAGCCACGTACTTTCAAATGCATGTTGTAAATATAGTAGCTTTTATATGTATCGCAAAAAAATTTGTAATTATATGTTGTTGCAACAGACGACCAAAACGTACTCGTTGTCTCGTTATCTACATTGATGATTTTAATTTCATCCACTGTTCTGTGTTAGAGGATAACTCACACAAATTGAGTGATTCATGTCACTCATCTTCAATTGCATTTTGTTGGTCTTTTTCTTCACTCAAACACAGAAAAACAGACCCCACTTTTAAAATTACAAAATTACTATCACAAAACCATTTCACCTTTGTAACTTTTCTCGTGCCAATTTGATCAAAATACATACTATTTTAAACATTTAGTCAGTAGTTTAAGAATGGGAGGTGATATATACACCACTAAAAATGGTGCGCACACCACCAATCCTGTATCTAGATGTTGTACTGTGTGTACTATTAATGTAATTTAATGGTGCGCACGCACTAAAAGTACATATCACCACCTCCCAGTAAGAATACTTTACATATAATTGTTGCACACTTGCACTTTATGCTTTAGAAAAACTAAACTATAAATAAGATAAGATAGATGTTGAATAAGTGGTAGAGAAACATCATGCACTAACAATTGAACGCCACCCAAAACACTATTTTACTAATTCACCGTATCATGAATATAGAAGGAAAAAAAAAAAAAAAAAAAACTGAATGGTTATGCTTATTTATCTTTTCTTATACAATAACTATCAAGTTAAGAACACACGCATGTAATTCTTCAGTATTTATAATCGTACACGTTTGATAACTGAACTCCGAAAGTGTGTAGTGAGATTTTCTTTAAGCTTTTACAAACCTTTAAAAGAAAATGACCTCAATATCGTTACAACGCTTTAAAACCTTATCTCTCGTTGTCCGCTATAGAATTAACGTCGTTGCTACCACAAGTTCACCTCAGGCATCTTATGATGGAGACTTGAAGATCTGAAGCGACCACTCAACGAGCGAATTCAAGAAGATAGAACACGTGAGGATTTGTGGTCCTACGAGGGATGAAACATAGGGAACTTTAAATTTTAGTTTCCAGGGTTAATGTGTGCAAGTATAATAATAATAATAATAACAATAATAATAATAATAATAATAATAATATGTTAGAGTTAATTACTTAAATGGTCCTGTGAGTATAAGGAATTTAGTCCCTAAACTTTTTTTTTTCCTCGTACACGTACGTTTTTAATATGTTAGAGTTAATATGTGCAAGTATAATAATAATAATAACGAATTTGGTTTATGTTTTTAATTATCTATGTAATGTTTATATTTTTAATTTCATACGTGTACGTTTTTATTTATTTGTGTAACGTTTTTATGTTATGATTAAAAAATTTTGTTTTTAATAAATTAAAAAAAATGGCTTAACTAGTGAGGGTGGTGCGGCTGATAAAGGTGAATGATGAGAGGGAGTGAGGGTAAAAAAGTAAAGAGGGAAATATGAGGTGGTGCTGATTTGAATTGTGAATGATAGTATTTTCAGATACAATATAGCCCTTTTGACAAAGGTGCAGTTGCCCACTTGAAAAAAGTGAGTCACCTAATGAGAAAGATAGTTCACTTTCGTAAATCACTTAAAAACTGTCTATTCTTGTAAAAGTAGTATTATATTTGGCTACTTACGTAATTTGTTTGCCAAACAAGTTAGGTCGTGTGAAATCACAATATTGTTAGTACCTTGAGAATAATGACATTTGATGGATAATAAATAGAGTATTTTTAGCTTTTACTATAACATTTACTTTTACTTTTTTGAGGTTTTTGCATATATATCCTTCCGAAAATGCATAATTGCATATATATCCAAAGAATGCATAAAAATCATTGTAGAATGTGCATCAAAAACTTGTAAAAAGGATATATATGCAATTATTCACTTTGAGAGGGATATATATGCAATTCTGCCTACTTTTTTTTTTTTAATACCCTTTAAATTATTTGTCTTAACTCTAACTTAATGGTTAAATTAAAAGAAATCGTGGTCGAAGGACCAAACCCGTTACGGGTCAAACCCACAAGAAAAAGATCCGAGGAAAAAATATTTTAAGAACTAAATTCGTTATACTCGACAAACCAAAAGGATCATTTAAGTAATTAACTCAATATTATTTACTTTATAGGTAATATGGATTATTTACTTTATGTAATATGGATTATACAATAGTAATACAATGATTAATACAATTATAATTAAATTATAATAAATCATTATAATAATAATACTAAGAGCACAAGATGTCGTGAGAGTTGGCTGTGTTATAGCAAAAAGTGCTGACACTTCAACATTTTTCTTTTATTACTCCAAGCCTATTACTTAATCCAAAAACACCCTCCCTTCATCCCCTCAAGTTATAACGTTGCATAAATCATATAGTGGCTGACTTTAAGGTTTAGGCACTATTGCAAAAATCGGCCTAAGCGGCTGATTAATCGGTGATTAATCACTAGGCAAGGGTTAACTTATCGGATTTTTCCCTAATCGGCCTTATTAATCGGTTTGGTATAAATGAGAATCGGACAAAAATCAGCCAAATCCAAAAAAAAAAATAAAAAAATAATAAAAAAATAAAAATAATAATAAATAATAAATAAACCGGCTAGATCGGCCAAATCGAGCATGTGGTTTCAAATTTTTATAATTTTATATATAAAAAATCTAATCCAATTAATTCCCGCCTAACCGATTAATCGCTAAGCGGTACCCGACCGCTCAACTACCACCTAACGATTTTTGCAACCTTGGGTTTAGGTACTATAAGTAATACGTTACATATCTGGTTTCGTTGGACTTCATTTTTAATATCAAAATAACAAAATTCAGTTGAATTTTCTAACTTATTCGAAAGCACAATACTCAGTTTATGGGGTTTATTATGGTAACTTTTGTGATTTGTGACCAAAAGCGTAAGACTGAGTTGTTTTCTTTGATGTTTGATAACCAAAAAGTATGACAAAATTTTTTTGTTTGGCAAATAAGCGTATGCGATCCTCAAAGGTTTTATGCTAATTTATCCATGAAAAATAGCTTCTAAAACATAAGTTTCCCTCCGGTTTGTTTGCCAAGCACACCCTAGCTCTACTTTTAAGAGTTTATACATTAAGCACTTAAGCAGCATGAATAGCACTTGCTGCACTGTCCAAATGTGATTCAGAATAATACCACAGAAAAACATCACTATAACGTTAACTATGCAATGTTTACAGGTCAATCATGGGAACCATTCTGTTGATTTACTTCACCCTCTCCATGGCCAAGCACAATGGGGATGAGAACTTGCTTGATTAACACTGAAGGGCTATGTACGTAGAGGGGGCATATTCCCTTCAAACTGTGAGAATTGATGAATTCGAGATATTGAAAAGAAAGTTACTGTAACGATAACCAAAGGGGTTTATGCACATATACATTTGAGTTGTACATACCAGTAAGACATGAGCTTGATATATGGTATAAAGTTCAGGATAGCAAATAATAAAACATATGAAGATCTATCATTTAATTATCTTCCCACAAGTTGTAATCTTTTTAAATAACAAGATTTTATACAACTTATTAGCATGAAGTTGTGACACTCCTAGTAGAATTTTGAGATTATTGGCATGGAGGACCTGTGTTTCTGGTCTTGGTACAGTCTTAATACGATAACAGCAATTTCTTCTATTGCTTTCCCCGTCACTTCTGCATCCATAACAAATCAGTCGTTAATATTCACTTATAGCAAACACCTATTATAAAAGGTAAACAGAGTGTTCATAAGTACGTACAATGTGTTCATAAGACTCAGATACTTTATCAAAATTTCTTGTTTGATTGAGGGTAATCCAAAATTCATTGCATTTAATGTATAAAGGAGAAAATTAACACAATGACATAGATTAGTAATGCAAGTATAACCTTTTTATACCAATAATGAGAGTAAAGAGCGTACAACTTGAACATATTACTTACCGATAACAGGCCAAGTGGGATTTTGTGCAAAAATCTTGCCAGCATATTCCAACTCCTCCCTCACATGGACCATTTCTGCATAATTAGTTGTTTCATCTTCAACAAGTCCTAAGCTCTTTGCTCTTGCTCGCCTTATAGTTTGCAACATTACAGGATTTATAGTCAAAGCAAACACCTTTTTTGCGTCTATCTCAAACAGAGTCTTAGGCAACTCAACACCTTTAACAATAGGCACATTTGCCACTTTGAACCCTTTCTGAGCCAGATATATCGACAATGGAGTCTTCCCAGATCTTGAGACACCAGCAACCACAATGTCAGCCTTGCGCAAATTCTGAGGTAAAGCTCCATCATCTTGTTTTATAGTGAACTCAATGGCATCGATTCTTTTGAAATACGCTTTCGTAAGTGGAAATTTCCTCCCTGGAGCCCCACGAGGAAGCCCAGAAGGTGAGACGCCTAAATGGCATGCAATTGCGTCTGTAATTGGCCTAAGTATGTCGGTGGATCGCACACCCCAAACTTTGCAAGCGTGTTGAGCTGAAGCAGCCATTTTTTCATCAGCTAGAGTGTAAATAAGTATCGCATCTTCTTTGGCTGCTTGCATTATAATCTCCATGAGCCGTTCTACATCATTAATCTGCAAAGGAGAAGAAAATAAAAGTTTAATTTTAATCAGTATTTAGTATTTGGGGTCATATATATTTTTACTTGTGATCATTCTGTCATTCAATTCATAGGTCTGATAACGAGTTTGATATTAGCCGTAAGAAAACTGATAACAGAGTGTTTATGATTGCATTTTCTAAAAGTAAACGAAAGCGTTTCGAATTGATTGGATTGCTAAGTGCTTAGAGGCTCAAATTAGTACCTTCTGAGAAAACAGGGGTTGTATGCTTATAAAATAACTGCTTCAGATAAGACAGCAGTAGTTGCTTATTTCAAAGTTCTTATAAATCATAAGAATACCCAAAAAAAATATGCGCTGCAAAACACCCCTCATACTTTTCAAATAAGCACATATGAAGTTTCAAGAGAATGTTTGGGATTGCTTTTATGCTTAGAAAAATGCAATTTTGAATTCGCCCTAAAACTATTCATACGTCTATCATATCTATTTACTTTGTTCTATTTCTATAGTTAGATAATTTATCAAACAATCACCTTTTTATCAATATCAAACAACCACATGAGGCAAAAAAAATGCATCTAAACACTTTACAAAAGAATTAAGCAATAATACCCCAGAGAACAAGCGAGTATTCACGAGAGAATGTTCAAACTGACCCAACGCCGCACTAACAGAATGCTCAGCAGTCCTCCCGGATCCATCAGAAACCATGTATATAATCTTCCCTCTATTCTTCACCACCTTTGTATCATCATTTTCAGACGAAAAACAACGATACGTTTCATGTCCTTCCAAAGGATCATGGAACTGCGTATCAACGTTTTCATGATCTTTAACATTTACAGGGTGGTGCAATTTACGTCCAGATTTAATCACTCGAGCTCTAGACCAACGTTTGAGTTGAGAGCTACCATTGTTGTTCTTATGGTTGTTTGGTAATGGAGGATGCTCGGTTATCTGGTTGTTGTCCATGGTTGTCGGTTCGGAGATTGATGGCATCATGGTTTTCATGTCGGTTTGAATTATAGCTTGAGCATTCGGTGGTCACAAACAACATTTTTTTTTTTCGTTTGGGATTTGTGAGTCATAACTTAATAGCTATAAGTCGTGCACGTGCTTTACACATAAATCAAATTTATTTTAAAATTTTAGTTTAAATATATAAACATATAAGAATTTACTTGTAAAAATTGTGATATAAGTACAGCTAATAAATATGAATGAGTCTTTCATTATGTATTAATATCTATTAAGATTTTGTAAAAAATTTATTGGATGAAAGATTTAACTTTGTTTAACTGACATAAATGTTGTGTTAAAGTTGTTGTGGTTGTTTAACTATTCATATCATGTTGTACAAAATATGCGAGTTTAGTAGCACATAACGAGCGTTGATGAAGTTAAAAAATACTCCGTAAAGTTTTTTAAAAATGTTTTTCCAGATATCCGTATATCTATACTACTATATAATGCATTTGGGAATATTCTATAATTAGAAATGCTTAAAATTTAGACTTTTACTTGCTTATTATGGAAGTATTTCAAAATTAATTGGTTAGGAAGCAGGTTGGTTAGAAAGTTTGTTAGCAACAAGGTTGGTTGTTCAAGCTAAAATTATTTGGCTTAACCATATCTACTTATGAAACATAAAGACAACTAAATGTGTAACCGAATAACGCAAAATATAGTGACAGGTACCCGCCACCGCATTGCACGGGTACCGTTCTAGTAAACTTTAAATAATAACTACATGAGTCGTTGTTATAAGTACAATCGCATATATTTATTTTCATATCATAGTAACTCGTGCTTAGCATTTGATATCTATATTAGCGATAATAATAATTTAGCCGTATTTAATATTCAAACATGTGTACGCATAGATTAAACTTTTAAATAGGATAACATGAGTCCTTATTTGACGTATATAGAAAAAAAAAGTTTAAACTAATATTTGTTTTAAAAATATTTAAAGTATATTAAAAGTAATTCGTATATTAACAAAATTTTGTAATTTTAATGGATAAAAGTCTCAAACTAATATTAATATTTATGTAATTGTAAACAAAGTTCATATTATAAAGTATAGGGGTATAAAGTATAATGGTTATTTGTATATTATCTAAAGTTATTAAAAAAAGTGGAGACTTATAATTTTACACTTAACTCTATATAATATATTTAAGATTCAACCACTGAAGTTTTATTAATTACCTCTTCTTTTTGTAAGTTTTTGTTTTTATAAATTTAACACCTATATTTTTATGTGTTTTTTTTACTCAAATAAATTTTCCACCAAATTTATTAAAGTTTGATTAAAATCAATCCAATTTTGACTTTTTATTAGCCAATCATATTGTTTGATTTCGCTTATGTGTCGAAATCAAACTCTCATATTGGTTCAATTTGTTTTCCAATGAGAAGGGTTTGTAAAAACACTCTAAAATAATGTAATTCCTTTATTATATAAAGATTTTTCAATTTTTCTAAACTTTAATTTCCATGTAATCCGTCAAATTTTTATTCTTAAGCGAAAAAAAAAAAGAAAAGTTTCAAAAAATGCAATCCCTTAAGTTATTTTCATCAATTTTAACCCTGCAAGTTGTGAACAAAAGTTATGTATTTTTTTTTCCCAAAAAATTGAATTATCTAACTTCCCAAACAAATACATACAAACACAATTTAATCATCCTATGCCATGACAAACCAAAGCTATGAGAAAGACTATAAATGTGGGATACAAGCAATATCACTATGCCGATACATCATTAAGCTTACAACCTGCACAATCTTAACAAACATACATTTACCAATTCACCATGACTACATGTTCGTCTCACTGTGACCAATCAAAATTAATGTTATAGCTACACCTTCATAACAGTTGTGAACTGTTAAATATTAGTAGTAAACTTAAACCTAGATTTGGGACTTAAGTATACTTTGTAATTAGATTAGGTGGTAGCAGTGGGGAATCCAGGATTCCCAAATAGGGTATGCACAATTTTTAGGAGAGCTACTAAAAATTTGGCTTTTCGGGTCAGGTATTTTTTTTCAGGTCAATTTCTTCGGGTCGGGTTTTCCTAGATTTGGATTAGGCACGATACTTTTGTTTATGGGTCTGATGAACTCAAATAACTACATTTTATTGACATCATTTATCTTATTTATTTGACTTGTTTTATTATTATTCATGAGAATCGATACTTAATCATTTACTTTAGTAATTTTTAGGTAAAAACAAGCAATTGGTGAAACTTAACGATTTTGGACGAAATATAAAGCAAAATTAGCAAGATGTCAAAAGTCTACTGGGACCCAGAAGATGCGTCATATCTCTCTCAACAGATACGCCGCAGTATCATACTTAGATGAATTCGAAGACCATTGCCTGACTTTGAAGAATGCGCCGCATATGAAACTTTGGTCAACGAAGAAGGTCAAGCTTGTTCTACTCTAGATACGCCGCATCATATGTCTGACATACGGCGTATCACTATCAAGACTTCACCAGATGTAATCCAAGACGCTAAAAGACATGAGCCACATACAAGAACCAAGTTACGCCGCATCTAAAGGCGGTTTACGAATATTCCAAAATATATTAATCTTGGACCCCAAGCAAAGTTAAGTCAATGCGCCGCATCTCACTATTCAATGCGCCGCATCTTACCCTCAGACAGAAAGTATAAATACCCCAAGGACAGACGAATTTTAGTAACCATGTACCAAGTGCACCATAACCCTAAAGAGACGAATTCAGTCGAAGAAGCTTCACAAGACACACTCCAAACAAATATATTAGAGCTATAAGAAGGTCCTGCATGTTTTTAATTCATTAAGTAGTTTTGTTTTATTGTAATAGTAAGCTTTAATTCATCAGGATTGATGGGCTTGTGATATGTGACTACGGAACATCATACACTCCCCTTAATATTGTTTTCCCATTAATTAAAGTTTATATGTTGATGTCTATGGTGACTTATATTAATGCTTTGATAACATCTGTGTCTAGCTGAGCCTGTGGACTGCCATATCTGCCCCTCGCCTATTTAATCTAACTTCTTTAGATAAGTATGATAGACATAAGTGATCATTAAGGATTTACTCACCGATGTACTCGATCCAACGAGAAAGACCAGATTATAATACACTTCATATAAAACTAGCAATAAAATAAGTAACAAGCTACTTAATTATCAGGACAGGTCTTCTTATAGTCTCTATTATCTATCTGTGTACGTGTTGCTATTTTATGAATCATTCTCATTAGTTTAATTTACTATTTAATCAAACCAAATCTGTGCTATTCTCTCAGACTAAAACCCCCTTGCGTTAGATTAGATTGTAAAACTAACTTAGAATATTAAAATACTGATAGACAAATTAAAGTTTTCGTTCCAGTCTTAGTGATCGACACTCTACTTACCACTATATGCATATTGATCGGATACACTGTCCGTTAGAGTGTGTGTTATAGGATAAGTCGTCTAAATATAAATTTAAAACTTTGAAATAGGCAATTACCCCTATACTGCATATGACACAACACGCACATCAAAGTTTTTGGCCCCGTTGCCGGGGAGTGAATTATTAAAACTTTTTAATCTATTAGTATTTTAATTAGGTTTTCTAACTTTTTTATTTTTTTAGGTTTTTTAGATTTTATTTTTACTAACCCTTTGTTTGTTTGTTTGCATTCATTGTATATTTTGCATATTTTCTGTTTTTGTGTGTGTTTGTTTGTTTTGTGTGTTTGTCTTTGTTTTCTTCATTAACTGCCGTCGTTGTATTCTCCTGATACAAACGATACGGCGCATTTGTTTTTCCAGATGTGGCGTATGGTGTTTTAATTTTTAAAATACAGCGCATTTAATTATTCGAGTACGACGCATCTATTTTTTAGATATGACGTATTTTGTTTTTAATCAGAAGATTTTTAAACCCTAACAAAGATACGACACATCTGTTTCACAGATACACCATATTTAAACTTTTTATTAAAAACTGTTTTCAAATTAATTAAAAAGGAAGCGACGCATCGATTTTTGTCGATACGGCGCATCTATCTGAATCAAAAATCTTTTATTTTGAAATGTAACGAAGATACGACGCATTAGCTTCTGCTAATACGGCGCATCTTATTTTTATAAATATAATTGATTTATTGATTATTAAAACATACGGCGCATTTTATTTATTAATTGCCGAGTATTGATTTTCTAAATAAAATCCTAATTTATTTTTAACGATTAAGATACAGCGCATCATTAGCAAATATCAGAAACTTTTATTTTACTTTGATTGTTTCACTCTTCTTTTGCACGACTAAGTTTTATTTTCAGAATAATGGATGACTCAAGCATCACTATGGAATACTACATTCTGAACCTACACAGAGAAGCTTGTTGGGATGATCAAATCTTCGATAACTGGAAACTTGCAATAAACGGTAAGGATGGGAGAATACTCATTGCAGGTAACATTGAGTGTCCCAAATTCTTTGAAACTAAATTTCCAGCTATTATTTACAGTAATTCACTCTACTTTAAGGAGAATCCTTTACAAGACTCCTACGTAATAATTAATGATAAAAGTGAATTATCTTTACCTAATATTGATTATTGCATATACATGTCCGAAAAGAAAACTTTTAAGAAATGGTTTACTAAAAAAAGGAAGTTTTGTATATTAAAAGTTGATACAAACCTGTTTTCTTATGAATTACCTAAATTTGAAAACACCGAAATCCTTAACGAAAGTCGTGATTTCGGTAAAGATTACTCAGACATTGTTCTATGTGATATATCATCTCTTGCTTATAATCTCAATTCTGATAAGCTTAATATGCTATTTGTTCTAGCCATGGAATAAATTATTATTCACTAAACAATGAGATTATGATTTACATTAAAACGGTTATACCCATTATTTTTGAGTTGAATCTATATATACCATATGGTATATCGTTTGACCCCAAGTTGGTATATAAGGAAAAGTTTTGCGGAGGCCAAGGTACGTTCCCTATTTAAATTTTGTTCACTGGCACAACAATACGGTGCATCTCTATATTCTAAGCATTGTATCTCTGACTTATTAAAACTTATTGACCAGTCAACGAATTTAGATAAATACGGCGCATCACAATTATGTAATGCGCCATATCGAATTTACCCTATATAAACAGAGAGGATGCAGTGGATTTCGATTTATTACCAAATATTTACACACAGTAAAACGCACATCCCTCAATTAATTTTTCAAAAATATTCAGGGTCAATTACTTGCTAAATTGAGGTACGAATCGCATCTGTAAGTTTTCCCTATGCGGCAAATTAAACATTTTTACCTAAAAATTATTCTTGCCCTTGTTACACCATATCTCAACTTTTAGATACGGCGTAAAGTCATTTATCAATATGGCGCATTATTACTAATTGTTGCATACTTCGCATTTTCATTAAAAGATACGGCGCATTGCTAATACGCCGCATCAATCTATGAAATATGCCATATCACACAACTTTGAGAGAAATTACTAATATCCTTTGCTTTTCAGAATTTCTTTGTTTTTCAAAATGGAATTACCCGTTGCAGCACGAAGGCATGCGTGGCTACATTTTGAGTTAACGGGGTTGACTCAAGGTGCTGAGGATGATCACCTCTTGAGACTAAGGAGATTTTACCAAAGGAAGGTATTTAGTGTGCCCGTTATGGACTTTGCGAGTGTAGGACAGAAAGATGGAGGAAATGCTTAAGCCAGATTGCATAATAGGTATAAAAAAATAAAGATGATGCGAAGAAGGATTCCACAATGTTGTACTCTGATGAGTTCATAAAAACTCATCATTTTTGTCCTGTTTAAAATACAAAAACAATTAAAAACACATAGAAATACAACATAATACTATAAATATCTTTGGAATGTGTTTTTATATGTTTCAGGTGCAAAAGGATTGAAAACAGATGAAAAACGAGCAAAGTTTGCACAATTGGCAGAATCAGTCCCTGAACTTTCAAGAAGTGTCAGAAATGGTCCCTGGGAAAATTATATTGAAGAAAAGTCAAAAACAGTCCCCTAGGAATCATGAAATAACAAATTTTACCCTTGAAAGTTCAAAATTGCACCAAATGGCAAAACAGGTCCCTCAAGTTTTAAACTTGACAATTCTAGTCCCTGGAAAGTTATTTTGGAAGAAAAAGTCAAAAATGATCCTTGGGAATTCACAAGTTATCAAATTTGACCTTTGGATAAAAAGTTTGAGGAAATTACAGTTTTGGTCCCTGAAGTTTCAAAAATGGCAAAAATAGTCTTTGGGTATTTAAAAATGGAAATTTATCAAAATATACCCTTGTACTATTCATAATTGGCAAATCAAGTCCTTTTTGATTAACTTTTGGAAAATTACATTTTTAACCCTCAAACTTTCAAAATTTGCATAAATGGTCCCCGGTTGTTTTTAATTTGGAAAAATCAAATAAATCCTTATATTATTCCAATATGACAAAAATGGTACCTTTTTCATATTTTGGAATAATTACAGAAATAGTCCTTAGAATTCAGAAAATTTACAAATTGGTCCTTGGGCTTATAAATTTCCAAAACAAAAATAACACCAAACCAAATCCAATACATAAACAAAAAAACCTTGGTCCAGTCCATTTATCCCACAAGCCCAAAAGAACCTGAGCCCAACTCCCACTTTGAAACGGGGTGTTGACCCTCGTTGACCATTCCATCTTCCACCTCCCATCCACCTCCTGCTTCACCCTCCTGCTACCACCATCTCCACCTCACCTTCACCACCTCCTTGCCTCTCTGTCAATCCCACAACAAAACCCACTCCTAAAGTTAACCCTAGGAGAAGCCACGTACTACCCCCACCATCTCCACCACACCCCTAACCTGCCAATACTCCAACTCCACCACCTAAGCTCACAATTACACTCCAACTTGTCCACCTCCACCATCACAACATCCCAATTGCATTAAATGCACAAAAAACGGCCACAAGCAACCTTTGGGATTTTGGCGCCAAAACCCTTTAAACAGGTGTGATGAATTCAACACGTATCAAAGGCTAAAATTGGTGGGATCTCTTTCTGATGACACGTGGAACTTGTTGAGAGCCTATAAATAGAAGGATGGATGCAGTAGAGAATAATAATTAGAGGTAGTTTAATTTAATTTTTCATGTATGTCGTCTAGTTTTTAAGTTTATTGTTTCAGTGTAATTTATATTTTCCAAGCATTGTATCAGTATTTCAAAGTTGTATTAAAACAAATTTAAAGCTTTAATCTCAGTTTCAAGTTTATTGATAGTTTATGCAGTTCTAAATTTTCAAATTTTCATGTTTACTTAAATAGTTGTTATAAACTGTTGTAAGAAGACTTATAATCTCATATAAGATCTTATATCAACTAATTTAAGGTAGTAGATTAGTTAAAATCAATATTACTATTAAAACAGAAAAATATAAAAAAATACAAGAAAAAAAATAATGAAAAATAAAAAAATCATGGTGAAAGAAGATCACAGCTGGAGCATTGTGGATTTTGGATGGCAAATAGTTTAGAGGCTTATTGGTAAGCTGTTAGGGTTGTTCCTTGGTTCTTGTTTCTTAGCCTGGAATCATTTGTAAGCAAATTTCCTAAAGTTTTGGCATTCTACTGTTCATGTGCTTAATTTTGCTTATGTAATTGTTTTTTTTTTTTTTTTTTTTTGCTTATTTAGTAATTGTTAGTTACAATAGTGCTTAAAGTCAGTAGCTTGGTTAATTAAAGGTTAGAATCCATAGTTATAGTATAAACCTGCAAATAAGGGGATGTTTGGCTCTGTCATGTTCTAAGTGTTCTTGTGGATCTCTTGCTTACTTTTCTGCATAAGTAGACTCTCATAGGTTAGGATAGAATAGTTATAGCATAAAATTTATTAGTTATTAAACAAAAGTCAAAATTAACTTGATGGCTGCATATTTACATAACTGTTAGTCTTTTGTATCTTAAATCTCATCTAGTAGTTGCATAATTTGTTACTAAAGCTTAATTTAAATTTAGAATAGCTTACTACATAAGTATTAATAATCTAGGATAGATTAAAATTCAAATTAGTCAAAGTTTCAGTTATATCAAAAAGTCAAAACAGTTATAAACTAAGAATTTAGTCAGTTCTTTGTGGAGAGTTATAGGATTTGTTATTGAATTAAGATAAGATTGAATTGCTGATTTGGAGATTTTGGCAGTTAAGGAATCATAATCAAAAGAAAATTTCAAATTTGAATCTCATTTGCTCATTAAAAATTTGGATCAAAGTTGGTGTACTGATCAAATAAGAACCCTGCATCAGGGTATATATCCAAACAGACCAAAATCCAAGGCCTCCCCTAAGCTAATTAGTAGACCCCAGGGCTTGAACCTTGGCTTATTTAGAACCTCCCCAGCCCAGCTTATTAGATCACACCTTGTTTTGGACCTCTGATCATTCTTGTGGGCTCCACATAGCCCTAAACACACCTGCAGGGCTGAGCATACCCCTGTGCAGCAGATAACCAAGCCACACCACCCACTTTGTGGTGGTTTTGTGACCACCTTAGTGGACCCCACACCTCCACCTTAGTACCTTTGAACCCCCCTCCTGGTAGGCTTCCAAAGTTGACCTTTATTTTGACCTAGGACTCAGTGGACCCCACTTGGATTTGACCCTCAATTCTGTCCCATTTCTGAGTTACTTTTGGTTTTTGCCCATTGCTTATTCAGCTTATTGGCTTATTCAGAGGTTACAAACTGCTTATTCTTGGTTTAATATGTCTACATAACTCATAAGAATCAAGTTTTATCTAGGTAGACCCCACATAAGCTCTTGTGAGCTTAATTCCATTTTCAGTCAACTAAAGTCAACTGTTTAGGATATTAGCTTATAACTAGCTTATTATTAAGTTCTAAATTAATTGTTTTTACAAAAGTTAGTTATTTTTAGGTATAAAATAAGTTGGTAAAAGAAAATTCAAGAAAAACAAATATAAAATTAAGTGATAGTTTCTATTTAATTCAATTTAATTTTAATTTTCATTTTTAGATTTAATAAGTAATTTATAATTTTATATTTTTATTAATTTCCTTTTAGGTTAAAGTAATTATAATAATTTTCTCATATTTTAATTTTGTCTTTTAGTATTAATTAGAATTAAAAATAGTTTTATTAGTAATTAATCAATAAATAAGTTATAAATAGCATAATTAGTTTTTATATAGTAACACCTATATTTTATATTTTTCCTAGCTTCCATAAGTCATAATATAATTTTAATAATTTTTCTAGAATTTTTACTGTTCATTTAATAGTTTTCATAATTTAAATAGTTTAATTAGATATTAATTAATAAATAGAATAATAATTAGTTAACTAGTTTAAAAATATATAAAATAAAGTTTTTATAATTTTTTAGGATTCCCATGATGGTTAATTAGATATATAAAATTTTTCATAATTTTCTAAGTTAGTTTAGTATTATTGGTATTTTAAAATAGTTTAATTAGTATAATTAATATAAATAGTTTTTAATTAATAAAAAAATCTATAAAAAGACAAAAATATTTATTTTTATTTTTTATACTTTATTCAAGTTCTATTTTAGGTTTAGAAAATATTTTTATAAGTTTTTAGTTTAATTTGTAGTGTTTATTATTTTTAGTTTTAATTAAGTTAGTTTTAATTAAATAGTTAAATAGTTTTTAATTAAATAATTAATAATAAATAATAAAATAATCTAAATAATTTTCTTTTCATTTTAAATTTTCTTTTAAGTTTAAGTTTGTAGAAATTTCATTTTTACCCCTTGTAGTTATAAATTTGTCATAATTAGTCTTTATATTTTTCATACGTACGTTTTTAATACTTTGTGTTACGTGTTTTGTATATGTGATTGTTGTATACTTAATTACTGTTTCCAAATAATTTCTTATTCAATCAGTAGTAATTCAAACCATTCTCACCTAGTCCTGTTTGATAAGATCGTTTATAGCTCGAGGTTGTTTAGACCTCATCTAGGGATTACACAATAATAAAGATAAAGAATATGTACGCAGCGGAATAAACAAAACATCTTTATTATTGCTAACAAGGTTTCTCGTCATCATCTCTACACTAACAAATACCAAAGCCCCAATGCTACGTGATCAAGTGTAGCACGGTTACATCCTAACAGCTATCTAAGATAGTTGAGGCTTAACACAATCTACCCTAGGTGTTTCCCATAAAACACATGTACACTAGTCTAGGCGTTTTTCTAGCCCTAGACTTACACACACGTTTTTTCTGATTTTACATTGTGGAAGACATATAAAACATATTCCCTGTATCTCTTTATATAATAGAGATACTAGGGTTACAAGGAATAAACTAGAATAATAAAAGATATGCTGTAATCTTTTTCTTTCTTTGCAAGTTTCTTCCTTTGTCTCCATAAGTCCTTCATCTTTCATATTTGTCAATATCAACTCAAAGTATAATTCCTAACAATCTTCCCCTAGTTGATATGACAAAACCAAGTATATGAAAGATGTCGTCTTCCCCTCAAACCATGCATATCATCAAGGATCTTCAAGCTGTTATCTTGTAAATCTTCTTCCCCTTTTTGTCATCATCAAATAGGGGACAAATGTAAGCAACCTTGATCTTCACAACCACGAATCAATATTACACATCCAATTCATCTTTCCAATGTTTCTAAGTCGCCCACCATTAAGTTTTCCGCATCTATAGATGTACTTGAAACAATAGAAATCAAAACCATCAGTAGTAATAACAACTAGCAGTAGCAAAAACCTTCACCTCGATGTAGCACATAAATGGTTAAACATTTAAACATTAAGCTTCCCCTGAAACCCATATGTTAACCATTTGTTGAATCTTCAATTCTGTAGGCTCTTATGTAATGATTACTAATGAAGAAAACTAAGTATAACCAACTTGATGCTGAAGTAGAACCACCCAAACTTGTGTCTTATATCTTGTACTAAAATTGACTTCGAACGTATACCTAACGTATAGGGAGATCGCAACCTCTTGACAAAAAATCACTGAGCACAATAACGTAACTCCTTCAAGTGTTTTGCCAATTCGTAGTCACCTGAACGAACAAACAAGTTATCTTCAAAGTGCCATACTCACTTTGAGATATGATAAGAACACGCATCCAAGAACCTCCACTTCAACTTCAAATAGGTGATAAAAACCTTTCTTCGTAACCAATTAGAACAAATAAAAACGAGCCTTTGTATTCTGTGTAAGCACCAATAAATCAAACTCCAAAAATCTTTCTTGTGCGTGTATCTTCTTATGTGTGTGTTGGAACCAACCTGCTCCAAATCTAATAAATACTTCCCCTCACTGCTCATAACTCATGCCCATAAAACTATTTTCCAATACTTGATAAGCCACCAGTACAAATAAACACAGCAGTGAAAACGAAATAAACTACCAGTGGAAACCATGTATGAGCAGTGGAAACAAATTTTGGCTTCAGTGGTAACGTATAAGCCTTGCAGTGGTAACTACTAAGCGTGCAGTGGTAAAATTTAACCTGTAAATACTTCGAATCCACCAATCCCATGATTCTCTCGACATCAACACACTACAACACAAATCATATAAACATGTAGCTTCTGATTTTTCTCATGTTGCAGCCAAGACCAATATCGTACAACAGTTGCAACAAACTACCAACCTACTGTCCATGTGATCCACAACCTTTTTCATTTTCTTGTTGCCACATATATCAAACAGCAGCAGCCTAAATTCAATAACTGAGATATACCAGTCCACAAACATATATAAACCTGCTCCCAAGATTGAATAAATGATAAATCGTACCTCATGTGATTCACCTTTATAATAGAACAATAATAATTTCACATACTGACCCACGAATGAATTAAAGTCACCTATGTACTAATTAATTAGGTACGAGGTAACAATCATAATTATTCACCAATCAGCATCGACCACATATCCATCCTTCTTGCATCGTTAGGGTTCATCATAACTCGTTCCAGCATCATCATTAGGGTTCATCACAGGTTTTAAAACTTGCTCACCAAGTCTAATGAAAGTACAAGTAGAAGCATGTATAGCATATCCAGAAGCCCTATTAATCGTACTCCTCTCACAAATTAGGGTTTCTTTTGTAGTCGTCCTTTTTCTTTTTTTTTTTTTCTTTTTTTTTTTTTTAAAGTATAAAGACGACACTTTTTAGCCTTTAGTGACACTTTTTAGAGTCACTAGAAACCCTAAAAATTCGAAATAATATACCTCTCTGCAGCAGTTTTCAAGAATTTTTATCTTTTTATTGGAAGCTCAGATTGAAGATCCCTCCGGTGGAACTCTTCCTTGATATGTTGAGAAGCTCCAATAAAAATTTCAGCCCGATCCAACGGTTAACGAAGGAGATATCGATGTTTGAAAACTGACATGCAGTGAGTTTTTAAGATACGAACCAATTCGAATTTTCTTCCATCTTCGACAAACCAAACCTTGTTTAATCCCACGATCACGAGCCCCATGGCTCTGATACCAATTGATAAGATCGTTTATAGCTCGAGGTTGTTTAGACCTCATCTAGGGATTACACAATAATAAAGATAAAGAATATGTACGCAGCGGAATAAACAAAACATCTTTATTACTGCTAACAAGGTTTCTCGTCATCATCTCTACACTAACAAATACCAAAGCCCCAATGCTACGTGATCAAGTGTAGCACGGTTACATCCTAACAGCTATCTAAGATAGTTGAGGCTTAACACAATCTACCCTAGGTGTTTCCCATAAAACACCTGTACACTAGTCTAGGCGTTTTTCCAGCCCTAGACTTACACACATGTTTTTCTGATTTTACATTGTGGAAGACATATAAAACATATTCCCTGTATCTCTTTATATAATAGAGATACTAGGGTTACAAGGAATAAACTAGAATAATAAAAGATATGCTGTAATCTTTTTCTTTCTTTGCAAGTTTCTTCCTTTGTCTCCATAAGTCCTTCATCTTTCATATTTGTCAATATCAACTCAAAGTATAATTCCTAACACTGTTCATAATCACCCGTTCCCAAATTCCGTTTTATTACAGATTTCATACCTCGTTGGGATAAACGACCCGCGGATACCTTGTACTCCACGGAGCATTAGTCTAAGCTGTTTTTGACTTGTTGACCATTTAAACTTGGTTAATAATAATCTGACGGTTCAGCACTGATCAAATTTTGGCGCCGCTGCCGGGGAGGTGTGCTGCGTACAACGAATTTGGAAGCATACGTGGTTCTGAATATCAACTCACTGTACAAATACCATCAGTCTGTAATTTTTTGTGAAAATAAATATCATAACTGAAAAGTTCACTAACACTTTTCCTAAAGTGTTAAAAACACCAAAAAAATTAAATAACAACAAAATAAATCGTGAAGTCAAATTACTTCGTTTTCTTTAAAATCACAACCTGAAACAGCTGGTATAAGGTAAGTTCTGACATTAAATTGCGAACTGAAGAGGAATCCATTTATTTCCTCCCGCTAGCCTGCGAGTGATTTTAAAGGAACGATTTCGGTTAACGAATCGATTCCAAAAATATTTTCCAAGTTTTCACCCATACACATATACCCAAAAACATTTTCTTGTGAATAAATTAAATAACCTTCAGAATAAGTTCCCAAACATAAGATAAAAAATTTAACGTAATATCCCTGTAAGTGGTGTACCTTTTATAAAGAAGCCATTTTACCCGTGATTATTGGGTTAAGTTTACTGTGGTTTTGCCTCGATTTTGTTTTGAAAATTTTGTTTTTAGTACATGCACACACGTTCTTCTAGGTCTACAAGTCCTCATCGCGAGCTTGTCAGTATTCCTCGAAAACGTACACAATCTGCCCCGAAAATTGAACCTCAAATACAGACTGAACCTAAAACTACAGTCATTATGGCAGAAGAACGCCCAATGTCAGAGCTTCTCCAGGCACCCATCGAGGGTTATGGAGATGCTATTATTGTACCCGCCATAGTATCTGATAATTTCGAATTAAAAACTGGATTACTTAATCTGGTTACTTCTAATCAGTTCTATGGTTTCGAAAGGGACGATCCTCATTCACATATAAGATGGTTTAACAAAATCACATCTACCATCAAATATAAGAATGTCCCACCGGAGGCTATTAAACTACTTCTGTTTCCATTTTCTCTCGAGGGAGCAGCCAGAGTCTGGCTAGAGAAACAACCCCCTCGGTCCATAGAAACATGGGAAGATCTAGTTAAGAAATTTGTGAATGAATTCTATCCACCATCCAAAACTGCCTATCTGAGGAATGAGATCACCAAGTTTTCACAAAGACCTGGTGAAACATTCAGTGAAGCATGGGATAGATTCAAAGAGTTGCTTCGCAAATGCCCCCACCATGGATTTTCTGAGTTAATGCAACTCGACACATTTTATAACGGAGTAAGCCAAGCAGACCAAGATTCCCTTAATGCCTCAGCAGGAGGGAATTTTTTGAGTCGTACTGTCAAGGAAGCTTCAGCAATAATTGAAAATAAGTCCAAGGTTCGAACCATACGTAATAAACAGGTCGATCCTTCTACTTCTTCTACCGTGAGTCAATCTAGTACTGATGCTAAGATTGATAAACTCACGGATGCTATACAAGCCTTGGTTCACTCCAATCAGAAGAAAGTCTCGTTCCCACAGAATCCTTCACATGCTGAAGTGAAGAAAGTGGATGTTTGTGTTACCTGTGGTGGACCACATGCCTACTATAATTGTACTGCCACAGACAATAACACATTTGAAACCAATGCGATTGCTGGTAGTTCTAGTCAAGGAGGCAATCCATATCGTCCTCCTGCTGAGCCACCATGGCGTCCAAACACTTACTCTGTACCACCTGGTTTTAACCAGAACACACAAAACCGTCCCCAAAACCCGAACAGAAGTAACCAAGGTTATCCTAACCAAGGTCACTTTAATCAAGGTTATTCCCAAAACTTTCAAAATCAGGGGAATAGAAATCAGGGACCAAGTAACTATAATCCTGGCTACTTTCATGGAAACCCTAATCAGGGACAATTCCAAAATCAAGGGTTTCAGCAGAACACTCGAGGGCAAACCCCTCCCGTTCAAACACCAACTGTTGTTCCAAACCCTACCTCTTCTGATGAATTGTTAAAACAATTCATGAAAGCACAAGAAGAAACCAACAGGTTGTTGATCAGCCAGATTTCTGACATAAAGAAATCTTTAAATGATCGACCCTCGGGCTCAGGTACTTTACCTAGCAACACGATCGCTAATCCGAGGGGCGATGTTAAGGCGATCACCACAAGGAGTGGAGCTTCATATAAAGGACCTAAAACTCCATCTACCTCTTTCTCTTCTCCTGAGGTACTGGAAAAAGAAGCTGAGGTTACAACGGACACGATACCTCCTATTCATAATGGAAGTACCGACGACGTCCCACCTCCAGTTATCCCGGTCCCGACTCCCCCTAAAAGAGTTGTGTTTGAAACTACCGAAGGTCCTGTTGAAAATCCAAAAGCCAACCCAAAACCAACAATTCCATATCCCTCACGATTGCAAGACCAGAAGCTCCGTGAAAAAGCTAATCATCAGATGGAAAAATTCTTTCAGATTTTTCAAGAACTACACTTCGATATTAGCTTCGCGGATGCTCTTCTTTTAATGCCCAAATTCGCATCGACAATCAAAAACCTGTTGAGCAATAAAGAAAAACTGTTTGAGATAGCACGAACTCCACTCAATGAAAACTGCTCTGCAGTTCTGTTGAAACAGCTTCCCGCGAAGCTAGGAGATCCTGGAAAATTTCTAATACCTTGTGTATTTCCAGGAATGGTTGACTGTTTTGCCTTGGCCGATCTTGGTGCAAGCATCAACTTAATGCCCTACTCAGTTTGGAAAAAGCTCTCTCTTCAGGCACTTAGTCCCACATGCATGACTCTCGAGCTTGCAGACCATTCAATTTCACGTCCCCTTGGTATTGCCGAGGACGTATTTGTAAGAGTGGGAAAGTTCCATTTTCCGGCAGACTTTGTCGTTGTTGATTTCGATGCGGATCCAAGAGTTCCTCTCATTCTTGGGAGGGGATTCTTAAGGACGGGTCGTGCATTAATCGATGTTTTCGATGAGGAAATCACGTTACGGGTTGGCACTGAAGCGATAACGTTCAACCTTGATCAAACCTCGAGATACTCCTCGAATTATGATGCTGAATCGGTCAACCGAATTGATGTCATTGACACTGCATCCGAGGAGTATGCTCAGGAAATCCTTGGCTTCGCTGATAGTTCTCCGAGTGGCAATCCCACTCCCTCTTCTCACCCCATAATCGCTAATTCTTCTCCTTCCCTCACTCCGTTTGAGGGAAGTGATTTTGTCCTTGAGGAATTAGAGGCCTTTCTCAAAAGTAATTCAGTTCCCGAGGGGATTGATAACCAAGAGATTGACCCGGAAAGGGATATACTTCTCCTCGAGAAGTTACTGAACAAAGATCCCTCTCCCATTCCTGTTTTACCTCCACAACTTCATAACGCGGAAGTCAAAAATGTTGAGAAAACTGATGATTTCCCAGAGGTCGAACTTAAGGACCTGCCTCCTCATCTAGAATATGCATTCTTGGAAGGTAACGATAAGTTACCGGTCATTATTGCTAAAGACTTAAAGGATGAGGAGAAAACCGCGCTGCATAAGGTTTTAAAGTCCCACAAGCAAGCAATTGCTTGGAAGCTCTCAGACATAAAGGGTATTAACCTGGATTTTTGTACACACAAAATCCTAATGGAAGAGGACTTTAAACCTACCGTGCAGCATCAAAGAAGGGTAAATCCAAAAATCCACGAAGTTATCAAGGAAGAAGTTATCAAACTTCTCGATGCAGGATTGATTTACCCTATATCAGATAGTCCTTGGGTTAGCCCAATACATTGTGTTCCAAAAAAGGGTGGCATCACGGTTGTCACAAATGAGGATAACGAGTTGATACCAACTCGTTTGGTTACAGGGTGGCAAGTGTGTATCGATTACAGAAAGCTTAACGAAGCCACCCGCAAAGACCATTTCCCTCTACCCTTTATGGATCAGATGCTCGAGAGACTAGCGGGGAATGAGTATTATTGCTTCCTCGATGGCTTCTCGGGTTACTTCCAGATTCCCATTGATCCACAGGATCAAGATAAAACTACCTTCACATGTCCTTACGGAACATTTGCCTATCGTCGCATGCCTTTTGGGTTATGCAATGCTCCGGGCACCTTCCAGAGGTGCATGATGGCTATTTTCCACGACATGATCGGGAAAACTATGGAGGTATTCATGGATGACTTCTCAGTCATTGGGAATTCTTTCGACTCATGCCTCTCCCATTTAGAAAAGATGCTTCAACGTTGTGAAGACACTAATCTTTGTCTAAACTGGGAGAAGAGCCATTTTATGGTTAAGGAGGGCATTGTCCTCGGCCATAAGATTTCAAAAAGTGGGATTGAGGTCGATAAGGCCAAAATTGATGTTATAGCTAAACTGCCTCATCCCACCACTGTTAAAGGAATCAGGAGTTTCCTTGGCCATGCCGGGTTCTATCGGAGATTCATTCAGGATTTCTCCAAAATAGCTCGGCCCATGACTCATCTTCTTGAAAAGGATGCTCCTTTTATCTTTTCCCCCGAGTGCATCGAAGCTTTCTCTACTTTAAAGAAAAAGCTTACCGAGGCACCAATCCTTGTTGCCCCTGACTGGGACTTACCCTTCGAACTTATGTGCGATGCTAGCGATTTCGCTATTGGTGCAGTTCTGGGGCAACGCAAATCCAAACATTTTCAGCCAATACACTACGCAAGTAAGACCATGAGTGAAGCTCAAGTACATTATACCACCACAGAAAAAGAATTATTAGCTGTGGTATATGCCTTTGAGAAATTTAGGTCTTACTTAATCCTAACCAAATGCGTGGTGTACACGGACCACTCGGCTTTGAAATACCTGTTCACTAAACAGGATGCAAAGCCAAGACTGCTCCGTTGGGTCCTGCTCCTTCAGGAATTCGATATACTCATACGAGACAAAAAAAGGAGCCTTGCTGCTGATCACTTATCCCGGTTAGAGAATCCTCATCAGGATATTCTCGAGAGAAAAGAAATTAATGAAACTTTTCCTCTGGAGACTCTCAATCTAATCTCTACCCGGGATGATACCTCTACCCCATGGTTTGCAGATTTTGCAAACTACCATGCGGGTAATTTCGTTGTGAAAGGGATGTCGTCCCAACAGAAGAAAAAATTCTTTAAAGACGTTAAACACTATTTCTGGGACGACCCCTACCTCTTTAAGATATGTGCGGATCAAGTCATCCGACGGTGTGTCCATGGTAATGAAGCCATGGGAATCCTCAAAGCATGTCATGATGGACCCACTGGGGGACATCACAGCTCAAACTACACCGCCAAAAAGGTGTTTGATTCTGGATTTTACTGGCCCACCATCTATAAAGATGCCCAAGAACTTGTCATAACTTGTGATGCTTGTCAGCATCACGGGAATGTTTCTAAGAAGGATGAAATGCCTCAAAACATCATCCAAGTCTGTGAAATATTTGATATCTGGGGCATTGATTTCATGGGCCCATTCCCATCTTCAAGAGGTAACAAGTATATACTCGTGGTTGTAGACTATTTGTCTAAATGGGTTGAGGCGAAAGCTTTACCCACTAATGATGCCCGAGTTGTTGTGAAATTTCTGAAGTCTCTCTTTGCTCGATTCGGGACTCCTCGTGCCATTATCAGTGATCGTGGTACACACTTCTGCAATGATCAATTTGCAAGAGTGATGCTGAAATATGGTGTAACTCACCGTCTTTCTACTGCATATCACCCCCAAACTAGTGGGCAGGTGGAGGTCTCAAATCGAGGCATAAAGAGAATTCTGGAGAGGACGGTTGGTGAAAACCGTGCCTCTTGGTCGGACAAATTGGACGACGCACTCTGGGCTTTTCGTACAGCTTATAAGACACCCATTGGGTGTACTCCATACAAGTTGGTGTACGGAAAGACATGTCATCTTCCGATAGAATTAGAGCACAAAGCCTACTGGGCTTTGAAACATGCAAACTTTGACATTCAGACAGCGGGTGATCACCGTAAGGTTCAGCTAAACGAACTAAATGAACTACGTGATCAAGCTTACGAGAACTCTTTAATCTATAAAGAAAAGACTAAGAAGATACATGACTCTAAAATAAAGAACCGCGTTTTTAACGTTGGTGACAGAGTTCTTCTTTTCAATTCAAGATTGAAAATTTTCTCGGGCAAGCTAAAAACCCGTTGGTCTGGACCATTTACTGTAGCAAAAGTATACCCATACGGAACTGTTGAGTTATTGCAACCCGACGGTCCCAATTTTAAAGTAAATGGCCATCGTTTGAAACACTACTTTG
Organism: Artemisia argyi; assembly: GCA_030686995.1. NCBI lineage: Eukaryota > Viridiplantae > Streptophyta > Magnoliopsida > Asterales > Asteraceae > Artemisia > Artemisia argyi. The sequence goes on from CM060687.1 coordinate 99,061,369, forward strand.
GAGGGGACATACCACAAGTGGTTGTCCCAGATCTCCAAACTTTCCCCACGGACTAATTAATACGGGGTCGAGTCAAGCTAGTGACTCGGAAAACAAAAACATTAGTATCATGTACATAAATAATAATGAATTTTGTAAATTTTGTTCAAATATCTATCCTTGTATGTATATTATATACTTTATCATTCAACTTCTGGGTTGTCAGGACATATTTATTACAGTTAATCATTCACAAGTGATTAGCCAGCGTGGTAAACCTGACACAAGCCTGGGAGGTAGTGATTACATATACTATATCATATTTCATTTCATAAACAATATAAAATACAAAAATATTTTTTTGCACACAACTTGCACAGTTTGATTAGTCCCTTAGTTACAACATTTGGTTGTTGGCTGTTTATAGTTACTGAGCTCTGTCAGACCCAGATTCCCTTTCAAGGGGCGGTTGTTAGGAATTTTCTTTCTTTTGTACATATATATAAAATTTAAAAAAGACAATGTTGATATAAATAATTGACTAAAAACATTATTCATATCTTCCGATATCTCTATGTTTTGATAATCACAAAACTTAAACTAATCAAACCAAAGATCATGACGTAAACACGTATTTAGTAATAAATAATCACTTTCACCAACAAATCACTTAAGGTATGAATAAACAAAGTGCTTAGTGCAATGTATGATCAAAGGGGTATTTAATTAACTAATACAAAGTTTATTTAATTATATAATCTTATTATATATTTTTGAAAAACACTTTTGGTAATAAGGAAAAATGTTTTAATCATATTAAATATATGATTTCAAATATTTAACCAAAATCAGTTAGTTTTTCACCAAATAAACTTTCCCCACTAAAAGACAAGTTTTCTGGCCGTTACAGTTGGGCGGCCCCCTTAATTATAAGGGGCGGTCCCCTTAATTTTAAGGGGGCCGGCCATGCTTTAAGGGGACCGGCCACGCTCCTCTGTCAGAACTTGTTGCCTATAAATACCACCTTAAACCTGGATTTTTTCCCCACCTTTTTGCACAAAAACTTTCTGTTCTAGATCTCTATTTCAATCCTAAAAATCCTTTGATCATTTCATTTCATAAGCCTTTGTTTCCAAGTGATCCAAAGCCTCATTCTTTCAAGTGCAAAGAGAAGAATACTTCTATTAGAAGTATTACAACTTAGTATCATCTTGCTATCTAAGTTGTTTGTTTACATTTTCTTGTATATCTTTCATACTTTGGTGAATAAGGTGTATGTATTAGTTAACTAGATTTAGTTGAAGAATCTAGAATTGTTGTAAGTGTGAAGTGTAACTTGAAGTGAAGAAGAAGGGTTAGATAGTAGTGGTGATAGGAGATTGTAGCAATAGGAGCTTGTAGTGAAGAAATTAAGGATCTCTAGTAGAGAAGACTAGAAGACATTTGTAGATTGAAGTTGTGAAGACATTAGTGGCTTGAAGGTGTCAAGACATTAGTGCATTGAAGTTGTGAAGACATTAGTGGCTTGAAGGTGTCAAGACATTAGTGCATTGAAGTTGTGAAGACACTAGTGGCTTGAAGGTGTCAAGACACTAGTGCATTGAAGTTGTGAAGTTACTAGTGACTTGAAGGCGTCAAGACATTAGTACTTTGAAGGTGTGAAGAGAATAGAAGATTGGTGTATAGAAGATTGGTGTGTAGAAGATTGGTGTGAAGAAAATAGTAGATTGGTGTGAAGATTGGTGTGTAGATTGGTGTGTAGATTGGTGTGAAGATTGGTGTGTAAATTGGTGTGTATATTGGTGTGTACGGTTTTCTCCGCCATAAAGGAGACATTTGATCTAGTGAAGAAAACTCTCGAGTAGGTGACTCGGGGAGTGGAGTAGGGCAAGGAAGGTGTCCTTGTAGCCGAACCACTATAAATCCTTTGTGTCTCGGTTTGATCTTTCCATCTCTCACTCTTTGATTTATTAATTACTTGCATTTCACACATAGTCATAATTGATAGTATTGTGCATATGTTGATTTCACATAAAGATCAAACTAAAATCCATTCATAAAACTAATCTTACAAAAACCAACCTAGTACATATAATTATATCTATACACTACTACACATATATATGCTTACATAAAATATATGAAATTGTATATTCTTTCCAAACATTATACATAAGCATTGTATATATAAAACCTTTAATAAATCTTGTATTTATACTTTTGTAGTTAAGTGTTTTGAAATTGTACATTATACATAAGTAGTATTTATACTAAATCATAAATTAACTAGTATATATATTTATGTATTAAAGTGATATGAAAGTTTCATCTTAGAAACTATCTTTTATAAAATAAGCAAAACGAAAAAGACGTAAAACTATTCAACCCCCCCTTCTAGTTTTCCACAATTGGTACCAGAGCCACGTCTAACAAGATTTTTAAAATATACTGTATTTTAAAACTTGTAACGATCTATGGAATTTGAAAAATATCTAGAAGGAGAATTTACGCAAAAACCACCATTATTTGAAAATGATCATTTTCTTGAATGGAAAAACAAATTTGAAAATTGTGTGAAATCAATAGATCTTGATCTTTGGCATATCATTTCAATTGGTGATCTTAAATCAACCAAAATAGATTTTGAAAATCAAAATAATTATTTTCAAACTAAAATTGATAAAAACACTAAAGCCAAATTACTTATTTTCAAAACTCTACCAAAAGTCAAATATGAAAGATTATTTCATTGTAAAACGGCAAATGATATTTGGAAATGTCTTTTAAAGATTCACCAAGAAGAATGTAAAACCAAAGATGATATACTTGATATTGCACAAGAAATAGTTAATCTAGAAAATTTAGTAAATAAATATTTAGTTGAAATAAACACATGTACTACTAGTTCAAATGTGATCATTGAAGGTATCTACAACGAAGAATACATGAACCAAATCCAAAGAAAGAGCGTGAATAAATCATGGTGCAACAAGTGCAAAGAAGACGATGATAACACGACTTATGAGAATATTCAATCTAATGAGAACACTAGTATTGATGCATGTGAGGAATGTACAACTACAAAGAAGGTACAATCCAAAACTAAACATTTTTGCTATGATCAATTTATATTAGAATTTTCAAAAATGGAAAATAACTTCAAACATTTTTGCAACATTGACTCAAAAATTATTTTTAAAAATGAATCTTCAACATCCGCTGAAAATAATTTTGAAAAAGAAATAATTTTAGAAGACAAAATGTCTAAACTTGAAAGTAATATTGAAATTGATCTTGAATGTAAAAATTGTCAAGACTATAAACATGAAATTAAAATGGAAAAGGAAAAAGCAAAAATATTGGCAAAATTCGAAAATAGTTCTAAATCTTTAAAATATCTACTTAACATTCAAAAGTCATTTTATGATAAAACCGGATTAGGATTTACGGCAGATGAGTATTTGACAAATACGTTAAAACAAATAAAATTTGTTAAACCTAGTGAAAAAATTTAGAACTATTATTATTTACATCCATTGATTATTTCTCTAGTCAAGAAAGTTATTGTTTGTTTGTTAAAACAAACAAATAATGAATTCTTGTACTTCTTGATGACATCCTCTTCATATGCATTTAAGTGCATTGGATGTTCGCTACTAATCAACTCGGACCCATGAGAATCTGGGTACCAAGCTCTCTGTCATGTGTAGGTAATTAACGATCAAAGGAACTACTACTTTTTGGATCGCTCTATTCGCTTTCTTTCATTTGATGACCATTGGTTCCCTCTGTTATGTTTCACACTCTACACATGTGTTACTTTTGACATTATGGCGGTTATCCTTGATTTTCGGCGGTCTGTGTTTCACTTTTGGGTGCATTGACTTTATGGTGGGTTCGTTACTACCTCACGACGAAGGATTCCTGTTCTACCATTCTTAATCTGCACGTCTTGTGATGATTGTTGCGACCGATAGTGTTTCTATGATCAAGACTCCTTGATCCTTAATGCATTGGGAATTTACTTCGCTTCTTCAACTTGCTTTGGGGTAAATCTTTTTGAAGTCTTCTATTGCTCTCATGACCAATCTTAAAGTAAAGCTGGACCTGAGGTAAGTTTTCTTTTCAAAAACTTGTCTACATTACATTATATTAAAGTATGCTTCAATTAGTATATTAATATGATTTAATTTATAAGTTGCTATGCTTTTAGATCATGAATACCAATATATGCATACATGACATTAGGATAATTAACCCTCTTGTTGCTATGTCTATTATCATTTATCTTAGTTTTCATCTATATTGATAATCTTCTATGATTTAAAGTAGAATACTTGCCATTTATGCTATATGATCTTACTAGTTGCATTAATAGATGTGTTATAATTAAGACTTGCTAGTAACTCAATATTACAATGTGTCTTGTATACATGCATACATTCATATGTCTATATTGTATTCATTGATGATTTTCTTTGTCCCTTCCTATCTCATTGCATTTAGATGTTTAATGTCTACCATATCTCTTTCGTATCTTTAGTTGCCAATAGAAATTATTATACGTGACAATGGGCTTAATCAATTCTCTTGAAGTGTATCTTTCACTTGAAATTTCTTGATTGTCAAAATCAAAACATCATATTTAAAAACTTCTTTCTTTGAATTAAAACCTTTCGAATATCTATTTTATGCTTTTTCGAACAACATGCTTAATCATAAGCTATCATAACATTATTTTGATCTTCATCAAGATAGAAACATTTTCCTTTTTTTTTGAAACAAAACAAATTTTGTTTTATTGGGATACTAACTTGAATGTATCTCAAAACATTAAGCTAAGTATTAGTGAATCAAGTAAACTTCATATTTGGTAATCTTCGATAGGTAAATTTAGGAACTCGATTTCTTCTAAAAAGGAGAATGACTACTGGAGAATCTATTGACTAGAAATTCAATTTAACCTAACGGTTGAATTGCTTCTATGTGAGAAGTTGGGTGTGTGTAACCCGTAAAAACGGTCGTGTTTAGCCTGAATTGAGCACCACTAGTAATAGTCTCATACTCATTCTCCAACTTGATTAAATTGCACTTCCTATATATACCTAACGCTAGTTTATTTGTATGAACTTTGCTTCTCATTAGATTCTTACGTTCCCAGATTTATGGCATTAAGTGAAAACTTACTTTCAAACATTGTTGAATAAAACTAAAAACATTTTATTTAAAACATTATTATTTTCTCACATATGTCATAAACTTATGTGAAAATGACATCCACAATCTAATCAAATCATTTCATGAGAATCATGGTTTGCCCGTATGGATCTTGTTTGTAACAAGTCTTAAAGTTCATATAATCATATCTTCCCAATTGTTTATCATAAGCATTCTTAAATTCTTTTGCACTAATCCTACTTACCATTATCTTCATATAGTTGCATACTTAACTAAGTTTGCTTTATTGCTTCCTTAGTTACCAAACTTAATTGAAATATTAGTAGATGACATGATTATTAGGAATTAATTGTTCACTTTAATCATTTCTATGATATTCTCTACATTCATGAATAGTATGCTCTATATTGCCTCAAGAGTTGAACTTACTTGAATCCAAATCCAAAAACACAACCTTTTTGAAAATTTTCTGCCAAAAACCCATTTCTGGCATTCTGGGAATCACCAGATGGGCGGCCCCCTTAAATCATAAGGGCGGCCCCCTTAAATTTAAGGGGACCGGCCTCCATTTAAGGGGACCGGCCATCTGATGGTCGGGGATACTGTTTTCTTTATCACTTTTTGACCCATTTCAGCCTATACTTCCCAAAATTCACAAACATATTTTGTCCCATGCTATCCCTCAAAATTTACCTTCCTAAACCACATTTCTCATACACTATAAATACCCTCTTCCCATCATTAATGCCATCACACCCAAACATGTCATCTCCCAACAACCAAAAACCAAAGATTTCAAGAACCGCAAGGATCTCCATCAAACCCGTTTGGAGGAGGAAACTTGATTCTTGTCATAACTCTTGTGATGTTGTTTCAAGTCAACCAACAACTCAACCTCAAACCCACTCAAATGAGTCATCCCACAACCTATCTTCCACTAATACCCTCATTAATGCTTCCTCTTTTGATGAGCATGCTCAATCCCAAAACAACAATCCCAATATCTCAATCAACACTTCACATATTGCTCATTCAACAAAGACATCATCCACTCATGAAGAAACTCTTCCACCCATATCATGTTTTCATGATTACCCAAGTTCAAACATATCTCCACCACCTAGAGTACCACCACCACTTCCTACAACCTCACATGCTACTCCAATGTTGCATGTGCAAACCTTCACCCAAGATAACTATCATGCTCCACCACCATCACCTTCCTCCGAACACTTGAAGTTCGTTGAGGAGCTAAAAGAGGCACATGAGCTTAGTGCTCTTTTAGCTTTACATCTTGCTCAACGCAATTTGGATCCACCACAATCAAGCTCACCATCATCACCACATAACAAAAACCAACTTGAGAAGCATGTTAACAATTGCCCTTGTTGCATCTTCCTTCAACAACAAACCATTGCTTTGAATGAGCACTTCACTTGGATTGAGTATCTTCTTACTAGATCTCAACAAACCCCATCACTTGAACAACATCACAACCCTCAACCAACAAACTTCACTTCAAATCCACCACCTCCAAGCTCTACAAACTCACCAACATCCATGGAACCAAGAGCTTACCTCCACTAAACCACCAAGCATTTGATATGCTTATGTTTTCTCATTTTCAAATAAAACTCCTCTGTCAGAACTTGTTGCCTATAAATACCACCTTAAACCTGGATTTTTTCCCCACCTTTTTGCACAAAAACTTTCTGTTCTAGATCTCTATTTCAATCCTAAAAATCCTTTGATCATTTCATTTCATAAGCCTTTGTTTCCAAGTGATCCAAAGCCTCATTCTTTCAAGTGCAAAGAGAAGAATACTTCTATTAGAAGTATTACAACTTAGTATCATCTTGCTATCTAAGTTGTTTGTTTACATTTTCTTGTATATCTTTCATACTTTGGTGAATAAGGTGTATGTATTAGTTAACTAGATTTAGTTGAAGAATCTAGAATTGTTGTAAGTGTGAAGTGTAACTTGAAGTGAAGAAGAAGGGTTAGATAGTAGTGGTGATAGGAGATTGTAGCAATAGGAGCTTGTAGTGAAGAAATTAAGGATCTCTAGTAGAGAAGACTAGAAGACATTTGTAGATTGAAGTTGTGAAGACATTAGTGGCTTGAAGGTGTCAAGACATTAGTGCATTGAAGTTGTGAAGACATTAGTGGCTTGAAGGTGTCAAGACATTAGTGCATTGAAGTTGTGAAGACACTAGTGGCTTGAAGGTGTCAAGACACTAGTGCATTGAAGTTGTGAAGTTACTAGTGACTTGAAGGCGTCAAGACATTAGTACTTTGAAGGTGTGAAGAGAATAGAAGATTGGTGTATAGAAGATTGGTGTGTAGAAGATTGGTGTGAAGAAAATAGTAGATTGGTGTGAAGATTGGTGTGAAGATTGGTGTGTAGATTGGTGTGTAGATTGGTGTGAAGATTGGTGTGTAAATTGGTGTGTATATTGGTGTGTACGGTTTTCTCCGCCATAAAGGAGACATTTGATCTAGTGAAGAAAACTCTCGAGTAGGTGACTCGGGGAGTGGAGTAGGGCAAGGAAGGTGTCCTTGTAGCCGAACCACTATAAATCCTTTGTGTCTCGGTTTGATCTTTCCATCTCTCACTCTTTGATTTATTAATTACTTGCATTTCACACATAGTCATAATTGATAGTATTGTGCATATGTTGATTTCACATAAAGATCAAACTAAAATCCATTCATAAAACTAATCTTACAAAAACCAACCTAGTACATATAATTATATCTATACACTACTACACATATATATGCTTACATAAAATATATGAAATTGTATATTCTTTCCAAACATTATACATAAGCATTGTATATATAAAACCTTTAATAAATCTTGTATTTATACTTTTGTAGTTAAGTGTTTTGAAATTGTACATTATACATAAGTAGTATTTATACTAAATCATAAATTAACTAGTATATATATTTATGTATTAAAGTGATTTGAAAGTTTCATCTTAGAAACTATCTTTTATAAAATAAGCAAAACGAAAAAGACGTAAAACTATTCAACCCCCCCTTCTAGTTTTCCACAGACAAAAACATTTATAAAAGATAAAAATCAAAAACAGTAGTATAAACATGGGTTTTTACCCGTGTGTATCACCCAAGTGTAGGGGAGTTGCCCTACTGTAAATAAAGTACATAAAATAAAAATAAAAAATAAAATAAATGTTGTTCCTGCATTTAGCTTGTGATATTCCCTTTTTACGTTCAAAGAGTCGGCATAATAGCCGGAACTTTGAATATTGAGGAAAATATTCATTTCTAAGTGTAGGGGGGGGGGGGGGGGGGAAATTCTAGCGAATTTAATCACATTATACATCTAGTACCCCCGTTTTTGCTAAAATTTAAAAAAAAAAATTCAAAATTTTCACTTAATGAAGTACTTGGCATTAACGCAACAAATGGTTATTAGTCCACCATGTCTAATCCACACAAGGACTGGCTAATCCAGGAGCAAATGGCTCTTGGTAAAGATAACTCAAACCCGTTTATGGCTTGCAATTTGCCAAAAATTGTATGGTTCCTCAACTCCCCATATCCCATAAAGCAAATGAGTTGGCTAGCCCGCAAGGTTATGGCTTGTGGTAAAGGCAGTGAAAAACCATAATTGGTAATCAGCTCACCAAGATGTTGACTATTCCATCAAGAGTTGGCTAGTCCAGAAGCAAACGGCTTTTGGTAAAGACTAATCAAATCCGTTGACAGCTGGTGGTTTGCTCAAAATCACACAGTTATCAGGTGTGCCACAGTTCTTACACTTGGCTACTCCAGAAGTGATGGCTTTTGGTAAAGAGACATTAAAACCATTAAATTTTGAAAACGGGTTGTTATTGGATTATAGATTGCTAGGGACTAGCAATAGTTTAGTGTGGGGGATTGATGAGTTCATAAAAACTCATCATTTTTGTCCTGTTTAAAATACAAAAACAATTAAAAACACATAGAAATACCACATAATACTATAAATATCTTTGGAATGTGTTTTTATATGTTTCAGGTGCAAAAGGATTGAAAACAGATGAAAAACGAGCAAAGTTTGCATAATTGGCAGAATCAGTCCCTGAACTTTCAAGAAATGTCAGAAATGGTCCCTGGGAAAATTATATTGAAGAAAAGTCAAAAACAGTCCCCTAGGAATCATGAAATAACAAATTTTACCCTTGAAAGTTCAAAATTGCACCAAATGGCAAAACAGGTCCCTCAAGTTTTAAACTTGACAATTCTAGTCCCTGGAAAGTTATTTTGGAAGAAAAAGTCAAAAATGATCCTTGGGAATTCACAAGTTATCAAATTTGACCTTTGGATAAAAAGTTTGAGGAAATTACAGTTTTGGTCCCTGAAGTTTCAAAATGGCAAAAATAGTCCCTGGGTATTTAAAAATGGAAATTTATCAAAATATACCCTTGTACTATTCATAATTGGCAAATCAAGTCCTTTTTGATTAACTTTTGGAAAATTACATTTTCAACCCTCAAACTTTCAAAATTGGCATAAATGGTCCCCGGTTGTTTTTAATTTGGAAAAATCAAATAAATCCTTATATTATTCCAATATGAGAAAAATGGTACCTTTTTCATATTTTGGAATAACTACAGAAATAGTCCTTGGAATTCAGAAAATTTACAAATTGGTCCTTGGGCTTATAAATTTCCAAAACAAAAATAACACCAAACCAAATCCAATACATAAACAAAAAAACCTTGGTCCAGTCCATTTATCCCACAAGCCCAAAAGAACCTGAGCCCAACTCCCACTTTGAATAAAAACGGGGTGTTGACCCTCGTTGACCATTCCATCTTCCACCTCCCATCCACCTCCTGCTACCACCATCTCCACCTCACCTTCACCACCTCCTTGCCTCTCTGTCAATCCCACAACAAAACCCACTCCTAAAGTTAACCCTAGGAGAAGCCACGTACTACCCCCACCATCTCCACCACACCCCTAACCTGCCAACACTCCAACTCCACCACCTAAGCTCACAATTACACTCCAACTTGTCCACCTCCACCATCACAACATCCCAGTTGCATTTAATGCACAAAAAACGGCCACAAGCAACCTTTGGGATTTTGGCGCCAAAACCCTTTAAACAGGTGTGATGAATTCAACACGTATCAAAGGCTAAAATTGGTGGTATCTCTTTCTGATGACACGTGGAACTTGTTGAGAGCCTATAAATAGAAGGATGGATGCAGTAGAGAATAATAATTAGAGGTAGTTTAATTTAATTTTTCATGTATGTCGTCTAGTTTTTAAGTTTATTGTTTCAGTGTAATTTATATTTTCCAAGCATTGTATCAGTATTTCAAAGTTGTATTAAAACAAATTTAAAGCTTTAATCTCAGTTTCAAGTTTATAGATAGTTTATGCAGTTCTAAATTTTCAAATTTTCATGTTTACTTAAATAGTTGTTATAAACTGTTGTAAGAAGACTTATAATCTCATATAAGATCTTATATCAACTAATTTAAGGTAGTAGATTAGTTAAAATCAATATTACTATTAAAACAAAAAAATATAAAAAAATACAAGAAAAAAAATAATGAAAAATAAAAAAATCATGGTGAAAGAAGATCACAGCTGGAGCATTGTGGATTTTGGATGGCAAATGGTTTAGAGGCTTATTGGTAAGCTGTTAGGGTTGTTCCTTGGTTCTTGTTTCTTAGCCTGGAATCATTTGTAAGCAAATTTCCTAAAGTTTTGGCATTCTACTGTTCATGTGCTTAATTCTGCTTATGTAATTGTTTTTTTTTTTTTTTTTTTGCTTATTTAGTAATTGTTAGTTACAATAGTGCTTAAAGTCAGTAGCTTGGTTAATTAAAGGTTAGAATCCATAGTTATAGTATAAACCTGCAAATAAGGGGATGTTTGGCTCTGTCATGTTCTAAGTGTTCTTGTGGATCTCTTGCTTACTTTTCTGCATAAGTAGACTCTCATAGGTTAGGATAGAATAGTTATAGCATAAAATTTATTAGTTATTAAACAAAAGTCAAAATTAACTTGATGGCTGCATATTTACATAACTGTTAGTCTTTTGTATCTTAAATCTCATCTAGTAGTTGCATAATTTGTTACTAAAGCTTAATTTAGCTTTAGAATAGCTTACTACATAAGTATTAATAATCTAGGATAGATTAAAATTCAAATTAGTCAAAGTTTCAGTTATATCAAAAAGTCAAAACAGTTATAAACTAAGAATTTAGTCAGTTCTTTGTGGAGAGTTATAGGATTTGTTATTGAATTGAGATAAGATTGAATTGCTGATTTGGAGATTTTGGCAGTTAAGGAATCATAATCAAAAGAAAATTTCAAATTTGAATCTCATTTGCTCATTAAAAATTTGGATCAAAGTTGGTGTACTGATCAAATAAGAACCCTGCATCAGGGTATATATCCAAACAGACCAAAATCCAAGGCCTCCCCTAAGCTAATTAGTAGACCCCAGGGCTTGAACCTTGGCTTATTTAGAACCTCCCCAGCCCAGCTTATTAGATCACACCTTGTTTTGTACCTCTGATCATTCTTGTGGGCTCCACATAGCCCTAAACACACCTGCAGGGCTGAGCATACCCCTGTGCAGCAGATAACCAAGCCACACCACCCACTTTGTGGTGGTTTTGTGACCACCTCAGTGGACCCCACACCTCCACCTTAGTACCTTTGAACCCCCCTCCTGGTAGGCTTCCAAAGTTGACCTTTATTTTGACCTAGGACTCAGTGGACCCCACTTGGATTTGACCCTCAATTCTGTCCCATTTCTGAGTTACTTTTGGTTTTTGCCCATTGCTTATTCAGCTTATTGGCTTATTCAGAGGTTACAAACTGCTTATTCTTGGTTTAATATGTCTACATAACTCATAAGAATCAAGTTTTATCTAGGTAGATGATCAGTGCTGAACCGTCAGATAATTATTAACCAAAGTTAATAAGTCAAAAACAGCTTAGACTAATGCTCCGTGGAGTACAATGTATCCTCGGGTCGTATTTCCCAACGAGGCGTGAAATCTGAAATAAAACGAAATTTGGGATCGGGTGATTATGAATGGGCAAAGGTGAGTTTGATTTATACTACTGATTTATACAATTTAAACAAATAAGAAAATAACTTTAAACAGTTACGGGAACTTAAAAACGTATACAACTTTAAAACTTACGTCTACGAACAGGGAAAAAGGTGAGTTTTAATGAAAATTTAAACTACAGGGGGTAAATTTGAAAATTATACAAACTTAAACTTAAAAGAAAATTTAATTTAAAAAGAAAATTATTTTTTAGATTATTTTATTATTTAATATTAATTATTTAATTAAAAATGTATTTAACTATTTATTTAAAACTAACTTAATTAAAACTAAAAATAATAAACACTACAAATTAAACTAAAAATTTATAAAAATAATTTCTAAACTTAAAAATGAACTTGAAGAAAGTATAAAAAATTAAAATAAATATTTTTGTCTTTTTATAGTTTTCCTTTTAATTAATTACTAATTATTTTAACTAAACTATTTAAATTATTTTAAATTAATAATAATACTAAAATGACTTAGAAAATTATGGAAAAAATTATAAATCTAATTAACCATCACGGGAATCCTAAAAAATTATAAAAACTTTATTTTATGCATTTTTAATTTAATCTACTAATTATTATGCTATTTATTAATTAATATCTAATTAAACTAATTAAATTATGAAAACTAATAAATGAACAGTATAAATCACAAGAAAATTTCTAAAATTATTTTATGACTTATAAAATCTAGGAAAAATATAAAATATAGGTGTTACCTTATAAAAATTAATTATGCTATTTAATTCTTATTTATTAACTAATTATTAATTAAACTAATTGTAATTATAATAAATACTAAATGGAAAGTTAAAATTATAAAACTTTTTATATAACTATATTAAAGTAATATAAACTTTATAAAAATATAAAATTTCACAAAAATTGATTAATAAGCTATTTTAATAATTAAATACTAATTATTATTAATTACCTATTTAAACTACTTTTAATTTTAATAAATACTAAACTATATTATAAAAATCTGAAAAATTTTATGTAACTAATAAATGTTGACAGAAACGTGGGAAAATTTTGATATGATACAAAAGCTTATAAATAAGCTGTTAAATAAGCTAATACCATTTAAATAAGCAAAAGGAACAAAAACCTATATAAAAGGATATGGGATACCCCTTTCAACGGAACTGGTGCCCCAGAGCAGTTGGAAGGGGTGTGGGGTTATTATGCATGCTACTGTCCTAGAGGTCCCAGGTTCGATTCCTACCCACACCCAATTTTTTTAACTTTTTATTTTTTTTATTTTTCTTTTTACAAAACTACTTAATAACTGATTATAAGCAATTTTAACAAAGACATTTTTTTCAAAACTCAAAAATAAGCTGTGGAAGAGCTTATTGACTCAACAGATGAGCCTTTTTCAAGCTCAGTTGGGTTTAAAAGCTTGTAAGAGCTTCCAATAAGTTACAAACTGAACCAATAGAGTAAATAAGCTAAAAGCTAGTGATTAATACTAGAAATAAGCAAAAACAACAAGTCAAGCTTACTGAATAAGCCACTATGGCCAAATAAGCAATCCAAGTGAACCTGAATAACCAAACAGGTCACAAGGGGCTACTAGCAGGCCAATTAAAGCTTATCTAATAAGCTAGGAAATGGAAGTGAACCTAGGAACTAACTAGCTGAGCTTAAGGGCTACTCAGAAAACCAACAATCTCACCATGGGACCCACTAATATGCTCATAATGAGCTTATGAAGTTTGGTGAATATACTGAGTGCTCAGTATACTCAGTTGGGTGAGTGAGATTTGTGAGACACAATAAGCTATGGGCAAGGAATTTTAAGGTCAAAATAAGCACTGTTCTAACAAATATAGCTGGTGAGATTCCTAAAAAGCCAAAAAGTAAACCCTAAGGTCCACTAATAAGCACTTGAGAAGCTTATGAAAGTGGGTGGTTCTCTGGGTTTCACTCAGTTAACTGAGTGAGTGATACAAGCTTGAAAGCTTGTACAAGCTTTAAACAAGCTCAAACAAAGAAACAAAAGATAAATATTATGTATAGAAGGTATATGAACAATTACGAACAAGATTTGTTCACTGATTAAGCTAAAAAGCCACAATAAGCAATTGCTTATGTGGGTTCTGGGTCAGAAATGGGACAACCTTTGGGTGCAAATTCAGGTGGGACCCAGTGAGTTTGAGCTCAGAGTGCAAGCTCAAAACTTGAAGGTGGGTAGGAGGGGAGTTGAAGGAACCTAGGTGTGAAGTGTGGGACCCACTGATGTGGTCACAAACAACCACCAAAGTGGTGGGTGTGGATGATGGTCTGCTGTGCACAGGGCACCTATTATCCCTGCAGCCTCAAATAAGCCATGAAATACGTATTTAAGTAAAATTCTAAAAATAAGCCAATATGAGATTTCAAAAGCTTAGCTTATAGACTTTATCTTGTAAAAAGCTCAAGGTCTAATTGTGATTACAAAAATCATGAAAATTCCTTGAAAATCTGGATTTCTACTAAAACATGCAATTTTGACTTTTTGAGAAAACCTAAGGTTTGACTATAATGAACTTTGATCCTAATTTACTGAATGAAAATGATATAATAAGCTATTTAAAGACCAAAATAAGTTATAACAACCAACTATGAACTGATATGATGATTAAGCACTCAAAAATCCAAGCAGTAAAACTTTTAGGAAAGATTGAAGAGCACTTTGACTTTTACACAAATAACTACTGGCTATTAGAGTTTAAATAACCTATATGGAACAAAAGCAATATGTTACACTAACAAATAACAACAACAACAGGCTAGAACTCAGTGAATCCAACTAAACCAAACACTCCTTTTACATGAACTGTTTTTGAATTTCAAAGGAATTGATTGTATTAGAACTTAACACTGATTTCAAACTTCATAGTATCATATAATAAGACCAAATGAGCATAAATCAACAATAATACAAGCATGAAACACAGAGGTGACAATTATGCTGCTTGACTGTGAGATTTAAGATTCTAAGCCACTATTGATATTCAAAGAACAAGTAAACTGTTTTAATGAATAAATCTACTTAAACACATCACAAAAACATAAGAAAACAAAGATTCATACATTTAACTACTTATAAAGTAAGATGCAAAGAAATTGATAAGTGAGCTTACAAAGACTTCCAGCTGAGAACCAAGAACAAGGACCAAGGAACACACCTAATAGCTTACCACTAAGCTTCTAAACCCAAGGCCATCAAAATTTTACCCTGCTCCAGCTGTGATCACCATCTTCATTGATTTTTTCATTTTTTTCTATTTTTATGTGAATTTTTTTGGTATTTTTGAATTATAACTCTACACTGATTTTTAAGGTTACTAAAAGCTTTCAGAAGCTTTCTAGGGGCTTATATGAGCTTAATGAGTCCTTGACATCATCTACAACAACATATAATTGAACTTGAGAATTTAAGCTTGAAAATGCAATAAATGAAATTTGAACTGAAACTTGGAATTTGATAATTGAAAAGAGTTAATATTACATTGAATACACTAATTGAAAAGTTTGATAGCTTGAAATTGAACTAAAACACTAAGTTACAATTTAAACGACATACATGAAAATTAACTAAAAACTATATCTTCTTCCTCAGTCTCTTGCTCCTTTTATAGCACTCTAAAGTGTTCCAGGTGTCCTCTTGATCAAATCCCACTAGATACCAGCCCTGATAGGTGTCTAATTGAAGTACAGGTGTTCAAAAAGCATTTTGGCGCCAAAAACCACCAAGGTTACTTGCAGCCTGTTTTTCAAGCATTTAATGCTATGATGTGACAATGGAGGGTTAAGGGGACAAAATGGAGTGTAAGGGGTGATGGTGGTGTAGGCTAGTAGGTTGAGGTGATGCAGAGATGGTGGGAGTGGTACGTGTCCAATTGTGGAGCAAAGCTAAGGCTTTGGAACTCTTGGAGAGGGTGACATGTGGAAGATGATATGGAAAGGTGATGGCAAGTGGGGGTGGTGTATGGTGGATGGTGATGCAGCAGGTGAGGAGGGGGAAGGTTGAAGAAGGTGGAGGTGGTGTGGTCAACGCGGGTCAAAGACCCGTGTTAATAAAAAGGGGAATGGGCTTGTGTTGTGTTGGGCCTAAGATTGGACCAGGCTTGTTATTTGGTTTGGATTTATTTTGGATTTTGGTTTAATAAAATTAACTTAGCCCAAGGACCTATTATGTAAATTCTAAATTCCAAGGACTAAATCTGTTATTTTTCCAAAGTTTATCAAAAAGGACCATTCTTGCCATATTTAAATATTATAAGGACCTAAATGATATTTTTCCAAAATAAAACGACCGGGGACTATTTTTGCCAAATTTATAAAGTTTGAGGGTAAAAAGTGTA
The DNA here is from genome assembly GCA_030686995.1 of Artemisia argyi. NCBI lineage: Eukaryota > Viridiplantae > Streptophyta > Magnoliopsida > Asterales > Asteraceae > Artemisia > Artemisia argyi. Next base: position 99,077,992 of record CM060687.1, read on the forward strand.
ATTTTCCTAAAATATATAAAAAATGACTTGATTTGTTAATTATGAATAGTACAAGGGTATATTTTGATAAATTTCCATTTTTAAAATACCCAGGGACTATTTTGCCATTTTTGAAACTTCAGGGACCAATTTTGTAATTTCCTCAAACTTTTTATCCAGGGATTAAATATGATACTTTGTGAATTCCCAAGGACTAAAATTGACTTTTCTTTCCAAAATAAACTTCCAGGGACTAAAACTATCAAGTTTTGAAACTTGGGGGACCTGTTTTGCCATTTGTGCAAATTTTGAACTTTCAAGGGTTAAATTTGTTATTTCATGATTCCTGGGGGACTGTTGTTGACTTTTCTTCAAAATAATTTTCCCAGGGACCATTTCTGACATTTCTTGAAAGTTCAGGGACTGATTCTGCCAATTGTGCAAACTTTGCACGTTTTTCATCTGTTTTCAATCCTTTTGCACCTGGAACATATAAAAACACATTTCAAAGATATTTGTAGTATTATGTGGTATTTCTATGTGTTTTTAACTGTTTTTGTATTTTAAACAGGACAAAAATGATGAGTTTTTATGAACTCATCAATCCCCTACACTTAACTATTGCTAGTCCCTAGCAATTTGGCATCCACTAAAAACCCATTTTTAAAATTTAATGGATTTTTGATATCTCTTTACCAGACAGCCATTACTTCTGGAGTAGCCAGGTGTGAAAACTGTGGTACACCTGATAACCGTGTGATTTTGAGCAAACCACCAGCTGTCAACGGATTTGATTTGTCTTTACCAAAAGCCGTTTGCTTCTGGACTAGCCAACTCTTGATGGACTAAGTCAACATCTTGGTGAGCTGATTACCAATTATGGATTTTCACTGCCTTTACCACAAGCCATAATCTTGCGGGCTAGCCAACTCATTCGCTTTATGGGATATGGGGAGTTGAGGAACCATACAATTTTTGGCAAATTGCAAGCCATAAACGGGTTTGAGTTATCTTTACCAAGAGCCGTTTGCTCCTGGATTAGCCAGTCCTTGTGTGGATTAGACATGGTGGACTAATAACCATTTGTTGTGTTAATGCCAAGTACTTCATTAAGTGAAAATTTTGAAAAAATTTTCAAATTTTTGGCAAAAACGGGGGTACTAGATGTATAATGTGATTAAATTCGCTAGAATTTCCCCCCCTACACTTAGAAATGAATATTGTCCTCAATATTCAAAGTCCCGGCTATTATGCCGACTCTTTGAACGTAAAAAGGTAATATTACAAGATAAATGTAGGAACAACTTTTATTTTATTTTTGAATTTTTTCATTTTTATTTTATGTACTTTACTTACAATAGGGCAACTCCCCTACACTTGGGTGATACACACGGGTGAAAACCCATGTTTATACTACTGTTTTTGATTTTTTTACTTTTATAAATGTTTTTGTATTTTTAAATTTTATATATATGTACAAAAGAAAGAAAATTCCTTACAACCGCCCCTCGAAAGGGAATCTGGGCCTGTCAAAGCTTAGTAACTGTAAACAGCCAACAACTAAATGTTGTAACTAAGGGACTAATCAAACTGGGCAAGTTGTGTGCAAAGGAAAAATATTTTTGTATTTTATATTGTTTATGAAATGAAATATGATATAGTATATATAATCACTACCTCCCAGGCTTGTGTCAGGTTTACCACGCTAGCTAATCACTTGTGAATGATTAACTGTAATAAATATGTCCTGACAGCCCGGAAGTTGAATGATAAAGTATATAATATACATATAGGGATAGATATTTGAACAAAATTTACAAAATTTCATTATTATTTATATACATGATACTAATGTTTTTGTTTTCCGAGTCACTAGCTTGACTCGACCCCGTATTAATTAGTACGTGGGGAAAGTTTGGAGATCTGGGACAACCACTTGTGGTATGTCCCCTCCAAAGTAGTGTTTCAAACGATGTCCATTTACTTTAAAGTTGGGACCGTCGGGTTGCGATAACTCAACAGTTCCGTATGGGTATACTTTTGCTACAGTAAATGGTCCAGACCAACGGGTTTTTAGCTTGCCCGAGAAAATTTTCAATCTTGAATTGAAAAGAAGAACTCTGTCACCAACGTTAAAAACGCGGTTCTTTATTTTAGAGTCATGTATCTTCTTAGTCTTTTCTTTATAGATTAAAGAATTCTCGTAAGCTTGATCACGTAGTTCATTTAGCTGAACCTTACGGTGATCACCCGCTGTCTGAATGTCAAAGTTTGCATGTTTCAAAGCCCAGTAGGCTTTGTGCTCTAATTCGATCGGAAGATGACATGTCTTTCCGTACACCAACTTGTATGGAGTACACCCAATGGGTATCTTATAAGCTGTACGAAAAGCCCAGAGTGCGTCGTCCAATTTGTCCGACCAAGAGGCACGGTTTTCACCAACCGTCCTCTCCAGAATTCTCTTTATGCCTCGATTTGAGACCTCCACCTGCCCACTAGTTTGGGGGTGATATGCAGTAGAAAGACGGTGAGTTACACCATATTTCAGCATCACTCTTGCAAATTGATCATTGCAAAAGTGTGTACCACGATCACTGATAATGGCACGAGGAGTTCCGAATCGAGCAAAGAGAGACTTCAGAAATTTTACAACTACTCGGGCATCATTAGTGGGTAAAGCTTTTGCCTCAACCCATTTAGACAAATAGTCAACAGCCACGAGTATATACTTGTTACCTCTTGAAGATGGGAATGGGCCCATGAAATCAATGCCCCAGATATCAAATATTTCACAGACTTGGATGATGTTTTGAGGCATTTCATCCTTCTTAGAAACATTCCCGTGATGCTGACAAGCATCACAAGTTTTGACAAGTTCTTGGGCATCCTTATAGATGGTGGGCCAGTAAAATCCAGAATCAAACACCTTTTTGGCGGTGTAGTTTGAGCTGTGATGTCCCCCAGTGGGTCCATCATGACATGCTTTGAGGATTTCCATGGCTTCATTACCATGGACACACCGTCGGATGACTTGATCCGCACATATCTTAAAGAGGTAAGGGTCGTCCCAGAAATAGTGTTTAACGTCTTTGAAGAATTTTTTCTTCTGTTGGGACGACATCCCTTTCACAACGAAATTACCCGCATGGTAGTTTGCAAAATCTGCAAACCATGGGGTAGAAGTATCATCCCTGGTAGAGATTAGATTGAGAGTCTCTAGAGGAAAAGTTTCATTAATTTCTTTTCTCTCGAGAATATCCTGATGAGGATTCTCTAATCGGGATAAGTGATCAGCAGCAAGGTTCCCTGCTCCTTTTTTGTCTCGTATGAGTATATCGAATTCCTGAAGGAGCAGGACCCAACGGAGCAATCTTGGCTTTGCATCCTGTTTAGTGAACAGGTATTTCAGAGCCGAGTGGTCCGTGTACACCACGCATTTGGTTAGGATTAAGTAAGACCTAAATTTCTCAAAGGCATATACCACAGCTAATAATTCTTTTTCTGTGGTGGTATAATGAACTTGAGCTTCACTCATGGTCTTACTTGCGTAGTGTATTGGCTGAAAATGTTTGGATTTGCGTTGCCCCAGAACTGCACCAATAGCGAAATTGCTAGCATCGCACATAAGTTCGAAGGGTAAGTCCCAGTCGGGGGCAAAAAGGATTGGTGCCTCGGTAAGCTTTTTCTTTAAAGTAGAGAAAGCATCGATGCACTCGGGGGAAAAGATAAAAGGAGCATCCTTTTCAAGAAGATGAGTCATGGGCCGAGCTATTTTGGAGAAATCCTGAATGAATCTCCGATAGAACCCGGCATGGCCAAGGAAACTCCTGATTCCTTTAACGGTGGTGGGATGAGGCAGTTTAGCTATAACATCAATTTTGGCCTTATCGACCTCAATCCCACTTTTTGAAATTTTATGGCTGAGGACAATGCCCTCCTTAACCATAAAATGGCTCTTCTCCCAGTTTAGACAAAGATTAGTGTCTTCACAACGTTGAAGCATCTTTTCTAAATGGGAGAGGCATGAGTCGAAAGAATTCCCAATGACTGAGAAGTCATCCATGAATACCTCCATAGTTTTCCCGATCATGTCGTGGAAAATAGCCATCATGCACCTCTGGAAGGTGCCCGGAGCATTGCATAACCCAAAAGGCATGCGACGATAAGCAAATGTTCCGTAAGGGCATGTGAAGGTAGTTTTATCTTGATCCTGTGGATCAATGGGAATCTGGAAGTAACCCGAGAAGCCGTCGAGGAAGCAATAATACTCATTCCCCGCTAGTCTCTCGAGCATCTGATCCATAAAGGGTAGAGGGAAATGGTCTTTGCGGGTGGCTTCGTTAAGCTTTCTGTAATCGATACATACTCGCCACCCTGTAACCAAACGAGTTGGTTTCAACTCGTTATCCTCATTTGTGACAACCGTGATGCCACCCTTTTTTGGAACACAATGTATTGGGCTAACCCAAGGACTATCTGATATAGGGTAAATCAATCCCGCATCGAGAAGTTTGATAACTTCTTCCTTGATAACTTCGTGGATTTTTGGATTTACCCTTCTTTGATGCTGCACGGTAGGTTTAAAGTCCTCTTCCATTAGGATTTTGTGTGTACAAAAATCCGGGTTAATACCCTTTATGTCTGAGAGTTTCCAAGCAATTGCTTGCTTGTGGGACTTTAAAACTTTATGCAACGCGGTTTTCTCCTCATCCTTTAAGTCTTTAGCAATAATGACCGGTAACTTATCGTTACCTTCCAAGAATGCATATTCTAGATGAGGAGGCAGGTCCTTAAGTTCGACCTCTGGGAAATCATCAGTTTTCTCAACATTTTTGACTTCCGCGTTATGAAGTTGTGGAGGTAGAACAGGAATGGGAGAGGGATCTTTGTTCAATAACTTCTCGAGGAGAAGTATATCCCTTTCCGGGTCAATCTCTTGGTTATCAATCCCCTCGGGAACTGAATTACTTTTGAGAAAGGCCTCTAATTCCTCAAGGACGAAATCACTTCCCTCAAACGGAGTGAGGGAAGGATAAGAATTAGCGATTATAGGGTGAGAAGAGGGAGTGGGATTGCCACTCGGAGAACTATCAGTGAAGCCAAGGATTTCCTGAGCATACTCCTCGGATGCAATGTCAATGACATCAATTCGGTTGACCGATTCAGCATCATAATTCGAGGAGTATCTCGAGGTTTGATCAAGGTTGAACGTTATCGCTTCAGTGCCAACTCGTAACGTGATTTCCTCATCGAAAACATCGATTAATGCACGACCCGTCCTTAAGAATCCCCTCCCAAGAATGAGAGGAACTCTCGGATCCGCATCGAAATCAACAACGACAAAGTCTGTCGGAAAATGGAACTTTCCCACTCTTACAAATACGTCCTCGGCAATACCAAGGGGACGTGAAATTGAACGGTCTGCAAGCTCGAGAGTCATGCATGTGGGACTAAGTGCCTGAAGAGAGAGCTTTTTCCAAACTGAGTAGGGCATTAAGTTGATGCTTGCACCAAAATCGGCCAAGGCAAAGCAGTCAACCATTCCTGGAAATACGCAAGGTATTAGAAATCTTCCAGGATCTCCTAGCTTCGCGGGAAGCTGTTTCAATAGAACTGCAGAGCAGTTTTCATTGAGTGGAGTTCGTGCCATCTCAAACAGTTTTTCTTTATTGCTCAACAGGTTTTTGATTGTTGATGCGAATTTGGGCATTAAAAGAAGAGCATCCGCAAAGCTAATAACGAAGTGTAGTTCTTGAAAAATCTGAAAGAATTTTTCCATCTGATGATTAGCTTTTTCACGGAGCTTCTGGTCTTGCAATCGTGAGGGATATGGAATTGTTGGTTTTGGGTTGGCTTTTGGATTTTCAACAGGACCTTCGGTAGTTTCAAACACAACTCTTTTAGGGGGAGTCGGGATAACTGGAGGTGGGACGTCGTCGGTACTTCCATTATGAATAGGAGGTATCGTGTCCGTTGTAACCTCAGCTTCTTTTTCCTGTACCTCAGGAGAAAAGAAAGAGGTAGATGGAGTTTTAGGTCCTTTATAAGAAGCTTCACTCCTTGTGGTGATCGCCTTAACATCGCCCCTCGGATTAGCGATCGTGTTGCTAGGTAAAGTACCTGAGCCCGAGGGTCGATCATTTAAAGATTTCTTTATGTCAGAAATCTGGCTGATCAACAACCTGTTGGTTTCTTCCTGTGCTTTCATGAATTGTTTTAACAATTCATCAGAAGAAGTAGGGTTCGGAACAACAGCTGGTGTTTGAATGGGAGGGGGTTGCCCTCGAGTGTTCTGCTGAAACCCTTGATTTTGGAATTGTCCCTGATTAGGGTTTCCATGAAAGTAGCCAGGATTATAGTTACTCGGTCCCTGATTTCTATTCCCCTGATTTTGAAAGTTTTGGGGATAACCTTGATTAAAGTGACCTTGGTTAGGATAACCTTGGTTACTTCTGTTCGGGTTTTGGGGACGGTTTTGTGTATTCTGGTTAAAACCAGGTGGTACAGAGTAAGTGCTCGGACGCCATGGTGGCTCAGCAGGAGGACGATAAGGATTGCCTCCTTGGCTAGAACTACTAGCAATCGCGTTGGTTTCAAATGTGTTATTGTCTGTGGCAGTACAATTATAGTAGGCATGTGGTCCACCACAGGTAACACAAACATCCACTTTCTTCACTTCAGCATGTGAAGGATTCTGTGGGAACGAGACTTTCTTCTGATTGGAGTGAACCAAGGCTTGTATAGCATCCGTGAGTTTATCAATCTTAGCATCAGTACTAGATTGACTCACGGTAGAAGAAGTAGAAGGATCGACCTGTTTATTACGTATGGTTCGAACCTTGGACTTATTTTCAATTATTGCTAAAGCTTCCTTGACAGTACGACTCAAAAAATTCCCTCCTGCAGAGGCATTAAGGGAATCTTGGTCTGCTTGGCTTACTCCGTTATAAAATGTGTCGAGTTGCATTAACTCAGAAAATCCATGGTGGGGGCATTTGCGAAGCAACTCTTTGAATCTATCACATGCTTCACTGAATGTCTCACCAGGTCTTTGTGAAAACTTGGTGATCTCATTCCTCAGATAGGCAGTTTTGGATGGTGGATAGAATTCATTCACAAATTTTTTAACTAGATCTTCCCATGTTTCTATGGATCGAGGGGGTTGTTTCTCTAGCCAGATTTTGGCTGCTCCCTCGAGAGAAAATGGAAACAGAAGTAGTTTAATAGCCTCCGATGGGACATTCTTATATTTGATGGTAGATGTGATCTTGTTAAACCATCTTATATGTGAATGAGGATCGTCCCTTTCGAAACCATAGAACTGATTAGAAGTAACCAGATTAAGTAATCCGGTTTTTAATTCGAAATTATCAGATACTATGGCGGGTACAATAATAGCATCTCCATAACCCTCGATGGGTGCCTGGAGAAGCTCTGACATTGGGCGTTCTTCTGCCATGATGACTGTAGGTTTAGGTTCAGTCTGTATTTGAGTTTCAATTTTCGGGGCAGATTGTGTACGTTTTCGAGGAATACTAACAAGCTCGCGATGAGGACTTGTAGACCTAGAAGAACGTGTGTGCATGTACTAAAAACAAAATTTTCAAAATAAGATCGAGGCAAAACCACAGTAAACTTAACCCAATAATCACAGGTAAAATGGCTTCTTTATAAAAGGTACACCACTTACACGGATATTACGTTAAATTTTTTATATCTTATGTTTGGGAACTTATTCTGAAGGTTATTTAATTTATTCACAAGAAAATGTTTTTGGGTATATGTGTATGGGTGAAAACTTGGAAAATATTTTTGGAATCGATTCGTTAACCGAAATCGTCCCTTTAAAATCACTCGCAGGCTAGCGGGAGGAAATAAATGGATTCCTCTTCAGTTCGCAATTTAATGTCAGAACTTACCTTATACCAGCTGTTTCAGGTTGTGATTTTAAAGAAAACGAAGTAATTTAACTTCACGATTTATTTTGTTGTTATTTAATTTTTTTGGTGTTTTTAACACTTTATGAAAAGTGTTAGTGAACTTTTCAGTTATGATATTTATTTTTACAAAAATTTACAGACTGATGGTATTTGTACAGTGAGTTGATATTCAGAACCACGTATGCTTCCAAATTCGTTGTACGCAGCACACCTCCCCGGCAGCGGCGCCAAAATTTGATCAGTGCTGAACCGTCAGATAATTATTAACCAAAGTTAATAAGTCAAAAACAGCTTAGACTAATGCTCCGTGGAGTACAATGTATCCTCGGGTCGTATTTCCCAACGAGGCGTGAAATCTGAAATAAAACGAAATTTGGGATCGGGTGATTATGAATGGGCAAAGGTGAGTTTGATTTATACTACTGATTTATACAATTTAAACAAATAAGAAAATAACTTTAAACATTTACGGGAACTTAAAAACGTATACAACTTTAAAACTTACGTCTACGAACAGGGAAAAAGGTGAGTTTTAATGAAAATTTAAACTACAGGGGGTAAATTTGAAAATTATACAAACTTAAACTTAAAAGAAAATTTAATTTAAAAAGAAAATTATTTTTTAGATTATTTTATTATTTAATATTAATTATTTAATTAAAAATGTATTTAACTATTTATTTAAAACTAACTTAATTAAAACTAAAAATAATAAACACTACAAATTAAACTAAAAATTTATAAAAATAATTTCTAAACTTAAAAATGAACTTGAAGAAAGTATAAAAAATTAAAATAAATATTTTTGTCTTTTTATAGTTTTCCTTTTAATTAATTACTAATTATTTTAACTAAACTATTTAAATTATTTTAAATTAATAATAATACTAAAATGACTTAGAAAATTATGGAAAAAATTTTAAATCTAATTAACCATCACGGGAATCCTAAAAAATTATAAAAACTTTATTTTATGCATTTTTAATTTAATCTACTAATTATTATGCTATTTATTAATTAATATCTAATTAAACTAATTAAATTATGAAAACTAATAAATGAACAGTATAAATCACAAGAAAATTTCTAAAATTATTTTATGACTTATAAAATCTAGGAAAAATATAAAATATAGGTGTTACCGTATAAAAATTAATTATGCTATTTAATTCTTATTTATTAACTAATTATTAATTAAACTAATTTTAATTATAATAAATACTAAATGGAAAGTTAAAATTATAAAACTTTTTATATAACTATATTAAAGTAATATAAACTTTATAAAAATATAAAATTTCACAAAAACAGATTAATAAGCTATTTTAATAATTAAATACTAATTATTATTAATTACCTATTTAAACTACTTTTAATTTTAATAAATACTAAACTATATTATAAAAATCTGAAAAATTTTATGTAACTAATAAATGTTGACAGAAACGTGGGAAAATTTTGATATGATACAAAAGCTTATAAATAAGCTGTTAAATAAGCTAATACCATTTAAATAAGCAAAAGGAACAAAAACCTATATAAAAGGATATGGGATACCCCTTTCAACGGAACTGGTGCCCCAGAGCAGTTGGAAGGGGTGTGGGGTTATTATGCATGCTACTGTCCTAGAGGTCCCAGGTTCGATTCCTACCCACACCCAATTTTTTTAACTTTTTATTTTTTTTATTTTTCTTTTTACAAAACTACTTAATAACTGATTATAAGCAATTTTAACAAAGACATTTTTTTCAAAACTCAAAAATAAGCTGTGGAAGAGCTTATTGACTCAACAGATGAGCCTTTTTCAAGCTCAGTTGGGTTTAAAAGCTTGTAAGAGCTTCCAATAAGTTACAAACTGAACCAATAGAGTAAATAAGCTAAAAGCTAGTGATTAATACTAGAAATAAGCAAAAACAACAAGTCAAGCTTACTGAATAAGCCACTATGGCCAAATAAGCAATCCAAGTGAACCTGAATAACCAAACAGGTCACAAGGGGCTACTAGCAGGCCAATTAAAGCTTATCTAATAAGCTAGGAAATGGAAGTGAACCTAGGAACTAACTAGCTGAGCTTAAGGGCTACTCAGAAAACCAACAATCTCACCATGGGACCCACTAATAAGCTCATAATGAGCTTATCAAGTTTGGTGAATATACTGAGTGCTCAGTATACTCAGTTGGGTGAGTGAGATTTGTGAGACACAATAAGCTATGGGCAAGGAATTTTAAGGTCAAAATAAGCACTGTTCTAACAAATATAGCTGGTGAGATTCCTAAAAAGCCAAAAAGTAAACCCTAAGGTCCACTAATAAGCACTTGAGAAGCTTATGAAAGTGGGTGGTTCTCTGGGTTTCACTCAGTTAACTGAGTGAGTGATACAAGCTTGAAAGCTTGTACAAGCTTTAAACAAGCTCAAACAAAGAAACAAAAGATAAATATTATGTATAGAAGGTATATGAACAATTATGAACAAGATTTGTTCACTGATTAAGCTAAAAAGCCACAATAAGCAATTGCTTATGTGGGTTCTGGGTCAGAAATGGGACAACCTTTGGGTGCAAATTCAGGTGGGACCCAGTGAGTTTGAGCTCAGAGTGCAAGCTCAAAACTTGAAGGTGGGTAGGAGGGGAGTTGAAGGAACCTAGGTGTGAAGTGTGGGACCCAATGATGTGGTCACAAACAACCACCAAAGTGGTGGGTGTGGATGATGGTCTGCTGTGCACAGGGCACCTATTATCCCTGCAGCCTCAAATAAGCCATGAAATATGTATTTAAGTAAAATTCTAAAAATAAGCCAATATGAGATTTCAAAAGCTTAGCTTATAGACTTTATCTTGTAAAAAGCTCAAGGTCTAATTGTGATTACAAAAATCATGAAAATTCCTTGAAAATCTGGATTTCTACTAAAACATGCAATTTTGACTTTTTGAGAAAACCTAAGGTTTGACTATAATGAACTTTGATCCTAATTTACTGAATGAAAATGATATAATAAGCTATTTAAAGACCAAAATAAGTTATAACAACCAACTATGAACTGATATGATGATTAAGCACTCAAAAATCCAAGCAGTAAAACTTTTAGGAAAGATTGAAGAGCACTTTGACTTTTACACAAATAACTACTGGCTATTAGAGTTTAAATAACCTATATGGAACAAAAGCAATATGTTACACTAACAAATAACAACAACAACAGGCTAGAACTCAGTGAATCCAACTAAACCAAACACTCCTTTTACATGAACTGTTTTTGAATTTCAAAGGAATTGATTGTATTAGAACTTAACACTGATTTCAAACTTCATAGTATCATATAATAAGACCAAATGAGCATAAATCAACAATAATACAAGCATGAAACACAGAGGTGACAATTATGCTGCTTGACTGTGAGATTTAAGATTCTAAGCCACTATTGATATTCAAAGAACAAGTAAACTGTTTTAATGAATAAATCTACTTAAACACATCACAGAAACATAAGAAAACAAAGATTCATACATTTAACTACTTATACAGTAAGATGCAAAGAAATTGATAAGTGAGCTTACAAAGACTTCCAGCTAAGAACCAAGAACAAGGACCAAGGAACACACCTAATAGCTTACCACTAAGCTTCTAAACCTAAGGCCATCAAAATTTTACCCTGCTCCAGCTGTGATCACCATCTTCATTGATTTTTTCATTTTTTTCTATTTTTATGTGAATTTTTTTGGTATTTTTGAATTATAACTCTACACTGATTTTTAAGGTTACTAAAAGCTTTCAGAAGCTTTCTAGGGGCTTATATGAGCTTAATGAGTCCTTGACATCATCTACAACAACATATAATTGAACTTGAGAATTTAAGCTTGAAAATGCAATAAATGAAATTTGAACTGAAACTTGGAATTTGATAATTGAAAAGAGTTAATATTACACTGAATACACTAATTGAAAAGTTTGATAGCTTGAAATTGAACTAAAACACTAAGTTACAATTTAAACGACATACATGAAAATTAACTAAAAACTATATCTTCTTCCTCAGTCTCTTGCTCCTTTTATAGCACTCCAAAGTGTTCCAGGTGTCCTCTTGATTAAATCCCACTAGATATCAGCCCTGATAGGTGTCCAATTAAAGTACAGGTGTTCAAAAAGCATTTTGGCGCCAAAAACCACCAAGGTTACTTGCAGCCTGTTTTTCAAGCATTTAATGCTATGATGTGACAATGGAGGGTTAAGGGGACAAAATGGAGTGTAAGGGGTGATGGTGGTGTAGGCTAGTAGGTTGAGGTGATGCAGAGATGGTGGGAGTGGTACGTGTCCAATTATGGAGCAAAGCTAAGGCTTTGGAACTCTTGGAGAGGGTGACAGGTGGAAGATGATATGGAAAGGTGATGGCAAGTGGGGGTGGTGTATGGTGGATGGTGATGCAGCAGGTGAGGAGGGGGGGAAGGTTGAAGAAGGTGGAGGTGGTGTGGTCAACGCGGGTCAAAGACCCGTGTTAATAAAAAGGGGAATGGGCTTGTGTTGTGTTGGGCCTAAGATTGGACCAGGCTTGTTATTTGGTTTGGATTTATTTTGGATTTTGGTTTAATAAAATTAACTTAGCCCAAGGACCTATTATGTAAATTCTAAATTCCAAGGACTAAATCTGTTATTTTTCCAAAGTTTATCAAAAAGGACCATTCTTGCCATATTTAAATATTATAAGGACCTAAATGATATTTTTCCAAAATAAAACGACCGGGGACTATTTTTGCCAAATTTATAAAGTTCGAGGGTAAAAAGTGTAATTTTCCTAAAATATATCAAAAATGACTTAATTTGTTAATTATGAATAGTACAAGGGTATATTTTGATAAATTTCCATTTTTAAAATACCCAGGGACTATTTTTGCCATTTTTGAAACTTCAGGGACCAATTTTGTAATTTCCTCAAACTTTTTATCCGGGGATTAATTATGATACTTTGTGAATTCCCAAGGACTAAAATTGACTTTTCTTTCCAAAATAAACTTCCAGGGACTAAAACTGTCAAGTTTTGAAACTTGGGGGACCTGTTTTGCCATTTGTGCAAATTTTGAACTTTCAAGGGTTAAATTTGTTATTTCATGATTCCTGGGGGACTGTTGTTGACTTTTCTTCAAAATAATTTTCCCAGGGACCATTTCTGACATTTCTTGAAAGTTCAGGGACTGATTCTGCCAATTGTGCAAACTTTGCACGTTTTTCATCTGTTTTCAATCCTTTTGCACCTGGAACATATAAAAACACATTTCAAAGATATTTGTAGTATTATGTGGTATTTCTATGTGTTTTTAACTGTTTTTGTATTTTAAACAGGACAAAAATGATGAGTTTTTATGAACTCATCAGTAGACCCCACATAAGCTCTTGTGAGCTTAATTCTATTTTCAGTCAACTAAAGTCAACTGTTTAGGATATTAGCTTATAACTAGCTTATTATTAAGTTCTAAATTAATTGTTTTTACAAAAGTTAGTTATTTTTAGGTATAAAATAAGTTGGTAAAAGAAAATTCAAGAAAAACAAATATAAAATTAAGTGATAGTTTCTATTTAATTCAATTTAATTTTAATTTTCATTTTTAGATTTTTATTAAGTAATTTATAATTTTATATTTTTATTAATTTCCTTTTAGGTTAAAGTAATTATAATAATTTTCTCAGATTTTAATTTTGTATTTTAGTATTAATTAGAATTAAAAATAGTTTTATTAGTAATTAATCAATAAATAAGTTATAAATAGCATAATTAGTTTTTATATATTAACACCTATATTTTATATTTTTCCTAGCTTCCATAAGTCATAATATAATTTTAATAATTTTTCTAGAATTTTTACTGTTCATTTAATAGTTTTCATAATTTAAATAGTTTAATTAGATATTAATTAATAAATAGAATAATAATTAGTTAACTAGTTTAAAAATATATAAAATAAAGTTTTTATAATTTTTTAGGATTCCCATGATGGTTAATTAGATATATAAAATTTTTCATAATTTTCTAAGTTAGTTTAGTATTATTGGTATTTTAAAATAGTTTAATTAGTATAATTAATATAAATAGTTTTTAATTAATAAAAAAATCTATAAAAAGACAAAAATATTTATTTTTATTTTTTATACTTTCTTCAAGTTCTATTTTAGGTTTAGAAAATATTTTTATAAGTTTTTAGTTTAATTTGTAGTGTTTATTATTTTTAGTTTTAATTAAGTTAGTTTTAATTAAATAGTTAAATAGTTTTTAATTAAATAATTAATAATAAATAATAAAATAATCTAAATAATTTTCTTTTCATTTTAAATTTTCTTTTAAGTTTAAGTTTGTAGAAATTTCATTTTTACCCCTTGTAGTTATAAATTTGTCATAATTAGTCTTTATATTTTTCATACGTACGTTTTTAATACTTTGTGTTACATGTTTTGTATATCTGATTGTTGTATACTTAATTACTGTTTCCAAATAATTTCTTATTCAATCAGTAGTAATTCAAACCATTCTCACCTAGTCCTGTTCATAATCACCTGTTCCCAAATTCCGTTTTATTACAGATTTCATATCTCGTTGGGATAAACGACCCGCAGATACCTTGTACTCCACGGAGCATTAGTCTAAGCTGTTTTTGACTTGTTGACCATTTAAACTTGGTTAATAATAATCTGACGGTTCAGTACTGATCATACTCAATCTGGAACCTGAAATAACAAAATAGGAGCTGAACGTGAGTCTAACTTGAAGACTTTGGAATAAAGAAAAATGCTCACCGGGAGACAACCCGGATTTATCATTTACTGTTTTTCTGTGTCGAGTCTGTCTGATCTACAGTAGATGTGGCGCATCTCATATTATAGATGCGGCGTATCAACTGAATAGATCATATCTTTTATTTTCTGCATTTTATTTTATTTTCAAACTTTAAAACATTCTGTCAGTTTATTTAATGCGGCGCATCCCTGGTTAAGGATGCGACGCATCTGATTTTCTGATTCGTACTTATTCCAGGCTCGATACGGCGCATCTCATCCTATGGATGAGGCTTATCGACTGACCTAATGATTTCCAGATTTCTTATTTTTAATTTTTAGGGTTTGTTTTTGCTAACTACTAATGAATTACGTGCAAGTTGTTACTTTCTTAATACAGGTGTGTTATTTAAACAAGGGTATATATACATTTCTGTACTTTCTGTGGAGACGTCATTCATGGAGGCTTGAATGCTTTTTCTGTAACACCCCCAATTCATAGATGCAGCGGAATTCAAATTGGGTGTTACTCGACGGCACAATAGTCACAATAATAGAAAACGAACTCTAATTGAGTCGTTTTTAAAAGATTTATCATTCAACTTATATAAATATCAGAGATTACAAAATGAGGTCCCAGATGGTTCCATGTTTACAATTTGCATTAAATAAGTTTTCGAATGATGATAAAATTTTTAGCCCTCTTGAATATCCGTGCTCCTCCGTGCCAGCCTCGTTCATTATGGACCTGAAATACATGCTTAAAACAGTCAACACAAAGGTTGAGTGGAATTCGTAGAGTTTGTAGTTAAATCGTTGAACACAATATGTTGGTAGTATGAGTTAATTAGACTCATACTCATGGTTGGAAAACAAAAGTCGTTATTATTGCACTAAGCTCATGCAACCAAAGCATTAACATCGAACCAAAAAAATTGGCATTATAGAAGCCCTACCAAGGTAATATTGCCATTATACCTCAAACTATCAAATATAGTGCATTTGTTTGAACTCGTAGTTGTTCAACAAAAATGGGATTCGCCAATCCCAATAGATCTATTCACAATATTCGCGCTCACTATAGCTAGTGACTAATGGTTCATGATATAGGGACTTCGAACATGGCAATCGTTACTTAGTGACAATAAAACATAGTCGGGTAGCATACAGTAGAAAGCATTGTGTTCGAGTAGAAAAATAATAGCATGTATCCCCCCCATGGGTTTGTAAAATAGTTAAACAATAGAAAGTGGGGCTACGAACTCACCTTAAGTTATGTAGTAAGTAGTGAATGTGATGGTCGAATCGCGAAGGTTTCTACGAGCAACCTATAATGGAATGTTGCGACTTAGGATTGGAGTAAAGAATATGAAGAATTGCCTATATATATGTCTTGCATTTAGTCCATGATGTGGTACGATGTATAGTGTAAGTCTTTGAGAAGAAATGATTCATGAAACATGTATAGTTTATATATCGTTTACTACCGTTCGGGCCGACATAATTCAGAAGTCATGTTAGTAAACGTTCGAGGAGCCAGGACACTTTAATTCGTAAATCCACAACTCATCTCGACGGCTTACATAATGAACTCCTCACATGAGGCTCCCTACTATTGTAGTAGTTGATAATATATATATATATATATATATATATATATATATATATATATATATATATATATATATATATATAGGTTTTGATCCGAAAAGTTACATGTCCAATATTTGAATAAACTTAGGAAAGTTTATCTTTACATGAAGATTGTTATTAGGGTAAGTTTCTTATAACTTGTATGACAATTTCTTGTAATATCTCATTGTTCTTTTAGATGAAGTAGATCCAAATTGTATGTTTAAGTTATCGCCAACTCTTTGGTTCATGTTTTCACCTAAGTAAGTTTATATGGTCATTTAGTCATGGCCTTGCCATGACCTTTGGTCATTGTTCCATGGTCTTGAGACTCAACTTTGGCTCTAGCCATGGTTGTGGTCTTGAATCTAGGTCATAAGACCTCTTGGTCTTTATAAACCATAACCATTATATAGTGACATATATATGTAAAATAACTGTTAATAAACTGAGAAAAATCTCATTCTTTATTGGTTTTCTGGAGACGTGCCCCTGAATTTTTGAAGAAAACGTGATTCCGGACAACTTTCATGTTTTAACTTTTTCATGAAACGGACCAGAAAGGCCTCTTTTTGCGTGTTTTATGTTCTGTCACAGAAACTATTTTGGCAGTTTTGCCGCAAAGTTTTGGTAACTTCAAATGGTCATAACTTTTGACTCGTATACTCGTTTTAGGTGGTTCAAATTGCTATGGTTTCCTTGTTAGGTCCTATAATATAATATGTAATGATCCAATATCATAATTTTACCATTTTGATCAGGTTTTACCAAGAAAGTCACTAGTTTACTTGTTTAAATAACTTAACTTAACAATCATTTATAATAACTTATTTTACTCATTTTTATACGTCATGGACATGATCACAAGACATAATATAGCATGAATGATATGTAAATAACATGAATATGATATTTAACAAGAAGTATGTTAGGGTTTTTCTTACAACTTTTGGCTTTCAACAAAGAAAAGAAGTTAACATGTAAGGTAAGGACTTTGATAGACTTTAGCTTCAACCTACTTCACTTCATGCAATCTTTCTACTCTTGTATTCTTGAAAGAGAGATGATGAAAGTTGAGGTGACTTGAGTGGTCAAACTCAAGAGAAATCACCAAAGTTTATGAGGTTTGGAAGTAGTTTGATGAATCAAAACCAAACTAGAGTTTATATGTTGTTGTAGCACTTGATTCTTGCATAAAATTGGAAGAGAATTAGCTAAGTGTGAGGTGATGGTGTGTGTGATGGTGGCGTACAAGAAGGGGAGGAGGGGGCTTTTATAGGGTCTTGAGGAGGTTACAAACCTTGACTTGTCAACACTTGGTGAGCAAGTATGGACACTTGTAATCATCCAAGAGTTCTATGCATGAGATCAAGCCACAAGGGTGGTGAATCCCCCCCCCCCCCTAAGTTGGTTTGGATGAGGATAGGAAGGATGAGTTGGTCTTGTTGATATTATCCTAGATATTGAGTTAGTTTTGACTCCGTAAAATGCTAACCGTAAATGATTAAGCCATAATACGTAAAACCGGGTATCGTAAAAATACGAAACTTGGAAGAATAATTAAACTTGTCAAAACACTCCATAATAAAATATAAAATGAGTGGTAGGTTCCATTGGGGTGCTAAAACCCTGCTAAAACTGGAAACACGGGTCTAAAACGCGTAATACGTAAAACGTACGAATATTGTGTAAAATTGAGAAAAGCAAAATGTTACTTTTCTAATAGGATAAAAATGATTTAAAATGACTTATAATGTCTAGACTGGGCTCAGTCTAGTGTCGGTTGGTATTAAATGTCTTTTAGACATAAAACCGTAAGCCTAAAAATCAAGGAATGACTTATAAAATCAAGGAATGATTTATGGTCAAAGGAGGAGGGAAAAAAATGTTGACTTTTTCCAAAAATGTGAAAACTCAAATCGTCTTAGAAACGCGGTGCAGGTATAGGCTAAGGTTACGGCTGAGTAAAAACGCTTAAAAATGAAAATTCCTGTTTTTCACGGCCGAGGTTTATTTGGTCATGTTTTTCACAGTCATGATTTATTCTCAAATAAATCACGAGTGTATCAAACATTTTTCTGATACGAGGAAAATTAACGCGGTCGAGTTTCGTTGTGCGTAGAATTTTTGAATGACGTTTTACCCTAAAACGTGTAATTCCTTAATAACTTTCGCGAAAATGATCTGATGAGTGTCAAACTTTTAATTTACTATGGAATTGATTTATGATTGATGCTAAACCGTCAACTTATATTAACCAAAGAATGGTCAACAAAGTCAAAGAGCCTAGACCAATGCTTCCGGGTAATAAAGGGTATCACCAGGTCGTTAAGTCCTGACGAGGTGTGGATTGTGCTTTAGCGTACTTGTGATCGGGTGATTATTCACAGAAAAGGGTTGTGATAAGAATTAATTGAGAATTATGAAATTAAATAGCTTAGGAAAGCTATGTGATTGATTACTGGTATTGAGACTAAGAAGATTTGAGCTAAAACCTAAAAACGTACGTTTTTATTAAAAACGTACACTGACAAACGAAACAAAAAGTACAACTGAAGGACGGAAAAGGTTACAAGTGTGAAATTTTTATTTTTAAAATCCTAATAAATAAAGAAAATTTTAAGAAAAAGAAAAATTATTTTTACACTATTTAATTATTAATTATTAATTAATTACTAATTATCTATTTATTAACTAATTAAACTAATTAAAATTATTAAAAATACTAAAAAGGCTTAGAAAATTAAGGAAAATTTTACAAATCTAATTAACCATCATGGGAATCCTAAAAAATTATAAAAAGTTGATTTTATGTATTTTTAAACTAATTTACTAATTATTAATCTAATTATTAATTAATTACCAATTAAACTAATTAAATTATAAAAAAAATAGAAAATGAACAGTACAAATTCTAGAAAAATTTATTAAAATGTTTTAACTTAAATAAAAGTTATAAAAATTATAAAAACTAGGTTATACTTTATAAAATCTAATTATGCTATTTAATTACTTAATATTAATTAATAATTAATTAAACTAAAATTAATTCTAAAAACAACTAAAAGACAAAATAAAAATCTGGAAAAATTTCTAGAATTACTTTAACCTAAAAGAGAATTACTAAAAATATAAAAATGATATATTGCTTATAAATAAGCTAAAAAGAAAATTAAAATGATAATTTCTATTAAATAGAAGCTATCACTATAATTAAAGTTGGTTTTTGGGGTTTTTTCTTTTTCCAAACTAATTACACACTAAAAACAAACACTTTTTATGAAAACACTTTATACAAAAACCAGAAATAAGCACTTTGAGTGCCTATTCACCCAAACAGTTGACTTTTGTTGACTGCATAAGGTTTTAAGCTCAAATGGAGTGATGTGGGGTCCACAATGATTAAAGTTGGTTTCTCTGAGTTGTTTGATCAATATTAAGCAAGATTAAACCAAATAAGCAGATTAAATAAACCACAACATACAAATAAGCACTTGCTTATTATGAAATCTGAGACAGGTTTGGGACAGAGTTTTGATACAAAACTAAGTGGGGTCCACTGGTCCAATGGTCAAACTATTGGTCAACTTTCAAACACTGGTAGGAGGGGTGTTGTAAAGACCCAAATCTGAGGTGTAGGACCCACTGGGTTAGCCACAAACAACCACCAAAGTTGGGTGGGTGAGAGCTGATCTGAGTGCACAGGGCAAATGGTTGCCCTGCAGGTCAGTTCCAAGGGTATTTTAGTCCACAAAAAAAAATCACAAAAATATAACAACAATGGAAATCACAAGTTCAGCTGGTAGACTAAACACACAACAAGTTTCAAACCTCAGATCTAAACACACAAATCAAGAAAATTCTTGCCATTTTTGCAAAAATCTGAACTATGCAATTTGACTTTTTCACTAAAACTTGCAAGGTTGACTTTGGTGAATTTTGGATCAACCCTACTCACTGATTATGATGTTATGAATTAGTATGGAACTAAAATTGATAATGACTATCACTAATGAGCCAAAATCCAAAGTTTTGTATGCCAAAGCCCTCACAGTTAACTGTGAGGGCACTTAGATTGAGTTTTTGACTTTTTATAAAACAAGGGCTGATTTCTATGACTTGAGTGACTAATTTAAACCTAGTGTAACATGTATAAATAGCAATTACCAGCAAACACACCCTAGATCACAGACTATCTACTTATTCCAAACACCCCTTTATTGACTGACTGCTAAGCTTTTTAAAAAAGATCAAGGGATTTTTGAGACAAGAGTTCACAAATGAGATTGAAATAAGTTCATAAACATGCTACAAACACTAATCAAGCAACAAAGATGACATTACAGTTACAAAACATTAAAAGGTACAAATTTGCTAGTTAGACAGTTAAGTTTCACTACCCAAGCAAAGGTTTCCTACACTTTAAGACAAGTTTAACTAACAACTATAAATCCAATAAACAACAATTAAACATCACTAGTTATACTACAATACTTCATACAGTAAATTCAAAACTTGGAAAATAATTATAAAAAAATATGAAAAATGAATCTTACAAGGGACCTTTAGCAAGAACAAAAGGTTTTCCAATGTAGCCTATCTTTAAATAGGCTTAGCAACCTCCAATCCTCCCCTGCTTTATCTCTGAATACCAAGCACCAACATCAAAGTCACCACAGTTGACCATCATTGACCACATTCATATTTTTTACCCATTTTATACTAATTCAGGTTTTAATGTCTCTACAAGCTTTAAATAGCTTCTGGGAACCTATGTGACTCTAAAGAAGTCCATGAACTTTATCACCATTGACAGCCAAGCTTGTTGAGAAATTTGGAAACTTGAATAAATTTGCATAAACAAAGATTAAACTGAACTTGAATTTTTATTACTTAGAAGATTAAGAGTACAATTAAAACAGCTATTACAATGCTTATAAAATAAATATTACACTAGGATTTTATAGAAAACTAAATTCGACTAAAAAAACTAATAATAATGACTAACTCCCTTCCAGCCTTTTTATAACATGAATTAGGGTTTCCCAAGCTCCCTTGGACTTTTCCTAGCAGAAATATTGACCATTGGATAATCATGGATGATCTTGGCCGTTTAAAATCCTTGGCGCCAAAACTTCCTTTGTCTGTTTCTTGATTTATTGATGCCAGGGAGGATACATTTGGAGTTTTGTGTTTGGTTTGGAGTAAGAGGGGGGTTGAGTGTAATCAGAGGTGAGGCAGGCTAGGGTTATGATGGGGGGGGGGGTTTGGCTGGTAGCAGGGGTGAGTGGGGGTGGTGATGATGTGGAGGTCAAATGGGTGGTCAAAGTTGGGGGGGTCAAATGGTTGACCGGAGGTGAGTAGTATTATTATTACGGGGGTGAGTTGGGTTTTGAGAGGGGAGTGGGCTGTGAGGGTGTTGGATTGGGCCTTGGTTGTGGTGGTGGGCTGAGGGAGACATAAGGGTGGGTTAGGAGTGGTATTTTGGGTTTTGGTTTGGTTAAATCAAGGGTCCGGATGGTGTAATAGTCACAAGGACTAATTTTGAAATTCCACAAATCATAGGGACTGAAATTGTAATTCCCCATAAGTATTACCAAGGACCATTGTTGCCAAGTTTGATATTCCAAAACCAATTTTGCAATTTTTTTAATTTTCTAAAATTCCCAGGGACTATATTTGCAAAATTCCAAACTCCAGGGACCAATCATGTAAATTTTCCAAAATTTTCACCCAAAGTCCATTTTTGATAACTTTTGATTTTTTAAGGACTTAGGTTGACTTTTCTTTCAAAATAAATGCATAGGGACTATTTTTGACAAATTTTGAAACTTGGGGGACTGAAACTGTCAATATTGCAAACTTTGATCGTTTTTCATTTGTTTTTGCTTGTTTTGCATTTAAAACACATAAAACACAATCCCCGGGATAATTTAAGTATTTTGATTACTTTTTTTATTGTTTTTGTATGTTTTGGCAGTTTAAATACGATAAAAATGATGAGTGTTTGCGCACTCATCAATCCCCCACACTAAACTATTGCTAGTCCCTAGCAATATTTTTGGAAAACTTGATGGATTTGAAAAAACTTGATGGATTTGAAAAACTCCTTACCAAAATCCATTACTTATGGAGTAGCCAGGTGTAAGAACTGTGGCACACCTGATAACCGTGTGATTTTGAGCAAACCACCCGCTGTCAACAGATTTGATTTGTCTTTACCAAGAGCCGTTTGCTCCTGGACTAGCCAGCTCTTGATGGAATAGTCAATATCTTGGTGAGCTGATTACCGATTATGGATTTTCCACTGCCTTTACCAAAAGCCATAATCTTGCGGGCTAGCCAACTCATTCGCTTTATGGGATATGGGGAGTTGAGGAACCATACAATTTTGGGCAAATTGCAAGCCGTAAATGGATTTGAGTTATCTTTACCAAGAGCCGTTTGCTCCTGGATTAGCCAATCCTTTTTTTTGTTTAGACATGGCGGACTGATTACCACAAAAATTTTGAAATAAAGTGAAAAATTTTTGAAAACTTTGGGCCAAAATGGGGGGTATTTGAAAGTATTTTGCGATAAAATTCGCTAGAATTTTCCCCCCACACTTAGAATTGAATATTGTCCTCAATATTCAAAGTCCCGGCTATTATGCCGAATCTATGAACGTAAAAAGATAATATTCGAAACTAACTGTGGAAATAACGTTTTGTATTTTTCACTTTATTTCTACATATATATACATTTTTTTTTTTGGGAACTTATATACATATATACATTTTCAAATAGAGGGGGGTTGGCCATTCCCCCACACTAGGGTGGTAGAAAGTAGAAGGAAATCAGAGATACGGGTGAAAACCCGTATTGTGCTATTGTTTTTGTTCATCGAGTCGCTAGCTTGACTCGATCCCCGAATTCAATTGTCCTTGGGGAAAGTTTGGAGATCCGGGACAACCATGGATGGTATGTCCTCTCCAAAGTAGTGCTTTAAACGATGTCCATTCACTTTGAAATTAGGACCGTCATTTTGAGATAATTCGATGGTGCCATAAGGATAAACCTTAACGATAGTGAATGGACTAGTCCATCGGGTTTTTAGCTTTCCCGAGAAGATCTTGAGTCTAGAGTTGAAAAGAAGGACTCGATCACCAACGTTAAAAACGCGGTTCTTGATTTTGGAGTCATGAAACTTCTTTGTCTTTTCTTTGTAGATCAAAGAGTTCTCGTAAGCTTGATCACGAAGTTCATTTAATTCATTCAGTTGAACTTTCCTATGATCACCCGCAGTTTTGAGGTCGAAATTGGCATGCTTGAGAGCCCAATAGGCTTTATGCTCAAGCTCGATCGGAAGATGGCACGCTTTCCCGTACACAAGCTTGTAAGGCGTACACCCAATGGGTGTTTTGTAAGCCGTACGGAAAGCCCAAAGTGCATCATCTAATTTGTTCGACCACGATGCATGATTTTCACCTACGGTTCTTTCCAATATTCTCTTTATGCCTCGATTGGAAACTTCTACTTGTCCACTTGTTTGAGGGTGGTACGCAGTAGAAAGTCGGTGAGTTAAACCATACTTTTGCATGACTTTATCAAATTTGTCATTGCAAAAATGCGTACCACGATCACTAATTATAGCACGTGGAGTTCTAAATCGAGCAAAGAGAGCTTTCAAAAATTTCACGACTACTCGGGCATCATTTGTGGGTAAAGCTTTCGCTTCAACCCATTTTGACAAATAGTCAACAGCCACGAGTATATACTTGTTTCCATGAGATGATGGAAATGGCCCCATAAAGTCAATGCCCCATACGTCAAATATTTCACAAACTTGGATTGCATTTTGTGGCATTTCATTCTTTTGTGAAATTTTCCCGTGACGTTGACAAGCGTCACAGGATTTGACCAATTCTTGGGCATCTTTGTAAATCGTGGGCCAAAAGAATCCAGAGTCAAACACCTTTTTGGCGGTGTAATTTGGATTGTGGTGGCCCCCCGTGGGACCAGCATGGCAAGCCTTAAGAATTTCAGAGGCTTCTTGGCCATAAACACACCGCCGGATGACTTGATCCGCACAGATTTTAAAGAGGTAGGGGTCGTCCCAGAAATAATGTTTCACATCTTTAAAGAACTTATTCTTTTGTTGGGACGACATCCCTTTCACAATAAAGTTACCCGCAAGGTAGTTTGCAAAATCGGCAAACCATGGGGTAACAGAATCTCCACGAAAGGTAACCGCATTGAGTGTCTCGAGAGGGAATGTTTCATTAATTTCTTTCCTCTCGAAGACATCTTGATGGGGATTTTCCAATCGGGAGAGATGATCAGCAGCTAGGTTCTCAGCTCATTTTTTATCACGAATAATGATATCAAATTCCTGTAGGAGGAGAACCCAACGAAGAAGTCTCGACTTTGCATCTTGTTTTGAAAAAAGGTACTTCAAAGCCGAGTGATCCGTATACACTATGCTTTTGATCAGTATCAAGTATGGCCGGAATTTTTCAAAAGCATACACCACAGCTAATAATTCTTTTTCGGTGGTGGTGTAATGGCTTTGAGCCTCGGTCATAGTTTTGCTGGCATAGTGTATACGCTGAAAATGTTTTGTTTTTCGTTGCCCCAAGACTGCCCCTATAGCATAATCACTAGCATCACACATGAGCTCGAAAGGCAAGTCCCAATCGGGGGCAACAAGAATCGGTGCCTCGGTAAGCTTTTTTTTAAGTGTTTCAAAAGCTTTGATGCACTCTGGGGAGAAGATAAAAGGAGCATCCTTTTCGAGGAGATGGGTCATAGGCCGGGCGATTTTAGAAAAATCTTGAATAAACCTACGATAGAAACCGGCATGACCCAAAAAGCTCCTAACACCTTTGACAGTAGTGGGATGAGGTAATTTTGCAATGACATCCACTTTGGCTTTGTCAACCTCAATCCCGTTCTTTAAAATTTTATGGCCGAGGACAATGCCCTCTTTGACCATAAAGTGACGCTTCTCCCAATTTAGACATAACTTTGTGTCTTCACAACGTTTTAGCATGTTGTCTAAATGGGAGAGGCATGACTGAAACGAATCCCCAATGACCTAAAAATCGTCCATAAAGACCTAAATAGTTTTCCCGATCATGTCGGAAAATATGAACATCACACATCTTTGAAACTTGCCCGGAGCATTACATAAGCCGAATGGCATACGTTTATAAGCAAATGTTCCATAGGGGCACGTAAAAGTGGTCTTTTCCCGATCTTGCGGATCAATGGGAATCTGAAAGTAACCCGAGAAACCATCGAGGAAGCAATAATACTCATTCCCCGCTAATCTCTCGAGCATCTGATCCATAAAGGGCAGAGGAGAATGATCTTTACGGGTGGCGTCATTTAACTTGCGATAGTCAATGCAGACATGCCATCCCGTAACCAAACGAGTTGGGATTAACTCATTCTCCTGATTTGTGACAACAGTAATGCCACCCTTTTTTGGAACACAATGAATTGGGCTGACCCAAGGACTGTCCGAGATAGGGTAAATCAATCTGGCATCAAGAAGTTTTAAAACCTCTTGTTTGATTACCTCATGAATTTTTGGATTCACCCTTCTTTGTTGTTGGACTGCCGGTTTGAAGTCGTCATCCATCAAAATCTTGTGAGTACAAAATTCAGGGTCAATGCCCTTGATGTCGGAGAGTCGCCAAGCAATTGCTTGTTTATGAGACTTCAAAACCTTTATGAGAGCAGCCTTTTCCTCAACACTTAAGTCTTTAGCAATTATGACGGGTAATTTATCATTACCCTCCAGAAATGCATATTCAAGATGAGGCGGCAAGTCCTTAAGTTCAACCTCAGGAAAGTCATCAGTTTTCTCAACATTTTTTACCTCCTCTTTATGAAGTGTTTGTGATAGAACAGGAAGAGGAGAGGGATCTTCGTTTAAAGATTTCTCAAGTAAGAGAATATCCCTATCGGGGTCAATCTCTTGGTTATCGATTCCTTCGGGAATCGAATCACTTTTGAGAAAGGCCTCAATTTCTTCTAAGATGAAGTCACTTCCCTCAAACGGAGTGAGGGAAGGAGAAGAATTGGCTATGATGGGATGAGAAGATTGAGTGAGATTTTCACTCGAAGAATTATCAATGAAACCTAGAACCTCTTGAGCGTACTCCTCAGCAGCTACATCGATGACATCTATTCGGTTTACCGATTCAGAGGCATAATTAGAGGAGTACCTCGAAGTTTGATCGAGGTTGAAGGTAATGGCTTCCGTTCCAACACGCAATGTGATCTCTTGCTCAAATACATCGATGAGAGCACACCCAGTTCTAAGGAATCCCCTTCCAAGAATGAGAGGGACCCTTGAATCGGCATCAAAGTCAACAATCACAAAATCTGCCGGAAAATGGAACTTTCCCACTCTAATAAACACGTCCTCGGCAATGCCGATGGGACGAGAAATCGATCGATCGGCAAGCTCTAAAGTCATGCACGTGGGAGTAAGTTCGGGAAGAGAGAGTTTCTTCCACACAGAATATGGCATTAGGTTAATGCTAGCACCTAGATCGGCCAAGGCGAAGCATTCAACCATTCCCGGGAAAGTACAAGGAATGAGAAATTTCCCGGGGTCTCCAACCTTTTTAGGAAGCTTTTTCAAAAGAACTGTAGAGCAGTTCTCATTCAGAGGATTTCTTGCCATCTCAAAGAGTTTCTCTTTATTACTCAACAGATTTTTGATTGTCGATGCAAACTTGGGCATCAAGAGAATAGCATCCGCGAAGCTGATATCAAAATGCAAATCTTGGAAGATTTGGAAAAATTTATTCATTTGGTGATTAGCTTTTTCGCGGAGCTTTTGTTCACTGAGACGTGATGGATAGGGAATAGAAGTTTTGGATTTAGGGTTGTCCACTAGAGTTTCTGGTGAATCAAAGACAACTCCAGGCTTACATCTGGTTTCAGGAATAACCTGAGGTTGGACGTGTGCTGTACTTCGTGGGCTAGGAGTTTGCACATTGTCCTTTGTCACCTCAGGTTCACGATCCACTACCTTTGGAGGAGAGGAAGAAGAGGTAGTAGGAATCGCGGGTTCATCATATGAAGCACCACTTCGTGTTGTGATCACCTTAGCATCGCCCCTCGGGTTAGCGATCGTGTTGCTCGGTAAAGTAGTACCTGAGCCCGAGGGTCGATCATTTAAAGACTTCTTGATGTCAGAAATCTGGCTGACCAGCAACTTGTTCAACTCTTCTTGGGACTTCATGAATTGTTTTAACAACTCGTCATATGAAGGCCCGGTTGGAACAATGGCTTGATTCAGATTAGGAATATTTGGAGCTCGATTGTTCGGTTTGGGACCTTGATTTTGAAAATTACCCTGATTAGGGTTGTTGTTTCCATGAAAATATCCCAGATTGAAATTACCCTGACCTTGGTTCCGATTAAAGTTTCCTTGATTTTGCTGTTGGAAACCTTGATTTTGGAACCCTTGGTTTTGATTGTGAAAACCATGACCCTGATTGAAGTTACCTTGGTTTTGATAACCTTGGTTCACTCTATTTTGATTTTGGCCACGGTTTTGGACAATTTGGTTTTGATTAAAACCAGGAGGTCCAGGATAATGATGATTAGGACGATAGGTAGGGTCCATAGGAGGACGATATTGATTGCCTCCTTGATTTTGGGACCCGGCTACAGCATGAGCTTCATATGGACTACCATCAGTAGTTGTGCAATTTTAGTAGGCATGCGGCCCACCACACGTCACACAGACTTCCACTTTTTTAACCTCAGCAGGTGGAGGATGTTGTGGAAATGAAACTTTCTTTGTTTGGGCAAGAACCAAAGCTTGGATCGCTTCAGTGAGTTTGTCAATCTTAGCATCCGTGCTAGATTGACTCACAGAAGATGAAGTGGAAGGACCCGCATTAATTTGAGAAACAATCAGTTTGCTTCGTGTAGAGCGGACCTTAGACTTGTTTTCTATGATTTGCAAAGCTTCTTTTGTGGTTCTACTCAAAAAATTACCTCCCGCGGAGGCATTGAGAGAATCCTGATCAGCTTGGCTCACGCCATTGTAAAAAGTATCGAGTTGCATCAACTCAGAGAAACCATGATGTGGACACTTGCGAAGTAATTCTTTGAAACGATCCCACGCTTCACCAAAAGATTCATCATATTTTTTAGTGAACTTGGTGATTTCGTTCTTAAGACTCGTGGTCTTGGAAGGTGGGAAGAATTCATTCACAAATTTTTTGACAAGATCTTCCCATGTCTCAATAGATCGAGGAGGTTGTTTTTCAAGCCAAATTCGGGCTTGTCCCTCCAAGGAGAATGGGAAGAGAAGAAGTTTTATTGCTTCACAAGGGACATTCTTGTACTTTTGGTCGATGTGATTTTATTGAACCATCGAATGTGAGCATGAGGATCGTCCCTCTCAAAACCGTAGAATTGACTTGAGGTTACAAGATTAAGTAACCCGGTTTTGAGCTCAAAACTATCAGCCACGATGGCTGGAACAACAATGGCATCTCCGTAACCCTCGATGGGTGCTTGGAGAAGCTCACACATGGGGCGGTCTTCCGCCATGGTGACAGTGGGTGTGGCAACAGTACGGATCTCAGATCCGACTGTTGGTGCTGAACGTGTACGAGGTATTCTAGGTTTTCTTACAAGCTCACGTAATGGGCTAGTAGACCTAGAAGAGCGAGTGCACATGCACTAGGAACAAAAACCAATTAAAACAAAATCGAGGCAAATCCACAGTGAACTTAAACCAATAATCACGAGTGAATGGCTTCTTTAAGAAAGGTACACCACTCACAAGGATACAAAGGCAAGTTTTTATCTTTTGTTTGGGAACTTATTATGTTCACACCACCAGTTAGTAAGTGTTCTGTCTTGGTTTGCGACGGTTTATTTTTATGTAGAATTATTATTCACAAGAAAAGACGGATATTTTTGTGTTTTGTGTATGGGTTTAAAAACTTTTGGACAATATTTTTGGTATCGTCTCGTACTCTAAAATCGTTTCTCTTTAAGAATCACCTTAAAAGATAACCGATTCAGAAAACGTTACGATCTGTTTTGTTGTTTTTTAATTTTTTTGGTGTTTTAACACTTTAGGAAAAGTGTTAATGACTTTTTTATGTTTTGATTTAAAATTTACAAAAGTGGTGGTATTTGTACATTGAAAATTAACGCGGTCGAGTTTCGTTGTGCGTAGAATTTTTGAATGACGTTTTACCCTAAAACGTGTAATTTCTTAATAACTTCGCGAAAATGATCTGATGAGTGTCAAACTTTTAATTTGCTGTGGAATTGATTTATGATTGATGCTAAACTGTCAACTTATATTAACCAAAGAATGGTCAACAAAGTCAAAGAGCCTAGACCAATGCTTCCGGGTAATAAAGGGTATCATCAGGTCGTTAAGTTCCGACGAGGTGTGGATTGTGCTTTAGCGTACTTGTGATCGGGTGATTATTCACAGAAAAAGGGTTGTGATAAGAATTATTAGAGAATTATGAAATTAAATAGCTTAGGAAAGCTATGTGATTGATTACTGGTATTGAGACTAAGAAGATTTGAGCTAAAACCTAAAAACGTACGTTTTTATTAAAAACGTACACTAACAAACGAAACAAAAAGTACAACTGAAGGACGGAAAAGGTTACAAGTGTGAAATTATTCTTTTTACAATCCTAATAAATAAAGAAAATTTTAAGAAAAAGAAAAATTATTTTTACACTATTTAATTATTAATTATTAATTAATTACTAATTATCTATTTATTAACTAATTAAACTGATTAGAATTATTAAAAATACTAAAAAGGCTTATA
This sequence comes from Artemisia argyi, assembly GCA_030686995.1. Lineage (NCBI taxonomy): Eukaryota > Viridiplantae > Streptophyta > Magnoliopsida > Asterales > Asteraceae > Artemisia > Artemisia argyi. Next base: position 99,108,121 of record CM060687.1, read on the forward strand.
AAATTAAGGAAAATTTTACAGATCTAATTAACCATCATGGGAATCCTAAAAAATTATAAAAAGTTGATTTTATGTATTTTTAAACTAATTTACTAATTATTAATCTAATTATTAATTAATTACCAATTAAACTAATTAAATTATAAACAAAATAGAAAATGAAAAGTACAAATTCTAGAAAAATTTATTAAAATGTTTTAACTTAAATAAAAGTTATAAAAATTATAAAAATTAGGTTATACTTTATAAAATCTAATTATGCTATTTAATTACTTAATATTAATTAATAATTAATTAAACTAAAATTAATTCTAAAAACCACTAAAAGACAAAATAAAAATCCGGAAAAATTTATAGAATTACTTTAACCTAAAAGAGAATTACTAAAAATATAAAAATGATATATTGCTTATAAATAAGCTAAAAAGAAAATCAAAATGATAATTTCTATTAAATAGAAGCTATCACTATAATTAAAGTTGGTTTTTGGGGTGTTTTCTTTTTCCAAACTAATTACACACTAAAAACAAACACTTTTTATGAAAACACTTTTTACACAAACCAGAAATAAGCACTTTGAGTGCTTATTCACCCAAACAGTTGACTTTTGTTGACTGCATAAGGTTTTAAGCTCAAATGGAGTGATGTGGGGTCCACAATGATTAAAGTTGGTTTCTCTGAGTTGTTTGATCAATATTAAGCAAGATTCAACCAAATAAGCAGATTAAATAAGCCACAACATACAAATAAGCATTTGCTTATTATGAAATCTGAGACAGGTTTGGGACAGAGTTTTGATGCAAAACTAAGTTGGGTCCACTGGTCCAATGGTCAAACTATTGGTCAAATTTCAAACACTGGTAGGAGGGGGGTTGTAAAGACCAAAATCTGAGGTGTGGGAACCACTGGGTTAGCCACAAACAACCACCAAAGTTGGGTGGGTGAGAGCTGATCTGAGTGCACAGGGCAAATGGTTGCCCTGCAGGTCAGTTCCAAGGTTATTTTAGTCCACAAAAAAATCACAAAAATATAACAACAATGGAAATCACAAGTTCAGCTGGTAGACTAAACACACAACAAGTTTCAAACCTCAGATCCAAACACACAAATCATGAAAATTCTTGCCATTTTTGCAAAAATCTGAACTATGCAATTTGACTTTTTCACTAAAACTTGCAAGGTTGACTTTGGTGACTTTTGGATCAACCCTACTCACTGATTATGATGTTATGAATTAGTATGGAACTAAAATTGATAATGACTATCATTAATGAGCCAAAATCCAAAGTTTTGTATGCCAAAGCCCTCACAGTTAACTGTGATGGCACTTAGATTGAGTTTTTGACTTTTTATAAAACAAGGGTTGAAAACTATGACTTGAGTGACTGATTTCAACCTAGTGTAACATGTATAAATAGCAATTACCAGCAAACACACCCTAGATCACAGACTATCTACTTATTCCAAACACCCCTTTATTGACTGACTGCTAAGCTTTTTCAAAACGATCAAGGGATTTTTGAGACAAGAGTTCACAAATGAGATTGAAATAAGTTCATAAACATGCTACAAACACTAATCAAGCAACAAAGATGACATTACAGTTACAAAACATTAAAAGGTACAAATTTGCTAGTTAGACAGTTAAGTTTCACTACCCAAGCAAAGGTTTCCTACACTTTAAGACAAGTTTAACTAACAACTATAAATCCAATAAACAACAATTAAACATCACTAGTTATACTACAATACTTCATACAGTAAATTCAAAACTTGGAAAATAACAAAAAAAAAATATGAAAAATGAATCTTATTAGGGACCTTTAGCAAGAACAAAAGGTTTTCCAATGTAGCCTATCTTTAGATAGGCTTAGCAACCTCCAATCCTCCCCTGCTTTATCTCTGAATACCAAGCACCATCATCAAAGTCACCACAGTTGACCATCATTGACCACATTCATATTTTTTACCCTTTTTTATACTAATTCTGGTTTTAATGTCTCTACAAGCTTTAAATAGCTTCTGGGAACCTATATGACCCTAAAGAAGTCCATGAACTTTATCACCATTGCAGCCAAGCTTGTTGAGAAATTTGGAAACTTGAATAAATTTGCATAAACAAAGATTAAACTGAACTTGAATTTTTATTACTTAGAAGATTAAGAGTACAATTAAAACAGCTATCACAATGCTTATAAAATAAATATTACACTAGGATTTTATAGAAAACTAAATTCGACTAAAAAAAACTAATAATAATGACTAACTCCCTTCCAACTCCATCTCAGCCTTTTTATAACATGAATTAGGGTTTCCCAAGCTCCCTTGGACTTTTCCCAGCAGAAATATTGACCATTGGATAATCATGGATGATCTTGGCCGTTTAAAATCCTTGGCGCCTGATGCGTGGGAATCGCACCTTGCTTTACCTCTCGAGGGATCTCGAGAAGCTTACAACCCCCACCAGGCAGTGTACCTGATCGTTGTTGTATAGTATAGTGACAAGTACCGGGGGATTGATCGTTCAGCTTAGGAATAGTGTCGCTAGGATTAGAAAACCTAATTAATAGTTCTAGAGATGAGGGATGATTATTTTTGTATTTTTATATTTTTATGAAAGCAAGTAAAATCTCGGGTTTTGGAAGAGTAGGCGGAATTAGTTGCTATTCAACTAACCCAAAGCTAATATATAATTGAAATAAAATACTAAAAATGAAATTAAACTAAATTAAACTAAGGTTGTGAGCAGTGGTTGGAGAAATTGTGTTTACTTAGATTTCACTACTCCCTAGATATTTTTTACACGTTAATTACTTGTTATACTTGTATGGATGACGGATTGTATTCCTTAATACCATTCGTGGGGTGGCATACATAACTCCCCAACTCTATGAGCTCTTATCTCCTCCTACACCATAACCCAGCACAACTATAGGGATTGTAAACAGTGGCTCATGCATTAAATACAACCAATAAAGACCTAGTACGCCTCGGTTCATGTTTCTTAAGACGTTTAAGCATGTTACCATTTGGAGATCTGCCAGTTTTCTTAAGCCTAACATATAAAATCATTCATCCAAAACAAGAATAGACAAGTAATCAACACATAATCAACATCTAGGTTTCATTAGATCTAAGCAAACACAAAAGAGATCTAGCCTAGCATAGTGGAATTGAGACAAGAACAAGATATAAACAACCAACACATAGACATATTGATTAAATTGAAAGAACACTTATCTCAATTACAATGCAAGGTTTCAAGGGTTTGGAACCCTTGAAAAACCTGTAAAAGATGCACCAAAATCGTCTTTAGGGTTTCACCAAAACTTCTCTCCTTTTAATGAAAAAACTAGAAAACTATATATAGGAAAAACAGGCTGACGGCGTCAAGAGTTATATGTGACGCCGTCACCTCGCCGCCATATACTTCCTCGGACGGCCTTGATCCACTTATGACGGCCTATGTGACGCCGTCACCGACCACGGTGTTTTATTCTTACCACTTTGACGCCGTCATGATGGCGTTTGACGCCGTCACCACCTTCGGTAATTTAATCTTCATGGCTGACGCCGTCAAGGCTTTACTCTTGACGCCGTCACCTTGTATCTTCAGCATGGAATTTTGGTATTTTGCCATTTTCTTCACTTTTATGCTCCAAAAACGTCCAAAATGGCTTCTTTTCCAGAATTCACTCTCCAAACACCTAAAATCACAAAAGGAACGATTTAGGGCAATATTTGATCAAATAAAGTCGGATTCGGGCTTAAATGACCCCCTAAAAATGGATCATTTTTCGCCTCATCATATACCCTTACACTTGAGATTTGCTTGTCCTCAAGCAAATGAGCTTTTATTCTACTCAAAATACAAGTTAGGGGTCATTTAACACTAATATAAAAGTAATTACAACAAATAATCGTTCCATTAAAGACCAATAGACAAGCACGGAGGTCATACACAAGCACCTCACAAATAGTGTTTAGATACTCACATCTCTCGGGTGTAATAAAGTAATATAACATTAAGGAAATGGAAGATATCTCTCACTACCTGTCATAGCAAAATAGATTACCATAGGCTTGGGAAAGGATCAAACCTCCACCACATGGCGTAAGCACCTAGGATAAACTATCAAAGAGGTCTTTTAAAGGGTTGTAACGTTAGGTATAGGGATATGAATTACACGGTTTTGTTGGATAAAGGAAGTTTTACTGGTGGCGAGTTAACAATCTCAGTTAATTACATGTACAAGATGGCGTTGCTAAGCCAAGACTAGACTCGACTTAAGCTAATAAATGAAAAATAACAAAAACATAAAATGAACATAGAATGAAAAACGGGATGGTAGTCCGTATGTTTTTTTTTCTTTCTTTTCTATTTTTTTTCTTTTTCTTAATTTCTTTTTTTTCGATTTTTTTTTTTTTTTTTTTTTTTTTTTTTTTTTTGCATACACTCTTACCCTACCATCCAAAATAATACATCATAGGGAATGAACATTCCCCTTACACTTGAATCTTTACATACTTTACATTAAACTATTCTAATGACTCGAATTAAGAAAATCAAAACACTTGGAGCACTTTTAAGATTAACGTACATATGGAGGTAATAATATTATGTTCTTCCCCATTACTCCATAAAATAAGTACTTACCCATGAGTCCCAATCATCCCAAAACAATATGTACAAAGATATGACTCGACTTAGCAACCATGTAATCAATTAGAAAGTCAACTTAGGGTTTAACAAATAACAATAATGCACTAAAAATGAGCGCATACACGGAAGGCTAAGGCGATTTGGGTGTACATTTAAGTGGGGTGTAACAAATTCTTCCTTTAAGTAAGATGCTTAAAGTTAGAAATGAAAAGATAGGCTCGGAGGGGTGTACTAGGGGTTTCGTGTACTAAAAATGAGTACAACGCAAAGGGTGTGGGAAAAATTAGTTGACTTAACTAGCCAAGTAATATGACTTAAATGGTCAAGTAATTATAATACGGGTTTAACACAAGGGTAATCCTAATGCCTCTTATCATGTAGTAAATCCTACTACACGAATGTAGTCTCACTAGCGGTCTCGGGATGTATCACTAACGCAAGTTCTAGAATCTAAATGCTACCGGTACACTCATAAGCACCAATAATAAATGCTTTTCCTATCAAAACTAAAGGCGAACCTCACATTTTTGGGTGGAAAATTTTTCTGAATATACGGTTATGTGCTAGTCATACAACCTCCTATCCATGAGATGCTTGCTATGGCTAAAGTTTCACTCCTAAATGTTGTAAAAAAATTTAAATTTGGTGCTAAAATTACACTAACAAGTATTTCTCATAGTTTTATTACACATCTACTATCAAACAAAACAAACTCAAGCGAAAGTGTATATGTAAGGTATCATCTTTTTACCCTCCCCTTACACTTAGGATGAGCATTGTCCCCAATGTTCAAGTAAAGAATGTAAAAGTTAAGAAGTAAAGAGAATGAAATCAAATACTCCCCTGATTCGCTCGGTATGGATTATAGGTTGGACAGGTTAAATCTTCCTCCAAGAAAACGAACAGTCAAAGCTTCCCTTCCAGAATATAAATCATCTTCTTGTCACAAATAACCTGTAAATCCTGACAACAATAGACAAGGCAACCTCGCGTAAAATCGGCGGCATCCTATATAAGTTTCTAAATCCTAGAAAACAAGGTAAGATATAATGCTTGTGGAATGAAGTTTGCAGATTTCCTGGAGATTATAAAACTTAATAATTCACAAAAACCATAAGACTCCGTTAGAAAAACAAAACCGGTAAAATTTCCAGATTTTTAACTCCTGACGCCGTCAAGAGTAATACTCTGACGCCATCAGAATGGACCTGCAGAAATTCTTATGTTAAGTTTCCGGAAAATTTCTGGAAAAACCTTGTCCTACTTCCTGGAAAATCCTGCAAAACTTCATTATGACTCAATACAAGCATTTGACTCTAACAAATACGAATATACATGTTCATTAAATATTGTGGAGAATCATGATCGGTTTGTTTCTTAAAAACATATTTGGGGTTTCCCCTTACACTTATCTTTTGCAAAAATACCTTTAAGTTGAAGTTAAGACTAGGCCAAACAACATAATAAAGTATTTCCACATTTTAGTAGAGAAACATGATCAACCAACAATAAAAATAAAACATGCATACGGAAGCAAATAACAATCAAACAAATAAAATCACACAAAACATGGGTTGCCTCCCAAGAAGCGCTTTTCTTTATTTACGAGTCTTGTAGCTAGACTCAAAGTCATGGGTTACTACGTGATCTCATCATTTGAAATGATGTACCCCATATAATTGCGATCATTACTGTTATGGTGGTAGTGCCTCAATCTATCAATACTCGCAATCACCTTCCCACCTAATTTGCTCCTCAAGTTAGCTACCCCATCTTGGCTCAATCCATCGATTGTGAATGGCCCATACCACCAAGGACTTGGTTTATCGGGTGGTATTGTTGTTTGTAATTGTCTCAAGAGTACTAAGTTCCCTTCCTCAAACGGTGTATGATTTCTTTCGTGTTGAGTATGTTTGAGTTCAATCGAAACCTTATTGCTTTTTCTTCTTTCATCCTTAGCTTTCTTATAGCTTTTGATTCTTGCCTCCCATGCAAGAATTTTATTCTGAACACGAATGGGTGTCGTGCCGATGTTGTTTTTAATCATTCTCCAACTCAAATTCTCATGCCCACTTCGCGGAGTCATGTGGAAGCTAATCTTTCTTTTTCCAGATTTAAGCTCAATCTTCCTATCTTCATACTTAATGACAGCCCTAGCGGTGATGAGGAATGGTGCCCCAAGGATTATTGGCATGCATCCATCCCCTTTATCATCAATGATCATAAAATCAATGGGGTACATGAATCCTGCAACATTGACTAATACATCTTCTGCTATTCCTAGGGGGTATACATACGAGTGCCCAACAAGAGACAGCCTAACACGAGTAGGTGCTGGCATTTTTGACGTCAGTTGGATGTAGATAGTTAGGGGCATAAGATTTACTTCCGATCCTTGGTCGGCGAAAGCACTAAGATGTTTCAAGTCCCCGATGCTCGTTGGTATTTCAAAATTCCCACATGCTACCTGCTTGGTGGCCACTTTCTGTACCAGTAACCTCTCGACTACTGATCCACCAATAAGCGTATCATACTCATCTTCCTCTTCTTTCTCTTTCTCAGGGACCTGTTCAGAGGATTGGTTGCGCCCATCACCCTTAATCCAATTTGTTATGGTGTTTTTGTTTATGTCGTGTTTCAGGTAGTAACTCAAAGGTTGGGAGTCAGGCGGTTTTTCTAAGGTTTGTTTAGCAGGGGTTTCTCCCTTCCCGCTATCTTTATGGACAATGGTGATGGAGTTAACAAATTGGGTGGTGGGAGTGGTGCTTTCTTTCCTTAGCAGTATTCGTTCGGGGGTTTTCTGATTGGCATATTCCTCCAATAGACTCAACATCTCATTCATTTTCTTCTGCATCTCCTCTTTTTGCTTATAAACCGCTTCTTCGAATCTAGCAAGCCGATCAGAGTGAGTTGCCATATATTCTCTCATCCTAGCCTCAAATTCCGAGCTAAGTTCCTTGGGAGGGGAGCAAGGTGGGGTGTATCTCTGAAAAGTTTCGACATGTTCTCTAGAAGGTGATTCAGATAATGGTGCCGAAGTTGATCTTGAGACAGAATTGACAGTGGATTGTCTAGGACTTAAGGGTCTCCTTTGCCTTTCCTTAAAATAGTCAACTTTTGCCTCAAGTTTGCATAAGAGTTCATCGGGGATTTCGGTGGTTCCTCCAGATGTCGAGACTGCATTGATGGCCGCTTCTATCGTATGTTTGAATTCCCAAATCTCATTATTATCGACAGCGAGCTCTTCTATAATTGCCCAAGACTCCTCGGCATTCTTATCACGCAATTTGCCTCCCGCGGCCCTGTCGATGGTACGCTTAGTGTGATAGTCAACATGGTCGTAGAAAATCTGAACTAATAACCAAAGGTTTATGCCATGATGAGGGATCTTGTGGAGGAGATCCTTAAAACGGGCCCAAGCCTCGTAGAAAGGTTCACCCCGCTGTTGCTCAAACATCAAAATGTCCCTTCTAAGCATTGCAGTCTTTTCCGGCGGAAAGAATTGGGTAAGGAAGCGGTTGGCGAGATTGTCCCATGTGGTGATGGATCCCGCGGGTAAACGCTCAAGCCATTGACTAGCTTGATCTCGTAGAGAGAATGGGAATAGGCGTAATCGGGTTGTCTCTCTAGTCTCAACACCTGGGTCTATGGAATCTACGATTTTGAGGAAGTCCTTAAGGTGTTGGTTTGGATCTTCAGAACGAAGTCCATGGAATGCACATCCGCTTTGCACCAACCGGATGGTGTCGGATCGCAAGGGGGTCACATTGTCTCCGGTGAGCTCAATGGTGTTTCGGTAGCCTTGGTGGCTAGGTCGGGAATACTCTCCTAAGGTTCGGGGCCTAAGGGGTTCTAATGGTGGGTTTTGTTGTGGTGGGATGATGGGTTCAAAGATGTTACCACCTTCCATGATGTCGGATGGTAAAGAGTTACGAACAAAGGCACGAAGAAATAAGATAGACTAAAAAAGACCTAAAAATAAAAATAAAAATCTTACTAGAAAGGAATCTAGCAAGTAGACCTAATAAAAAGAAATCCTAACCTAGACAATAACTATTCCCCGGGCTGCGGCGCCAAAAACTTGATGCGTGGGAATCGCACCTTGCTTTACCTCTCGAGGGATCTCGAGAAGCTTACAACCCCCACCAGGCAGTGTACCTGATCGTTGTAGTATAGTATAGTGACAAGTACCGGGGGATTGATCGTTCAGCTTAGGAATAGTGTCGCTAGGATTAGAAAACCTAATTAATAGTTCTAGAGATGAGGGATGATTATTTTTGTATTTTTATATTTTTATGAAAGCAAGTAAAATCTCGGGTTTTGGAAGAGTAGGCGGAATTAGTTGCTATTCAACTAACCCAAAGCTAATATATAATTGAAATAAAATACTAAAAATGAAATTAAACTAAATTAAACTAAGGTTGTGAGCAGTGGTTGGAGAAATTGTGTTTACTTAGATTTCACTACTCCCTAGATATCTTTTACACGTTAATTACTTGTTATACTTGTATGGATGACGGATTGTATTCCTTAATACCATTCGTGGGGTGGCATACATAACTCCCCAACTCTATGAGCTCTTATCTCCTCCTACACCATGACCCAGCACAACTATAGGGATTGTAAACAGTGGCTCATGCATTAAATACAACCAATAAAGACCTAGTACGCCTCGATTCATGTTTCTTAAGACGTTCAAGCATGTTACCATTTGGAGATCCGCTAGTTTTCTTAAGCCTAACATATAAAATCATTCATCCAAAACAAGAATAGACAAGTAATCAACACATAATCAACATCTAGGTTTCATTAAATCTAAGCAAACACAAAAGAGATCTAGCCTAGCATAGTGGAATTGATACAAGAACAAGATATAAACAACCAACACATAGACATATTGATTGAATTGAAAGAACACTTATCTCAATTACAATGCAAGGTTTCAAGGGTTTGGAACCCTTGAAAAACCTGTAAAAGATGCACCAAAATCGTCTTTAGGGTTTCACCAAAACTTCTCTCCTTTTAATGAAAAAAATAGAAAACTATATATAGGAAAAACAGGCTGACGGCGTCAAGAGTTATATGTGACGCCGTCACCTCGCCGCCATATACTTCCTCGGACGGCCTTGATCCACTTATGACGGCCTATGTGACACCGTCACCGACCACGGTGTTTTATTCTTGCCACTTTGACGCCGTCATGATGGCGTTTGACGCCGTCACCACCTTCGGTAATTTAATCTTCATGGCTGACGCCATCAATACTTTACTCTTGACGCCGTCACCTTGTATCTTCAGCATGGAATTTTGGTACTTTGCCGTTTTCTTCACTTTTATGCTCCAAAAACGTCCAAAATGGCTTCTTTTCCAGAATTCACTCTCCAAACACCTAAAATCACAAAAGGAACGATTTAGGGCAATATTTGATCAAATAAAGTCGGATTCAGGCTTAAATGACCCCCTAAAAATGGATCATTTTTCGCCTCATCAGCGCCAAAACTTCCTTTGTCTGTTTCTTGATTTATTGATGCCAGGGAGGATACATTTGGGGTTTTGTGTTTGGTTTGGAGTAAGAGGGGGGTTGAGTGTAATCAGAGGTGAGGTAGGCTAGGGTTATAATGGGGGGGGGGGGGTTTGGCTGGTAGCAGGGGTGAGTGGGGGTGGTGATGATGTGGAGGTCAAATGGGTGGTCAAAGTTGGGGGGGTCAAATGGTTGACCGGAGGTGAGTAGTATTATTATTACGGGGGTGAGTTGGGTTTTGAGAGGGGAGTGGGCTGTGAGGGTGTTGGATTGGGCCTTGGTTGTGGTGGTGGGCTGAGGGAGACATAAGGGTGGGTTAGGAGTGGTATTTTGGGTTTTGGTTTGGTTAAATCAAGGGTCCGGATGGTGTAATAGTCACAAGGACTAATTTTGAAATTCCACAAATCATAGGGACTGAAATTGTAATTCCCTATAAGTATTACCAAGGACCATTGTTGCCAAGTTTGATATTCCAAAACCAATTTTGCAATTTTTTTTAATTTTCTAAAATTCCCAGGGACTATATTTGCAAAATTGCAAACTCCAGGGACCAATCATGTAAATTTTCCAAATTTTTCACCCAAAGTCCGTTTTTGATAACTTTTGATTTTTTAAGGACTTAGGTTGACTTTTCTTTCAAAATAAATGCATAGGGACTATTTTTGACAAATTTTGAAACTTGGGGGACTGAAACTGTCAATATTGCAAACTTTGATCGTTTAACATTTGTTTTTGCTCGTTTTACATTTAAAACACAATCCCTTAATTTAAGTATTTTGATTACTTTTTTGATTATTTTTGTATGTTTTGGCAGTTTAAATACGATAAAAATGATGAGTGTTTGCGCACTCATCAATTTATCACTCGAGGCCAAGAAACAAAAATCAAATTTCGGGAAAATTTTGGGGAAAATGAATAGTAAAAGTGAATAGTAAATTTTTTCCGGGAATAGTAATTAACCTGAAATTGCGAATTGTTACAGTCTGTACCCCTTACGGGGAACTTCGTCCCGAAGTTCTATGTGTGTTATACGTTGGAGTGGTGTCGATGAAGAGGTGTGGTTACTTATGAGGACTAGAGTGATGTAGTTTGATTTGTCGTTTCAGTGTATGGCGTAGGATGAGGTTACTTATGAGAAGTTTGTTTCTAAGAAAACATACAGGTGACTGCTCCCAGCATAACATGATCCCTCCCTAATTAGACATAGGTAGCTAGGCTATGTATAATTAAGGACTGATAATGTGATGTTCGGTTTAGTTACATAATATTTTGTTTCTTAAAAGTTTTAGATGGTATTCAATCTTGTAAAGCTGATGAGGGTGCTTGTGGTGTAACTAAGGATGATTTGAGCTTTAAAAGTGCATCAAGATCTGTTAATGAGCTTGTGGTTGCAACGGTTGTGAAGATAATGATGGTGAAAAGATGAACGAGGCTTGTGTTCTTCATTTTAGGTTTGATGAGTTTTAGTGGTTTGAGATGAAGCTGAGTAAAGAAGACATTAAATCAATTTATAGGGTGGTATCAAAATGAAGTAATTTTTCTAAGATGGTGTTAGAATATATTGTAGTAAAACAACAAAGTGGTAGCAGAATAGCTTGGCGTAAAATTTGTTGAATGGTTTATAGGATATGTGGATAAACCTTATAGAATGGTAATACTCTACTAATCGGTCAAATTGGTTTTAGAGATAGAAAGTACAATAGATGAGAATTATCACAAAGAGTTGTTTATTGAACAGTAAATATTCTTAAGTCATAAAACTCCCATTACTAGGGATGACATACACGTAGTACAACATAGTGCATAAATAAATATGACTGCTAAGTTCTAAACTTCATTGTTCTGCAGTGTTGTTGAGATTCTGATAAGCTCCTTCTCCTCTTATCATATATGCTCACCCCTGGTTGTCTTCAACTTGTTGACCTTGGTTTTGGGGACATCGGTTCTTGTAATGTCCACTTTCTCCACACCCGAAGCATATAACTATTGGTTGTGTGTTGCTACCGGTAGATACAGCCTTGACTCTACAATCTCTGGCAAGGTATCCAGTGTTTTGACAGCTGCGACACTTAGCCGGGCAAGGACCAGGGTGATGGAATTTACACTTATTGCATAGTGGAGCATTCCCGGTATACCCTGTGCCTCTAGTTGGTGCAGCCACATAAGCCTTTGCGGCCTCTTGTCTTTTGTTTTGCTGGTTATGATGGTTGTTGTTTTGAGTTTGGTTGTTGTTGTTGTTGTTGTTGTTGTTGTTGTTGTTGTTGTTGTTGTTGTTGTTACTTCCATGGTTACCATCCCATGTTCGCTTGTTGTTGTTGTTCCTATTGTTATTGTTGTTACTGTAGTTGGAGTTGTTGGTGTTGTTTTGTCTTCGGGTTTCTGCCATACACACCACTTGATCCATGAGGCTGTGAGACATCCGCATAGCTTCATCAAGTTCCTTGGGATTTGTTGAAGTTACATTCCCTTGTATACTTGGTGGAAGTCCCCAGATATACCGTTCCAACAATTTTTCTTTTGTTGAAACCATGTTGGACACAGCATCCTCAATTCTTGGAATCGACGGTTGTAAGTCATGATGTCATTTCCCTTAACAGCATGATCCCAGAATTCTACCTCTAACTTTTGTATTTCACTGCGGGGGCAGTACTCTTTGATCATCGTCTTCTTCAAGTTATCCCAAGATATCTTATAAGCATTTTCAATGCCTATTGGTTGAGATATTGAATTCCACCATGATAATGCTTCATCCAGCAGTGTACTAGTGGTATATTGAACTTTATCACTCTCGATACATTTGCGGACCAAAAATACCGACTCCGCTTTCTCAAACCAGCGGGTCAAACCTACGGCTCCTTCAGTACCTTTAAACTTTATGGGTTCGCATTTCAAATAGGAAAGGAATGAGCAACCCTTAGGTACTGAAGCAACATTTGTCACTGGAGGGATAGTTGGGCTTGGTCCTCCAATGTTAAGGCTGGCAATTCGGGCAGCTTCTGCAGCTATAGCAACTTCCGCAGCAGTGGCGGCTTCAGCAGCTGCTGCAGCATCAACAGCTGTAGCATCTTCAACGGCTGCTGCAGCACCAGCAGCTGTGGCGGCTTCTGCAGCTGCTGCAGCTACGGCTGCTCGTTCCGTTGTGAGTGCTACATTGACATTGTCTTTAACTAGTTTGCGAATAGCAGCTTGAGTCATTGCTGGTGGTGTCTTCTTCTTTGGCGCCATGATTCTATTATATAAAAGATACGTCGTGACTAGAGAGTTGTGAAATAAGCATGATTTTTGATGGAAAATGATAGAATAATTACGTTGAAGATTTAAAGGCATAACACATGATAGTATAAAACAAGAGTTTTATTCGTACAACGTTGGTCGATTTACAAAATCGAAACCTATTACAGGCTTCTTCAAAATTTACTAACTGATACATTCTGTTTAGTAATTACAACATTTTTGACTATCGCTAGTTATTACATAGATTTCGTAACATTTACTAACTGAGTCTAATCAGTTTAGTAGTACAAAAGTTAACTAGTATCATCACACTAGTCTATTGTGGGTTAGAAGGTCCGAGCAACTCTGATTGATCGGCAACTTCTTGGTTTAGTGTGTCATAGAGGTATGAGTCTGATGAGGCGAAAAATGATCCGTTTTTAGGGGGTCATTTAAGCCCGAATCCGACTTTATTTGATCAAATATTTCCCTAAATCGTTCCTTTTGTGATTTTAGGTACTTGGAGAGTGAATTCTGGAAAAGAAGCCATTTTGGACGTTTTTGGAGCATAAAAGTGAAGAAAACGGCAAAGTATCAATTTTCCATGCTGGAAGCACTAGGTGACGGCGTCAAGAGTTACACCCTGACGGCGTCAGATAGCAAGAATAAAATACCGTGGTTGATGACGGCGTCACCAAGGCTGTCACCAAGGCCGTCACGTGTAAACTTGTCAAAACTTGCGCGCGGAGTAGCTGATATTGTTTTGGTCATAACTTTTGCATACGAACTCGGATTTAGGTGATTCAAAAGCCCACGCGAAGACGACGAAGAGATCTACAATTTGGTGAAAAAATGGTCTTGAAGGTGTCAAGAGTACAGGCTGACGCCATCACGAAGGACCGACAGAAAACATGCCTATAAATATAACTTTATAACTTCACTTTTTGTAAGCCCTAAACCCTAAGGTCGATTCCTGGGTTTAGGTGGGTGTTTTTCCAGCAACTTAGAGGGTTTCAATCACTCCATAAACATCATGTATTGGTTTGATGATTCTATCTCAACTATGTCTTTCATTATTCTTGTTGATTGTCTTTCTTTGATTATGTTTTGCTAATTCACCTTGTGTCTACTTATGATTGTGTGAAACTTGTACATAATTGATTAGATCTCATTGATTTCTTGTTGATGTTGTGTCTATCTCCATCAATTAAGGCGTGACAACTTCAATAGATCTAGTTGGTTTAGTTTATAATCCTTGTTTCCTATTGATTCTTGTTTTGATTGAATGATTTATATGTTAGGCTTAAGAAAACTGGCAGATCTCTAAATGGTAACATGCTTGAACGTCTTAAGAAACATGAACCGAGGCGTACTAGGTCTTTATTGGTTGTATTTAATGCATGAGCCACTGTTTACAATCCCTATAGTTGTGCTGGGCATGGTGTAGGAGGAGATAAGAGCTCATAGAATTGGGGAGTTATGTATGCCACCCCATGAATGGTATTAAGGAATACAACCCGTCAATTAAAACAAGGTTACAATTCAATAGGTAGGATTGGATAGCTAGCAAGGAGTAACATATCATGGGTAGACATGCTTCACTTATCTTGTAGAACCTTAGTTTAGTTTTCTTGTTAATTAGTTTAATTAGTAGCTTTTGGGTTAGTTGATTAGCAACTAATTCCGCCCCTTCTTCCAAAACCCGAGATTTTTACTTGCTTTTCATAAAATATAAAAACATAAAAAGAATCATCCTTCACCTTTAGACCTTGTTAGATTAATTTCAATCCTAACGACACTATTCCTAGCTGAACGATCAATCCCCCGGTACTTGTCACTATACTATACTACAACGATCAGGTACACTGCCTGGTGGGGGTTGTAAGCTTCTCAAGATCCCTTGAGAGGTAAAGCCTGGTGCAATTCCCACGCATCAAGTTTTTGGCGCCGCTGCCGGGGAATAGTTATTGTTTAGGTTGAATTTGATTTTTATTAGGTCTACTCATTAGATTCCTTTTTAGTGATATTTTTATTTTCTTTTTATTAGCTTTCTTGTAGTCTATCTTTTCTTTGTGCATTTGTTCGTAGAAACCTTTCCATTGACTCTTCCGTTCACCATTATGGAGTACGCGAATCCACCATACCACCAACCACAAAGGCCATTCTACCCTATTGAAATCTCGAATTTCAAACAATATCGAGATGAACCCATATATGACGCATGGACTCGTTTTAAAATTTTACTTCGAAAATTCCCTCATCATAGTTTCTCTTTAGCATCCCTAACCCAAACCTTTTACTATCGTGTCAGCCAATGTGACCAAATGTGCATTGATGATTTTGCCAATAGGGGCCCTAGGGAATTAAGTGCTGAAGAAGCATGGGATACCTTAGAAGACTGTGCCCAATATTATTATAGAGTAGACAACCCAACAAACAACATCACAAATCAATCAAAAACAAGTTTGAAGGAGCAAACAGGAAGTTTGTCTGGGGATGAATATACTCATGTTGAGATACCTAGTTGGATGGCACCTAATATCATGGTACAAAACAAACACATAGGTAATCTAGGTACAATGGAGGATGAGGTGGACAATCCAAGCCCACAAAGTACCCCACAAGTCCTACCATCATTTGAGGCACAGACAACGCCCGTGACTTACCCGGAAGAAGTAGAAGAGACTATAGGAACCCCAATTGAGGTAGAACCCTTGGACCAAGCACCACTAAAGGATAAAGGTTTGAATACTTGTAGTGATAACCTTACTCCTAGTTCTAGGGAATTTCCTAATGTTGATGAACCGGAACCTCAATCTTTACACACTTTTCCATCCTTAGATATATTTCTAGGAGACAAAAGAGGAACCGACCCACCCATCAACCTATATTATCCGGGTAGTTTTAGGATGAAGGAAGCCATTCACTCACCCCCTTCACCTCACGTGGCATATTCACACCCTAAGGGTGTGTATCGCTACTTTCACCCACACTTAATCCCAAGTGTAGGGAGAACCTCCCCTATTTCCATTAAATAAGGGTAGAGTCAGGCTCGTGACTCGAACAAAAACAAGCGCTTCTTGGGAGGCAACCCATGTTTTGTGTGTTTTTATTTGTTTGTTTGTTTGATTTTATTTGTTTCCGTATGCATGTTTTATTTTTATTGTTTGTGGCTCATGTTTCAAAGTAAATTGTGAAAATGCTTTATTTTGTTTTTAACTTCGTCTTAATTGCATATAAAAGTATTTTGCAAAAGATAAGTGTAAGGGAGATCCAAATTTGTTTATAAGAACAAAATTGAGCATGAACCACAACAATATTAAATGGACATGTGTATTAGTACTTGTTAGAGTCAAATGCTTGTATCAAGTCGTAATGATGTTTTGCAGGATTTTCCAGGAAGTAGGGCGAAGTTTTTCCAGAAATTTTCTGGAAACTTAACATAAGAATTTTTGCAGGTCACTTCTGACGGCGTCACGAGTTTACTCTTGACGGCGTCATGTGTAAAATTCTGGAAATTTTGCTAGTTTCGTTTATACCGGAGTCTTAAAGTTTTTGTTGATTCTTTAGTTTTATAAACTCCAAGAAATCTGCAAACATTCATTCCACAAGCATTATATCTTTAATTGTTTTGTTTCTATTCCTAAGTCTGGAATTACATCTAGTTGTGAGTTATTTTTGTTCGGGTTGATGCTTTGGGTTTTTGTTTGTTTTCTCAGGATTTACAGGTTATGTATGACAAGAAGATGATTTATATTCTGGAAGGGAAGCTTTGATTGTTCATTTTCTTGGAGGAAGATTTAACCTGGCCAACCTGTAATCCATACCGAGCGAATCAGGGGAGTATTTGATTTCATTCTCTTTACTTTTTCACTTTTACATTCTTTACTTGAACATTGGGGACAATGTTCATCCTAAGTGTAAGGGGAGGGTAAAAAGATGATACCTTACATATGCACTTTCGCTTGAATTTGTTTTGTTTAATGGTAGATGTGTAATAAAACTATGAGAAATACTTGTTAGTGTAATTTTAGCGCCAAATTTAAATTTTTTTACAACATTTAGGAGTGAAACTTTAGCCATAGCAAGCGTCTCATGGATAGGAGGTTGTATGACTAGCACATAACCGTATACTCAGAAAAATTTTCCACCCAAAAATGTGAGGTTCGCCTTTAGATTTGATAGGAAAAGCATTCATTATTGGTGCTTATGAGTGTACCGGTAGCATTTAGATTCTAGAACTTGCGTTAGTGATGCATCCCGAGACCGCTAGTGAGACTACATTCGTGTGGTAGGATTTACTACATGATAAGAGGCATTAGGATTACCCTTGTGTTAAACCCGTATTATAATTACTTGACCATTTAAGTCATATTACTTGGCTAGTTAAGTCAACTAATTTTTCCCACACCCTTAGCGTTGTACTCATTTTTAGTACACGAAACCCCTAGTACACCCCTCCGAGCCTATTTTTTCGTTTCTAACTTTAAGCATCTTACTTAAAGGAAGAATTTGTTACACCCCACTTAAATGTACAACCAAATCGCTTTAGCCTTCCGTGTATGCGCTCATTTTTAGTGCATTATTGTTATTTGTTAAACCCTAAGTTAACTTTCTAATTGATTACATGGTTGCTAAGTCGAGTCAATTCTTGTACATATTGTTTTGGGACGATTGGGACTCATGGGTAAGTACTTATTTTATGGAGTAATGGGGAAGAACATCATATATTACCCCCATACGTACGTTAATCTTAAAAGTGCTCCAAGTGTTTTGATTTTCTTAATTCGAGTCATTAGATTAGTTAAATGTAAAGTATGTAAAGATTCAAGTGTAAGGGGAATGCTCATACCCCTATGATGTATTATTTTGGATGGTAGGGTAAGAGTGTATGAAAAAAAAAAAAAAAAAAACAACAAAAAACAAAAAAAAAAAAAAAACAAAAAAAAAAAAAATCGAAAAAAAAAATTAAGAAAAAGAAAAAAAAATAGAAAAGAAAAAGAGAAAAAACATACGGACTACCATCCCGTTTTCATTCTATGTTCATTTTATGTTTTTGTTATTTTTCATTTATTAGCTTAAGTCGAGTCTAGTCTTGGCTTAGCAACGCCATCTTGTACATGTAATTAACCAAGATTGTTAACTCGCCACCAGTAAAACTTCCTTTATCTAACAAAACCGTGTAATTCAT
The DNA here is from genome assembly GCA_030686995.1 of Artemisia argyi. Taxonomy (NCBI): domain Eukaryota; kingdom Viridiplantae; phylum Streptophyta; class Magnoliopsida; order Asterales; family Asteraceae; genus Artemisia; species Artemisia argyi. Next base: position 99,126,709 of record CM060687.1, read on the forward strand.
ATCCCTATACCTAACGTTACAACCCTTTAAAAGACCTCTTTGATAGTTTATCCTAGGTGCTTACGCCATGTGGTGGAGGTTTGATCCTTTCCCAAGCCTATGGTAATCTATTTTGCTATGACAGGTAGTGAGAGATATCTTCCATTTCCATAATGTTATATTACTTTATTACACCCGAGAGATGTGAGTATCTAAACACTGTTTGCGAGGTGCTTGTGTATGACCTCCGTGCTTGTCTATTGGTCTTTAGTGGAATGATTATTTGTTGTAATTACTTTTATATTAGTGTTAAATGACCCCTAACTTGTCTTTTGAGTAGAATAAAAGCTCATTTGCTTGAGGACAAGCAAATCTCAAGTGTAAGGGTATATGATGAGGCGAAAAATGATCCGTTTTTAGGGGGTCATTTAAGCCCGAATCCGACTTTATTTGATCAAATATTTCCCTAAATCGTTCCTTTTGTTATTTTAGGTACTTGGAGAGTGAATTCTGGAAAAGAAGCCATTTTGGACGTTTTTGGAGCATAAAAGTGAAGAAAACGGCAAAGTATCAATTTTCCATGTTGGAAGCACTAGGTGACGACGTCAAGAGTTACACCCTGACGGCGTCAGATAGCAAGAATAAAATACCGTGGTTGATGACGGCGTCACCAAGGCCGTCACGTGTAAACTTGTCAAAACTTGCGCGCGGAGTAGCTGATATTGTTTTGGTCATAACTTTTGCATATGAACTCGGATTTAGGTGATTCAAAAGCCCACGCGAAGAGGACGAAGAAATCTACAATTTGGTGAAAAAATGGTCTTGACGGTGTCAAGAGTACAGGCTGACGCCGTCACGAAGGGCCGACAGAAAACATGCCTATAAATATAACTTCATAACTTCACTTTTTGTAAGCCCTAAACCCTAAGGTCGATTCTTGGGTTTAGGTGGGTGTTTTTCCAGCAACTTAGAGGGTTTCAATCACTCCATAAACATCATGTATTGGTTTGATGATTCTATCTCAACTATGTCTTTCATTATTCTTGTTGATTGTCTTTCTTTGATTATGTTTTGCTAATTCACCTTGTGTCTACTTATGATATGGGGACTTCGAACATGGCAATCGTTACTTAGTGACAATAAAACATAGTCGGGTAGCGTACAGTAGAAAGCATTGTGTTCGAGTAGAAAAATAATAGCATGTATCCCCCCCATGGGTTTGTAAAATAGTTAAACAATAGAAAGTGGGGCTACGAACTCACCTTAAGTTATGTAGTAAGTAGTGAATGTGATGGTCGAATCGCGAAGGTTTCTACGAGCAACCTATAATGGAATGTTGCGACTTAGGATTGGAGTAAAGAATATGAAGAATTGCCTATATATATGTCTTGCATTTAGTCCATGATGTGGTACGATGTATAGTGTAAGTCTTTGAAAAGAAATGATTCATGAAACATGTATAGTTTATATATCGTTTACTACCGTTCGGGCCGACATAATTCAGAAGTCATGTTAGTAAACGTTCGAGGAGCCAGGACACTTTAATTCGTAAATCCACAACTCATCTCGACGGCTTACATAATGAACTCCTCACATGAGGCTCCCTACTATTGTAGTAGTTGATAAAATATATATATATATATATATATATATATATATATATATATATATATATATATATATATATATATATATATATATATATATATATATATAAGTTTTGATCCGAAAAGTTACATGTCCAATATTTGAATAAACTTAGGAAAGTTTATCTTTACATGAAGATTGTTATTAGGGTAAGTTTCTTATAACTTGTATGACAATTTCTTGTAATATCTCATGGTTCTTTTAGATGAAGTAGATCCAAATTGTATGTTTAAGTTATCGCCAACTCTTTGGTTCATGTTTTCGCCTAAGTAAGTTTATATGGTCATTTAGTCATGGCCTTGCCATGACCTTTGGTCATTGTTCCATGGTCTTGAGACTCAACCTTGGCTCTGCCCATGGTTGTGGTCTTGAATCTAGGTCATAAGACCTCTTGGTCTTTATAAACTATAACCATTATATAGTGACATATATATGTAAAATAGCTGTTAATAAACTGAGAAAAATCTCATTCGTTATTGGTTTTCTGGAGATGTGCTCCTTCATTTTTGAAGGAAACGTGATTCCGGACAACTTTTGTGTTTTAACTTTTTCATGAAACGGACCAGAAAGGCCTCTTTTTGCGTGTTTTATGTTCTGTCACAGAAACTATTTTGGCAGTTTTGTCGCAAAGTTTTGGTAACTTCAAATGGTCATAACTTTTGACTCGTATACTCGTTTTAGGTGGTTCAAATTGCTATGGTTTCCTTGTTAGGTCCTCTACTACAATATGTAATGATCCAATATCATAATTTTACCATTTTGATCAGGTTTTACCAAGAAAGTCACTAGTTTACTTGTTTAAATAACTTAACTTAACAATCATTTATAATAACTTGTTTTACTCATTTTTATACATCATGGACATGATCACAAGACATAATATAGCATGAATGATATGTAAATAACATGAATATGATATTTAAATATAAGTATGTTAGGGTTTTGCTTACAACTTTTGGCTTTCAACAAAGAAAGGAAGTTAACATGTAACGTAAGGACTTTGATAGACTTTAGCTTCAACCTACTTCACTTCATGCAATCTTTCTACTCTTGTATTCTTGAAAGAGAGATGATGAAAGTTGAGGTGACTTGAGTGGATTCAAACTCAAGAGAAATCACCAAAGTTTGTGAGGTTTGGAAGTAGTTTGATGAATCGAAACCAAACTAGAGTTTATATGTTGTTGTAGCACTTGATTCTTGCATAAAATTGGAAGAGAATTAGCTAAGTGTGAGGTTATGGTGTGTGTGATGGTGGTGTACAAGAAGGGGAGGAGGGGGCTTTTATAGGGTCTTGAGGAGGTTACAAACCTTGACTTGTCAACACTTGGTGAGCAAGTTTGGACACTTGTAATCATCCAAGAGTTCTATGCATGAGATCAAGCCACAAAGGTGGTGAATCCCCCCCCCCCCATAAGTCGGTTTGGATGAGGATAGGAAGGATGAGTTGGTCTTGTTGATATTATCCTAGATATTGAGTTAGTTTTGACTCCGTAAAATGCTAACCGTAAATGATTAAGCCATAATACGTAAAACCGGGTATCGTAAAAATACGAAACTTGGAAGAATGATTAAACTTGTCAAAATACTCCATAATAAAATATAAAATGAGTGGTAGGTTCCATTGGGGGTGTTAAAACCCTGCTAAAATTGGAAACACGGGTCTAAAACGCGTAATACGTAAAACGTACGAATATTGTGTAAAATTGAGAAAAGTAAAATGTTACTTTTCTAATAGGATAAAAATGATTTAAAATGACTTATAATGTCTAGACTGGGCTCATTCTAGTGTCGGTTGGTATTAAATGTCTTTTAGACATAAAACCGTAAGCCAAAAAATCAAGGAATGACTTATAAAATCAAGGAATGATTTTTGGTCAAAGGAGGAGGGAAAAATATGTTGACTTTTTCCAAAAATGTGAAAACTCAAATCGTCTTAGAAACGCGGTGCAGGTATAGGCTAAGGTTACGGCTGAGTAAAAACGCTTAAAAATGAAAATTCCTGTTTTTCACGGCCGAGGTTTATTTGGTCATGTATTTCACAGTCATGATTTATTCTCAAATAAATCATTAGTGTATCAAACATTTTTCTGATACGGGGAAAATTAACGCGGTCGAGTTTCGTTGTGCGTAGAATTTTTGAATGACGTTTTACCCTAAAACGTGTAATTCCTTAATAACTTTCGCGAAAATGATCTGATGAGTGCCAAACTTTTAATTTGCTATGGAATTGATTTATCACTCGAGGCCAAGAAACAAAAATCAAATTTCGGGAAAAATGAATAGTAAAAGTGAATAGTAAAAATTTCCGGGAATAGTAATTAACCTGAAATTGCGAATTGTTACATTTTCTCCCACAAGAAAGTAGATTTTGCTTATAAACGCATAATGGAGGATCATACCGAGCAAATCTCAGGGGAGTTTCCCATTCTAATTCTTTTTATTTTCTTATTTTCAATTTTTATTAGAAACAACGAGGTTGTTGTTCAACTTAAGTGGGGGGATGGAGAATTAGAACGCTTACATGCCTTAAAATTTTAAGAATATGCTTAATCTATACTTAATATATCAAAATGAAATTTTTTTAGCATATTTTTTTTAATCTAAGTTACATAACCGCACACATAACTTTATTTGCTAAAATATTTTTTATGCGTGTGACTAGTAAACTTTAGAACTTGGCTCACGTACTATTTGAATCCACCATAATGAGCGTAATTATTATTGGAATGACTTTTTTAACTCGGTAAATTTCTAGGATTACACCAAATAGCCTAAATATGTTATGTTTATTAGCTAACTACACTGGTTAGTTAACCCCCGTATAAAACCCTTTGTTACTCTCATTTTTAGAGTAAGATACCCCTAGAAAAACCCTCAGAACCATCCCTTTCGTTTCATACACCTTTGTTAATTGTTTCGTTACACCTTAAACCTTAGCCTACCCTATAGATTAATGTACGTGGTTAGTTTCTTTAAGGCAAAGTGTGTTTCCTTGCGTTACCTGTGTTCGTGTGCATAAATTCATTATATTTGGTTAGGTCGGAAAATTGCACAATGCAATGGAGTAAAAGTACATATTGTATAATTTTTTGTGTCGTGTTATTTTTCGTGTGTTTACTACTTTCTCTGTTACCATTATATCTGAAGTTATGAAAAGTATAGAAAAAATTTATTTAGAATTATCGTTATAAGTGATGTGGTGAAATTTTACACATCGTAGTATATGTTGATGTAAAAAAAATCGAAAAAATGAGAAAAGAAAGAGAAAGAAGGAAGTTGGAAGTTTGTTAAACCAACTATTGTAAAGTTTTGTACTAAGTGGTTGATATCGCCACTATTTGTTGTTGTATTATATTTATGGATTGATTGGGAGTTGGACGTTATGGGAACGCCAACTAAGGTATATTCTTTGATTAACAGTTTATTGAGTATAACTTGTGTCTACTTAAAGCGTGAGTTACAAGTGTCAAAAGTGTGAGTTAGTCAATGATATGAGTCTTATTCATGGGATGGTTGGGAAAGTGATTAACCACACTAGGATTTAATCTATCTATTTGTTTATTTTTATTTTAAACCCATTCTTATATCCTAAATGTTATCCCTACCCTACCGTATTGTTGTATTCGTTGTTAGCTTCCGAGCATCCGGATATAATGATAGCCAAGTAAGACTATTAAATGTGTAAATAAGGTAGTGACCATCCGAGTATTAGATTAATTGACTAACGCGCCAGCGATCTAGTGTATGAATTGGTGACCATCCGAGTTTAAGATTGATTAAATGATGTGCCAGCGATCTGGTGTACAACTTGGTGACCATTCATTATGAAAGTAACACACCAGCGATCCAAGGAACACATTAGTAACCATCCATCATTTGAAAAGTCAAGAACTTGCGCCAGCGATCCATGAAGTATACTAGTGACCATCCGTTAGTTGAAGCGTCAAGGACTTGTGCTACGATCTACTAAGTTTATGCAGGAGATGTTTTAACGAAGCTAGGTTTAACTCTTAAACCTCACAAACCCTTTTTACCGCTTTAGACATTTTATTCCTCAGCTTTAGTGGAGGAGATGTGTATGATTGCCAAGTCTATGATAGAATATTCGTCACAACTAAACAATGAGACGATTAGATCGTTCTTAAATTAAAAATTTTACATTTGTTTCTAACTCGTTAAGTGTTTGGTTGTGTGATTATGATAAAACGAATACGTGCTTAATGATAAAAATAAATCCTAATACCTTTTAGGATACATTTTCATAATTTATAATCTAGAGTTTACTTGGGGACAAGTAAAGTTCAAGTGGGGGATATTTGATGAACTCAAATAACTACATTTTATTGTCATCATTTATCTTATCTATTTGACTTGTTTTATTATATTATTCATGAGAATCGATACTTAATCATTTAATTTAGTAATTCTCAGGTAAAAACAAGGAATTGGTGAAACTTAGTGATTTTGGACGAAATATGGAACAAAATTAGCAAGATGTCAAAAGTCTACTGGAACACAGAAGATGCGCCGTATCTCTCTCAACAGATATGCCGCAATATCATACTTAGATGAATTCGAAGACCATTGCTTGACTTTGAAGAATGCGCCGCATATAAAACTTTGGTCAATGAAGAAGGTCAAGCTTATTCTACTCCAAATACGCCGCATCATATTTCTTACATACGGCGTATCACTATCAAGACTTCACCAGATGTAATCCAAGACGCTAAAGGGCATGCGCCGCATACAAGAACCAAGTTACGCCGCATCAAAAGGCGATGTATGAATATTCCAGAATATATTAATCTTGGACCCCACGTGAAGTTAAGTCAATGCGCCGCATCTCGCTATTTAATGCGCCGCATCTTACCCTCAGACAGAAAGTATAAATACCTCAAGGACAGGCGAATTTTAGTAACCAAGTACCAAGTGCACCATAACCCTAAAGAGATGAATTCAGTCGAAGAAGCTTCACAAGACACACTCCAAACGAAGATATTAGAGCTGTAAGAAGGTCCTGCATGTATTTAATTCATTAAGTAGTTTTGTTTTATTGTAATAGTAAGCTTTAATTCATCAGGATTGATGGGCTTGTGATATGTGACTACAGAACATCGTACACTCCCCTTAGTATTGCTTTCTCATTAATTAAAGTTTATATGTTGATATCTTTGGTGACTTATATTAGTGCTTTGATAACCTCTGTGTCTAGCTGAGCCCGTGGACTGCCATATCTGCCCCTCGCCTATTTAATCTAACGTCTTTAGATAAGTATGATAGACATAAGTGATCATTAAGGGTTTACTCGCCGATATACTCGATCCAACGAGAAAGACCAGATTATAATACACTTCATATAAAACTAGCAATAAAATAAGTGACAAGCTACTTAATTATTAGGACAGGTCTTCTTATAGTCTCTATTATCTATCTTTGTATGTGTTGATATTTGCTGAATCTTTCTCATTAGTTTAATTTACTATTTAATCAAATCAAATTTGTGCTAGTCTCTCAGACTAAAACCCCCTTACGTTATATTAGATTGTAAAACTAACTTAGAATATTAAAATACTGATAGAAAAATTAATGTTTTCGTGCCACTCTTAGTGATCGACACTCTACTTACCACTATATACATATTGATCGGATACACTGTCCGTTAGAGTGTGTTTATAGGATAAGTCAGCTAAATATAAATTTAAAACTTTGAAATAGGCAATTACCCCTATACTGCATATGACACAACACGCACATCAGGGTCTGAAGTAATTAAGCTTGATTTGGCTTGTGAAGTTTGGTCTATGCGAGATAGAATTAGCAGTAAGATTTGAGTATCCAGTTAAACTTAATTTGGTTTAGTTATACCAAATACCTTAAAAGGTAAACCTTATTTTCATATTTTGTGATTACGTATAACCAATTTTTATAAGCTATAATCACTTTAATTTATTTAAAGACAAATAACCATCAACAACTACAAATATGAAAAAACTAAAATGAGGACTTTATGTATAGATTGTAAACTTGTACTAATAATCTACATTGACTTAGATGGGTCTCAATGGTTGACAAAAGTTTACAACACAACAAGTGGGCCAGGTAAAAAACCACATTGACCATGTGACCTATGTCTCAGTGTTTATTTGCCTCCTTCTTCTTCAAGCTGCCGTCTGCACCTTTGCTACATAGTGCTTATTCTTTCTTTTTCCTTGTTCTCTTTCAAACAATGGTGACTAAGATTACGGTATGCAGTCGTAATTTTCATGTATTTTAGAGGGTATGCAAACTTCAATATGTAGTGTATTTTTAGTTCTATTTAAGAAATTACAAATTCTTTTACAATACTAAAATTTTACACAGGGTATGCACGTGCATACCCTGTGTGTAAGCTAGATCCACCCCTAGCTGGTAGACTAGAACTAGGATTAGTTAGCTTAGAGTGCAAGGCAAGCTAAGGTTTCTATCCCCCCATCTCTGTAAATAGAGATGAGGGGATGCTAGTTAAACATTCGTCTTCCCTCGTTGTAATAGCTTTATTAGGTTTTAATAAAGGTTTGGTACGAGGGTATAACGTGTGCATATTCTTGTTGGTTCTTTGAAGTCTCGTGTCTCTCGTGTTTGCTACTTGTGCTCGATACAATTCGCGATCTAGCATTCCGCGATTGAACTTCGGATTATTGTTGAGGAATCCAACAAGTGGTATCAAGAGCCGCGGTTATTATGGTCATCAAAGTTCGAGTGCTAGATCGAGGTTTCGAGTTCATTCGAGGTATCGAGGTTCGGTTTCGGTTTTCGAATCGTTCTTTTTAGAGTAGCAAGTTACACGAGAGGTAGAAGAAGCTATATAAAAAGTGATGTGGGACTTTTTAGTAGGAAAAAAAACATGTGATTGGTTTCTTTTTTTAAACCCACGTGAAAGATATTTATTACTACAAAGGTTGCAAGGTTTTTTGCCTTTTGGGTTATTCAATAAGTGAAGTTTGTATCGTTTTTAATTTTATAAAATGATGCGTGGGAATCGCAACAGGCTTTACCTCTCGAGGGATCTCGAGAAGCTTACAACCCCCACCAGGCAGTGTACCTGATCGTTGTAGTATAGTATAGTGACAAGTACCGGGGGATTGATCGTTCAGCTTAGGAATAGTGTCGCTAGGATTAGAAAGCCTAAATACTAGTTCTAAAGGTGAGGGATGATTATTTTTGTGTTTTTATATTTTTATGAAAGCAAGTAAAATCTCGGGTTTTGAAGGATTTGGGCGGAATTAGTTGCTAATCAACTAACCCAATACTACAATGCAATCAAAATAAAATACAAAAAATGAAAATAAACTAATTTATACTAAGGTTGTGAGCAGTAATTGGAGAAAATGTGTTTACTTAGATTTCACTACTCCCTAGATATCTTTTACACGTTAATTACTTGTTATAATTGCATGGATGACGGATCGTATTCCTTAATACCATTCATGGGGTGGCATACATAACTCCCCAATTCTATGAGTTCTTATCTCCGCCTACACCATGCCCAACACAACTATAGGGATTGTAAACAGTGGCTCATGCATTAAATACAACCAATAAAGACCTAGTACGCCTCGGTTCATGTTTCTTAAGACGTTCAAGCATGTTACCATTTGGAGATCTGCCAGTTTTCTTAAGCCTAACATATAAATCATTCATCCAAGACAAGAATAAACAAGTAATCAACACATAATCAATATCTAGGTTTCATTAGATCTAAGCAAACACAAAAGAGATCTAGCCTAGCATGATAGAATTGAGACAAGAACAAGATATAGACAACCAACACATAGACATATTGATTGAATTAGAAGAACACTTATCTCAATTACAATGCAAGGTATCAAGGGTTTGGAACCCTTGAAAAACCTGTAAAAGTTGCACCAAAATCGTCTTTAGGGTTTCTCCAAAACTTTCTCCCTTCTAAATGTGAAAAACTAGAAAACTATATATAGGAAAATAGGGGTGACAGCGTCAAGAACAAAGGTGTGACGCCGTCATCTCGCCGCCAAATACTTCCTTGGACGGCCTTGATCTACTTCTGACGCCGTCAAGGCCTAGGCCGTCACACAAATTACTCTTGACGCCCTGTGTGTGACGCCGTCATCAACTACGGATTATAATTCTTGAGGTTTGACACCGTCTGTAAATTACTCTTGACGCCGTCACCTACTGTTCCCAGCATGGAAAATTGAGACTTTGCCGTTTTCTTCACTTTTATGCTCCAAAAACGTCCAAAATGGCTTCTTTTCCAGAATTCACTCTCCAAGTACCTAAAATCGCAAAAGGAACGATTTAGGGCAATATTTGATCAAATAAAGTCGGATTCGGGCTTAAATGACCCCCTAAAAACGGATCATTTTTCGCCTCATCATATACCCTTACACTTGAGATTTGCTTGTCCTCAAGCAAATGCGCTTTTATTCTACTCAAAAGACAAGTTAGGGGTCATTTAACACTAATATAAAAGTAATTACAACAAATAATCGTTCCACTAAAGACCAATAGACAAGCACGGAGGTCATATACAAGCACCTCACAAATAGTGTTTAGATACTCACATCTCTCGGGTGTAATAAAGTATAAATTACAATATGGAAACGGAAGATATCTCTCACTACCTGTCATAGCAAAATAGATTACCATAGGCTTGGGAAAGGATCAAACCTCCACCACATGGCGTAAGCACCTAGGATAAACTATCAAAGAGGTCTTTTAAAGGGTTGTAACGTTAGGTATAGGGATATGAATTACACGGTTTTGTTGGATAAAGGAAGTTATTACTGGTGGCGAGTTAACAATCTTGCTTAATTACATGTACAAGATGGCGTTGCTAAGCCAAGACTAGACTCGACTTAAGCTAATAAATGAAAAATAACTTAAAACATAAAATGAACATAGAATGAAAAGGGATGGTAGTCCGTATGTTCTTTCTCTCTTTTTTTTTTATTATATATATATATATATATATATATATATATATATATATATATATATATATATATATATATATATATATATATATATATTTTGCATACACTCTTACCCTACCATCTAAAATAATACATCATAGGGGTATGAACATTCCCCTTACACTTGAATCTTTACGTACTTTACATTCAACTATTCTAATGACTCGAATTAGGAAAATTAAAACACTTGGAGCACTTTTAAGATTAACGCACATATGGGGGTAATAATATTATGTTCTTCCCCATTACTCCATAAAATAAGTACTTACACATGAGTCCCAATCGTCCCAAAATAATATGTACAAGGATATGACTCGACTTAGCAACCATGTAATCAATTAGAAAGTTAACTTAGGGTTTAACAAATAACAATAATGCACTAAAAATGAGCGCATACACGAAAGGCTAAGGCGATTTGGTTGTACATTTAAGTGGGGTGTAACAAATTCTTCCTTTAAGTAAAATGCTTAAAGTTAGAAACGAAAAGATAGGCTCGGAGGGGTGTACTAGGGGTTTCATGTACTAAAAATGAGTACAACGCTAAGGGTGTGGGAAAAATTAGTTGAATTAACTAGTCAAGTAGTATGACTTAAATGGTCAAGTAATTATGATACGGGTTTAACACAAGGGTGATCCTAATGCCTCTTATCATGTAGTAAATCCTACCACACGAATGTAGTCTCACTAGCGGTCTCGGGATGCATCACTAACGCAAGTTCTAGAATCTAAATGCTACCGGTGCACTCATAAGCACTAATAATGAATGCTTTTCCTATCAAATCTAAAGGCGAACCTCACATATTTGGGTGGAAAATTTTTCTGAATATACGGTTATGTGCTAGTCATACAATCTCCTATCCATGAGACGCTTGCTATGGCTAAAGTTTCACTCCTAAATGTTGTAAAAAATTTTAAATTTGGCGCTAAAATTGCTCTAACAAGTATTTCTCATAGTTTTATTACACATCTACCATTAAACAAAACAAACTCAAGCGAAGGTGCATATGTAAGGTATCATCTTTTTACCCTCCCCTTACACTTAAGATGAACATTGTCCCCAATGTTCAAGTAAAGAATGTAAAAGTGAAAAAGTAAAGAGAATGAAATCAAATACTCCCCTGATTCGCTCGGTATGGATAATAGGATGGCCAGGTTAAATCTTCCTCCAAGAAAATGAACAATCAAAGCTTCCCTTCCAGAATATAAATCATCTTCTTCTCATACATAACCTGTAAGACCTGACAAAATAGACAAGACAACCTCGCGTAAAATCGGCGGCATCCTATATAAGTTACTAAGTCCTAGAAAACAAGATAAGATATAATGCTTGTGGAATGAAGTTTGCAGATTTCCTGGAGATTATAAAACTTAATAATTCACAAAAACCATAAGACTCCGTTAGAAAAACAAAACCGGTAAAATTTCCAGAATTTTTAACTCCTGACGCCGTCAAGAGTAAAACTCTGACGCCGTCAGAATGGACCTGCAGAAATTCTTATGTTAAGTTTCCGGAAAATTTCTGGAAAAACTTGGTCCTACTTCCTGGAAAATCCTGCAAAACTTCATTATGACTCAATACAAGCATTTGACTCTAACAAATACGAATATACATGCTCATTTAATATCGTGGAGAATCATGATCGGTTTGTTTCTTAAAAACATATTTGGGGTTTCCCCTTACACTTATCTTTTGCAAAAATACTTCTAGGTGGAGTTGAGACTAGGCCAAAACAACAAAGTAAAGTATTTCCACTTATTCAGTTTAGAAACATGATCTACCAACAATAAAAATACAACATGCATACGGAAGCAAAAAACAAACAAATAAAATGAAAATCACACAAAGCATGGGTTGCAAAGATTAACCAACAATAAAATTAAAAGTCGAACATGCATAATATTTGTTAAAAGAAAATAAAAAGTGTCCAAAGCCAACAGAGGCTGAATCCTAAACTATTACAAGACCAAATGTTTCAAATCATTCAACCGAGAATAAATTGTTCAAGAACCACAGATATCAAAACGAATCACTGAGGGGGAGGACCAAAGCGGTAATCATAGCCAGGTGGGAGGTGCCCAGTATACCCATAGGGAGGATAGTCCTGCTCGCGCCCAGGGAATGGGTCAATCTGCAGATGGGGCACGATGTGATCACGGGTCGAAAGATGCTGCATCTGGCGGACTGTGTGCTCATACATCCAGTCAAATCTCTGGTCAGTGGTGGTTCTCCAAGCATCCACCTAACCCATCCAAGCCCCCTGATGCGCCTGTCAATCTCCTCGGCCCATGTGCCGGTAGTAGTCAGCAGTCCCCTCCTCATACCCAGCAAACTGACGCTGCTGGGGCATTCCCTCATCATCATCATCATCATCATCATCATCATCATCATCATCATCATCATCCTCACCAGCAGGCCCTGCTGCCACGTACCAGGTGTAGGACCCATCCACCATCTGCATCAAGATGTTCATCTGCCTGAGGGATTTAGCCTTCACCACCCTACAGCCCCCGCAGTCGCTCAAATACCCCATGATTGTAGGAGTAAGAAGACCATAGGAGCGAGCCAACCGGGTCACAAACATCCCTCCATACACCCTATCTATATCCCTATCACCTACACTGGTCCTCAAATAACTGGCCACCCAAAATGGGATGTTGCAGTAAACATCCTCTGAAAAGATAGTATATAGGTAGAACATATCAGAGGCAGTGACACGGTGAGTAGTGCCATGACGTGTAGACAGGCTGTATGTGATGCACCTGTAAGCCAACCTAACAATGGGGTCCCTGATCGATGCAGCCCCAGTAGTCGAGGTGTAAACCCCATCCCCTATGGTCGGCCAAAAAGTGACACACCTCATCTCACTCCTCTGAGTCTCCCCATGTAACAACCTCTGCATAAGAGTCCCATCAACCTCTTCCCTAGTATACAATCCAATCCTCCAACCAACTCAGTAACCGAACACGACCTCATTTCCCCTCCTAGCCTAAAATAGATAGTGGTGCCCCCCATATCCGTCCTAGCCTCAACCTGATCAAAGCGGAAAGTCGCAAAGAATTCCCTTACCAACTCACTATAGACAATCTCCCTCATTCTAAACATCCTCTCCCATTGAGGACCAGCAAACCCATCAGTGTTGATCCTTCTCAGAAATGCAGCCTCTAGACCTTGGGATCTAAGAAGTTCCCAATCATAACAGAAACAGCATCAATGTGGTGATTAGCAAGCTCTAAATACTTTGTGGTGGCAGCATCGTTGTCAAATAAACCCCAACTATGGACCAATTCCCCGTAATTAACTTGTTGGGACCTGGATGAGCTACCTCTGTGTTGTCTTGATCGCTTACTCATTTTCCTGGAGAAAGTTAGAGCGAACGAAAACAATTAGCAGAAGAATTTTTATCGATTTCTGTTGTCAGATACATCTGACGCCGTCAGGAATTGTCCTGACGCCGTCAGAATTAGCAAAAATCCGACTCATGCAAATGCGAGGGAAAAATCAATTTTCAAACTCTTAACCCATTACCCAAACGCTCCTTTAATCAGGAAACAGGGGTGGGGGGTCAAAGAATCTGAGGCATGATGGGTTTTCTCTAAATTAATGCATGATTTGAGTGAGACAACATCATCAAATGGTAACCCCGTGATTACAAATCACCAAATGGATGGTATTATGATTCGTTAATGAAGGGTCGAGAGTGGGGTTTCGGGCGAAAGGGGTTTTTCAAATTGATGGGTCCTAGGGATAATTGATCGAAAAAGGATGAAGAAGATTCACTTACCAAGTGAAGATTGGATGCGGAAGACGTCGAATTGGAGGTTGGAGAATCGGAGTAGCAGCAGCACTTTGGGTGAGATTTGTGGGGTATGGGTTGAAAGTGATTGGTTTTGGGTTAATATTGCAGATTCATCGAGCTGACGGCGTCAAGAGTTAAATCTGACGCCGTCAGATGCCCGTGTAAGGTGAGGTTTGGAGTAGTTCCATGTTCAGTCCCTGCTCTTTGCGTGAATAACTAAACATTAGTAAAACCCATGAGTAGCTATTCCGTTAACGAGGTCCACCAGGGTCGAACGTCTCATTACTGTCACGGAAAGAGGTAAGGTTGTAGAAGGGGTCGGTGACGTTTTGGCTAAGTTGATCTCTATGCACGGGTCATTGGTGTGAGAAGAAAGATGTTGTTCCATAGGGGGTTTCAAATCAGTGGTGTTTTTGAGGTGCAACCTCTTTACACCGGGTTTAAAACCAAAAGAACTTTTCTTAGATAGGTTTGGGAATGTGGTTAGCAGGCATCCAACGAAAATGTTATGGAATTGCGAATTCTTTTCTTTCTTAGAATGCTCACGAGAGTGGGGGTGATTGACGGTGAAGCACTTGGGTAAAGCTTCTCGTTATCCTCTTGGTTAAACATCAAAGGGGTTGAGACCTCGAAGACCTTTTCGATTTTTTTAGGTACAGAATTTTCCTTGATCCTTTCTTTGACCCTTGACATGAATTGGTCAGCGAAATTCATAAACGTTTTATGAGTACTCTCCATGCGTGCTTCTAGGTGCTGGATTTGTTTTTCCTGATTATCCATGAAGGTTACCATTATCCCTTCGAATTCCTCTTGTCGTGAACGTTCAGGAAAATTCTGGTTGATAACCGTATTCCTGCGTAGATTATGATTCCACACGGGTTCAGCAGCAAGTTTCTCAATACTTATTAATTCATTTACCTGCTTCTCGATGCTTCCTAACAACTCTTCTTGGGTGGCACATGCGTAGTCAAGTTTTACCTTGCTTGGGAACATCGGGTCCTCCCATCCTTCCTCTTCGTATTGTGCCAACTCCTCAAGAACTTTCCAGCACTCGTCAACGCTAAGTCTATCTAGCCTACCCTTGGCTACGTAATCAATGGCTTTCCTCGTTTGATAGTCAACCTTATCGTAAAAGATTTGGATCTGGAGCCATGGTTCGATGCCATGATGAGGGACTTTTCGGAGTAGGTCTTTATATCGAATCCATGTTTCATAAAAGGTTTCATTTTGACGTTGTTGGAACATCAAGATGTCATTTCTAAGCTTAGTAGTTCTCCCCGGTGGGAAAAATTGAGCAAGGAAATGAGTAGTGAGATCATCCCATGTGGTGATGGATCCCGCGGGTAAAGGCTCAAGCCATTGACTAGCTTGATCCCGTAGAGAGAATTGGAATAGGCGTAAATGGGTAGTCTCTCTAGTTGCAACACCTAGGTCTATGGAATCTACGATTTTGAGAAAGTCCTTAAGATGTTGGTTTGGATCTTCGGAACGAAGTCCATGGAATGCACATCCGTTTTGCACCAACCGGATGGTGTCGGATCGCAAGGGGGTCACATTAGCTCCGGTGAGCTCAATGGTGTTTCGGTAGCCTTGGTGGCTAGGTCGGGAATACTCTCCTAAGGTTCGGGGCCTAAGGGGTTCTAATGGTGGGTTTTGTTGTGGTGGGATGACGGGTTCAAAGATGTTACCACCTTCCATGATGTCGGATGGTAAAGAGTTACGAACAAAGGCACGAAGAAATAAGATAGACTAAAGAAGACCTAAAAATAAAAATAAAAAATCTTACTAGAAAGGAATCTAGCAAGTAGACCTAATAAAAAGAAATTCTAACCTAGACAATAACTATTCCCCAGGCTGCGGCGCCAAAAACTTGATGCGTGGGAATTGCAACAGGCTTTACCTCTCGAGGGATCTCGAGAAGCTTACAACCCCCACCAGGCAGTGTACCTGATCGTTGTAGTATAGTATAGTGACAAGTACCGGGGGATTGATCGTTCAGCTTAGGAATAGTGTCGCTAGGATTAGAAAGCCTAAATACTAGTTCTAAAGGTGAGGGATGATTATTTTTGTGTTTTTATATTTTTATGAAAGCAAGTAAAATCTCGGGTTTTGAAGGATTTGGGCAGAATTAGTTGCTAATCAACTAACCCAATACTATAATGCAATCAAAATAAAATACAAAAAATGAAAATAAACTAATTTATACTAAGGTTGTGAGCAGTAATTAGAGAAAATGTGTTTACTTAGATTTCACTACTCCCTAGATATCTTTTACACGTTAATTACTTGTTATAATTTCATGGATGACGGATCGTATTCCTTAATACCATTCATGGGGTGGCATACATAACTCCCCAATTCTATGAGTTCTTATCTCCTCCTACACCATGCCCAGCACAACTATAGGGATTGTAAACAGTGGCTCATGCATTAAATACAACCAATAAAGACCTAGTACGCCTCAGTTCATGTTTCTTAAGACGTTCAAGCATGTTACCATTTGGAGATCTGCCAGTTTTCTTAAGCCTAACATATAAATCATTCATCCAAGACAAGAATAAACAAGTAATCAACACATAATCAATATCTAGGTTTCATTAGATCTAAGTAAACACAAAAGAGATCTAGCCTAGCATGATAGAATTGAGACAAGAACAAGATATAGACAACCAACACATAGACATATTGATTGAATTAGAAGAACACTTATCTCAATTACAATGCAAGGTATCAAGGGTTTGGAACCCTTGAAAAACCTGTAAAAGTTGCACCAAAATCGTCTTTAGGGTTTCTCCAAAACTTTCTCCCTTCTAAATGTGAAAAACTAGAAAACTATATATAGGAAAATAGGGGTGACAGCGTCAAGAACAAAGGTGTGACGCCGTCATCTCTCCGCCAAATACTTCCTCGGACGGCCTTGATCTACTTCTGACGCCGTCAAGGCCTAGGCCGTCACACAAATTACTCTTGACGCCCTGTGTGTGACGCCGTCATCAACTACGGATTATAATTCTTGAGGTTTGACACCGTCAGTAAATTACTCTTGACGCCGTCACCTACTGTTCCCAGCATGGAAAATTGAGACTTTGCCGTTTTCTTCACTTTTATGCTCCAAAAACGTCCAAAATGGCTTCTTTTCCAGAATTCACTCTCCAAGTACCTAAAATCACAAAAGGAACGATTTAGGGCAATATTTGATCAAATAAAGTCGGATTCGGGCTTAAATGACCCCCTAAAAACGGATCATTTTTTGCCTCATCATAAAACGATTGCAAATTTTTCGTTTAGAATTTATTATTCAAAATCGATAAATTTGAAGGTGTCTTGTTGCAATTATACTTGTGGTTCAAGTTTCGATCGTAGTTTGCTTGGGTTTCAAGTTTACGTTCGGATTTACTTGATCGAAATCGAGGGTTTAGGTTTATTCTAATTAATTCGATTTGCAAGAAGGGTTTATAGCAACAAGGGGAATATTGCACACGGCTTGTAAGGCTTATCGGTAAAGTTGGTTAAGAAACAACTTCACAAGGTTTTTAGCAAGGTATAAGAAGAATGGCAAGTTCTATAACTAGGTTTGACATCGAAAAATTCGATGAGAAGAATGACTTCGGGTTATGGGAAATAAAGATGCATGCTTTAATGGTACTGATGACATCAAATAAGTACATATTATTGTCATCGTTTATCCTAGTTATTTGACTTATTTTATATTATTATCTATGAGAATCGATACGTAATTGTTTACTTTAGTAATTCTCAGGTAAAAACAAGCAATTGGTGAAAGTTAGTGATTTTGGACAAAATATGAAGCTAAATGATCAAGATTGGAATAATCTACTGAAAGATGATTTGAAGACCATTGCCTTAATTTGAAGAGTGCGCCGCATCTAATTTATCTGATGTGCCGCGTATGAAACTTTACCAACGAAGAAGAACCAACTTGTTTTAGCTCAGATACGCCGCATCATAGTTCTGACATACGGCGCATCACTTTCCAGACTTCACCTAGTACAATCCAAGATACTGAAGGACATGCGCCGCATTGCATTGAAGATACGCCGCATCTGAAGACAGAGTACGAATATTCCAGAATATATTAATCTTGGACCCCATGTGAAGTTAAGTCAATGCGCCGCATCTACTTATTAGATGTGTCGCATCGATCCCTCAGACAGAAACTATAAATACCCCAGGATACAGTTGGATTTCGTGTGTGATGTGCTAGATGTGTGTACAAGTTTTAAATTTATAAACACGATTACCGGATCTAGAAATAACACATACGAGCAAGTGAACTCGTCCGCTATAGCAAGATTGGGTTGGTAAGTCAGGATCGTTCGCAAGGATTTGTGAGTGAATCTAAGCATAAGTTTAAAATTAAATCTCTAATTATAGCGGTAATGATTATAAGATAATTCAAATAATTAAAAACTACACTTGCTTAGACTAGTTAACAACTCATAAGAAAAGCATGATTGTGATAACTTCCTTAACATGTTGGTAATTAGAATTAGTTGGTGTTCTAATCTATCGTTTCTACAAGTTAAATCCTCGTCAAGATTTTAGTTTATAAAAACAAGCATTAGGTTTGTGTAACACCCCCAGTTTTTGAAAATATGCAGCGGAATAAAGATTTGGGGGTTACTTCATGACATAGCAGTTTATTAGTAGAAAATGATTAGCAATATAGTCATTTTAAAACATTTATCATTCAAATATCAGAGTTTACAAAATGAGGTCCCAATGGTTACAAGTATCAAAAAGGTTTTCGAATGATAATAAGATTTATAGCCATTATAAGTATCCGTGCTCCTCCATGCCATCCTTGCTCATTATGGACCTGAAATACATGCTAAAAAGTGTCAACACAATGGTTGGTGAGTTCATAGAGTTTATATGTAAAAGAGTTGATTTTTAAAATCAAAGAGTTTGTGAGATCTTAGTAGTTATAAATAAGGGTTGATTATCAAAATCAAGGTGTAAGCAAATTCATAGAGTTTGCATAAAATCAGTTGATTTCCAATAGTTTCAAGTTTAGGTAATAATGGTAATAGATATCACTGTTAATGAAATAAGTCGCGGGTTACGTTGTTATACACCCGTAATAGTTTGACTTTCCTACTCAGGTCGATAATTGAGTAAGTCCATAGTATTTGAGTAAACGTTTGAATTACTCAGGTAGATAGTTGAGAAAATTTCGTAGCAGTTATATAAAACATCTGAACACAAGCCAAGTAGTAGGAGTGAAACAATAGCATTGTAGTATAGGATATTGCCCTAAGCCTCATGACACTCAAACCTTAACATCGTTTTGCAGCCATAAGAGCTATAGAAATCTTATGGGATAAAAGCCTACACATAAGAATATGATGCAGGTGATAGGGGCCCTCGTCGTAGGTAGGAATTTGCCAGTTCCTACAGTTTCTCAAATAAAGTGCATTTGGTTACTTACCCAGCAACTCAAATGGGGCGTCAACTGCCAATAGATCTATTCACTATATTCACGTTCACTCGCAAGTGATTAATGGGTCATGATATGAGGGACTTTTGGCAAAGCTAGTAACTTAGGCAATATCAATCAGGATAGCATACAGAGTAATACTTGTGTTCAGGTTCGTAGCATGTAATAGGTTTCAATAAACAAATAGAGTGTATCATAAATCGAGTAACATGTTTGAAATAAATAAGTAATAATTGTAAGTAAAACGAGCATGTATCTCCCCCAAAATATTTATAAAACGATTATAAAAGAGTAAAAGAGGGGCTACGACTCACAGTAATATGTAAATATTTAACGAGTACTTGTAAAAGTATAAAACATGTAGTTGAGCATGTATCTCCCCCAAAACATTTATAAAACAATTATAAAAGAGTAAAAGAGAGGCTATGACTCACCTTGGTAGTACAGTGATCCAGATATAGAACTAGCAAGTGTGGAAAGGAACGGATCAGAACACGTGACCTGAATTAATATGGCAATCTTAAATTTAGACGGTTCATGTTTTAGGTCTTGAATGTTCAAAAGGCATTGATTTGAAAATATACGTATCATCGTTACTTGTGTGGCAATTATTTGTGTTTTACTTTCAAATATTTGTAATTATTGGCTTTTGGACAATGTGTACGTGTAAATATATATTTACATATATATATATACTTATCGATATTGTGGGTAACTAATACATTCAGATAAATATTATATTTAATGTTTATGTGAATGTTGTCGTTAATTATGCGATAACCCATTTATTTAGTGTAATAAGAAAATACTTTAAAATCTTATAAAGGTTTTCGGTTGAAAATGTAAAAACCTTACAATTTCCAAATTAAATAAAGTTTATAAGAAGGTTGGAAAAAAAATTATATAGTTTAAAACTTATAAAAACTTCAAAGAAACATGCTAGTCCTTTCAAGTTGGAGGGTTGTTTTTGCTAGTTTACCAATTTCACCCAAAAATAACAAAAAGGAGGAAAAATATAATGCCATGTACAGGATTCGAACCTAAGACCTTGCGCCCAGCAACTAACGCCCCAACCATCTGAGCTAAGTCCTCTTTTGTGTTTAGTTACTGAATGATGTACTTATATAGTTTCTCATAGTTGTGTCATATTTGCCATAACTCTTTCAGTAGCATAGTATCACTCATGTATATGTTTTGGTTGGTTATTTTCTTCCCTACTCATCTTGTCTACCTTTTCATGTATATCCTACAATGAGTTATTGGTTTTAGGGAGGGTGTCGATCGAATGAAATACAAGTTAAGTCTTGACTTCATTAGGCTTGTGACTCATAGTTCTTATTCGAGACCCAAAACTTGGTCCATCCCTCGTTTTTTGTTTCTTAATTGTTGCAAGGGAGGCGGGTTGGCTTATGAACTATCGTAGTAATTTCTATATATCTCAAGCTCGTTATCGTGGAAAAGTACCACACAAGTATCCTAGATATACATACTATTAATATCCTGGTTGCATGCAGATCGTACGTGGCTCGAGTTTGAGTACCCAGCGTGGTCACCTACTGGTTACAAGACCTATACCAACGAGGCTATTATTGGAGTAACCTAGGGGTGAGCATGTTTCAGTAACTAAACCCGTTTCGTTAGTAACATCAACATGCTAGTAAATGTCATTGTATTTATTAGTTGGGCATGGTGGTGTAGGACTGTAGGGGGAGAAATCATTAGTAACGTGAGGTTTTTAAACAACATTTACAACACAAAAGTTTACCCCTCCCAAAAGAAATACTCTCCCTGCATACTAGTACGTATGTATGTACATGAAAGTTGGTGTCTTCTCGTGAGCATGATACAAAAGCAAGAAGAATAATATAAATGAGTTCCAAGATGTATGCATGTTCACTATTTACGTTTTGAGTTTTAGTCTCATGTTTTATTAGTGGTACGCTATGCGTTAGACTGTTCGAGTGTGTATATCCACTGCTTGTGGACGTATGGTAGTATCATTTTAGTCATCACCAAGCTAGTGAAAAGGAAGGAAATGAAAAACAGTTTCATTCTTAGTTTTTACGTCGTACAGGAAAGTCATGGAAATCTAGTTCAAAGTAATTCGCGACATGAAGGGTGGGTTTCAATTGATCACTATTGTTCAAGATTTATTCGAATGAGTATTTAAGCATCAGTTAGGTTTATTCAAGTAGCCACACAAGATCGCGATACGTTAAATTCGGTATAAATGAGCTCTAAGATACGTATAGTAACAGTAGTATACACCACTTAGCTACAAAGTTGTAATGAAGTAAACGAAGTGGTCAAGAAATGCCATCGTAATATGGACTCGAGGGAGGGGACTTACCGCACCAAAACTTGGTGGTGAGGGACAAATGGAAGTGAGTGAACGAGGGATGAACGAGAAATGAAGCCAAACGCCAAAGCTTCCTGGCCAATTGCATGGTTTTATATAGCGGGTTCTTGGAGTATTACAGCGAGATGGAGTGGTGAGATATTGTAAAGGTGTAAATGAGATTGCATGTATGCATGAGGGTTTGCTTGAGAGTTCGACTAATCTTCTCTTGTATAGTCTCAAGAAGAATTTAGCAAGACTTAGAAATTATGGCAGGGGTGGAAATGGGAAGCTTGCATGTAGGTGTGTTTATATTCGAATGGCAGGGAGAAAACGAGAGGAAATGGTTGCGTATTTGTATTTTTGATGAACGTATGGAATAGTATGCCTGGTTTCTTTTTGGTGGAATTGCATGCACTCCATTATATACCAAAGTTGGTACAGGGTAAATGAATAGAGTGAGCAGTGTTTGCAAGGATATCACATGGTTTTCTTTGTTTTCTAGCATGTCGACACTAAAACAAAACTCAAAGAAAACATGAGCTTGTGTATTATAAAATTTTGATTGTACCTATGATTTGATTTTTAAAATGCATCTAGTACTTGGCCTAGGCATATATATTTTATGGAGTTGTGAGAGCGTGAAATAAGGAGGGTGTTTTGGTGAGAAATCATGCATGTCGACCATCATTTAATTGTGTACACTAATACTTCCAACACAATTACTATGTCGTCAGTTGTAATAAATTTTTGTTGGCCTACTTTTCAAAGTTGGGGCTCTTTGTCAGTGGTACTTGCTCAATACAAGGGGCATGTTTCATGGGGGAATCCATTTGTACTTTGGTAAAAATAATTATGATGGTCTTGTTTGATGGGTTTATTGGGTGGCCAAGCCTAAATTTATAAAATATCCGTTTGGTTTGTTAGTGAGCGGCCAAGAATTAATTTAATTTAGAGTGTGTTGGGTTAAGTAACGAGACTCGATATATTTACAATTTAATTATTTGGGTTGATAAATTATTGTGGCACACGCATGAGCCCGTTCCAATTTAAATGTGAATCGCGTCACATAGATATAGTTTGTACGAGAGAGAAAGGAAAAAAAATATACTCATGAAAATGGTAATTAAACTTGAAATTAAATTTATTTCGAGTTTAACGTTATTGGGTAAATTACGAGGTATTACAGTACCTACCCGTTAAACTGAATCCCGTCCCGGGATTCTAATCTGAAGTAGTAGTTATCAATGGATTTTTAATAACGAGAGTTTTGAATGAGAATTCCATGAATGTAGAGAAAATTATTTAACTTTAGTTTTTGTACAGAAAAGTTTGTTGAGCAAAGTTTTATGTGACAGCACGGTATTGGTTCTTAGTTGGTTTCCGAGTAATAAATAAAGAGTATTTTTTTTTTTTTTTTTTTTTTACACGTGAACAGTGATTTTGAACAGTACCCCCCAGCGGTTACTTTACCTTTTTATATATCCCATTTTCATTCTTCATCTTTACCACTCAAATCCTATCTCTCCATTTTCATTCCCTTCATCAAATCTTCAAAATGCCGCATATGATTACCAAGGTTGCGATTACGTATTTTATCGTTGCTGCTGTTTACGTGACGTACGTCCCGAAAGAAGATTGTGCGTTGTTGATTGGGATTTTAGCGTTCATTGTACCTCTTGTGATCTTAGCGATCGGCGTTGACAAGATTTGGAAGCGATGAATGATGTAGGAGTGTTGTAATAATTTCGCTATGTTTTTATGTAATCCTTAATGTATGAGTAATAAAGTCTGTTTCGTTTTATGAAATCTTGTATTATGTTAACTATATGTTCGTATTTATCGTGCAATATTCAAAATAGACATGGAAAGTCAATATGTCATATGATGGAGTAGTTATAGCCTGGAATTATTTTGGTTATTAGCCATCGTTGGAGACAAAGGAGAAATACGGGGAGTTGGTTCGTAGTTGAGTCGCGTACATGGTTTGAATGACATGAATTATGACTAATTAATTTGGTGGGATTTTGTTTTAGTTTCGTAGGTGTTGTTTGGAGCGTGTACGAAACAAAGTACTTAGGCAAAAATTTTGATCTTTTGTTTAGTTGGTGTTGTGACAATCGGGCTGAACCGTGTTGATAACTTGGCCATCGAATGATCGAGTAAATGAAAGAGACTTGTCACATATGATTTATGGATGAGTGTTAAATCGAGACGTGTAAAAATATTGATAGGTTGTTTAAGAAAATAACACAGAGACGATCCAAAGTGAGTGAGCACGAGCCGGTTAAACTTAGGGATAAAACTTAAGTCTTGGGCTCGAATAGTGTCGGGCTCAATTTGTGGCTAGAAGCCCAAAGACCATACATGGTGCGTTGGTTTATCATAAGAAATGGGCCAGGGCCCAATGTCATTTGGGTGGGTTTGGTTTGCCGAGTAAGAAATGTTTAACGCACGTTTCATGACATATACGGTTACACGATAGTTTTGAGACCATTAGGACAATGTATTATTTATAATTTATGTCAAAGTGGTTGCCGATAAAATATGTGTCAAACATATTTATTTTGACGAGAGGTGATAAAATATTTGTAAGTTAATTAATTTATAAAAGTTTTTATAAGAAATTGTCAAATTGGTCCAAGTCGAGGGACTAGAATTGTTAGAAATTATATAAGTTTCAAATTTAAAAGAAGTTTTAAGAAATGTGTCAAGTGGCTCAAAGTTGAAGGGGCCGAAGTCGTTATTAATTCTCAAACTTGAAGAGCCCAAACGCATGAGTCATTTATATGTGACGTGTTCAAAATTTTTAAATTATGGTGTTGCGTGTTTAACGCGATTTGTTTATTGCAACTTGCAATGTGAGGGCGAAGGTAGAATTTTTAACACGTATCCCAAAACTAGTAGTTAGTTTTAATATGCATGAAAGATATATATATATATATATATATATATATATATATATATATATATATATATATATATATTTGAAAATTTTACCGTTTGAATACAAACGGTCATGTCTACCAAAATAAAGGAAGAATATTTTCAAACCCTTATAAATACTTCTGGCATACTTGGGTTATCCACACACATACACACCAAAGAAAGCGTTTCAATGGCTTGCAAAATGCCACACACCGCTGAAGAATTCCAACGATTTGTCAAGGCAGAAGCTGAGGGTAGTGACAGGGATCGCCAAAAAGCTATTGTGGGAATCATCAAGAGGTTTGTGTTTATGAAAGAACTAAAACAAGAAGATATGGAACACTACGCCAAGTGCCCCGACGTATCAGATGATAGGAGACGTGTGATTGACCAGTTCTTGCAGGACGAGTATCGTAAGGATGCTGCTGTGATTGAGTCGTTGTGGGATTGCGTCAGTCAGATACAGGCTCAGATTTATAATAAAGTTCGTTGGAGTTATGAAGAAAATTTTGAAGCTGTTAGGGTTGAACAACAACAACAATACCCACAACAACCACAACAACAAAATCCACCACTACCTCAACAACCTCAACATGGTGCATCAAGTTCTTGTTCATCAAGAGTGGTTGTGCAACAACAGTTGCCTCATCTGGATGATTTCCAGCCAAGCTTTGAGGAAAATGTGGCTGTTACTGATGGTGGTTGGACTTCTGACATGGAGCGGGAGCTGAGCAGGTTGGAGGCTCAGTGGGAAGAAGAGAAGTTGGCGAGTTTCGATCCTTATGATGATGGTTATGACTCCAACAATTTTCAAACTTGGGATCATCCAGACTACCTTTGAAGTCTAGGTTTATGTGTACTAGATGTCTTAAATTCAGTATTGTTTGTAATGTTCAAGTATGTTTTAAGTAATATGATGTTTGAATGTTTAACTAAAATCTTTTGTGTGCACAATTTGGATGAGAATTTATTTATTCTGTCGGGCTTAGATATTTCTCTTGAATTAAAAAAATCTGTGCGGGTAACCTACCCGTTAAACAAAGAGTTTTGTTGATACAATTTTTTTTTTTTTTTTTTTACAAAGAGAATTTTGGATAAGGATGTAGAGAAAATTGCCGGAAAATCAGCTTTTGGGAATGATGAAAGTTATTTTGTCTTTGTGTGGTGAGTAGCGAGCGCATGTGGGTAGAATAGTAGTCTACGGCTACCGCCTTACATATCCCACTTTTTCCTCTTCACTACTCACATTTTCTCACCCAAAGATTTCAAAATGTCACACACTTATACTGTCCTCATGATTTTGTATGTTGTTGCAGACCTCTTTTTGGCTTACCTCCCAAAGGAAGATTTGGAGTCTTTGGATTGGATTATAGCACTTCTCATGCTAATCGTGGTTTTGGCCGTTAGCGTGGACGAAATATGGGGGTAAAAGATAGTGTTATAACAGGGGTGTTGTTTTGAATTCGTAAATTAGCACCATGCATTAATGTTTAGAGGGTTAATCACAAGTTCATTTTGTCGTGCAGGATATTCGAGGTGTTACACCCAGTTGTGGTTCTCGCTCTTGTAGGAGTAGTGGTGTTTTTCATCAGTTTGATTGGTCAACCAATTGGTGATGTTATGCTTTACTTAGCGATATTTGTAATGTTAGCATTACCAATGCTAATCATATCATTGTGTATAAATATTTGGGGTTTCTACTGAAATGAAAATTTTTAGGTTTTTGTTGTTCTCGATTTCATACGCATGTTATTTCAGATAAAAATAAACCTATTCATCTATATTTCATTACTTACATAGAGAAGCGTCCCAAACTATGTAACTAAGGAAATATAAACCTATGGTTCAACGATATACAATTCCTTGATTTGAATAAAAAGGCGTCCCAATCCTTTCAAATTAAGACATTATAAATCATTTTAAGGTTCTGATTTAACACTCATATTAATCGACAAGGTATTTCATGTGCGCATTTTCTGGGGATATGAAAGAGCTTGTCATATGTATTTATGATGATGGGAGTAAGATAATTAGGGATGATTGATACAGTACTCAAGATAGTGGGTGAGTATATATGTCAATATATCAGAGTGTTGGTGTAGCATAACTTATCTAGTAGTCACATAATCGTCTGGCAGATGGAAAGCACGGAGAGCGAAAGGCTATAAAATGTTTTCCTTGTAAAAGTAGTTATAGTTCGGATCTAATTTAGACCCGTTTCACTATAACCGAGTCTCTGATACCAATCTGTAACACCCCCAGTTTTTGAAAATATGCAGCGGAATAAAGATTTGGGGGTTACTTCATGACATAGCAGTTTATTAGTAGAAAATGATTAGCAATATAGTCATTTTAAAACATTTATCATTCAAATATCAGAGTTTACAAAATGAGGTCCCAATGGTTACAAGTTTATCAAAAAGGTTTTCGAATGATAATAAGATTTATAGCCATTATAAGTATCCGTGCTCCTCCATGCCATCCTTGCTCATTATGGACCTGAAATACATGCTAAAAAGTGTCAACACAATGGTTGGTGAGTTCATAGAGTTTATATGTAAAAGAGTTGATTTTTAAAATCAAAGAGTTTGTGAGATCTTAGTAGTTATAAATAAGGGTTGATTATCAAAATCAAGGTGTAAGCAAATTCATAGAGTTTGCATAAAATCAGTTGATTTCCAATAGTTTCAAGTTTAGGTAATAATGGTAATAGACATCACTGTTAATGAAATAAGTCGCGGGTTACGTTGTTATACACCCGTAATAGTTTGACTTTCCTACTCAGGTCGATAATTGAGTAAGTCCATAGTATTTGAGTAAACGTTTGAATTACTCAGGTAGATAGTTGAGAAAATTTCGTAGCAGTTATATAAAACATCTGAACACAAGCCAAGTAGTAGTAGTAGTGAAACAATAGCATTGTAGTATAGGATATTGCCCTAAGCCTCATGACACTCAAACCTTAACATCGTTTTGCAGCCATAAGAGCTATAGAAATCTTATGGGATAAAAGCCTACACATAAGAATATGATGCAGGTGATAGGGGCCCTCGTCGTAGGTAGGAATTTGCCAGTTCCTACAGTTTCTCAAATAAAGTGCATTTGGTTACTTACCCAGCAACTCAAATGGGGCGTCAACTGCCAATAGATCTATTCACTATATTCACGTTCACTCGCAAGTGATTAATGGGTCATGATATGAGGGGCTTTTGGCAAAGCTAGTAACTTAGGCAATATCAATCAGGATAGCATACAGAGTAATACTTGTGTTCAGGTTCGTAGCATGTAATAGGTTTCAATAAACAAATAGAGTGTATCATAAATCGAGTAACATGTTTGAAATAAATAAGTGATAATTGTAAGTAAAACGAGCATGTATCTCCCCCAAAATATTTATAAAACAATTATAAAAGAGTAAAAGAGGGGCTATGACTCACAGTAATATGTAAATATTTAACGAGTACTTGTAAAAGTATAAAACATGTAGTTGAGCATGTATCTCCCCCAAAACATTTATAAAACAATTATAAAAGAGTAAAAGAGGGGCTATGACTCACCTTGGTAGTACAGTGATCCAGATATAGAACTAGCAAGTGTGGAAAGGAACGGATCAGAACACGTGACCTGAATTAATATGGCAATCTTAAATTTAGACGGTTCATGTTTTAGGTCTTGAATGTTCAAAAGGCATTGATTTGAAAATATACGTATCATCGTTACTTGTGTGGCAATTATTTGTGTTTTACTTTCAAATATTTGTAATTATTGGCTTTTGGACAATGTGTACGTGTAAATATATATTTACATATATATATACTTATCGATATTGTGGGTAACTAATACATTCAGATAAATATTATATTTAATGTTTATGCGAATGTTGTCGTTAATTATGCGATAACCCATTTATTTAGTGTAATAAGAAAATACTTTAAAATCTTATAAAGGTTTTCGGTTGAAAATGTAAAAACCTTACAATTTCCAAATTAAATAAAGTTTATAAGAAGGTTGGAAAAAAAATTATATAGTTTAAAACTTATAAAAACTTCAAAGAAACATGCTAGTCCTTTCAAGTTGGAGGGTTGTTTTTGCTAGTTTACCAATTTGACCCAAAAATAACAAAAAGGAGGAAAAATATAATGCCATGTACAGGATTCGAACCTAAGACCTTGCGTCCAGCAACTAACGCCCCAACCATCTGAGCTAAGTCCTCTTTTGTGTTTAGTTACTGAATGATGTACTTATATAGTTTCTCATAGTTGTGTCATATTTGCCATAACTCTTTCAGTAGCATAGTATCACGCATGTATATGTTTTGGTTGGTTATTTTCTTCCCTACTGATCTTGTCTACCTTTTCATGTATATCCTACAATGAGTTATTGGTTTTAGGGAGGGTGTCGATCGAATGAAATACAAGTTAAGTCTTGACTTCATTAGGCTTGTGACTCATAGTTCTTATTCGAGACCCAAAACTTGGTCCCTCCCTCGTTTTTGTTTCTTAATTGTTGCAAGGGAGGCGGGTTGGCTTATGAACTATCGTAGTAATTTCTATATATCTCAAGCTCGTTATCGTGGAAAAGTACCACACAAGTATCCTAGATATACATACTAAATATCCTGGTTGCATGCAGATCGTACGTGGCTCGAGTTTGAGTACCCAGCGTGGTCACCTACTGGTTACAAGACCTATACCAACGAATGCTATTATTGGAGTAACCTAGGGGTGAGCATGTTTCAGTAACTAAACCCGTTTCGTTAGTAACATCAACATGCTAGTAAATGTCATTGTATTTATCAGTTGGGCATGGTGGTGTAGGACTGTAGGGGGAGAAATCATTAGTAACGTGAGGTTTTTAAACAACATTTACAACACAAAAGTTTACCCCTCCCAAAAGAAATACTCTCCCTGCATACTAGTACGTATGTATGTACATGAAAGTTGGTGTCTTCTCGTGAGCATGATACAAAAGCAAGAAGAATAATATAAATGAGTTCCAAGATGTATGCATGTTCACTATTTACGTTTTGAGTTTTAGTCTCATGTTTTATTAGTGGTACGCTATGCGTTCGACTGTTCGAGTGTGTATATCCACTGCTTGTGGACGTATGGTAGTATCATTTTAGTCATCACCAAGCTAGTGAAAAGGAAGGAAATAAAAAACAGTTTCATTCTTAGTTTTTACGTCGTACAAGAAAGTCATGGAAATCTAGTTCAAAGTAATTCGCGACATGAAGGGTGGGTTTCAATTGATCACTATTGTTCAAGATTTATTCGAATGAGTATTTAAGCATCAGTTAGGTTTATTCAAGTAGCCACACAAGATCGCGATACGTTAAATTCGGTTTAAATGAGCTCTAAGATACGTATAGTAACAGTAGTATACACCACTTAGCTACAAAGTTGTAATGAAGTAAACGAAGTGGTCAAGAAATGCCATCGTAATATAGACTCGAGGGAGGGGACTTATCGCACCAAAACTTGGTGGTGAGGGACAAATGGAAGTGAGTGAACGAGGGATGAACGAGAAATGAAGCCAAACGCCAAAGCTTCCTGGCCAATTGCATGGCTTTATATAGCGGGTTCTTGGAGTATTACAGCGAGATGGAGTGGTGAGATATTATAAAGGTGTAAATGAGATTGCATGTATGCATGAGGGTTTGCTTGAGAGTTCGACTAATCTTCTCTTGTATAGTCTCAAGAAGAATTTAGCAAGACTTAGAAATTATGGCAGGGGTGGAAATGGGAAGCTTGCATGTAGGTGTGTTTGTATTCGAATGGCAGGGAGAAAACGAGAGGAAATGGTTGCGTATTTGTATTTTTGATGAACGTATGGAATAGTATGCCTGGTTTCTTTTTGGTGGAATTGCATGCACTCCATTATATACCAAAGTTGGTACAGGGTAAATGAATAGAGTGAGCAGTGTTTGCAAGGATATCACATGGTTTTCTTTGTTTTCTAGCATGTCGACACCAAAACAAAACTCAAAGAAAACATGAGCTTGTGTATTATAAAATTTTGATTGTACCTATGATTTGATTTTTAAAATGCATCTAGTACTTGGCCTAGGCATATATATTTTATGAAGTTGTGAGAGCGTGAAATAAGGAGGGTGTTTTGGTGAGAAATCATGCATGTCGACCATCATTTAATTGTGTACACTAATACTTCCAACACAATTACTATGTCGTAAGTTGTAATAAATTTTTGTTGACCTACTTTTCAAAGTTGGGGCTCTTTGTCAGTGGTACTTGCTCAATACAAGGGGCATGTTTCATGGGGGAATCCATTTGTACTTTGGTAAAAATAATTATGATGGTCTTGTTTGATGGGTTTATTGGGTGGCCAAGCCTAAATTTATAAAATGTCCGTTTGGTTTGTTAGTGAGCGGCCAAGAATTAATTTAATTTAGAGTGTGTTGGGTTAAGTAACGAGACTCGATATATTTACAATTTAATTATTTGGGTTGATAAATTATTATGGCACACGCATGAGCCCGTTCCAATTTAAATGTGAATCGCGTCACATAGATATAGTTTGTACGAGAGAGAAAGGAAAAAAAATATACTCATGAAAATGGTAATTAAACTTGAAATTAAATTTATTTCGAGTTTAACGTTATTGGGTAAATTACGTGGTATTACAGTTTGGACCAATCAATTCAAGGTTCGTAAAGTTGAATTAACAACCTTAAACACAAAAATAGTTTCTTGTTTAATCAAATACTCTTAAGAAATGGTCAATACAAAAGGTAACCGAATCATAGACAACAAGGTTACAATTGATTATAAATTACTAAAACTTTCGACCAATTAGGCATTTATAACCAATCCGATTAGATTAACAAAAGTATTCTCATTACAATTACACCTTAGTTCCTTTGTTTAGTCAAGAATAATTATGGTGAAAAACAATCTTTCATAGACAAAAGATTATAACTAGTTGAATGATAACAACCCTTTCGGCCAATGATATTATAAGCAACTAGTTAACCTTGACTCAAGAAATGTCACTATGAAACTTTAGTCTAATTGGGTTTTAGAATTGACTTGAAATCGAAGTAAAACATGCTATCACAATCATAGACTAATCATTTAGTAATTAACGTCATCTAAACAAATGCAAAAGGTTACTAGCCACTCATAGCAAACATGAACATAAACTCAGAATATTGAACATTAGAAATCATAATTAAAGTCTTACAAATGTTTGGAATATGATTACAAATGAATAGGGAATGATTTCCTAAGTGTTGGTGTTGACTTCTTGAGAATTTGACCTCGGGTCCGGATGTTGACTTTTTGGACTTCCAATGCTTCCTGAACCTTTATGGACAAATTTGAGAACTTTGAGACTAGTAAAGGATTACTTTGTTGTTGGTGTATTGAGTTGTAATAGTTGTGTGTTGAAATGAGATTACAAAGCCTCTATTTATACTACTCTTCAAGCCTAGGCTCATCAATGCAACAACTTGGCCTCCAAGGTGAATAGAAAGACCTAGAATAGCAGAGAGAAGGGCCTAGAATCGGGTAGAATGAGATAGAAAACATCTTGCAAAACTTTAATGAGCTGACTAACCATTCGGTAATGGGCTATGACCGATCGGTTGGTTGTGACCTCTGCGACTAACTGGTAGGTTGGATTTACAACCGATCGGTTGGATGTGACAATTTCCCCTAACCGATCGGTTGAAATGGATATCGATCGGTTGCTTGAGTTCTGACAGCAACAAACTTGATCTTTACTTAGCTCTTCGTTCTTTGTCCAAACTTGATTATTCCTTGTCAACGTTCTTTGGAATGATGAAAACTTGGATTCTTCTTTGTGAAATACTTGAACGAATTGAATCTCGAGATGAGAATGACATTTCCTTCATTTTCTTCACTTTTTCCTATTTTTAGCTACAAATGCTTGCAAACACACTTTGATACGATTATGGGACAAAAGCATATAAAAATAACCGAAAAACATACGAATAACGCCACTAAAAAGCGTTATCAGTGTGCCATAAACCCTAGAACGAAAAGAAGAAACCGTAAGGAGAAGAATACAGATGAAAAGGCAACACAAGAAATACCGAATTGAAGATTTCATAGTAGTAAGAAGGTCCTGAATGTGTTTTAATTCAATTAAGTAGTTTTGTTTTATTGTAATAGTACACTTTAATCCATCAGGACTGATGGGCTTGTGACCGCCATATTGATCCCCTTAAAATTGCTTTCCTATCGATTAAAGTTTATATGATTTTTTTGGTTCTTGTTATATGTGCTTTGATAACCTCTGTGTCTAGCAGTAGCAAGCTTGGGCCGCCATATCCCTCCTACGATTACTTCACTAGCATTATAAGGTAGTGTAAGCCTGTAAAAAGTATAAATAATTCTTAGAATTAATTGATCATTAAGGGTTTACTCGCCCATAGTCAAGATACCAACAAGAGAGAATAGTTTACGATACTCATCATATGAAACTAGCAATAAAACAAGTGACAAGCCACTAATCATCAGTCAGGCCTTTTATCTGTATATGTTATCTATTTGTGTACGTATTCGCCATTCGTTGTATTCTTTCTCAATAGTTTTAGTTTAATTAATCAAACCAATTCGTGCCAGTCTCTCAGACTGAAAACCCCTGCGTTAGATTACATTGTAAAACTAACTTAGATATTAAAATATTGATAAACATCCTCGTGGAAAACTAGAAGGGGGGGTTGAATAGTTTTACGTCTTTTTAAATTTATTTTCAAAATCTTTTGTAGCTTCTAAAAACTTTGATTCGATCTTACGTGAATTCAAGTGTCAACAAATACAAGCAAGTCTAATCTAATAATGTAAGTATTGAAATGAAATGAAGTAAAGATAGAGTTAGAAAGATCAAACCACAACACGCGAATTTATAGTGGTTCGGCTACAAAGACACCTTCCTTGCCCTACTCCACTCCCCGAGTACCACACTCGAGAGTTTTCTTCACTATGTCAACAAACTCCTTATGGCGGAGAAACCTTACACACCTTGGCTTAAACTTATTAACGACACTAAGCTAAATGTCGAGTTCTAATCGTAGCTAGAACCAATCTCACAACTTCTTCACGACTTCACACCTTCACAACTTCTTCAAGATGACTTCACAACCTATTCTTCTTGTCTACTTCACACCTTCTTCTATGCACAAATAAATCACAACTACTACGCTACTTTACAACACACCTAGTATCTACAATCAACTAATTCACACAACTCTTTACAAATATCTAGCACTACTACAAGATGATACTAACTAATCACAACACTACTACAATTTTATGGATGTTGAGAAGTGTTCTTCTTTTTGCACTTGAGTGGATGAAGCTTTGGATCACTTGGAAACAAAGACTTATGAATTATATGATCAAAGGATTTTAGGATAGAGATGGAGATTAGATCAGAAAGTTTTTGAGTGCAAAAAGGTGAGAAAAAATAGTGGAATGAACCAGTATTTAAAGGGACAGCTGGGGGGAATCAGGAGCATGCTGGTCCCCTTAATTAGGGACCGGTCCCCTTAATTATTAAGGGGGCCGCCTTATATAATTAAGGGGGCCGCCCTCCTGAACGTTGCCCAGCTTTGTCCTTTTGTGAGGAAACTTTTTCTGGATTAGATTTTCTATTTTTGGTTGGAAATTTGAAATCATATCTTTGTAGTTTAATAAAACAATACCAAAAATGATTTACTAATATATAAAAAATGTTAATGTCATTTTATAAAATGTTTTGTGTTAAGAAAAGGCTTCCTTTGATCATGTAATGCATACGATGCTTAGTTTATGCATACCTTAAGTGATATTAGTTGTAGAAGTAAATATTTGTTAGTAAATACTTGTTTACGTCATAATCTTGGCTTAATTTAGTTTACAT
This sequence comes from Artemisia argyi, assembly GCA_030686995.1. Taxonomy (NCBI): domain Eukaryota; kingdom Viridiplantae; phylum Streptophyta; class Magnoliopsida; order Asterales; family Asteraceae; genus Artemisia; species Artemisia argyi. Next base: position 99,161,740 of record CM060687.1, read on the forward strand.
TTTGTGATTATCAAAACGTAGAGTTATTGAGAAATATTAATAACGTTTTTAAGCATTATTTATATCAACAATCTCCCCCTTTTTGATGATTACAAAACTTAAACTCATTAACTCAAAACTTAGTTTTTAAACAAGTATTTTAGTGAGTTTATATTTACTTCTTCCCTTTTTTGTAGAATCAAAAAGGTTTTGCCGACAAGTTTCAGTCGTGAAATATTGATGGGATGAAAACTCCCCCTTGATGTGTACTCCCCCTCGTCCGGGGGCACCAAGGACGAGCTATGGAATGCTTGCAAGACAAAAATATTAGAAGCACAAATATATACATGCAAATATATATAAGGTGACAACAATATAAACAAGCATGATTAAAAAGAAGCATACATATAAAAGTAAAAGTTGTGTAAAAACACAACAATACATGTAGCATCAAGAGAGATTACAAATAGAATAACTACTACTTAAAATAACAACTATAATAATATTCCATCATGCAAAGAGT